>CM035443.1:87305462-87550462 GCA_020310875.1 Ceratopteris richardii
GACTCAATCTTTCAAGTAAATTTGTGAAGCATGTGCAATAGATTGGAAGCATTCTGACTCCTCTTCCCTTTGGTGAATTATTTTTTTTGTTAATCTTATCTATTTCCCTCTTTAACTTGCTCTTATTCTATTGCTTTACTATAGTGCTACATGCTACATGCTCCCTGATCTCTCCTTCTTGATGTCTGTTTGTAACTTGGGATTCTCTCGTATGCTATTCTCTTATTGAGGAATCTAATTGAGAGTCCATGAGGATCTTTTTTGTTCAAAGATTTGTATTTTCTTTTCTCACAGTCTACCTCCTTTGTCCATTGTGTAGAAGTGTTGCTTACACAACAATAAAGAACCCCCATCTTAGATATCAATAGTGGCATCCATGGTGGGGCTTGTGACATAGTGGTGGTGGCAAGTGTAGATTGCTTAGTCCATGACTAGGACTTTCTCTCAAGGATTCAATGTTTCCTTTCAACCAACACCTCCTTGAGAAGGATCACACATTCAAGCAGGTGATTCCACTCCTCAAATAGGGGAACCATGTTTTCAAGATCCTTCTATCTGAAGTCCACTTGAACAAATACCTAAAGATCTCTACCACCTATTATCAAGATTGACCATAAACTTTCAATTTACACTAACTATCCAATCAACACCTTGACAAGCATATTAAGAACTTTTTAGCTTTGTGTAAGATTAGATGCTTTCAAAATAGGGATGAAGCATTTTTAGCCCTATTCCCTCCCACTCTTGAGGGATTTGTCAATAAATGGTACTCTCAATTTTATGAAGTTCATTTCACCACTTAGAATGGGCCGAAGGCTACCTCCAAGTAGCTTTTAGACTAAGGAAAAATGTGGAGAATTCGGACCAATTGGAAAACTTGAAGGTGCAACTAAATGGATACTTCTTTTAGCTCATCACATGGGTAGAATCTTTAACCACTAAGTTACTAGAGGCTTTCACGAATTTTATGGTACAAATATGGATTGAGAAGGCTCTTTCTAGAAGCAACAAATATTGATTGAAGGAGACACTTCCCTTTGATATAGCATTTGAATATTTCATTGCTGCAACGGCTTGAATCAAAGAAGATAGTGCACAAGTTGGTGATGGTGATAGCAAGCTAGATCTTATAGAACAACTCAAATAGGAGAAGTTGACGCCATAAACTACTGCTCAAGTGGAGAAAACTACAGAATATGATTTGTTTAGCTCAAATAAGAAGGGAATCGGAGGATATCATAATATACCATTGTAACCAAATTCCCACAAACACTTGTTGGATATTAGAAGAGTTCAAAATTGATGATCTCCATTTAAGACTACAAGCTCAAGGGCGTGATGCTAGATGGACGTTCTGGCATGAAGTTGATGCCCATATTTTGCCCAACAAAATTTGGGAAGGATCAAAGTGTGTGTTGAATTTAGAGTCCTGAAAACAGTCACTAGGCAAGATGGATTCACACAGCCTTTTATAAAACATCTCTTAGAAGAAGATGCAAGACATACATACTTTATACATGTTCTTATATGGTTATAGCTTCTAAAATTAGATAGCCATACATCTAGATTATCAAGAAAAGACTAGTTTGGTACATTGTGTGGAACATACAAGTACACAAGGATGGCCTTTGGTTTGAAGAATACCCTAGTGTGATTTAGGTTGGAGATGCACGCTATAATGGGTAAGAAGCTCACAAGATTTATAAGAATATTTATGGATGATTTATGAGTGTTTTGAAGTGAATATGAGAGGGCCATACTTGAAAACATACAACAATATCTCAAAGATTTGTAGAAAATTTTTTATGAATGTTTGCAAGTTGGTCTCAAGCTCAATTTGGCAAAGTTTATCTTCATGGTCATAAAAGGCACCTTACTTGGACACATTGTGTAAGTAGGACTCATAGTGGACCATGAAAAAATAGCTAATATTGTGATGATGCCCATCCCAAGGTCTCCAAAAGAGGTAAAATATTTTCTAGATCATACATGTTATCATCAAAGATTCATAAGGATGTTCACATGTGGCCCACCATCTTTCAAGGCTAATAAGTAGAAAGCAAAGATTTCATTATAGCCCTAAAGAATATGGAGCTTTTAGGAAACTCAAGATGTGATTATGCACTTGACGTCTACTTGTTGCACTAAACCTGAATGTGGAATTTCATATTCATGTTGATGCTAGTTTATATGTAGTAGGCACATTCTTAACACAACCATCTAACACTAGTAAATCAACTCGTCCTATTGTTTATGCAAGTAAAGTTCTTACAACTACAAAGAAGGATTATAGTTTTATTTGCATTGTATACTTACAACTATAAAGCATTGAGCATGAAATATTGGCACTTGTATTTGCATTGAAAAATCTTTGAAATGATTTGTTAGGCGCATACTCTATCATTATCATAGGACATCAACCATTAAAATACGTTCTCAACAAACCAAGGGTAGTGTGTAGAGTCTGAGATGGTTGGTTGCCTTTCAAGAGGTTGATTTTGAGATGTAGATCGAGCTGGGCAATGAACACCTTACGATGCATCATCTTTCAAGGATCACAAGTGGAGAGAATGCAAATGGGATCCCTTATGAGCTAGTAGATAGTCAAATATTTCACATGAAAATAGGACCACAATGTTATGGGGAAGTTTTGTGCCTTCTAACAACTGGTGAATTTTTTTATGGACTATCATCTTTGGAGAAATGGAAGCTGATCCTCAAATAAAAAATCTATCCAATTATGAAAAGAAAGCTATAAAAATTGTGACATGAGGATATAGTGAGAAGGTGTGCAGCTCTAGATGAAGAAATGGACATATTAGAAGAAGCACCTCAAGAAGGACATCTACTAGTAATAATATTGGCTCATAAAATCCTATAAAAAGGAATTTGATGGCCATGAATATTTAACGATGGAATGCAAGTGGCTAGTAAGTGTGGGGCATGTCAATGATGTGCACCAAGCATGTCAATATTGGATTTTCAACCCCTCAACATTTCCTATGTTTGGAAACCCTTTGTGAAGTGGGGGATGAGTTTCACTGGTCCTATTTGTCTTCATGGAAATCTAGAGAAAAAGGGTATATGGTCACTTGTTGCACAATCATGTGGGCAAAGGCAAAGGCTTTACTGGAGTGTTCAATGGTTATTGCCATTAAGTTTTTATGTAAAAACACTTTTCCTAGATTTGGATGTACCCTAGAAATAACTAGTGGCAAAGGCATTGTTAACCTCTTGTCTTCCTCTGGTTAAGGATAGGAGTAGGTCAACTTTTGGGTTCTTGGGTGGGATGACCTAGATTTCTCTAAGTCTTTTAGTTTCTCAAAAGCACCAGCCTAACAAATTACAACCAACTAATTAATGGCACCAAAATGCACAACATACTCTATAGACTTCGTTACCAAACTTCGTAATTGCATAGATATTATTGAACACCGTTCTGTACTACTTCTTGCTTAACTTTAGGACCAAATATACTCTCACCAAATAGAATAATACCACATTACATTATCAAAATTTATTACATTGCTTCACACTTGCAAATATACAAACATCCAACAACTCCAAAAGATGACTTAAACACCAAAGTTTCCTCTAGTATCTCCCTGGTACATAGAAAACTAGACACACAAACAAGCATAATACTATAGAAAGTATCGAATTCAAAAATGGCACAGAACCATGTGCCCAAAGCATGCCTGGCTAGACACATTGGTTCACATCATATCGTCCCACACAACAAGACCATAGCACCTTTTCATTAACTTTTGTAAAATAATTACAACATATAGTCCTACTATTTTGGTCAAGACTCTTCACCAAAATTCAATGGAGAATAAAGGACGAAAAACTACTATATTTATGTGGCAACCTAATGCTAGCATGCCCAAAGGATGTGAACCCTAAAACATGTAGGCCTAAGATGTAGGGTTGCCATCTTCTTCTTCAAGTTCTTCATCAAATGGTGAATGGAGGTCGAACTTGAAGGATTCCTTTGCTTCGTTCATAGTCTATTGGATCTTTTTTACCAATGTTTTCAACAACTTTTGGACTTCATGGGAATTCAAAAAGATGACTTTACGAAACGCTTAACTATTGGAAGTAGCTCTGGATACAATGGCATGGCTATGTGCTTCAACTAGCTCAAGAATAAACTCCTCTTGGAAATAAAAGTCTTGCTTTAAACTATGCTTCCATTGTCTTTGCTCGACTTGTGCTTGCTGAAGGGCTTGAGATTTCCTAGCTTCAGCCTATTCTAGTCATGTCTAGAGGTGTAGGACTTATGCCTAGTGGGCAAAATCAACAACCATCAGTTGCAAGACTTCTATAGAGATCTACTATAACAATTCCCACTCCTATTGCTATAGTTTGAATTTTGATTCGTGTAGCAAGGCATTTTGCACCATGTTCTCATGCCCCAACTCAGTGATTCATTATAGGTGGCACATGTTGGCTGCTTCAAAATTGATGGCCTTCTTCACATAAATGACAAGTTCCTTCATAGCCTTGGTATAAAAGCCTTTAAAATATTGTGTTTGTTTAGCTTCCCTATAGCACTGCTCCATTAGAGTATGGGATTCTTCAATATGGGTGGAAAGATCGGCTTGGAGTTCATGGAGATGTTACATGGCAAAGGTGGTGTGGATTGGTAGTTTGCTAGCATAGTGATCATGAAAATATAGTTATTAAAAATGCATTTTTATCTTTAATCAATGAATTGTTGGGTGTGCTTACGTTCATGGAGTTGTGAGCATAGGTTCTTGAGTGCATGCTTGCAATAGGAAGGTGCATGTGTGAGCATGAGAACATGTAGGTATGTATGTGTCTGTAAGAAGATGAATGGAGCATATGCTCATTACGATGTGGGGTTGTGTCCACAATGTCCAATCCGCACTAAGGCACCTCAAGTGCATGGTGTATTTGTTTGCAAGAGTGGGGCTTTTATATGAGGCTTGGACTGTACTTGAGATGCTATCTCTAGCTTCTGAGGGGAAATGGTTGAGTTGGTTGAGTTCATACAAAATCTATGGGGAGCAGGAGTTGGGGCTTCGATGCTTTCAGTGACTTGTGGAGTTGAATCCCAAAGATGCCACTTGGTATATCATTATGAGTGACATTTATATGAGTAATGGAAAGTTGAATGATGCTATTGTACTACTGAATGGATTGTTGGATCAGGACATGGTTGTTGAAAATGCCTGCTTTATATGTATTCTAGATGTGGCATGCTTATGCAAGCATGGAGGGTGTTTGAGGGCCTTTCAATTGAGAACATTTTTTAGTGGAAGTCACTCATGTCTTCTTACACTCAACATGAGTGTAGTGAGGAGGCATCCTTTTGCTTTCAACAAATGCAGATGGAAGGTAGTTGTCCCACACCAGTTACATTCCTTTGTGCACTAAATGCCTATGGCTTCATTCACGATAAATGAAAGGGAATGGAGTTACACTTTGAGAATTCGACCAGATGAGAGTTATGGGCTTTTTTTTCTAGAGTCTAATCGAGTTATTGAGAATCAAAGCTTCCATTGTTCTTATCTTTGTTATCTTTTCTTGTGTAGTATTGATCATAGACGATCTAAGATTCATATATGGAAAGAGAGAGGAGCTGAAAGATCATTTGTCTGAGGCTTTGATCTCAGTTTATGGAACCAATTTCTATTTTCACATTTCAATTATAGTACTTTGTATGCATCTCTACAAATGATGTGCTTTGTTACACATTAAGCACCTTGATCTCTTAAGATTTTATCAGAGTTGGTAGAGATCTTGT
Organism: Ceratopteris richardii; assembly: GCA_020310875.1. NCBI lineage: Eukaryota > Viridiplantae > Streptophyta > Polypodiopsida > Polypodiales > Pteridaceae > Ceratopteris > Ceratopteris richardii. Next base: position 87,311,236 of record CM035443.1, read on the forward strand.
TCCAATGCTCTTTTAATGATCGAGGACATTTTGTCAATCTTGTACAGTGTCAAGCACTCTGTTTTTACTTTTCCTCCAATGTAGAAAGATTCTTTGGCACAGTTTTAGGACCATTGGATGTTGATCCATCAAGATCATTGTTGAATGGGAGAGGGCATTCATTCTCTATAGTTTATGCAAAGACCTTTATGAGGCTGTTGTCAAACTGCAGGGTCAACAAGTTTGGGGAGGGGCCAATGAGTGAGTGTGTATGTGGTTGTAGTTGAATGTTTGCATGCATGCCATCATGAGTGAATGTGTGTGTGTGGCGGAAGAGTGAGAGTAAGAGGAAGAGTGAAGTGTAGGGGAGAGTGAATAGAGAGACTTGCATTGTGGGAGAGAAATAGAGAAATACAAGTTTTACAAGAGGGAAAGGGACTGAAAAGTAGAGAGATAAAGAGAGTGGGGAAGGATAGATTATGTGTGAGTATGTGTAAAAAATTGGGAAATAGAGTGTAGGTGTGAGTGGAAGAAGGTGTGGGAAAGAGCAATGGTGTATGAGAGAAGGAGAGTTAACAAAGGGAAAGGAAGTGGGAAAGTGGGGCGCATGTATGTGTTTTTGGGTATATGTGTACGAGGGTGTGTGTGTGTGTGTATAAGTGTGTGCATGAGTAAAAGAATGCATGTGAAAGAGAGTGTGTGCAAAGTTGTGAGAAAGAGTGGAAGTGAGAGAGAATGTGAGGTAGGAAGTGAGCTTGAAAAGGGGAGAGAGAGAGAGAGAGAGAGAGAGAGAGAAAGAGAGAGAGAGAGAGGGAGAGAGAGAGTGTGTGTGTGAGTGAGAGTAAAGGGGAGAAAAAAGAAAAGAGGGGAAGTTTGTGCATGACTCAGAGTGAGAAATTGAGAGAGAAAGAGGAGCCTAATTTGCATGTGAGTGGAAGAAAGAGAATTTGAGAAAAAGTGAAGGTGTGAGGTTGAATGTTTGTGAGCATGTTTGTGGATGCAAGTGTTTAGTTGTGTAAGTTCATAAGGGGGTGAGTGTGGGAGTTTTTGGAGTGCGTGGGTTGTGGTAGGAAGTGGAGCTGAAATTGAAGGGAATTTGAGAAAGTTAGCGAGGGAAAGTTAGTAAATTTTGAGTCAAGGGGATAATGAGGTTGTGAATTGAGAAAGAAGATGAGTTGTGAATGACTTGCGAGTAAGAGATTTGTGAGAGTTAGCAAGATTCTTGTAAGGAAGTGAGAGTGAAGAAGAGAAAGGAAAGTAGATTATTGAAAAGAGTGCATTAGTGCATGTTCATGAGCTTAGGGTGAGTAAAGGTTTCCCAAAAAATAGAAATCTAAGCCAATTTAGTTGCGAACAAACCTCTTTTCTATGGCTTCACAAAAGCCCTTCATTTGGCACGCCTGATGGGACTTGGCTTACCATATTTCAGAGAGATTCCTATGGATTTGCTTGGTGCCCCTATCATGTGGCACAGCCATCCAGACCCACAATTGCGTTGGTCCTTGGTAATGCCTCTTTGGTAGCAAGTAACTCATTACCAATCTCTGCTACCTGATCCATGTTTTCATTGTAACTTTTTACAAGTTTGGCATTCACATTTTGTAGTTGCGTTTTAAGTTCATTTGTTTCATTGATGTATTTTCTTTCCCATTCTTCGGTTCGAGCTTGCTCTTGTTTCAGCAGATCTGCATATTTCTCAATCTGATCTTTCAATTCCTTCTGGTTAGTGACTGATGTTTCTGGTTTGTCTATAGGCTGGTCATACAGTAATGCCTTCATCAGCTCTTTATTGCGGCCGCTTAAGCTATCATTTTCTTCCATGTATAATTTGTTGGAGCAAGTCTATGACAAGCCTAAGTATTGGCTTGAGTCCCACAAAGCCATAGAAGAAGCTTTAAAATGAAGACTATGCAAAGTTCACTTGTGAACTACCTCTTGTAACTTTTGAAGAGTTTACTTAATGTAAAAGTGAGAGAATCTTAAGTGGTTGAGTCCACTTGATCAAAAAGGGAAAGAGGAGCCATGAATTCGTGATTTGTGGTAGGTAGAGAATCAAATCAATCACAAATTTATTGGAGAGTGATTGAGGGAAGTTAGCCTCCCAAACTCAACTATAAATAGATGGCAGTTTTAGTCGTGGTTAGAGAGACCTATGTGAATACCTCCAAGAGCTTAGCTTTATGCCATATCAAGGTGTGATTACAAGGCACACATATGTATCAGTAACTCCATTGTATTGTACAAGCAATATACTTTCATTTTCATGATCATTTGAGTTCATATTTCCATGTTCTTGTGAAGTGTACTACTCACTGCCATATCTCTCAGTTTTCTCAATCAGCTTGCAGAGATGGTTTCTCTAAGCTTGGTGCATCATTTTCAGTTATTTAACTTGGAAAAGTTAGCTCTATAAGTCTAATATATGCTCATCAATTTTCATTTCATTTGGGTATTGCAAACTTCAGTTATGTTCAGTTGAAGTCAACCCTGTCTGTCATTTTCACTTCTCTGTCAGGTACCCGACTTTTTTACTCATCTTGTCAGAGCTGTTTCTCAGTGTGTACTTATCCAAATTCAATGATTTAAGGCTTGTTGGATTCAACTTACTGTCTAGTAAAAGCATACAAATTTTCATAATCATTGCACTCTTAAATCTGGAGTTATGTGCATTTTTCTGCTCACTGGTCTCAAACTGTAGCAGCCCGTGAAAATTGGGATGATGTCATCAGTTGCTAAACATCATTCTCAGTGTGTGTTTCATTATTTTTTATGATATTACTCTTGAAAGTTAGCTCTTTAAGTTAACTAGACTTTCACAAGAGGAATTAAGCTTATTGCTGATGTGCTCAGAGAATTATGCAAAACACTGGACAGGTGTATGGACCAAGATAGCAAGTTCTTCACCTCAGAGCTAACTCCAACTTATCTGTTTTGATCTATCTTTTGTGAGTGATCTTCCAAGGTACATAGGGTGTCTAATACATCCATTGGCAAGCTAAAAGGGAGCACCACATACTCCTGGAGTTTATTTGGCTGGTGTAGATCAAGGAGTTTGCAACACCTCTTCATCTTCAAGCACATACCTATCCGTCTCTTCATAGTGGTATTAGAGCAAGGTTGGACAACATGGCAGATGGATTTCCTTCATCAATTGAAAAATTGGACAGAGGTAACTACTCGGCTTGGTCATTAAGAATGGAAGCTTATCTCCAAGGTAGAAGTTTATATGGTTATGTGGCTAGAGATGAAGTTATGCCAAGTTTCAGGAACAAAAGTCAACCAACACAAGAAGAGCAAGAAAGATTGAGCACATGGTGCTCCAAAGATGCACTTGCAAGGTCTTATCTCCTCAACTCTATCTCAGATTTTTTTTTGCCTCACATTAGAAGTTGTAAGACATCTTAGGAAGTGTGGGATGCACTTGAAGCTTTCTTCTCTTCAAGTACCAACGCTAGGAAGCATCAACTATGGCTGGATTTCACAACTCTCAAGAAGGCTCCCAAAACAAATATGACTGATTTTGTCACAAAGCTCAAGGGCATAGCAGATCAGTTGGGAAGCATTGGAGAGGTAATAGATGAAGATCAAATTGTAAGGCAGGTCATCAATGGCTTGAAGGCAGATGACAAGTGGGAAGCATTCACCACAGCTATGGATTTGTACATGGACATGCATGTACCAGACTTGAATACACTCATTGGACAACTACTTACTCAAGAGGCAAAGCTTATCAAAAATGGAGAAAGCTCTAAAGGTAATCAATCTTTAGCTTTATACACTGATAAAAGCAAGACCAAAGATAACAAAGGAAAAGCAAAGAAAGTGGATGATATGAAGTAGGTACATTTCAAGCTAACTATGTAGGTAGAGGAAGACATGGCAGAGGTAGAGGAAGAGTAGGTAGACAAGGTAGGGGGAGATCCCAAGACTCCAACTCATGTTCTATTTGTGGATTAACTAATCATACAACTGAAAATTGCTTTAGGAATTCCAAGAATCAAAGAGGCAGAGGATACAATAGAGGAAGTTATGGCTACTCAAGAGGAAGGTTCAACAATTATCATGGCAACTACAACAACTACAATCATTCAAACTATCAAGGAGGCTACAAAGGAAGGAGAGACTTCAATAACTACACAGAAGACTCAAACAAAGAGGATTCATTATTGATCATGAACATGGCTATGCCACAAGGTAAATCTGATGAGCATGTTTTCTACATAGATTTAGGTTGTTCAAATCATGTGGTAGGAAATGTGGCACTCCTATCAGATTTAGAAGATCCAAGGAATAAGCATGAGGTACAAACAGGAGATGACACAAAACATCTTGTGGAGAAAATAGGCAATGTCAAAGCACCTGATGGAAACATCAACCTACTCAGTAAGGTACTCTATGTTCCTACCATTACAAAGAATTTGATAAGTGTTGGGCAGATAGTAGAGAAAGGGTTGCAAGTCAGGTGCACAAAATCAGGAGCATTTGTTGAAGATCCAAGTGAAGGATTCAGAAAAATTGCAAAAGGTGAAAAGACAGGTAGATTGTTCACATATCAATTACAAGACACTAGAAACATTGCTCTCTTTAATTATGGTAGTCAGACACTCATAGAATTGGAAGTATGGCACAAAAGGTTAGCACATATTGGTGAAAGGTCATTAAAGCAAATTTGTAAGGACCAAAGTGTACTTGGACTTCCTAACTTGTCAAAACAACATATGATTTATAAGTGTAGTGCATGTCAATTTGGAAAGTCTCACAGGTTACCATTCATGAAGAAAGGTTATATACATGGAGATCTCTTGGAGTTGGTTCATACAGATGTATGGGGACCTAGCAAGCAAGCTTCAAAATCTGGATCAAGGTATTATGTCTCCTTTATTGATGATTGTAGCAGATGGACTATCCTATTCTTTATGAAACACAAAGATGAAGTCTTTTCATGTTTCAAAAGATATTTGGCTCTTGTGGAGAATCAAATAGGTAAATCACTAAAAAGGCTAAGGTCAGATGGCGGGGGAGAATACTTCTCCCATGAATTTGATTCTTTTCTTCAAGAAAGAGGAATCAAAAGAGAGGTAACTACAAGGTACACTCTTGAGCAAAATTGAGTGGCAGAAAGGAGGAATAGGACAATTGTTGAAGCTGCAAGGTCCATGTTAAATGAAAAGCATTTACCTAATTATCTATGGGCTGAGGCTGTATCTAGAGCCACTTACTTGATTAACAGGTTGCCTTCAAAATCCCTTGATGGGATGACTCCATATGAGGCTTGGAATGGAAGAAGACCAAGCTTAGATCATTGTAAAATTTTTGGATGTATTGCTTTTGCTCATGTTCCTTCACAGGTTAGAGGCAAGATGGATCCAAAGGCAGAAAGGTGTGTATTTATTTGGATATGACAACAATCAAAAGGGCTACAGGTTATACAACCCTACCAACAAAGCATTCTTGGTAAGCAGAGATGTAGTTTTTGATGAAAACAATTCATGGTATGAAGATTCATGCAGGAAGGTCAATTTACCATATGATCTTGAAGAAGATTTTCCAAAGCTTGGTAGAGAACAACCAAAGATTGAAGAACAAGACACCTCGGAGGATGATGACGAATCTCAGATGGAAAAGATCAAAGCATGGAATTCTAAAGGTAAAGCAAAATTGCAGGAACTTGGACATGAGGCAGAATCATCACATCATGGCCTAAGAAGATCTATGAGGGAAAAGAAAAAACCAGAAAGGTATGTGTTTGACACCTCATTAGTAACTAAACATTCTATCTACATAGCACATGACATAAACCAAGAGGAGCCATCATCATTTGAAGAGGCCAAAGCAAAAATAGAATGGAAGCATGCAATGAAGGAAGAGATTGAAGCACTTGAGGAAAACAACACTTGGGATTTGGTGCCCAAAACTTCATCCATGAACGTAATAGGCTCAAGATGGGTCTATAAGCTCAAGAAGAATTTTGATGGTTCCATTCACAGGTATAAGGCAAGGCTTGTAGCAAACGGCTTTGCACAAACTCAGGGAATTGATTATGAGGAGACCTTCTCTCCTGTGGCAAAGATGCCTACTATTAGGGTTTTGCTTAGTATTGCCTCTTCCAAGAATTGGAAGATACTTCAACTAGATGTAAAGAATGCATTCTTGAATGGTTGGATAACATAAGAGGTATATATGGCACAACCACCTGGTTTTGAGAATCAAGTTTATCATGATTATGTGTGTAAACTTAACAAAGCATTGTATGGTCTCAAGCAAGCCCCAAGAGCTTGGAATTTCAGGCTTGTTTCATTCTTGCAGGACAAAGGCTTTCAACCAAACAGGGCAGATCCTTCACTCTTTATTAAAAAGAGTAATTCTGAGATCATCTACTTAGATGATATTATATTGACAGGGAATGATGCAGATGGTATGAAGAAGATCAAAGATCAGATGAGAGAAGAGTTCAAGATAAGTGATTTGGGTTCACTTACCTACTTCCTAGGTTTGGAAGTTGTCTACAAAGATCATGGTTTGTTTCTCACTCAAAGAAAGTACATCAAGGACATGTTGGCAAAATTCAAGATGCAAGATTGTAAGATTGCAGGTACTCCAATGGAGGTCAATCACAAATTGAGCTCACATGAAGGTGAACTCATAGAGGACATCGCATCATATCAAATTCTAGTGGGTAGTCTCAACTATGCCACATTTTCAAGAGTAGATATATGTTACAGTGTGAGTGTCCTAAGTCAATTTATGCACACACCAAGGAAACCACATATGGATGCTGCCAAAAGGATTCTCAAGTATCTCAAAGGAACCATAAATGAAGGACTTTATTATCCTTATGTATCTAATTTAGGTTTGAAGCTATTTTCTGATGCAGATTGGGCTGGTTCCAAGGAAGATAGAAGGAGCACTTCAGGTTATCTTACCTTTGCAGGTTCAAAGCTTATTTCATGGTCATCCAAGAAGCAACCCACAGTTGCTCTCTCTTCTACTGAAGCTGAATACAGAGGTCTTGCCATAGCTACACAAGAAGCTATGTGGATGAAGACATTATTCAAAGATCTTGGATTGGAGTTTGGAACTCCAACTATTTATGGTGACAATATGAGTTCTATTCATTTGGCTGCTAATCCTATTTTTCATGCAAGGACTAAACATATTGAAGTTCATTATCACTATGTACGAGAGAAGGTTCTAAGCAAAGAGATTCAAATATCATATATGTCCACTCATCAACAATGTGCAGATATTCTAACCAAAGCATTGGATGGTACAAAGCTTTGCAAATTCAAGGCTATGATTGGTTTACAGGTAATCTTGGAAGATTGAAGGCCTCAAGCATACTTCGCTTGAGGGGGAGCTGTTGGAGCAAGTCTATGACAAGCCTAAGTATTGGCTTGAGTCCCACAAAGTCATAGAAGAAGCTTTAAAATGAAGACTATGCAAAGTTCACTTGTGAACTACCTCTTGTAACTTTTGAAGAGTTTACTTAATGTAAAAGTGAGAGAATCTTAAGTGGTTGAGTCCACTTGATCAAAAAGGGAAAGAGGAGCCATGAATTTGTGATTTGTGGTAGGTAGAGAATCAAATCAATCACAAATTGATTGGAGAGTGATTGAGGGAAGTTAGCCTCCCAAACTCAACTATAAATAGATGGCAGTTTTAGTCGTGGTTAGAGAGACCTATGTGAAGACCTCCAAGAGCTGAGCTTTATGCCATATCAAGGTGTGATTACAAGGCACACACTTGTGAAGTGTACTACTCACTACCATATCTCTCAGTTTTCTCAGTCAGCTGGCAGAGATGGTTTCTCTGCGCTTGGTGCATCATTTTCACTGATTTAACTGGTTAAAGTTAGCTCTATAAGTCTACTATATGCTCGTCAATTTTCATTTCATTTGGGTATTGCAAACTTCAGTTACCCTGTCTGTCATTTTCACTTCTCTGTCACGTACCCAACTTTTTTACTCATCTTGTCAGAGCTATTTCTCATTGTGTACTTATCCAAATTCAATGATTTAAAGCTTTCTGGATTCAACTTACTGTCAAGTATAATCATACAAATTCTCATAATCATTGGATTCTTAAATCTGGAGTTATGTGCATTTTTCTGCTCACTGGTCTCAAACTGTAGCAGCCCGTGAAAATCGGGATGATGTCATTAGTTGCTAAACATCATTCTCAGTATGTGGTTCATTATTTTTTATGAGATTACTCTTGAAAGTTAGCTCTTTAAGTTAACTAGACTTCCCCAAGAGGAATTAAGCTAATTGCTGTTGTGCTCAGAGAATTATGCAAAACACTGGACAGGTGTATGGACCAAGATAGCAAGTTCTTCACCTCTGAGCTAACTCCAACTTATCTGTTTTGATCTATCTTTTGTGAGTGATCTTCCAAGGTACATAGGGTGTCTAATACATCCATTGGCAAGCAAGACCTCTTCATCTTCAAGCACATACCTATCCGTCTCTTCAAATACTTACAGTTGTATTTCGAGCAGGTTGCTGCGAGCTCTCATCCTCTCTTTGTCTGCTTCGCTAGCTTCATGCTGTCTTTGTAAATCTGTCAATTGTGCCTGGAGTTGATGACGCTATTTCATCAATATGTTACATTGCTCCTTAACTGAGGTTATCTCCGTATCCTTAGCTGAAATTTCTTGTTGAGCCTGGATAAGCTGTGCGGATGATTGCTCACTCATTACTTGAAACTGATTCTTTTCCCTCATGGCCTTGTCGTAATCGGCATCTGTTTCCATCATTTTTTGTTGCGTATCCATTGCCATTTGTATCATTTGTTTGACAACATGTTTTAATTGATTAACATCAACATTCAGCCATGTGGTAGGGATGCTAGGTTCTTCGCCTGTTGTAACATCTTTCCCTTGTGCCACATGTAATGTAGTATCGTGGGGTGTCGAATATGGAGTTGTATCCTTGTCTCAGCCTCCTTGTGGTCAATCTTACCTTGAGGTGTATCATCAGGTACTTCAATCACGATTGGCTCCTTATTTTGTTGTAGGCCTGCTTCTTGGTGCATCGGTGTTTGTATTTCCTCTTTTATAGGTGGCACTGCATCTTTAGTTGTGATTGGAGCTTCCTTAATGCTGATCTTGGACATATCATTTAATTGAATAACGTGCATTGGTTGAGTGGATTCTTCTATGCCCTTTGCCTGTGCTTGCTGGTTGTCCGGTGTAACCTCGACTTGATCGATCTCTATCCATTCTTCATTGTGCGTTTCAATTCTTATGTCAGTATCTGATGTGTCTTTCTCGCGGATGGATTCCTCATTAGAACTCGAATCATCTAATTCCAGTGCTTTATACCTGGCAGCTTGTTCAGGAGTCTTTTCTTTACTCTTTTGTTGCTTGGCTTGGTTTGCCTGTCTGTATTGATGACCTTGAACGTTTAAATTTACTTGCCCCCACATATACTGATGCGTTTCTTCCAGGGCTGCAGAGAGGTCTCTTTTTGTAATTGGTTGTTGTGTCACAGGAATCTTTGGCAAGACATGTGTTCTCTTTGATTGTGGTGTCTCTTGAGCTTCTTCCTCTCTTATGCGTTTAGTACCTCTCATGGGTTTCTTTGAACTGGTTCCCACTTCTCCACTAGAGATTACTGTTTTTTTCTTCTTTGGAACTGTTGCTGACTTTGCATATTTTGCAATTTCCGTTGAAGTTGGCATCAAACGTAAGCAATCCTTCATTTCTAGTGCCTCATAAATTAGCAGTGTCAATGTCGAACTTCCATTCAAGAACTTTTTCTCACCCCACTTTTTCTTTGCTTTGAATAGGCGGTCCTGAATATACGGAGTCATATTCACTTTATTTCCTACTTACCTCATAGCATGTGAGAGTAACTGCACAGCAATTTTTTGGGGTTCTGTATATCTATGCATACTCGGAAAGCAAAAATGCTGGTGCACTAAGCGAACAAAGTCTTCAATATCCGTTCTGTTGATTTCCAAAAAGGTTCGCTTTTTAGGATCATGACACTCATATTTCACATTGGTGAGTCCATCTTGACTCCAACCAAAAGCTCTCTTGATTAGCTCATGAGTGAATTGAATTGTTTTCCATGTACCAACTTTGTCTAGTACTCTTGCCTCTGGGATTGATACCTTATTTGATGCAGACTGTAGTGTATTCATCACTTGTGTACATCTTTGGAAATCAGGCACGTATATTGGAAGTCTGAGGAATGCATCAATTCCTGCTTGTGTCCAGACATCTGTCATGCGTGGTAATCCTTGTATGATAGTCTAGAGATCTTGGGACATGATAGGAAAGTAATGATCCCTATCCATGATCTTGATGGTTGCCATAAAAAGAAGCTCGGACACTGGTTGATCATCAAGAAACCAATGACCTCTTGCCTTCGTGATGGATTCCAAGGGAAGAAGCAGAACCTCTTCCTCTTGCGTAGCCACAGAATTGGATGATGCCATCTGCACTTCATATATACCAGTAATTAGTGGCAAGCTGGTATCAAGAATCAGTTTTCACTTATCCTTATTGAATTTGGCAACTCTCCGAGTGGATTGTGTTGTCCCTTCCCCGTGGGTGTGAGAAAGGTAATACGTGGAATTTCTCATACTTTTATATATTTTTATGTTTTGGTTGTTTGAAAGAAAAATAGAAAAGTTAGTTCATAGCCGAAGCGGTTATTGAATCTTGAGTGATTTTCTTAGATTATGTACAAGTGCTCTCCTATTTCCCAAGAGGGAAATGTGCTTCACTATCCTGAAATAGAAGAAAAATGTGTCGAATGCTTGGCCTTGTAATGTGGCCCTATCATGCATACTTTGGGTTCTAGTAACTCCAAATGTGTGCAACTCGAATTATTTGGTTGATGCATACAGATTGTCTTGCCTGCCGGCATCCAAATTTGCTTTTTTCCATTGGGATAGCCTGTATTTCTACCACTCGTGGAGAATGTAGTGCTTTTCGTGTAATACTTTTGTTTCACCCGCTGTTCGAAGCTTTTAGTCATTTTTGTTGCATGTCGAGTTTCCTGCTCTATCTTATAGTGGTGTATCTTTTGTAGTTTTGCCTTTAGACCATATTGATTCTCCTTGTGCCTTGACTCGTCCTTTTTTATGATTGTCATTTGAGTACATGACTTGGGAATCCATATTTGTGTTCGGGCCGGTTGGGCAGCTACCACCTTCTTTGGAATCCATACTCTAGCAATTCTTTGTGGACCTAGGTGTCCAAAGTGATTTGCCTTCTTGTTCGGTGGTTCGTTCTGATGTCGACAATGTTTCTGTTGTTGAAGATATGCAGCCACTTGATCCTTCCTTATCCAAGCCTTTCTAGTGTATGGAATTGGGTAAATTCTAATATGTGCAGTTGTTTGACAGTCGTGCTCACTAGTCTCTCTTGTGCTTGATTCCTCACTGAGGCTGTTATTGGATAGAGTACTACTCATGTGATTTACTGAATTAGAAGATTGTGTGCAATTTAGATTCATTGTGTCCTCATGTGAAGTATTCGATGAAGGGGTTTCCATAGTGTGAGTGAACATGCATTCATTAGAGTGTTCGTTTAAGTGAGTTCTGGTTCTATACAATTGGTTTTGATCAGTCGTTCATCTAACATGTTGAATACCTCACGATGTCCTATCTTGGCCGAGATGTATCCTAGGGCCAACTGTATAGTCACTTCATATTCATATATCCAATCTTGGCCTAACACGATCTCTTCTAATAAATCCTGGTCATGACATACTAAGAGTTTTTGTTCCATTGTGTTGTTTCCAAGATGTAAAAGTAATGTGATCTCACCGATACATTGAGTAACTGTTCCTCCTATTCCTATCAGTTGTGCCTTAGAAGGACGTAATTCTTCCTTGAGTTTTTGGGTCAATGAAACTTTGATACAGCTTATAGCAACTCCTGTGTCAATGAGAGCATCCACCAAGTGGTACTCTATTGTTCCAACACCCAAATTCAAATAGGGTTGTGTCATTTGCTGACTTAGGTTTTCAGTGGCTCTAAAGTTAGCCATTGGGACGAGATCCTCTCCTAGTCGATATCTCTCATCTCTCTCTCTCTCATCCACTCTTTTCGTTTCCTGATTCGTTCTAGTGCTTCTTGCCTAGCCTCTTCTCGTACTCTTTCTTCCTCTATGCGCCTATTTTTACCCATTACTAATCGTGACATTATCTCTTCAGTCAATGGCTCTAAATATTTTTTGACTCGACAACCACTGATATAGTTTGGCAGTACTTCTCCATCTAGGGTTGCTAAGTTGATGGTTCCACTGGTAGATATACGATTGATGATCAATGGGCCATATCCTCTTCTGTGCAATTTTTTTGCATGTTGCTTCAAAGTGTAGACCAAAACTAAATCACCTTTCTTTAGGTTTTTGTCTTTAATGTGAGCATCAAAATATGCCTTCTGTTGCCTTTTAGCAGCATAAATCCCTGCTACCGCTTGTAACCTAGTTTCGTGTAACTTTTCTATTTGATCCAATTGTGTTGATAATTCATGTCCAGTCCATTCATAATTTGTTGCTACTATTAGAGTGGGTATTAAGAAATCAATTGGCAAAATAGCATTCTGTCCGTACACTAAGTTAAAGGAGTAGTTCCTATGGCAGTTTTATAGGCTACTCGGAATGCCCATAAAGCATGATGTAATTGTTTATCCCAATCCGATCTACCATTGTTGACAATTTTTGTGAGAACAGTACACAGGATTTTATTTGAACTTTCGGCTTGTCCATTGGCTTGTGGGTGATATGGGGCTGATTTCTTATGAATTACTAAGAATTCATTCAGTAGTGCTTCAATCACTTCATTCACAAAGTGCGTGCCTCTATCACTCACAATTTCTATTGGTAGTCCAAATCTAGTGAATACGTTCTCAAAGAGAAACTTGGCCGTAGTCCTTGCATCATTTTTCTTGGTTGCTTTGGCTTCAACCCATTTGGTCAAATAGTTTGTGGCTACGATTATGTACTCAGCATGGGATCCTTTAGCTGGTGGGCCAATAGGTCCTATGAAGTCTATTCCCCATTTAGTAAAAGCTCTGGCACTCATCGTGGGTTTCAACGGCATTTCATCTCTTCTAATTGGATATTTCGTTCGTTGATAGGTATCACAACATTGAACATATGTGACTGCATCTTGATGTAGAGTTGGCCACCACATTCCAGCGAAGAGAATCATTTTTGCAATTTTATCTGTAGAAAAATGTCCTCCTGCAGCTCCTGTGTGTGCCATCTCTAAAACAGCAAGATATTCGTCCTCATGAATGCACATTCATAATTGATTATCTCTTCCTCGCTTAAAGAGCTGTTTTCCTATGAGGGCATAATCCTTGCTTTGTTCTGTGAGTGCACGTTTCCTTGCTAGAGTGGCTCCTTCTGGATACTCTTGGGTCTTCAAGAATTTTACCAGAGGCATGCTCCATCTTGGTGCTACGGTGGAGTAGCATAGACTAGAGTTCTCTTCTGGATTCCGTTCGTGACAAGTTGGGCAGGCTGATACATAGTTATGCATATCCCTCTGCATGGTTGGCCAATGTATGCCTAATCTCTTCAATGTTTGCCATGTTCCATTCGCATTTAAATGAGTTTTCCATTGATTTACATGTGCTTTTTGAAGCCACATTTCTTGTTCTTCCTCTTCCACGCATCTCAGGAGTAATCCACTTGAGTCTTGGTGATATAGGCTTCTAGCAATGATATGAAGGTTTTTAGTTTTCCATAGGTCTTGGTTTCGATTCGGTGTGATCCCATGTTTAGGTCCATATGTGAGTATAGGGATCAACTTTTCTGCCCATTGGGGACATACTTCGAGATTAAAAAGGTAAGTGTCTGGCAGATCATCAGGTACTCCCGTGGGTGGTTCTCCATGTGTCATTCTTGATAAGTGATCTGCTCTAATGTGGGTATTCCCTTTCTTGACTACTACTTCAAAGTCAAATTCCATCAACAATAGAAACCATCGTACTAGTCGTCTCGTGTTGCAAGGCTTATTGACTAAGCACAGTAGAGCTTGATGATCGATGAAGAATTTGAATTTGTTTGCCAGTAAGTAGTGTCAAAATTTCTTCACTGCGTACACCCTCTATCGGTCGTGGTGTAATTGCACTCCGCTTGATTCAATTGTCTACTGGCATAGGCTATAGGGTGGTCTAACTTTCCTGTATCTGGGGTTGAGCTAAGATGCAACCAATGGCAAACTTGGAAGCATCAACGTGAATGTGAAATGGTTTGTTCCAATTAGGTACTCGAAGGATTGGTGTTGAACTCAATCGACTCTTTAATTCGTTAAAGGCCTTTTCACATTCTTCTGTCCAATCGAACTGAGACAATAGTGCATAAAGAGGTCTAGCAATTATGGCATACATATGTATAAATCTTCGGTAGTATCTGCAATGTCCCATAAATGCTTGTACTTCTTTCGCAGTCTTTGGTCTTGGTAAATCTAGAATCACTTTGATTTTGTCTTCATCAGTTGAGATTCCATTCTTAGAGACAATATGTCCTAATATCTTTCCTTGTCGAACCATGAAGATGCACTTTTCTGGATTGAGGCATACTCTATATTGTCGGCATTTAGCAAAGATCTTTCCTAGTTCAGGAATATGTTCTGATTGTATAGCTGAATAAGTGCATAAATCATTCACGTATACCTCCATACTCTTTCTCAGGAACTCCTTGAATACATGACACATCAATCTTTGGAAAGTGGTTGGGGCATTGGTTAGACCAAAAGGCATAACTCTAAAGGTGTATACTCCCCATTCAGTTGCAAAGGTTGTTTTATGTTGGTCCTCAGGAGCAATCGCTACCTTATTATACCCTGAAAAGCCGTCCAAGAAACTATAAACTTCCTTTCCTGCCACTCTTTCCAAAAGATGATCCGTGATGGGTAAAGGGTAACTATCTCTTATAGTGGCTACATTCACTTTTTTTAAATTAATGCATACCCTTAACTTGCCATTTCTTTTTGGTACGACCACCAAAGGTGACACCCATTCCGTGTGTTCGATCTCATAAATGAATCCAGCATCTAACAACTTATCTATCTCTTCCTTGATTTTTGCTGAGTAAACACGTGTATGGTCTTTGTTTGGAAGGTTTAGCTTCGGATGTCATAGGGATTCTATGGGCACAAATAGAAAGATCTACTCCTTTCAAATCCTTATATATCCAAGCAAAGACGTCCCTGTATTCTCGTACGAGTCGTATTAACTCTTGTTCTTCTTCCGTTGAGACATCTTGTCCTATAAAAGTACATCGTTCTTCGCCTTCCTCCAAGGTCACTACTATTTTCTTGGTTTGTTCTTTGTTGTCATAGGCTATTCCTGGCTGTGCTTCTCGTTTCGGCATCTGAATAGCAATTTTCCCTTCTTCTACTTCATATTATTTGAAGTGGGCAGGCACTTCAAATTGGTCTTGAGGCTTGTTTTCTTCATCATATTTTGCTTTATCTAATCCAAGCTCTTCTTCCTGTGTCATTTCTTGATTTATTTCATTAGCTATGACACTTACTCCTTGATTTTCACTTTCTATTTCCATTTGCTCTTGCTCCATTTCAATGCTCTCGTAATCCTCTTTCCATTCCTTTTCAATTACTTCTCCTTCTTCAGCCTCTTGAAGAACTACCACGTATAGACTAATGTCATATCCTTCCTCGTCAATACATTCATTCATGGTTATCACTTCTTCGTTTACACACACATCGAGAGTGGCTAAAATCCCCATCCAACCATGAGGTTCGAATTCTTCATCTAGAAATATTTGAGGCATGTAAGCTGGATCTTGTACAGACCTAGCTACTCCTTGCCTTTGTTGCCATCCTTTCCTTCTTTCCTCTTCCTTTTTCGCAGTTTGGCATATCCATAGCTGAGTGTCTTCGTTCATCCACGATTGGTTGCTTGAACCTATACTGTGAATCCACTGCCCATCTTCCTCTTTATGAATCTGATTCCGTTGTAAGGGAGGAACATCTTGATATGTGTATGTGTGGAGATTTATTCTTGTTGTGGTTCCTTCATGTTGTAAGTATACTACGTCTTTTCCCCAATCTTGCACTACCTTTAGCTGTCTCATGAAGGGTCTTCCAAGTATCATCTCATAATTGCTAGCCCTTTCAAATTGACAGATCACTAAGGTGTGCTCGAATTCAAATCTGCAGGTGGTAAAAGTTACTCTTTCCAATAATCCCAAGGGTCGTTCAGTGTGTCCATCTGCCATTTGTATCTTCATGCGTGTTGGTCTTAAGGTTGGTTTTCCCCATTTATCCCAGATTTCTTTAGTTGCAATTCCTACTCCAGCTCTAGAATCCAAGATGGCTTTAGTGGTGTAACCCCTATAGGTGATTGGAAGGCAAGTGTTTCCTTCATCTCCCTCACTGAAATCTCCAACCTTATCGACTGGGATTGTTACTGTGGTTACCTCATCAGGCATCTCCTTCTCTTCTGACTTGATCTCCAATTGGTTGGTTAACTTTTCCTTCAAATGTGGTTTTATCTTTAAAAGTTCTTCCAATGTCAGCGTACAAGGGATTTTTACCTTTCTAAGGTGTTGTATGATGTTCGATGTTTGAATTGAGGGGTTCTGCTCTTTTTTTCTTATTGAGGGAATGCAGTATAATTCTGAATTACGTTCATATTCTCCTGTATAATTTGGTGAAGCTTTTACACTGTCATTTTCCTTGTCGTTTTGATCAATTTGTAATAATCCTTCTGAATTCAGCTCAGGTATTGAATCTTCTAGTTCACCTTCTGCTTCCAGCTCCTCAAAGGATGGTTATATTCCTTCCACTTTCTTCCATCTGTCTTCTTAGACTCTTGCCCACAAGTCTTTGGGCCATTCTCCATCTACTTGGGGGACAATGGATCCTTCCCTTTTATCCTCGTAGTGATTTCCATTATGTGTCTCAACTTCCTTTCCTTTCTCATGATCATTAGGGATGACACACTCTTGGAATTCTTTTTCAGGAATTCGTGAATGGGTATTTGAAGAGCAGGTTTTTCTAGGGTCTGTTGAGCTACTTCAATTAACTTTTTGCATATCTCCAACCTTTCTTTCTCTAAATCACCTCTAGGATATTCTTTTTCGTGTTGTTCAATGGTTGGTCCTACTCTGATTCGCGCCCGGCATGCTTGAATCCACATGGCTAACTCTTCTGGCATGGGATCTACTAAAACTGATCCTACCTCTTCTTTTTTATGCTTTCCTTTTTTATTTTCTTCTTCAAGTTTCTGTTCCTCCTTTTGATCTTGTTCATTTTTTTCCTTCTCCATCTGTTGTTGTAATTTCTTCTCCTTTATCCTATCTCTACGATTCTTCCATCTTTGTGTTCTTTTACTGGTGATACTTTTTCCAGGTTCTTCCGAGTCTTCGGCTACTTGGGTTTTAGGTACATTCATTTCCCTGTCACCTTGATCATTCTCTCCAATTTTTTCTGGTGTCTCTCTAGCCTTTGCTCTCGTTATTGCTTTCAATGGTACGGTGTACTCCTTATCACTCCCTGAAGATTCTATCACTTCTATCACGTTGATCTGCACGTTCGAGTTAACTTTGTTTGGGTTTTTGGGGCAATCTCTGACAAGGTGTTCTTTACCACAATCACTACAGTATCCTTCCCAGACTCGCTGTGGTGGTGGTGGGTTTGGTAACGTACATTCTCTGATATAATGGTCACCTCCACATTTGTAACATGGTCCTCTAGGTATAGGTGGTCTATTCATAGGTCGGGGGGGTATGGGTGCTCTGGGCGCTGTGTACATTAATGACACATAATCCTGCTCATATCCATAGGAACTATCTGGTACTTCCATGCCATAGGTATATGGTTCGTACATTTGTCCATATTCTATTATAGAGCTCTCATAAGCAAAATAATCTCCTAGACTATGGTCATAAGATGGATCATATGATTCATTACTAGTCAAAGGTGTGGCCGAAACTATTGCTCTCTCCGGATTCTCTCCCTGTCGAGCTACTTTCACTGAAAAAACATTTTGAGGGTGGGGTGGTTGTTGCCCTAACACCGGTTGTGGTTGAGTGTAACCTCGATAAGCATAAGGTCGTGATACTGGTGCCTGCTGCTGATATGTGGGATATCTAAAGGCTTCTCCTCCTTGATCTCTCTGAGGGTATCCATAAGGTCTCATGAGAGGTTGTACCGGTCTTGATTGTCTATTGTAAGGACAATTTTTTGCGCTGTGATTTGATGCTGTAATATTGTAGAGGGCCCGGGACAGGTGGTCTATTGTAAGCATAAGCAGGTGGTGAGACTACTCCCCTAGTGCACAACTGAGAGGGATGATCACCTCCACAATGCATACATCTTCTAAGCATGGGTACTCTCATTGGGTTGTTGGGGTAGTTCCTCTGTCCTTGAACATTCAGTTTCTTTGCTACTATGTCGGCTATTTCCTCTACATTGTTCTTAGGGTTTGATGTACTGCTGGCGGAATCTTCACTTCTTACATTACCTTGTTTCATACACTCTTGCAAAGTTTGAACTCTTTTCACATATACCAGTGATCTTAATGATCCATTCACTAACCCTTCCAAAAATAATGACACCATCTTGTTTTGAGTGGGTCTCTCTTCAACAGGGCATCTATCCACATATTGTTTGAATCTCCTTGCTGCCAGTCTCACTGATTCCATTGGAGCTTGCTTAAAGCTATGGATCAATGATGACGAGTTGTTTTAAATCCCAGATTTGGTGAATTCTTCAATTAGTTCTTAATAGACTTGTCCATGTTTTGAAAATTATTAGGATCTAACAACTGGAGCCAAGCTAAAGCTGTGTCTGTCAAAGTTAGACCAAAAGATTCATATTGGATCAAGAAATCTTCCACTTGTTCGGCTCTTATTACTTGCTTGAATTCAGCTATATGATTGTAAGGTTCACTAGAGCCATCATAATGGTTTCTCATGCATTTAGCAACTTGAATAGGTCTTAATCTTCTTCCTACTTTAGGTGGTCTAGGCATCACCGGAAAAACTAGTCTTCCTATCGGTATACCAGGTCCTCTTGCTACAGGTGGTCTATCTAGAACATGGATTCTGTTCCTTGGGTCAACAGGTGGCTAAGGCCGATAGTTAGGGTTATTTGCAGGCATAGCAAACTGCACATGGGGTCTAACCGGGATTTTTGTTTGTTGTGCTTGTCCAGACTGTTGATATGAATTATCCTGAAACATTCGTTGAGGGTTCTGAGAAGTAGTAGCTTGATCCCTAGGAGGGAACACTGAAATGTTCTGATATTTCAACCCTGCTCTTTCTAACTCTGTTAGAGGCCAGTAGCTCCTATGGTTTTTGTCCAAATATGTGATGATGGTGGAAAATTCAGGATCTTGTAATTCGTAGACAGTAACTGGGTTAGGGGCTACTTCCCATAATGAAGAGTGGGCTCTAAGGAGATGCTCCATTCCATTGATCAAATACACATCCATTAAGGAGTCATCTTGGGGAACTAGGTCTCCTCTCCAAACCCTAACAATAGTAGATCTCTCTCTAGGGGTGGTCACTTGCTCTTCATGTCCTCCTTCATTAAGGTTGTGAGCATTGTCTTCTTCCCCCAGTTCATTGATGTTTTTAGAGTGTTCTGTAACAACATACTGAATATCTCTTTTGTCCATATAAAATCCTCCTGCATACTTAACCGTTGGCCTAGGTACTATGTAAGCATCTGAAGCTTTTTTTAGTCTGGCCACTGATCGGTTTAGACCATCTAAGTAGATAGGTATCCCATGTGGGTTGGTGGGGTTGGTGTTTACATATTCTAAAGATGTCCGATATTCTCCCTCAATAATTGACATCATGCTGATCATTGGTACAGTATTCTGCATATCTTCTGAAGCCATGGGAACTTCTTTCTCTGACTCACTAGAGGTTTTAGGGTATTGTGAACGACTACTTGGTTCAGCTACACTCCCTACAGAGGAAATCACACTTCTTCGGCTTCCTACGGTTCTTCGAGATCTTAGGTTCATTCACTTAAAAGCTCTGATTAACCTTAACCAACCTCCAGCTCCTAGAGTTCTTTACTGAGTGTCAGAATTCTAGAGAAAATTTGGTTGGAATAAGACTGACAGTGAATCCACAACTCACGATACTTGACCCAAAAAAAAGTCCACGATACACGATATTTCACCCAAAAAGAGTATGTCATGATACTCGATATCTAACACACTAGAAAGGTACCATGATACTCGATATTTGTGCAAGACGATACACGATAGTCGACCACTTGACTTGACACGATATACGATATCTGCAAAAACTCGATACACGATACTTCAGGAAAATTAGGATACATGATACTTGCCCCAATATCACGTGCCAATCACGATACTCGATATTTGACAAGTATCGCGATCAGAAATTTGTGATACACGATACTGCACCAGAAAAATTCCACGATACTCGATATTTGTCAGGTATCGGGAAGGCTGCCTCCACGATACACGATATCCAACAAGTGTCGCGATCAGAGACTCACGATACATGATAGTCCACAAGGGATTCTCCACGATAGTCAATACTAGACAGAGATCGTTTTTCTGTGAACACGATACTCGATACTTAACAAGTATCGTGAGAATTTCTAGCGATACCTGATATCCAACAAGTATCGCGGAAGGACTCTGACAATACTCGATATGTCACAGGTATAGTGATTGAAAATTCATGATAGATGATACTCGACAGGTATCGCTATCGAATCACGATATATGATACACGATGTCTGATAAGTATCGCGAGTGTTTCTCAGCCATACATGATACTCGATGTCTTGCAAGTGTCGCAATACTCAACCACAGGAGTTCACAATACCTAGGTATCGCGATACCTCAACTGCGGGAGAACACGATACTTGACACTTTTTCAATTTTTTGCAAGTATTTTTTTGGATTTTGAGTGCATACACATGTTCCTAGAGTGCATCTACCCTCCCCTCTTAGCCTGGATCAAGAAAATAATCCTTCTCTACCCCGAGATGGCCTTCACGATACTTATCGCAGATCGTTTTCTTCCACTGATCGATATTTGAAAGAACTTCTAGCAATGTAGGGATGCACTCACCTTACTAAGATTCTCCAGTTCTTTTTTCCACTTGTGCTCCCTCTCTTTGATCCACACACCTTGCTTCGAGCTCACGCGATATCTGACTTGCGATCTCTCTCTCTCTCAATACTTGCTTGGATACAAGTGAAGTTTGAAGACAAGTTTTTTGGGGTTTTTATACTTTTTGAAAAATTCTTCCTAACTAAAGGGCTGAAAAGAAAAAACAATTTGAAAGCTATTCTAATCTCCTAACTACTCCGTTCTTCTCCTACTCTATCCTCTACCATCACTTCCCTAGACTAATAACTCACTACACACACTTCCAGAGTGAGAAGTAGTAAGTGCGGATGAGTGTGACTTACCAAAGAAGAGAAATTCACAACTTCTCTACTCGCTTCAATGCTAGAGCTACTTACCATCACACAGATGCCTCGGTTTGATTCGACACTCCCCGGCAACGGTGCCAAAAACATGTGTACCTAAGTTCCAACCCAGGGACTTGTGGAGAAAGAGACTATACCTCAATCCCCCTCAAGTGCATATAGTGGGGATTCACGCTTTATTTATCAATCCAAAGAGTATCAAAACCTAACCGAGTGTATGAAGACATGCATTCAAATGATGATCAATAAAAATGAGCTTCCCAAAGAGTGCAATCAAGGCTAAGACTATTCCAAACAAGCTTCAACTGTCAGTCATGGTGTCACGATACTTGGAGCAGCAACCAATAGTAAATTGAGCTTGTCTCTTAGCTCCAAACTCTGAATATAGCAAGTAGCATATGCATTTCAAAGCTCTCGAGAAGACGCATCCAATGGTGGTATTTTCACTCAATTCTAACACTTTTGCTTCAAGTTATGAGCAAAATACTGAGTCATGGGAATGACCTTCATACACTTCAGCACTTCCTACACTTCACACACACTGTAACAACAGCAAACAAACACTTTCATGGATAGACAACACTTCCTAACACTCTTTTCAAGCAACACACATGCACACAAGCTCACAAAGAAGATGATACAGAGAGGAGAAGACACAAATTCGAAATTATGTGCTCTTGATTCTCACAATGGCCAAAAGTCTTTACAAAAGAGTCACAAATTGACTTATATACATGTGCCATAAAAATGGTCCTTTCACACAAGAGACCGGCACTTTATTCACTAAAAGCCTAATTTCCTACTAATTTACATGGGTAAGCTACTAATCTCCATGGGTATGCATCTAGAGGACTCCTCTAGTGCATTTACAACGGAAAATATGTTACAAAAATGGTTATAATACAAAAATAGAGTGTCTAAATCAGAAAATTTTTGGGGCCCATCTTTTTCTCTACCTTGTGCTCTTCTTAGCTCTGCAACAACATCCCAAGAGACTTGGGAAACATTGTCTTCTTATTTCTCTTCCAACACAAGGGCCAGGAAGAACCAATTGTGGATTGAATTCACCACTCAAAGAAAGTAACCTAAGCAAGGTATCTCAGAGTATGTGGCCAAAGTCAAAGATGTAGCAGATCAACTGGCAAGCATAGGAGAAGAAATTGAAGAAAAGCAGATTGTAAGACAAGTAATCGATGGTATTAAAGCTTATGACAAATGGGAGAGCTTCACAACTGCCATGGCCTTGTACATGGACATGCACATTCTAGACCTTAACCCACTCATGGGGCAACTATTTACCCATGAAGCCAAGCTCAACAAGAATGGAGATTCATCAAGAGGTAATAGCTCTTCTGCCCTATACACTGATAAGAGTAAGTCCAAAGAGAAAGGAAGAACAAAAAGGTTGAAGATGAAGGAACTACCTCCCAAGCCAACTATGCAGGGAGAGGTAGAACCTCAAGTGGAAGGAGCAGAGGAGGTAAGCAAGGTAGGGTGAGACCTTATAACTCCTCACCATGCAATATTTATGGATTATCAAATCATACTACAGATGAGTGTTTCAGAAACTTCAAGAATCAGAGAGGTAGAGGATATCAAAGAGGTGGGTATACACAATCAAGAGGAAGATTCAATCATCACCAAGGATACAACAACAACTACAACAACAACTACAATAGCAACTACCAAGGAGGATAAAAATTCAGAAAAGATTACAACAACTTCACATAGGAGCAAGAACATTCTCTTCTGATTATGAACATGACTTCAAAACCAGGTATAAATGATGACCATCTCTTCTACATTGACTCAGGATGCTCAAACCATGTGGCAGGCAATGTAGCTCTTCTATCTAACCTTGAGGAACAAAAGGGTAAGCATCAGTTACAAACATGTGATGACACCAAGCACTCAGTGATTAAAGTAGGGAATGTTGAGACCTCTGATGGAAACAAGAATCTGTTGAGTAGGGTTTTGTATGTACCCACAATTACCAAGAATTTGATGAGTGTTGGACAGATTGTGGAAAAGGGTTTGCAGGTTATATTCAATCAATATGGAGCATTTCTGGAGGATCCCCAGCATGGGTTCAAGAGAATTGCCAAAGGAGAAAAGAGAAGTAGATTATTCACTTTTGAACTTGAGGATACAAGGAACATTGCACTTTATAGTTATAAAGATCAAACATTATCAGAGCTTGAAATTTGGCATAAGAGATTAGGGCATGTTGGTGAAAGAACCTTGAAACAAATATGTAGAGACCAATGTGTGCTTGGGATACCTAATGTATCCAAGCAACACATGATTTATAAATGTGGTGCTTGTCAGTTTGGAAAATCTCACAGGTTACCCTTCTCAAGGAAAGGCTACATGCATGAGGACTATCTAGAGCTTGTTCATACAAATGTATGGGGACCACGTAAGGATCCCTCAATCTCTGGATCAAGGTATTATGTATCTTTCATTGATGATTACAATAGGTGGACTATATTGTACTTTATGAAGCACAAAGATGAAGTATTCAATTGCTTTAAAAAGTATCTTGCACTTGTTGAGAATCAAACAGGGAGAAATCTAAAAAGGCTAAGGTCAGATGGAGGAGGTCAGTACTTCTCAAATGAGTTTGATATATTCATACAGGACAGAGGAATCAAGAGAGAAATCACAACAAGGTATACCCCTGAGCAAAATGGGGTGGCAGAGAGGAGAAATAGATTAATTGTTGAAACAGCTAGGTCAATATTGAATGAGAAAAATTGCCTAATTACTTGTGGGCAGAGAGTGTATGTACTACCACTTATCTTGTAAATAGGTTGCCATCCAAATATCTTGATGGGATGACCCCATATGAAGCATGTCATGGTAGAAGAACTTCACTTGATCATTGCAAGATCTTTGGATGTGTAGCTAATGTGCATATCCCTTCTCAGATAATATGTAAGCTAGATCCTAAGGTAGAGAAGTGCATCTTCATAGGGTATGATCTAAATCAGAAAGGATACAGATTCTATAATCCTTCAAACAAGGGATTCATGGTCAGTAGAGATGTTGTCTTTGATGAAAATGACTCTTGGTTTGATAGTGAATCCAGGAAAGTAAAACTACCTTATGACTTGGAAGAGGAGTTTCCAAGCCTCACTAAGGAGGAGCCTACTCAAAATGGAGACATCAATTCAGATGATGAAGACATCATCAACCTGGAAGATTTCAAGGCATGGAAGTCCAAAGGTAAAGTCAAGATGAAGAAATTGGAGGATATACGTGAATCATCCAACCAAGCAATCAGAAGATCACAAAGGGAGAGCAAGAAGCCAATCAGATATGGGTATGACACTTCCCTAGTTATTAAGCACTTTGTTTATCTTGCAAAAGATTTGTCAATTGAAGAACTATTGGAGCAAGTCTATGACAAGCCTAAGTATTGGCTTGAGTCCCACAAAGTCATAGAAGAAGCCTTAAAATGAAGACAATGTAAAGTTCACTTGTGAAGTACCTCTTGTAACTTTTGAAGAGTTTACTTAATGTAAAAGTGAGAGAATCTTAAGTGGTTGATTCCACTTGATCAAAAAGGGAAAGAGGAGCCACGAATTCGTGATTTGTGGTAGATAGAGAATCAAATCAATCACTGATTGATTGAAGAGTGATTGAGGGAAGTTAGCCTCCCAAACTCAACTATAAATACATGGCAGTTTTAGTCCTGGTTAGAGAGACCTATGTCAAGACCTCCAAGAGCTGAGCTTTATGCCATATCAAGGTGTGATTACAAGTCACACATATGTATCAGTAAGTCCATTGTATTGTACAATCAATATACTTTCATTTTCATTATCATTTGGGTTCATATTTCCATGTTCTTGTGAAGTGTACTACTCACTGCCATATATCTCAGTTTTCTCAGTCAGATTGTAGAGATGGTTTCTCTGAGCTTGGTGCATCATTTTCAGTGATTTACCTTGGTAAAGTTAACTCTGTAAGTCTAATATATGCTCATCAATTCTCATTTCATTTGGGTATTGCAATATTCAGTTATGTTCAGTTGAAGTCAACCATGTCTGTCATTTTCACTTCTCTGTCAAGTACCCGACTTTTTTTATTCATCTTGTCAGAGCTATTTCTCAGTGTGTACTTATCCAAATTCAATGATTTAAGGCTTGTTGGATTTCTCTTACTCTCTAGTATAAGCATACAAATTTCCATAATCATTGGATTCCTAAATCTGGAGTTATGTGCATTTTTCTATTCACTAGTCTCAAACTATAGCAGCCCGTGAAAATCAGGATGATGTCATCACTTGTTAAAACTCATTCTCAGTGTGTGGTTCATTATTTTTGCTGAGATTACTCTTGAAAGTTAGCTCTTTAAGTTATCTAGATTTCCCCAAGAGGAATTAAGCTAATTGCTGCTGTGCTCAGAGAATTATGCAAAACATTGGACAGGTGTATGAAGCAAAATAGCAAGTTTTTCACCTCTGAGCTAACTCCAACTTATCCGTTTTGATCTATCTTTTTGAGAGTGATCTTCCAAGGTACATAGGGTGTCTAATACATCCATTGGCAAGATAAAAGGGCCCAACACATACTCCCGGAGTTCATTTGGCTGGTGTAGATCAAGGATTTTGCAACACCTCCTCATCTTCAAGCACATACCTATCCATCTTTTCACAAGAACCAACATCATATGAAGAGGCAAAGACCAAGGCAGAATCCAAGGAAGCTATGGATGAGGAAATTGAAGCACTCAAGGAGAGTGATACTTGGGAATTGTTACCAAAGAAGGAGTCTATGATGGTAATTGGTTCTCGATGGGTCTATAAGATCAAAAGGAATTCTGATGGATCAATAAGTAGGTACAAAGCTAGACTTGTGGTTAAGGGTTTTGCGCAAACCCAAGGAAATGATTATGAATAAACCTTCTCACCTGTGGCCAAAATACCGACCATCAAGGTATTGGTAAGTGTGGTTGCATCAAAGAATTGGAACATGTATCAATTGGATGTAAAAAATGCATTTCTAAATGGCTGGATTTCAGAGGAGGTGTACATGTCTCAACCTTCTGGCTATGAGGACCCAAGCAAGGTAACTTATGTATGTAAATTGAACAAATCTCTTTATGGATTGAAACAAGCACCTGGGGCATGGAACCATAGCTTGACTACATACCTTCAGGATCAAGGTTTTATCATGAGTAAAGCAGATACTTCTCTGTTCATCAAGAGAAGTAATTCAGAGGTAATATACCTATGTGTATATGTTGATGATATCATACTCACTGGTAATAATGCTAATGGCATCAAACAGATCAAGAACCAGATGATGAAGGAGTTCAAAATTAGTGAACTTGGATCACTAAAATATTTTCTTGGACTTGAGTTAGCCTATACTAACTCTCGAATTTACATTACTCAGAGAAAGTATATACAGGATATGTTGAAGAAGTTTCATTTGCAGCATGCCAAAGTTGCAAGCACTCCAATGGAGGTAAACCTAAAACTAAGTGCTCATGAAGGTGATGTACTTGAGAACATTGCAGGTTACCAAAGCATAGCTTGAACTATACTACATTGACAAGGATTGATATTGCTTATGGAGTAAGTGTTCTAAGTCAGTTTATGCACAAGCCTAGGGCACCTCACTTGGAGGCTGCCAAAAGGATCTTGAAGTACCTTAAGGGTACTCAACATCATGGATTGTATTTCCCTTATACATCAGACTTGGACATCAAGATATATTCAGATGCAGATTGGGCAGGGTGCAAAGATGATAGGAGGAGTACCGCAGGATATCAATCCTTTGTAGGTGATAAGCCTATATCATGGTCTTCAAAGAAGCAACCTACTGTTGCTTTATCTTCTACATGGGCAGAGTATAGAGGATTGGCCAATGCTACTCAAGAGGCCATATGGATCAGATTGTTGTATACAGATTTGGGTTTGCATACTACATCTCCAATGATTTTGGGAGATAATACAAGCTCATTACATCTTGCAACAAATCCCATTTATCATGCTAGGACCAAGCATATAGAGGTCCACTATCGTTATGTGAGAGAGGAGCTATTGAGCAAGGATATTCAGTTGGCATATGTATCAACTAATATGCAATGTGCAGACTTGTTGACTAAAGCATTAGATGGTACAAAACTTTGCACGTTTAAATCAATAATTGGATTGCACGATATTCATGAAGATTGAAGATGAAGACCAAGCCAAAATGTTTGGCTTGAGGGGGAGTTGTTGGTGCAAAGTCCAAGCCCCCACATTTGGCTTGAAGTTCATAAACCCATGAAGCTCCATGGAAACCATTGCTAGGAGAACTTTATTTTTTTATATTTGTAAAAGTCATTTATTTGACTTGAGAGAATATTTGTAATCACCTACCAAAAACTCGTGGATTTGTTAGTTAGAAAAGTAACTACTTCATTGAGAGAATATTTCCTAGGTTGAAGGACTACTTTTAGAGAGAGCCAAAAGTTGAATTCAAATTCAAATTTGAATGAAGCACTTATATAAAGTGACTTGAAAAAGTCACGGGTAAGAGTGATCAATTCCCGAGTTCTTCATTGTCATTTTGTAAGAGTGTGAGGCATACATTGTAGCCTACACTACTCTCCATCATTAAGCTATGACTATCAAGCTGTTAGCTCAGAAAATGGTTGGTTTTGATGCACTAATGTGGTTCTATTTGGCACGAAAATATGTTTGATTTCAGGTACTTGAACAGTGGATTTGATTGATGAGAAGCATTTGGAGATATTGGTAAAGGAAAACAGGGCTATCGATTATGAATTATAATGAGAAGTCAAGCATGGGCTGTTTGAACGGGAAAGGACAAGAACTCGAACAAGAAGAAACTGTGAAGAATGTTTCAATTTGGAGGATTCCGGTGATGGTGGGATCTTCTTATTGCAGATTGCAGGGATGTGGAGAAAAGGTTTCACTTGAAAAAGGCCATTGTGCTTTTGAAGTTGGAGGATATTTTATCATCAAGGGTTCTGAGAAGTTGCTTCACAGGGATTGAGCATGGAGAAGCCTCCTAAGAACATAGGAAATACTGACGTGCAGAGGAAATTAGAAGCGGCTTTGTTTTAGGGGAGATGCTTTCTTATCAAACATCAAATACAATCGTTTGACCAATTTCTAGAATTTGATCTTCCACACCTCACCGAAAAAGAATTCAGAGATGTGGAGGTGTTCAACCATTTCTTTTTTCTCATCCCAAAGGCTGGCTCTTTTAATTGTCAAAGAATAAAAAAACCCCAATTGGCAGCTTTCTGTTTTGTGTGCAGAAAGTAGAAACTTCTTTTGTTTTTTACACACGAATTGGGTGGCAGCAAAGGCATGACAGGGGGCGGCATGACATCTATCTCTCACCGTTTTGTTTGACTCGCAGAGAAAAAGGATAAAGGAGGGAGGGCACAAGCGCATCATGGCTGGAAGGGAGGCCAACACATGCATCATTTCCCCCAAAAGGAGAGTTGGGTAGTCGGCCGAAAAGAATTGTCTTCAGGAAAAGTATTGTGGACAGCAGGAGAGATTAAGAGCTTACCTAGAAGAAGCTAAGGGTACGCAGGGAGTACATACAAGTATGCTTTCGGATGCGGATTGGAATGCTGTTGGATCAAGAGACCTATCGAGAAACTGCTGAAGGGTTCCGTGATGTCTGATCCTGAAGAGATGCTTCATTCGACACTTCGGTGTACCTTGAGGCACTACTGTTCTGAAGAGGTAACATCAGAAACTGTTGATAAGGAGTGTTGGATGTACAATGAAGCATCAAAGCTGTTGTTCGTAGCTATACATATATTTTTGTAATCATTCAGGCCTTGTTATTCCGTGAACTGAGCATGACATGCAATCAGTTCTGTAGTGCAAATTTAGAGTTGCTAAGCATGTGGAATTGCTTTTCATGGTTGCACACAATAGATTGAATCAATGGATCATGCCATCACATGCCTTATGAACGGGATATACGTAGAATACATGCATGTCATTCTTTGGTGTAAAGCCTTATTTATGTAATCCACGCCTGACTCTCACATGCTGTGACCTGGATTTTGATGGATTCCAAGCGATGAAATGATAGGGAACCTGTTCCTTAGATACGTTCCACTTGACGAGTGAGACTTGTTATTTTGATGAACATCGGGGTTCTGGCTACAGTATTTCCTACGCTCAATGCTCAACGAAGGAAGAATTACGATCACTCTGAAGGATGAAGAATTGGCTTGGTGTTTACTGAAGTGAATTCTTTTCTAGATAGTCAGATAATGTGGTCGAAGACTCTCGTTTATGTTAGGATTGGAGCATTTGACAAAGGATTGTGAAATTGCTGTGAATGTACTGCATGACGTCCACCTTGTCCTTGCGTGTTCCATGCTCTAGAGTTTGATTTTGTTGCATCCTTACCTTTTCTAGCAGCAATTATATGGTTCTGATGTGGATGTCGTTGCAAAACGCATGTGGGTCCGTTTCATGTGAATGTCATGATTACACGGCTGAGGTGGTATGCATCAGTGATGGTTTGTGTAGCTAGGTAAAGATCGGTTTTGTTATTGGAACCTCATTCCGAAGTACTCGGGTTTTTGTTTCTCCTATTCTGCAACAAATTTCTAACCTTTTTGAAGCATGATATGGAAGCAAAATAGGGTTTCCTCGTTGTTAAAGAGTGTTCCTAGCAAATTTCTTTTATGATGCAGGAGTGGGAAAAAGAGTACAAGGGTATGTGAGAGTGCGTGGTTGGGAAGGGTGTGCGAGAGAGAAAGTTAGGTGAAAGGGAGTGAGAATTTGCGGGAGTGACTGAGAAGGAAGGGAAGAAAGCAAGAAGGGAGATCAAGTAGGAGTAAGGAAGTGGGAATGGAAGACTGGGTCTAAGAATGTTAGAGGTAGATGTAGGCAAGAGAGCAAGAGGGAGAGAGTGCTTCCAAGAGCCAACCTCGAGAATGGATATCGGGTTGTATAAGCATTCAAGTCTGTTCTTTTTTTCCTCTACAGTTACATTTGAGTATGAGTGTGGGCTTAGAGGAATGCAAATAGGCAAGTTTCAAGTGGTCTTAGGCACACCATAAGTGTATTTCCACATCTATCCCTTGGCTATCAGGAGCAAACATTTTGGTGCGTCTGTCGGGAATTTGCTTGGCACGTCTCTATAAGAAAGTTCCATAGGTTCGCCTAGCACCACATGTTGGCCGAGCTTGCGGACTCCAGATCTAGTATATGAGCGAGGGGAGCTCATCCTGAGGAGCAACATAAACTCAAAGAGAGGAACGCGCTCAAAGAAGAGCCCTTGAAAGAGAAAGGAAGAGGTGGGAATCACAAGGTGAGTCAACCTTGACTGGCTCGAAGAAATCTGCCCAAAACGTGTACTCCCGTAGGAGAGTCGCGAATCAAGTGCAAAAGTTTGAAGGAGGGATCCTGAGGCCGCGTGCACTAAATTTCTGGGATCGAAGTGATATTGACATCACACCTCTGTTCGAAATGGCTCAACGGATTTCGGTTCATTTGGGGGACTTCACCAAGTTCTCAGGTGCTTGGGACGAGGATCCTGATAGTTTTATCCAACTGTTTGAGGTTACTTGTGAGGCCAATGAGGTAGTTGACCAGGGTCAAAGATTAAGAATTTTTTTGGCTATTCTCCGTGATGAGGCAGCCAATTGGTATGGGAAATTGACACCACAAGAGCGTGGAACGTATCAGATGCTCAAGGAAGCCTTCTTGGCAAAGTTTCGACGACGAGGCTTCCAAGATAGATTGGCCCAACAGATGGATTACTTGCAACAGGGAGTCAATGAGAGCATTGATAACTACATTCAGAGAATGGAAACCTTGGTAAGAAAAATGGGCGCGAATGCCCCGAACGATGAGACATTGAAAAGAAGATTCATTGCGGGATTGAGAGATCCTACGGCGCAGCAGCATATCAGCCTGACAATACCTGTAACTTTAATAGATGCTAAGGAACAAGCAAGGCTTTGGGAGGAAGTACAATTATGTCAACAAAAGAAGATGGAGCTCTTATACGAGCCAATGGGAGGCCAAGGAAACATACCGATGAAAGATCCTAGCCAAGGAAGTCCCGCATTGACGACCCCAGCTTTTGTAGCTGCCACTAGCACGCCAGGCGAGGTAAAGCCTGCGCTAACTGAAGAACGAATATTGGAGTTGGTCACACAAGCTATAAAAGCTGCCACAATGACCCAGGAAACATACACAGTAAAACCAGAGGTAGCTACAAACCCGAATGAAGTGTTTCGATCAAATACATGGTGTGGAAAGTGCCATGGTTACGGCCATTTGGCTTCAGAATGCCCTACAATCTCGAGAGTATTCACAGATAGATCACCATCTAGAATGCGTTGCACTTTTTGTGGAAGGACAAATCACACGGAGGACCGATGTTACAACAAGAGAGCCTATGAAGAGAGGCCATGAAATCGGGAGATACAAGAGAAAGATCCTACACGGGATTGCCCGCTCAAATTGTCCCACCTACATCTCGTTGGGAAAATAGACAAACTTATGGATATGGTGCTCAGGGTCAGGGAGGAGACTATCCGAGAGGATTCGCACGCGATCAAAGGAGAGATGGTCCAATCCAGTGCTGGAGATGCCATGGCTTTGGCCATACTCAATCTAGATGTCCAAACGAAAAGAAACCAGTCGATTATACCCCACTATGTAGGTATTGTAGTGGAGAGGGCCACTTTGATGAAGATTGTCCAAAACGAAGAGTGGCCACTGGCAAGGATAAGGGGCCAGTAGGATCCTCGAATTATGTTGAGACTCAGATGCATTCCACATCGAGAGCTCAAGAGCCAGTTCCTACGATCGGAGTAGTGTTCAAGACACCGAACCCTCAAGAAGGCTCTAGCTCGTCAATGCACTTTGTGGATGCTTACCAGGCCAAGAAACCACATAAAGAGCCAACTGTGGCAGTAGTCACAAGGACCCAAGAGTATTCAAAGAAACATTGAGAAGGTGAAAGCGAAGAAGCGAGATCAGAGAAGATAGCTGAGCATGGAGAGGTAGAAAACCAAGTTGGAGAATTTGTTGAGCAGCAAGAGTTTGAGGATGGGGAAGAGATAGAGATTCTTCCACCTGTGACCAAGGAGTTTGTGCCAGGCATAGCACCATTCTCTGAGAGATTAAGGGCTCCAAAGTGTAGGAAGGAAAGACAAAGTTTGGAGTAAGTGGACATCGTAAAGCTGCTCGCTGACACAGAAGTCACGCTGGACATTGGCACATTGCTGAAATGTTCACCTGCTTATAGGAAACAATTCTACAACGAATATATTAAGAAGCCGAGGAAAGCTCGAGATAAAAAGAGGCAAGATAAAGATGTCCAAGGGATCATTCAAAGTATTACGACGCAAATTGATTCAAATGCTCCAACTGTGACAGTCGAGATTAAAGGATATGCAGTCCCTGGGGCTCAGTTAGATAGTGGAGCCGTAGTCAACCTTATGACTGAGTACATGATGAAAGCTTTGGGCCTCAACCACATGGAAGAAACTCCAATGTCCTTGAGGATGGCAGATCAAACACAAGTAAAGCCTACAGGTCTTTTGAAGAATGTAAGCACAGTTGTGGGTGGTCTAGAATTTAAAGTTGATTATCTGATAGTAAGACCAAGGACCTCAGAGGCTACCTTCTCAATCTTACTTGGACAGCCATGGCTGGTGCAAGCCGAATGTGTGCACGATTGGCGCACAAGATTTATCACAATTGGACCAAAGGTTGATCGAATACAACTTCAAGTGTCTCCAAACTTGACCGGCAAGAAATCAACAACAGCTGAGGAAAGGGAGCAAAAAGCAAAGGAAAAGGTTAGACAAGAAATGGCGCGGGTAAGATTTGCCTTGCGCACGGAGACTTCCAAGGACCTTTCACAGGATGGATTTAACTTGCAATTGTGCAACCTCCAACACGCGAAAGTGGGCGAGTACAAAGATCCACTATGTTACCAGGATGACTCAGACCAGGAGTTGCTGGGATGGTTGACACATACAAGTGAATTTGAGTGCTACATGTTGAGTATAGACGCAAAGGGAAGCAAAGCTACCCAATCCCTAGAGAAGGGAACTTCAAAAGAAGAGTTGAAGTTGGAGTTAGCTCTGACAATGGAAGTACAACAGTTGAGAGAAAGGGTTAGAGTGCTAGAAGCAGAGCTTCTAAGGAGAAGTCGAGAATCGGAAAAAGAAGCGAAGAGTAAGACTAAAGTGTCGGAAGCAAAGCTGAACTAAAGAAATTGGGTCCAATCGAAACAGAACAAAACAATGATTTACTGGCCAACCATGCACGCGTGATCGGGGAGCACTTTCCAATCACAGCATCATCAAGGAATAAGGAATATTCGCGAGAAGCTCAGGTGGAAAAATGGGAAGTTTTTCCAGAAAAGTTCTTGAGCGTGGGGTCAGAGCTAGCAGATGGAGTACGAGATTGCATTAAATTCGCACTCAAAAATTTCAGCAAGGCCTTTGCATGGTTATACAGTGATCTGAGAGGAATTGATCCCCGAATCTGCCAACATTATATAGATTTGGAAGAAGGCACCCGACCAATATGTCAACGACTTAGGCAGACAAATCCAGTCTACTCGGAATTGATCAAGATGGAATTGACTAAGTTATTGGAAGTAGGATTCATATATCCCATCGCATCCAGCGAATGGGTATCACCAATTGTAGTTGTTTCGAAAAAAAATAAGAAAATCCGCATTTGCATAGATTATCGGAAGTTGAACGAGCGCACAAAAAAAGATCACTTCCCTTTGCCGTTTACTGATCAAATCTTGGATAGAGTGGCTGGCCATAAATTGTACTCATTTTTGGATGGTTTCAGTGGGTACAACCAGATCCAAATCCATGAAGAGGATCAATCAAAAACTACTTTCACCACGGAATGGGGCACATACGCATATCGTGTGATGCCATTTGGATTATGCAATGCACCGGCCACATTCTAGAGGGCAATGATAGCTGCATATCAAGACTATTTGCAAGATTGGATGGAGATATTCCTCAATGACTTTGCGATCAGGGGCAACGATGAAAACATGATGGAGAGGATCGAAGCTATTTTAAGAAGAAGCATTGAAAAAGGCATCGCATTAAATCCTGAAAAGTGTACATTTGGAGTACAAAGATGATTGATCTTGGGACATGTTATTTCCGAAAAAGGGATCGCGGTTGACGAGGATAAAGTAGAAAAAATCGGACAACTTCCACCTCCTCAAAACTTGCGGCAACTCAGAGGATTCTTGGGGCATGCTAATTATTATCGACGATTTATATTAAATTTTGCATCAATAGCAGCACCACTGACGAATCTTTTGAGGAAAGACCAACAATACCAATGGACTGGAGAGTGTCAGATTGCTTTCAAATTGATCAAAAGTAAATTGATAAATGCGCCAATTTTAGTAGCACGTGACTGGACGAGAGAATTTCATGTGCATACCGACGCTTCTCATACTACGGTTGGAGCAGTGCTATGCCAAGCCGATGAAAAGAAGTTGGACCACCCTATTTATTACGCAAGTCGAAACTTGAATAGCATTGAAAGAAACTACACGACTACAGAAAAGGAATGCCTCTCGATGATCTTTGCGGTAAACAAGTATCGGCATTACCTGATGGGAAAGCATTTCACGTTTTATGTGGATCACGAAGCCCTAAAGTATATCATCAATAAACTTGAGCTATCAGGGCGATTGATGAGGTGGATACTACTCCTACAAGAATTTCAGTTCACAGTGGTAACCAAACCAGGCAAAGCGCACATATTGGCCGACCATTTATCTCGGATTATTAATGAGGAGCCAATCTGTGGTGTGCCCGATGATGCTCCTGATGGACATCTATTTCAGGTTGATGCTAAAGTACCTTGGTATGCTGACTTGGTGAATTTCTTGTGCACCACTAAATACCCGCCGCGAGCAAGCAAGAGAGAGAAGCAAAAACTATTAGCACTGGCAAAACACCATAGCATCATTGGTGGGAAGCTCTATCGATATTTTGTACATGAAAGCATTTATCGGAGGTGTCTCGAGGAAGGAGAAGCAACCCTAGTTTTGAGGGCATTGCATGAACCCTACGGTGGGCATTTTGCTGGTGAGCTAACAACAAGAAAGATCTTTATGGCTGGGTATTGGTGGCCAACGCTGTTTAAAGACTCTCACACATACTGCAAGAAATGCGACAAATGCCAAAGAATGGGCAAACCAACATTAGCACATGCAGCTCCTCTTACGCCGGTGTTGGCTCTTAAGCCTTTCGAAAAATGGGGAATTGATTTCGTGGGGCCTATTGATCCTCCCTCAAGACGTAGATCCAATATGTAAATCTTGGTCTGCACTGACTATGTTACCAAGTGGGTAGAAGCTAAAGCTTTGAAAACTGACCGAGCTGTTGATGTAGCTAAATTTTTGTATGAACAAATTATTACCCGATTCGGATGCCCATTGGAGATAGTGAGTGATAGAGGAACACATTTTGTCAACGAATTGATCGAGGAATTAATGGAATTGTATAAGATCAAACATAGGAAAAGCACTCCATATTACCCGAGGGCAAATGGACAAGTGGAGGTTACCAACAAGGTTCTTGAACAGATTCTGACAAAGACAGTAGCTGTGCATAGGCGAGACTAGGATGAGAGACTTTTGGAAGCTTTGTGGGCATATCGAACATCCTACCGAGTGATGACTAAGAGCACTCCGTTCTCCCTAGTATATGGCAAGGAAGCCATCTTTCCCATCGAAAAAGAAGTTCCGACATTAAGAGTGGCCATCGAGGCCAGGCTGGGAGAGGAAGAGTCATTGATGGAGAGGTACATACAACTGGTCAAGCTAGAAGAAAAGAGACTCATTGCACAACAAAGTCTGGAAGCTATTCAGAGAAGACGTAAGGAGAGGCATGACAAGAATCTCAAGACCTATGCGATTCAAGAAGGGGATTTGGTGCTAGTCTATGATAGTAAATATTATAAATTCCCGGGGAAGTTACAGACAAGATGGGCAGGACCGTTTAAAGTGGTGGAACTCAACTCCAATGGTTCAATGCAAATTCAGGATTTAGGAGAAGAATGTGCTCCCGTGAAGGTTAACGCGCTTCGAGTCAAACCATATTTCAAGTAGCATTAGAACGGGAGAAGCCAGACGAGATCCAAGCGGAAGGACGTAGTAGACTCCTTGTACATAGATGTATAGTTATATATATATATATATATGCGCATATGTAAGCTATGATTTTTGTTGTCATAAATATTATCCCTTGCTAGCTCAAGATTTTGGACTTCTAATTATTTTTTTGTTGCGCAGAGACTGTTAGGAGCTAAGTAACAAAATGGCAGATCAAATAACTCAACTCTATTTGTACGAGCTAGGGATATATTTCTCGGACCAAACATTCGCCCGCATGGACATAGAGGTCGACGACTTTGATACCGAATATGATGTGGAGCAAGCGCACTGGCTGGTATGCTTCATAAACCAGGGTTTGGATGTTTTATTTCATATTGAGTGGTTTGAAACATACCTGATCCGACATGTAGGATGGGCGGGGGATCGATATTACTATTTCGACCCTTCGAGGGAAATGCCTAACGAAGAGAACGATATCACTTGGGCTTGGGCAGATGTGTTAACGATAGGAAGTGATGACGGAGCTCCTGAAGTTGAGCCTGACTCGCCCTAGGGAAATCGTCGGGATACGAGTACGAGGTGAGGCTATATGAGACATCCCGAAGACCCACATTCTAGAGCATCTAAGGATAAGCATATGAGGGACCAAGGCATAGCCGGTTGTAGTTACCTAGTGAAAAGCCAAATCGATGAATACATGTGTAGTGTCTGTAATTGAGAGAATGGAGTGAAGAGGTGGTTGATCTGTCAAAGGCTTGAGTGTGAACGGTTGCATGCATGTGTGGGAAAAGTGGGGAGCAACCCTTTCTTCCTCTCCCTAATTCTCAGGACTGGGCAAATTAATTAACTATGAAAAAAAAAAAAAAAAAAAAGAAAAAACATTGTGTTGTTGTGATTGTACCAATGCGCTATGGTGGGCTAGTAGGTGGGTGGATTTATCCTAGCCGGGTGGTTAGGACCACGAGCCGCAGCTAGTTTCGTCGTAGGCTTGGGATGTACATGTTTGTGTCTTAGCTACGCGCCATAACAGGTTGATAGGTAGGTGGATCCATCGTGGCTGGGTAGTCACGACCACGAGCCACATCCAGCTTCGTTATGGGCTAGCTGATTTATGTACTTGTCTATCGTTATGTGTTTGTGTGTTGTGCACTGCGTTGCATTGGTAGATGGGTGGCCGGGTGGTCAGGTCCATGAATCGCATCCAATGTCAACGTAGGCCAACGTGTGAATATAAATAAAATTTACCTATGAAATTATTCCCCATTCCTGAGGGGGAGAGAGAGAGAGGAGAGGGCGACGATCGCCTGGAAGGGAACGTTATTTGCTTGTGTGATTGGTATATGGCGGCTTGCGACAGATCAGCTCACTCTCAATCAACATTCTCAAAGGCACGGATATTGTATGTGTACTTATAGATGAGACCTTTAGCAAGGTAATGCAACGGTTTGCTTTATAACTTGTGTGCTTTATCTGAGGGTTTCCAGAGTGTGGGACACTCCAGGGTTTTTTATGTAACTCTTGACTTGTACTCCGGTCTCGATGGCTTTTGTGGGATGACAATGGGAATTCTTAGGGAGTGTCTGGGCATGGAATATGTGTACATAGTGAATAGTAGGTCAATAAAAGGGGTATGCATTTTGGGTATGTTGCATCTCCCGTTGAATTCATTTCAGTTGTTGTTGTTTATTTCGGTATTTTCTTTTCTGTTTTCTGCAATGATAGTTGCATGTGTAAAACATGGAAAGGTATGCATGTGTTATTTTGGTTGAGACTATTTTCATAATGGAATGCATGAGCAATTGGATGCATGTTGGAATTGGAGTTGCATATATGTGCATGTTCTTGGATCATTTTGAAGTGACTGATTTGTATGTATTCATGAGTGATTTTTTTAGCACTAATAGCTTCGATGAGTGCAGGTTCCGTTGGAGTAATGGCTCAATGAAGAGGTATGCAAATAAGTTTTAAACTGACATGTTCATGGCTGTTTTGATCATATTGCAGGTACTAATTGGCTCGTCAAGGACGACTTCGCAAATAAGAAGAGGGGAGTATGTTAGCTCATAAAATGGTTGGTTTTGATGCAGTAATGTGGTTCTATTTGGCAGGAAAATACGTTTGATTTCAGGTACTTGAAGAGTGGATTTGATGATTGATGAGAAGCATTTGGAGATATTGGTAAAGGAAAACACGGCTATCGATTATGAATTATAATGAGAAGTCAAGCATGGGCTGTTTGAACGGGAAAGGAAAATAACTCGAACAAGAAGAAACTGTGAAGAATGTTTCGATTTGGAGGATTCCGGTGATGGTGGGATCTTCTTATTGCAGATTGCAGGGATGTGGAGAATAGGTTTCACTTGAAAAAGGCCATTGTGCTTTTGAAGTTGGAGGATATTTTATCATCAAGGGTTCTGAGAAGTTGCTTCGCAGGGATTGAGCATGGAGAAGCCTCCTAAGAACATAGGAAATACTGACGTGCAGAGGAAATTAGAAGCGGCTTTGTTTTAGGGGGGATGCTTTCTTATCAAACATCAAATACAATCGTTTGACCGATTTCTGGAATTTGATCTTCGACACCTCAACGAAAAAGAATTCAGAGATGTGGAGGTGTTCAGCCATTTCTTTGTTCTCATCCCAAAGGTTGGTTGTTTTAATTGTCAGAGAATAAAAAAACCCAAATTGGCAGCTTTCTGTTTTGTGTGCAGAAAGTAGAAACTTCTTTTGTTTTTTTACACACGAATTGGGTGGCAGCAAAGGCATGACAGGGGGCGGCATGACATTTATCTCTCACCATTTTGTTTTACTCGCAGAGAAAAAGGATAAAGGAGGGAGGGCACAAGCGCATCGTGGCTGGAAGGGAGGCCAACACATGCATCATTTCCCCCAAAAGGAGAGTTGGGTAGTCGGCCGAAAAGAATTGTCTTCGGGAAAAGTATTGTGGACAGCAGGGGAGATTAAGAGCTTACCTAAAAGAAGTTAAGGGTACGCAGGGAGTACGTACAAGTATGCTTTCGGATGCGGATTGGAATGATGTTGGATCAAGAGACCTATCGAGAAACTGTTGAAGAGTTCCGTGATGTCTGATCCTGAAGAGATGCTTCATTCGACACTTCGGTGTACCTTGAGGCAAACTGTTCTGAAGAGGTAACATCAGAAACTGTTGATAAGGAGTGTTGGATGTACAATGAAGCAACAAAGCTGTTGTTCGTAGCTATATATATATTTCTATAATCATTCAGGCCTTGTTATTCCGTGAACTGAGCATGACATGCAATCAGTTCTGTAGTGCAAATTTAGAGTTGCTAAGCATGTGGAATTGCTTTTCATGGTTGCACACAATAGATTGAATCAATGGATCACGCCATCACATGCCTTATGAACGGGATATACGTAGAATACATGCATATCATTCTTTGGTGTAAAGCCTTATTTATGTAATCCACGCCTGACTCTCACATGTTGTGACCTGGATTTTGATGGATTCCAAGCAATGAAATGATAGGGAACCTGTTCCTTAGATATGTTCCACTTGACGAGTGAGACTTGTTATTTTGATGAACATCGGGGTTCTGGATACAGTATTTCCTACCCTCGATGCTCAAAGAAGGAAGAATTACGATCACTCTGAAGGATGAAGAATTGGCTTGGTGTTTACTGAAGTGAATCCTTTTCTAGATAGTCAGATAATGTGGTCGAAGACTCTCGTATATGTTAGGATTGGAGCATTTGACAAAGGATTGTGAAATTGCTGTGAATGTACTACATGACGTCCACCTTGTCCTTGTGTGTTCCATGCTCTAGAGTTTGATTTTGTTGCATCCTTACCTTTTCTAGCAGCGATTATATGGTTCTGATGTGGATGCCGTTGCAAAACGCATGTGGGTCCGTTTCATGTGAATGTCATGAGTACACGACTGAGGTGGTATGCATCAGTGATGGTTTGTGTAGCTAGGTAAAGATCGGTTTTGTTATTGGAACCTCATTTCGAAGTACTTGGGTTTTTGTTTCTCCTATTCTGCAACAAATTTCTAACCTTTTTGAAGCATGATATGGAAGCAAAATAGGGTTTCCTCGTTGTCAAAGAGTGTTCCTGGTAAATTTCTTTTATGATGCATCTTAGCTCATGAACACAAGGAACTGTTCAGTTACTAACCTGGGTGGTTGCTGGCTTCAGTTGAGCGGGGTAATAATTGCGACTTAAATGCTTATTCCCGCTCTTTGTAACATATGGTATCTCGCGATGGTTACTGGACTAGTAGCTTGAGT
This sequence comes from Ceratopteris richardii, assembly GCA_020310875.1. Classification (NCBI taxonomy): domain Eukaryota; kingdom Viridiplantae; phylum Streptophyta; class Polypodiopsida; order Polypodiales; family Pteridaceae; genus Ceratopteris; species Ceratopteris richardii. Next base: position 87,352,050 of record CM035443.1, read on the forward strand.
CTAATGTCACTGTTCTCCCTTTATGGTGCTTGCCTACATTTCTAGAAACGGATTTGCAGTACGTTTACATATCCTTCCACTGTAGAGATTAGCATTTCTTGTTTATGCGTCCGGGTTTTGTGTGCATGATTGTGTGTGTGTAAAGGGAAAGAGAGAGTATGGGTGTGAGAGTAAGTAAGGAGTGGGAAAAAGAGTACAAGGGTATGTGAGAGTGCGTGGTTGGGAAGGGTGTGCGAGAGAGAAAGTTAGGTGAAAGGGAGTGAGAATTTGCGGGAGTGAGAATTTGCGGGAGTGAGTGAGAAGGAAGGGAAGAAAGCAAGAAGGGAGATCAAGTAGGAGTAAGGAAGTGGGAATGGAAGACTGGGTCTAAGAATGTGAGAGGTAACCAGCAGGAGATGGTTGAACCACACCCTAAGAGGGAGGATTAGGAAGTAATCCTCAACCATGGCTTTAGCCCATCATACTCCTAGCTGGTAGGTCTTGAGTTCAAATCTCACAGATGACGCTTCAGAAAGGGTGTATAAAGTCACAAAACATGGTTGTCATGCATATACATGGTGAGGAGAACTAGTTTTCCCACTTATGAGATTACACGTGTCTAAGGAGAATTCAGGTATCAACACATCTCAAGGACAAAGAGGGAAGAACAAGGAAGGACCAGAGAATAGTTTCATCAATCGCACAGGGAGAGAAAGAGCCACTACAGAAAGTGGGAGAGCAGAAAGAGAAAAAACTAGGGACCATAGAACTCAAAGGGGTAGGGATGACTTTCCCCTACCAAGGCCTAGAGACCACCCTAGGACTTTGAGGCCCACTCAACTAGTGAAGGCTATGAAGAATTACTTTGATAGATCCGGAGATCCCTATGAGCATGTAGCTGAATTCAAATAGGTGTTACAGGTTGAACAAGTCAAAGACATGTTCACACAATTTAATGCATTTGGACTCACTCTGAAGGGTGATGTTGGATTGGTTTCGACCATTGCACCAGCACCAATTTAGAGACATCCAGCATATGATGGAAGCCTTCATTATGGATTTTTTCAAGAGTGGAATCAGGCACAACACATCATCCTTGATACACATGTTCAAACAAACACTTCAAGAGACAGTACGGATGGTTGGACATAGATTTAGACGCTACATAGAGTGATGCCCCCATTGGAACTACCCACTCAAGCTAAGTTGATAGCTTTGTTTATTGATGACCTATTGAGTGCTAAGCTTAGGTCATATGTATTCCTGAAGGAACCAAGGACCTTGGATCAATGCTTGCTCATCTATGTAGACATAGAGGATAACCTAGGGGAAGAGCTAGAACTCTCTAAGGTACATAAAGATTTGGACAGCACAACAAAGACCTCATCCAAACATTCCAATTCTATAGAGGACTTAGGGAGGAGTCTCTAGTAAGCCTGGCATCAAATTAGCCCCCCGTGAAGGTGTTACACTTGTGGTGGTGATCACATGGCAAATATGTGTCCAAATGCAATGCAACCCATAGGAAACTCCAATGGCCTATACTATACCATAGAACGCAGGTACACTAACCACACAACTCAAGATTGTCTATATAATAAACAGGTGGTTAGACATTTATCCTCGGCCATATCAGTCAGGTAGATACCAAGGGCAGTACTAGCCACAACAATACTATCGTGCCCCCCCTTATTATCAAGTTCCATATCAAGCACAGCCTAGACCCCAACCTATCCTAGGACAATAACCCCCACCCCTTGCCAATGTAGATTTCGTGAAGTACGCCACTCTGGAAGAGAATTCAAATAGGGCATTAGTACCTACAACCCCTTTGATAACAGAAAATGACCCTAATGCAAACAGTTTTGACTCCACCCATGATATAGCCCACTCGCATACTATACGGAGTCACCAAAAAACCTAGATCCATATTATAAGAGTCCTAGGTACAAGCCAAATGGGGAACCTGATTATGCTCAGGTCATGTACACCAACCCCAACCCACGACCATAGGTTAGACAACCAAGACCCCAAGGACCTAAAGGATTTTGTCCTGAATGTGGGAAGGATCACTTTATAAGAGATTGCCCTAAGAACCCCGCTAATACACCCATGAAAGTGACCCTCATCAATGTGATAGGAATAATGCAACACACTAAAGGTTCCATACCCCAGTACATACCCATCCAAGTGGTAGCTAGAGCCCAAGCACAAAGGCACATGCAACCAGAGACCCCCAAAAGAATAAATAAAGTCAACAAGGTAGGAGAATCAATAGGAAAGAAGATGAGAACTTGGAAAGAGTCAAGAGAGCAATCTAAGAGAAAATGGAGAAAAAAGATTAACAATTTACAAGAAAGCCTGAGGGAAACTAGAGTCTGGGGAGTTATGGCTAAACTCGAGCTACATTTCCAAGGATTAGTGGAAAGGTTGGAGCAACTAGTATCAAACACAACAAAAGTTAGCTCTAGCACCCAAACTAGGCTAGAGGACCCCTTAGAGACAACTCTATCTGAAAGGGCTAGGTCGAAATTAGAAAATCATCAAATGGGCTACATGGATTCACATGCCATCTCAAGAAAGATTCAAGAGGAAAGATGGAGGCATGGACAAGAAATACGGCCACCTATACCAGAGATTGATGACTCCGGAGAACAGTTCCCCACTAACATCCCATCTATCTATGGAGATCAAGTGGAAGATAGGTCCAGTGAGCGCACGAGTTTTGAATCTAACTCCTTGCAAGAGTTACCTCACTTCACGGGACCTTGGGAAGACATATCAATCCAAGTGAGAGCCCCCACTATTCTAGTTAGGGGAGAAGACTTAGTTCTTCCTAGAAACACGGAACCCATTAAGAACACCAGAGTTCAATGCCATTTGACTTTGTAAGAGCTATTGAAAATCAAACCAGAACTATGGAAACATGTAGCAAACTAGTCTCCAAAGATAGCTACAACTTCCTCTAGACAGGAGCATGAGGAAAGGTACCTGAAATACCCATAGACAAAGTGGGAGATGTGAGTGAAGGAGAGGAAGGTAATGCTTATTTGCCTATCACTTACAAAGGTTACACCCCCCAAAGCCATCTTAGACACAGGCATAGGAGTAGCTATTGCTACCCGTTCTTTGTGGAAGCATTGGGGGAAACCAGCCCTTAGACCTACTAGGATGAAGTTGCAGATGGCTGATGGGCACATAGAAAGACCCTTTGGACTATTGGAAGGAATTACCCTATCCACCTGTGGGGTAGAATTTGACCACACTTTTGCTATATGTGATTTTGGGAAGAATCAAGCATATGAAATGCTTCTAGGTAGACCTTTCATGCGACAATTGCAAGTGGTACAAGATTGGGGAACCAACTCTTTGTACTTGCAACACCTAGGAGTGACTAAAAAAGTGAACCGCACGGACTACTCACACAGGGATGTACCACCCTTGCAATGGAATATTGTACATATGAACAAAGATGAGGAGGAATCGATACATTCCTTAGCATCAGATCCATCATGGTGGCATGAGGATACACACTTATGGATGTGTAAAGTTGCAGCAAAAGAGGAGGAGCAAACGAAAGCAAGAATGTCAGGAACAAGACAAACCTCTAGACCTATTGAAGACACAGCATACACACCAATGGTGTTTCCAGAAGAGGAGTTCAAACCATATGGCTTGGCAGAGATTCTTGCGATGATGGACATAGAAATTAACGAAGAACAATGGATCCCCCATTGTGATGAAGACGGTTGTGATATATCCATCTTCACTGTAAACCTTATAAGGGAGGAAATTGAAGGGGATAAAATCAAATGTGAGATCTCGGAGAGGAGCAAGCAAGTGAAAGAGGAAGAATGGGAAGTAGACTCTAGTAGACCCAAATGTTCATCTGAAGAGGAATTTTTAGATTGGGTAGAAGCCATTTCCCTAGACCACACAACCCCTAGGAAGAGAAAGGATAATTCAAATCCTAGTCAACAGAATCAAAAGGTGAGAAAGGATAAAACTCTAAGACAAGAAGAAGAAGAAGAAGAAGAAGAAGAAGAACCATTAATGAAAGTCCCTGAAAATTTAAAAATACGAAGTTGAAGAACGAAAGATCATGATAAGAATGCCTAAAAGAGCCAAAAACTCTAAAGAAACCTATGATAACAAGGAGAATACAAAGAAAGTCGTAGTGGCAATCAAGGGAGGAGAAGAAAGATGTATGTACATAGGGCACGATCTGACAGACGAAGAGGAAGAAAGTTTGATCACCTTACTAAAAAGGTATAGGTATGTGTTTGCATGGAGTTACAAGGACTTGAAAAGGGTAGATCCGGATATATGTTCTCATAGGATGCCCGTGATAGCCGAGGCTAAACCCACCAAGCAAGAAACCTTTGTTGGTAGTATCTATAGGCAGGATCATCAGAATATCCTTGCTTGTTGCATAGAAGAATAGGAGTTTGACAATTGGTTGCAACTAGCACATGTAGGTGCACTAGAGCAACATCATTTGAGACAATGGACATTACTGAACTTGAAAAGGTTAGGTGTGTATTGGCCCTCAATGGAAAAAGATGTCCAATGGCTTTGCGAAGAATGTAATAGACCACCGATAGAACATGCCACTCTATACCATGTGGCCCTAATGGCAGATTGGAGTGCACCTTTGGTCAACTATCTGAGGACAATGACTTTCCCAGAAGACATGACTCTCACATGTAAACGAAGTTTGGAGAAGGAGGCTCAAGATTATAAGCTCATTGGTGATAATCTATATAGACAAGGTAGAGACGCTTATCTGAGGATATTTGTGCACGAGAGTGAATATCTCAACCTCTTAGAAGCTACCCATCAAGGTGTAGCAGGAGGCCATTTTGGACCTAACCGTGTTATTAAGGCCATACTATTTTCAGGATTATGGTGGCCCACTCTCCATATGGACGCCCACACATATGTACAATGATGTGATGTATGTCAAAGGGCTCAGTATCCTATATGCAGAGACGAGATGCCCCTACGTCCCATGATGGGAGGACACACATTCTCAAAATGGGGAATAGATTTTGTTGGACCTATTAACCCCCCGTAAAGAACTCCCATGTCGAGTACATCATAGTTTCCATAGACTATCTCACTAAATGGGTAGAGGCCAAGGCCATAAAGAAGAATGATGCATGCATGACTGCAAAATTCTTGTTTGAGAATGTCTTCACAAGATATGGGCTTCCTATAGAGCTTGTAAGTGATAGGGGTACTCATTTTTTGAATGAGGTTATTGAATTTTTATTACAAGATTTCATGGTAATACACAAGAAATCTAGAATGTATCATCCACAAGCCAATGGACAGGTTGAGACTACTAACAAAATTTTGTTCAACATACTGACCAACATTATCAATAATAAGTGCTCGGATTGGGATCAGCAATTGCACCATGCCTTATGGGCCTATTGAGTGGCATATAAAACAGTGCTCAATGCCACACCATTCCAAATGGTAGTTGGTTAGAATGTTGTGTCGCCATTGGACTTTTTGATACCCACCCTCAAGATAGCTCAGGAGCATGAGTGGATAGGTCATGAACTTTCCTCGAGAATACTTGACTTAGAACAACTAGAAGAGACTAGATTGCATGCTTCAATAAGAACTTATGCTGCTAAGAAAAGACAGAAAGCCTAGTTTGATGCTCATATCAAGGGCAAAGGGTTACGAGTAAGAGATTTGGTGTTAGTTTAGACCTTGAAACAACATACCTGTAAGTTAGAGAAACAAGGATATGGACCCATGATTATCAATAGGATATCGACTAGCAATGTTGTTCAACTAGCAACTCTAGAAGGAGAGGTAATGCCTAATTATATAAGTGGATGTAGAGTTAAGCTATATCAAGAACCCTTGATTGAGGATATGCTTAAACAGCTAGCTCTTGCCAAGAAGCGAAAGGAAGAGGAGGAACGCATCAGAGCAGAAGCCCAAGCATAAGCTTTAGAAAGCATTAGGCACATGTAGTTAAGAAGGAAATGACTAGGTAGAGAACCTCACCCGAAGGACGCTTCACGATATCCAGTGGCCATGTGTCAAATCAAAGGAAAGGATATCCCTAGTCTTGTTGACAAGAGACCATTTGTTAACATCACTCTAGGTCATGACCCCAAGCGTACGCACATTAGGGCTTTAATGGATTCTAGTGCAGCAACAAATGCAATTAGTTTCTCTCATTGTCAATGACAGGAACAGCTGGTGAAGCCTGTTGAGGCATATCTCATAGGATTAGGTCGATTAGAAACCCCTTGCATAGGCAAGGTGGAGTTACCAATCTCAATCGAGGAGGTGACCATGACAGTTAAGCTTTTGTTTTGCCATGACGAAGACCTGATAGAACCCATGATCCTAGGTCAGGAATGGTTATACAACTACTCAGTGAACTTAAATTTTTGCAGGAGTGTGCTCCAAATGGAACTTGTAGAATAGTGCCATGAACTACCATTCAGAGGTCAATGTCCCAAAGTATTGGACTTAACAAAAGACCCTCCAACTATGAGTGGCCTAACTCTGGCTATGAGTGGTTTAAGTAGCTCTAATGAAAAGAAGCGAGAGACACCACCCCTCAAGGAGGTGAAACCAAGTAAGCAGATAGGATCCAGACAAGTATGGTGGTGTAAGACTCAACCTCAAGCTAGGCATGAACCCCTGTAGACTTCAAGCAAGCTTGAAAGGTCACCAAGAGCTCCCCAATCGGACAACTACACATGGGAGGATTCAGGAATCTCCATTGGATCACCCTTGCTAACACGGTGTCTACCTAGATCTATTGTACAGAATGCCTCATTCTCTAATGGGTTGGACACATTAGCATTGGATCTCCCTTCTTTTCCAAAGTAGAGTGTTGACATGACATCTCACCGTCAATGACTAGCATGGCTACATCACCCACGTACTCAAAGGAGCAGCACATCAGGGTGGCCCCTCAGACCGGCTACTTAGGAAATCACATGCCAAAGGTGGGTACAAAAAGTTACATCATCAAATGATTCAACCCCTCCAAATCTTTAACAGCTTGTCAATTTCACTCACAACAACGGCAGTGCATTCGACAGATTTGGGTGCCAAAGCCCTTAGTGAAAGCCCAATCCAAGTCTTGCCAAATTTGGATACCTAAGAACTATGCAACTTATAAATCAACTTTAGTGAACCCAAGGAAAACCTTTTCTGCTAGTAACCAGACACCCTACAAACCCTCTTTTGTATATTCCACTTAATCTTTTGTACCTCATCATATTCTACAGAAATGGATTCCCAAGTCTTCATTAATCATGACTTTACCTAACCAAGCCAATCCTTACAAACAACTTTGTGATGATAAGCACCCACCGACTACTCCATCCATCTCTGGCTTTTTCAACTCATCTAACCACTGGCCTTGTAACTTACACTAACTTAGTAGGCAGTGCTCACAAGTTTTTGATTGTAAAACTACATACCTCACACAAAATCACTCACAGCCAAATCACGCACTACTCGCATTCACTTCACAATCACACATCATTCAAACCATGCACACTGCAAGAGAAGCATGTTGGTGGTGGAAAGGAATGGAGGTCTCATCTCCTTGGGATCTTAATTAATTTCCATGACTAATGTGTTTTCCTCTTGACTCCAGTTTAGGTTCATTCACAGGACTTTGTCATGCAACCAGAAAGTTCCACTAGTGTGGCACTTGGATGACTAGTGGTCGATTTCTCAACCCTTCCATTCGAGAACCTATTAACAGTGATGCCACCAGAATTCCAAGGTTGCACAAGCCCCATGCCAATTGAAAACCCACCCATGGGTAAAACGGAGAAAGTGAGCAGTAAAGCGCATTGGTTCCAAGGACTCGTCGGACCACCAAGCGATGCGGAATTTATCTACGAGGCTAATTCGTGTACCAACAAAACCTGTGACATCCACACCCACTGTGAGTTCTTCAATCATTGACCTAACTACGAGAAAAGCTGCCACCCTTGTTTATACCACTAGTGAATCCACCCCTTCTTCTTCCCCAACACCAATCCAACCCTCCACTGATGTTGTAGAAAGTCCCAATGTTTGCATTCCATCACCTGTTTCCATTTGGCCCCTAATCTCCAACCCAATTATGACTAACCCTCCCATTACATCCGCCTTCACTCCACCTTTCCCTATGCCACCAATCATTTCCCCACCTCCACATTTCCATTCTTACACCACCAACCCATTGTACACCTTTACATCATGTACACAACCACCGTCATTCTACCCCTCTTTCACATCTTTTCTATATCCATAAAACTCCCCTTTTCCCTCTGTAACATCTTCACAAGAATTAAGTTCACAGACTCCTCTCTTATGACCACCAATCACACCACTCCACTCACCTCTCACAACACCATTGCACCCCCCACCTCGTACAATCACACCCACTTCACTATTTCACATTGCCATCACCGAAAGCACCTCCAATGACATGGAGATTTCACCCACTGCCTCACTGGATGCACATGTACAAATATCATCCACATCAATTAGCACACTCCACACGACACCCATTACCGCGCACCTCACCACACTCGCCACAGCATCCACCGTCCCAACCCCAACTCCCATACCCACTGCATCACAACCCACTGCACATGTATCATTTCCAGCATTTGCGTCATCATCATCTTCCACTGTTGATGCTCCCATTCAGCAGATGATACAGTGCCTTCAACAAATTAACACCAAGTATTCTTGATTAGGGCGACAACATTTGGCCCTCCAATACACGACCCAGGAATTGCAAAAACAACTCAATGCACTGGCATTACAAAATCAAGAACTCAATGTGAAATATCAAGCCTTAATGGACGCGGAGCACCAAAAGCAACAAAAAACCCTCGAGGCACAATTACAGGGGCATGTGAAAGATATCGAGTCTTAGTTAGACATAGCTCGCAACATCAAAGGTGAATGGACAGACAAGCTTCATCATACAATGGTTCAAAGGATGGATGTAGCAATGATGGAGATAAGTACTCTTTCCATTTGTGTTTATTTTCTTTGCAAGTGCATGTAGAGATGCACTTCAAATGAGTAGGTAAAGTCTGCATGCTCATAGAATAGTGCATGGAACCCATCTTTGTGGTGAGCATTAAGGGATTCTATTCATATATTAATGATATTATGCATTTTGATGTCATTTAAATTTGGTAAGATTAAATGTTTAAACAGGCATACAAGTAAGTATGTTAATGCTCAAAGGAAGGACATTGGAGATCGATCAAGAAAGATGATCCCAATTTTGCAACCTCGATTTCGAAGCATCTCAATAGACAAGCCTTGTCATGGATCAAGGGATGGACGAAGCTATAATAGAAGTATGACATGCTCATTTTCATTCGTTTGTTGGCCATGCTGAATGCATTTTAAATGAAGTGGGTGAGGTCCACATGCATTTGAAATAATGCATAATATTACTCATCTAAAGTGATGCCCTTAAGGCATACATAATAGGGATTCACTTCATAATAATGGCCATGGAATATCCAACTAGCATGGCATGAACTCAAATGGAAGCATGCAATCAATGTAGATCTTTTGCACTTAAATGGAGTTCTATATGTGAATTCCATGCATGCTTTTAAGAGGGGTTCAATTTTCGGACCTTACGCATGCTAAACATCTTCAATAAAAGATGTAAATGTTTTTGGCATACACTATGGTGTATGGATTAAATCACATATGCATGGGTTAATGGGACATAAGAGAGAAATCAAGTATTATAAGTTTAAGGTTTAAGATAGAAAAATGACTTCTTCATATGAGGTCAAAAGCATAAAAGTTTAATGGTGTGTTGAGATTATACCCATTAACTTTTATGCTTTTTATATGTTGTCTTAATCCAAAAGCCAACAAAATTTAACAAAGATATAGAAACTTTAAGCTTTCTAGTCTTACTTATGGACTCTCAAGTTCCATAAATACCCATGGAAAATCAGCAATGCCAAGGAATAGGGCTACAAACCAAGCAATGTTTCTCTTCTTATTTAGTAATAATAAAAATTCGAATTCAAGAGAGAAACTAGAAGTTTACTTGAAACCCTATGCACAGTCATGGGTTAATCTTTCAAAATCATGAAAGATGTTAAGAAATTAATAAGCCTTCAAAACTTCAATGTCTAATCATTGAGGACAATGATTGTTGGAAATTTAATAGGCCCATAACTAATACCACAGGTCCATAGTTCCATAGGTCTAGGATCTACAACATAGAATCAAGCAATCTTCCAATATTGACAAAACATGAACATACCACACTTAATCATACAAATGATGAGACAAAGATAGAGAAAGATTAGACAACACGTGTTAAGTGTTATGTAAGCCACTGCTTACTCACACTATCATATATACAAATGTCAAATTACAATGTAGGAGCAAAACTCTCAACCACTCTATGTGAACAGAAATAGATGGAAGAGTGTATGTATAGAATTACAAGAATCTTCAGATGTAGGGACAAAAACCTGAATATGTATGAGATGTATGACGTGATAGGTTGTAGAAGAGTGAATATGAGTGACCAGAAAGAGGAAAGATAAGTTGGAAACTGATATCCAGCAAACCAAGACCCTAAATGAGATGTGTGTGTGAAAGATCACATACTTGCACACTTAGCATAGAATGCTAACATGTTGCTGACACAAATCCTCATACTCATATGAACACACCTTCTCTAACATCTCATCTGAATGCATGTAGCATGCATGTACTGATTCTCCTTTAGATATGCCAAATAGGATTCCGCCTGATATGGATGCCACTGCCTCCATAAACTCCAAGTAGTACCTGTGTGCATAAAGAGAATATGTACCTGAATTCTTAACATAAGATGCAAATCTTATGTTAACCTCCATCCAATGTCTTTGAAGTACACCGAAATCTTCATGTAGAAGACAATCTTCAAATACATTATGTAGATGGCTGATCCAAACCACCAAGCTGCTGATGGTTATGTCCTCTCCATAAGCAAGAGTGTGAGAACACTCTTCTCCAAGAAGAACTCCATAGCTGCTCCTCAACATGCTCCTAGAGTGCACCATGGCTGCCCCATGTGTGCTAGAGCACCACCTCTACTGAGGGACCAAAAACTAGCATTGTCAATTGGTGTGTGATGTCCTAGAAGTGACCCAAACACTTCTTTATACAGCCTTGAGTGCCTCATGTGAAAAACTCACTAAAAAGTGCTTTATTTTAATCTCATTGCTTTTTAAATTGCTTTTGCTTTATTTTTAAGTGAGTTTGCTTTATTTTTAAGTTGCTTTTAGCTGACTTCAAAAATAACTTCTTGACCTGCTTTTTCACACTTTTGACTACCTAATGAATGATCTAACAACATTTTTATGATCATTATGTCGAGAGCTATCATATGAGGTCAAAACCCTAAATCAACAAAAAATTAGGGTTAGGGTTTTCTCCCAAATCTGATCTCATATGATTGAATGTCATATACCATTAGAAAGCTCTCTTCAAGCTCTACAAGATAGGCTCATAAAAATTTTACCCATTTTTGTGCCAAAAAATGACTAAGTACCAAAATTAGGGTTTCTGCCCTAAATGGATTTTGGACTGATGTGACATTGTTTTCCAACAATCCCCCCTTCAATGTCATATTGGTAGAAACTAAATTGGATATGTAACTTCATTCATCTACAAACTGTCATAAACTTCAAACTTGTCCTCCCGAATTGACCTTCAAACCTTTTCTTCAAAAGTCTTCTTCAAAACTGAATTAGACTTTCTTTAAACTTCAAAAAAGTGAACTTGATGAATATGAACCATAATACGGGAGAAAATATGCAAACTAGATATTCAATAGTGTACACATCAAGCAATCACTGCTTGACAACATATGTAGCATGAACAGACTCTGAACCTGCTATCTCGTGTCTTCTCAAACCTGCAAACATACACTAGGATCCACATATTTGCATTTACCTTACAAAAAGGTTTCTCAACATACTTTTGCTATGTCATGTAAATACACTAAACATAATCAAGAACTAAATCCTCGGACTTTTGACTAACAACTCACAACTTAGTGTATTATGAACACTAGCTGGTTCATCTCCGACTGTAATCAACTCAACTCAACTCATGAGTCTCACCAAAATTTCATATCTATGATGTCATCTTGTCTTTATCCTCATTCTATCTGTAAGTCTTTCATACCTCTTTCCTTCAGAGTCTGGTATAAACATATATGTGTGCACCTCCGAAACATACCTCTCTGAAATATCAAATTTCTCTTCAATAGAATTCTGGAACTTTCTCCTGAATAGGAACACCTAACAAGAACTTTCTCCAGACATTCTCCTTCTTCCTTCTTCTTTCAAAGTTGGAACATAAAGAGAATCTGACAAAGGAAATATAGGAATACCTGTAGGTATTACTTTGCATTCTTTCACATATGGCTGAAAATAAGTCTTCATGTTTCATCACCCCCCTGGATGATTTAACACTAGTATCCAAAATTCTTCAAATTATATCAGACTTTATGAAATCTAGAACGTCTTCCTTCTTTCAATAAATCTGATCTTCAGTGATCAATACCTATATATGAAACAAAATTTTGGGATCCATAATCTTCTGCAACATAACAAGTATCTTCTTCTTTTTCTCTGCAACACAAACCTGATAGAATCTAAATCTTTGACTTACTTCTTCCAATGCTAAGAAATTTCAAACAAAGGATAGACAGTTGACTCATAAATACTCAAGATCTTCAAGATCATTCAAGATCTCTCTAACAAAATACTTGTGTCAATCTGCTTTCATCAAACCTTCATGATTGAATGTTTGATTTGCTACCTGAATGTCTCTAAGTGTTCATGCTTCTCATATCAAGTTGTAAAACTTTTTTTTTAACCAAATCCCCAAGAATCCGCAACTCCTATTGGAACATAAGTGGACAAACTCTCACCTTGAGAACTCCAAAAGTTGCAAGTTGATACTTCATCTTTTCATATTCTACCCGGGTGAAATGTGATAGTATCTGCTTGAATTTCTTTGGCTAACTCCACTTCTCAAACAAGGGATAGGATCTGATGGAACATCTTTTTGAATCCAAGCATGTATCCAAAAATCTAGTCAATCATAGAAAGTAAATTCTTCAACTGACTGGTACAACACAAAAACCTGAATTTTCCTAAATTTTTTAAATTTTTTGAATTTTCTCAAAATATTTAAATTTTTGAAATTTTTTGAAAATACTGAGTTTTTTGAAAATACTAAAATTTCATAATTTTCTTGCAAATTCTAAAATTTTGAATTTTTTTAAAACATTGAAATTTTGAAAATACTAATTTTTTTAAATTTTTATCCTAAAAAACATTGAATTTTTTGAATATACTGAATATACAGAATATGAGGTACCTTTTCTAAACAAAAACCTCACTCCAAGTCTCCAACATCTGCTACAAATACTCTTTTACCTCAAGAGTCAGGTCAAGAAGAAAAATACTTCTCTACAACTTGTCATATACCAAGTAGCTCTGAATTGACACTCCAAGAATTCTTTGAGGGAATATATACCTCCCTGGAAATGTTGGACTTTCTTCTTTTGCATCTTTCTTCCACCTGATGATGTCAACATCTTCAAACTTCTCTTCCATACCTTTTGTTCTCTTCATCTTGAAGTAGCAAGTACTCTTGACTTCTTCAAATGAACTTTTCTCTTCCTCTAGTGCTAAGAGTAAGAGACAAAATAAACATGGTATATAAATGGAAGTGAATATAGAATCATGTTTGTGACCATCTCCTCATATCTCTAAATCAAAACTCTACTTCAAATGTAACTGATATGACTGAATTCACCAATCTTTTAGCTAAATACGGAATTACATCTCTAGTGTACCTATATCAAATTTTGTACCTAGATTAAAAACTTCCATCCAACTTACAACACAAGGTTGGCTGAAAACAAAACTCATCTCATCTCCAAATTTGTCTTCTTAGATGAGCTTTCTTGCCATGAAAGAGATCATCAAAACTCATCTCATCTTCTTTTTCTTGACAGTTTTGATGTAGCTAATGCTTTTACTTTCAAAAAATGAAAGCACTTCTTGAACCCGTCAAATGTTTTCATAACTGCTATTCTAAGATATGACCTGTAAATGATAATATGATAGTAGGAACTAATACTTGTGATTTGATGTTGATCTGGTTCCTTCATCTTCTCCAAACCATTGTTTTTCTTGAATTTGAAGTAGCCTTTTCTTCATCAAGTCTTGGTCTTCAAATAATACTTATGTAAAGTATTTTCATACTCTTCCAAAAGTATTTGGCTGCTAACAGATCATCAACTTCATACTCCACACTGATAAATAAACATGTGACTGAATTGTCTAATTCTCAAATCTCTACTCATCTAGATTAAGTGTGTATGTCAAATGTCAAATGTTAGAAGATGCTCTTAAATCATATGTTGTAAACTTGGAAGTCTGGGAACCTAAGAATCTTAGAGCCTGATTGCTCTGATACCAAATGTTGGAAATTTAGTAGGCCCATAACTAATACCACAGGTCCATAGTTCCATAGGTCCAGGATCTACAATATAGAATCAAGCAATCTTCCAATATTGACAAAACATGAACATACCACACTTAATCATAAAAATGATGAGATAAAGATAGAGAAAGATTAGACAACATGTGTAAAGTGTTACGTAAGCCACTGCTTACTCACACTATCATATATACAAATGTCAAATTACAATGTGGGAGCAAAACTCTCAACCACTCTATGTGAATAGAAATAGATGGAAGAGTGTATGTACAAAATTACAAGAATATTCAAATGTATGGACAAAAATCTGAATATGTATGAGATGCATGACCTGATAGGTTGTAGAAGAGTGAATATGAGTGACAGAAAGAGGAAAGATCAGTTGGAAACTGATATTCAGCAAACCCTAATATGATTTTAGGCTATGGAAGACCCTAAATCAGATGTGTGTGTGAAAGATCACATACTTACAGACTTAGTATAGAATGCTAACATGTTGCTGATAGAAATCCTCATACTCATATGAACACACCTTCTCTAACATCTCATCTGAATGCATATAGCATGCATGTACTGATTCTCCTTTAGATATGTCCAATAGGACTCCTCCTGATATGGATGCCACTACCTCCATAAACTCCAAGTAGTACCTGTGTGCATAAAGAGAATATGTACCTAAATTCTTAACATAAGATGCAAATCTTATGTTAGCCTCCATCCTATGTCTTTGAAGTACACCGAAATCTTCATGTAGAAGACAATCTTCAAATACATTATGTAGATGGTTGATCCACACCACCAAGCTGCTGATCGGTATGTCCTCTCCATAAGCAAGAGTGTGAGAACACTCTTCTCCAAGAAGAACTCCATAGCTGCTCCTCAACATGCTCCTAGAGTGCACCATGGCTGCCCCATGTGTGCTAGAGCACCACCTCTACTAAGGGACCAAAAACTGGCATTGCCAATTGGTATGTGATGTCCTATAAGTGATCCAAACACTTCTTTATATAGCCTTGAGTGTCTCATGCAAAAAACTCACTAAAAAGTGCTTTATTTTAATCTCATCGCTTTTTAAATTGCTTTTGCTTTATTTTTAAGTGAGTTTGCTTTATTTTTAAAGTTGCTTTTAGCCAACTTTGAAAATAACTTCTTAGCCTGTTTTTTCACACTTCTGACTACCTAATGAATGATCTGACAACATCTTTATGATCCTTATGCCGAGAGCTATCATATGAGTTCAAAACCCTAAATTAGTAGAAAATTAGGGTTAGGGTTTTCTCCCAAATCTGATCTCTGATGATTGAATGTCATATACTATTGGAAAGCTCTCTTCAAGCTCTACAAGATAGGCTCATAAAATTTTTACCCATTTTTGTGCCAAAAAATGACTTATTACCAAAATTAGGGTTTTTGCCCTAAATGGATTTTGGACTGATGTGACATTGTTTTTCAACAATGATCACACTTAAAGGGTGGAAGAGAATGTCATAAAATGACATATTAGGGAAAAAATGGTTGAACCATTTTACCCTTTTAAGCGTTCATTTCTTCCCCAATAAGCTTCTTCCTTCATTGGCGAGAGGTAGGATCCATTTGGAGCTTTGAGAAAATTACTTCAAGAGTGAAGAGTTGTAACTCATTAAGCATATCTAGAGAAAAGGAAGATTAAAGGGTTGAAAGAAACTCTTAAGACCTCTACTCCAAAATGTGCTCTATGAGTAAGAAACAATTTATCAAGATGGTTAAAAAGGTAACCATTTAGCAAAACTTATGATTGATTATATCCTTTGATACAGATTCCTACTTATTCAATAGATAATATCTAGTATGAGAATACTATATCTATTATCAAATGACATAAACAAAGATAACTTTGATTGCATCTGATTAAGGAAATAGTTCAATAAAAGCTCAATTTTCAAGGTCTTTTCAAGAACAAATCAAGACTCTATAAGAATGTAACTTACAAAGATTTTGATTATATTTGATAAGAATAAAATGAATGGAGTTTAGTACCTGAGCAAGAACTAAAGTTGTCTTCACTAAGGTGAGATTGTAAATTGGATGGTATGGGACATCTAGGTTTACAATATCACTTAAGTGGGTTCAGTAGTATGGAACACTAAACTTAAGGATAATGGAAGCTTAAGCTCAAGGATATTTGAGAGCTTTTTCAATCAAGGGTTTAAAGGGTGACATATAATTGTTGATCCCTAAAAGGAGAATAGTTAATGGTTTGAAGAACATATGTTGATATATTTAGGTAGTGATGTGTGTGAACACACTAGGATTGTCAAGGCACTTATCTTTGTACATTCTCTATTAATACATTCAGTATTGTGTGTTGTGCTCCAAGCTTCTTCTTCTTCCTTGTGTTGTTCATGTGCTTCTGCAGACGTCTAACTCCAACAATTGGTATCAGAGCAGGTCGTAGCTTCATCTAGGGCGCCATCAACACTCCTCCATTTGCAGTCTCAAAATCGCACGAATTTTGGTAAGCATACTTAGCATGTTTTTGAGATCAAATCCGCTTCGCTCTATCGTGTTGAAATCGCGATCTGAGCTCGTTTCGGCCTCTGAACGCACTATCACAGTGCTTGTGCAGGCTATTTTGTCTTTTTGTGCTAAAGGTATATACCAGTTTCTATTCGCCAGTATAAGCATCTCGAAGTCTACTACAGGTCTAGTGGAATTCGTCTGGGCAGTTCTGTTCAACTTTTTGAGATACAGTCAATTTTTTGCATCAAGGTATTTTAGTCACCTGCCATGGCTGAAAGCAGTGATGTATTCCGTATGTTGGCTGTTGAGGATAAGTTGGATGGTACCAACTACCCGTTATGGGCTTATATGATGCAACATGTGTTGGTTGTAAAAGGAATGTGGAACATTGTGTAGGGTGTCGAAAAACGTCCTATCACACCTGCAACTGTTACAACTACAGGTACTGATGCTGATGTAGAAGGTGTCGTAGATGATGATATTCTGCATATTCCTGTTCGTGTTGCGGTTTTTGCTGCACCTACTGCAGAGCAGATTTGCTGGGATGGCAGAGATGCCTAAGCACATGCATTGATAGCTTTGTCTGTCAAACGTGCCATTATTCCTCACATTCGCTCTTGCAGAACAGCTAAGGATTCTTGGATACACTTACCACATTGTACCAAGCTAGGAATGAGGCTTGTGTTGCTTACCTCCGAAAACAGTTGGAGAGTGAGCACATGAATGAAGATGATTCTATGGACAGTTTCCTAATGAAGATCAAAGACTTGAAGGAACAGTTGATTTCTGCTAATGAGGTTATACCAGATAGCTCACTTGTGGAGACCGTTCTGAATGGTCTTCCTGATTCATATCAGAGTTTTGCTTCTACTCTTTGGTTGATGATGAAAGGCAATCCAAATGCCTTATCATTTGAGGAGTTAGTCTCTGTTCTGTTGTAGGAAGATCAGTCCAAGCAGAATAGGTCCATTATGCGAGTTGCAGATCAAGCTTTCCTGGCTAGTCACAAGGGCAAAGGAAAATGGAGCTCTTCAACTAGTAAGCAGAAATCCGCTAATTCTACATATTTGAGATGAGAAGAAATCAAAAAAGCAGAAATTGTTTTGTAAGTATTGTAAAGGGAATGATCATATCATAAAGAACTATCCAAAACTGGATGCTAAAGAGGCAAAGAAGAAAGAGGCTAGAATGGTTGTTGCAGAGGCCTCTACACCAAAACTAGAGTCTGCTAATCTTGTGCAGGAAGAAGAATGGGTGTTTACTACTATCTGCAGTTTTGACCCATCTTCTCATGAGCAGTGCATGTTTGTAGTAGACTCAGATGTTTGGTATTTTGACAGTGGGGCGACCGAACATATTACCTCGCAACGCAGTTTCTTCTCTTCACCCGAGCCTGCCCCTACAGGGAATACTGTTACATGCGCCAACAACTCCTCTTATCCTATTATGGGAGTTGGTAAGATCATTTTGACTACTGCTGATGGTAGTTCTTTCACTTTGTCAGATGCTTTATTTGTACCAGGGATCAAGAAGAACCTGTTATCAGTTTCTGCATAAGCCAAGATTGGCTTGGTTGTGAAATTTGTTGATGACAGGTGTACAGTTCATGATCTGTCAAATGGCGATGTGATTATTGCTTCTGGCATTTTATGTCATGGGCTGTATAAGCTCATAGACTATGAAAGATCTGTAAATGATTTGGCATGTGCAATAAATGATTCTCAGGCTATGTCAGATGCAAAGCTTTGGCATGCATGCTTTGGTCATCTGAATTTTGCTAGTTTGCTACGCCTGCAAAAATCTGAAATGGTGTCCTCTTTGCCCAAACTTGAGGCACCTGGAAAACATGTTTGTGAAGGCTGTATTTTGGGCAAAATGCAGCATTCATCCTTTCCAAAAGATGGTTCAGTTCGGGCTATTCAGAAATTGCAGCTTGTACATAGTGATGTCTATGGTCCTATGCAGACACCTTGTTTTCGGAATTATCTTTACTTCGTGACTTGCATCGATGATTTTGCCAGGCATGCATGGGTACATCCATTGAAGGCAAAGTCCAAAGTGTTCATGTGCTTCAAATAGTTTTTGGTTTTGGTTGAAAATCTATCAGCATGTAAAATGGGCACCCTCCGTTCTGATCGAGGGGGGGAATATAAGTCTTCTTATTTTAATGCATTTTTGGCTGAACGTGGGATAAAACACCAGTGTACAGTGCCATATACACCTCAACTGAATGGAGTTGCTGAACGAAAGAACAGGTCACTCATGGAGATGGTGAGGTGTATGGTCAAGACTCAGGCATAGTTTCTGGCTTGAGGCTATCATGTGTGCATCATATGTACTAAACAGGTGTCCCACTAAAGCGCTGTAGTCTATCACTCCATATGAGGCTTGGAATGATCGCAAGCCATCTATTGCTCATCTGCGTGTTTTTGGTTGTTTGGCATATGCATTAGTGCCTTAACAACATCGTAGAAAATTGGATGATAAAGCAGTAAATTTATTTTTGTTGGGTACAATTCTAAAAGTAAAGGCTATCGTTTGTATCATCCACAGACTAAACGCATTCTGGTTAGCTGTGATGTTGTTTTTGTGGAAGATGCTATTCAGCCATTGCTTTCATGTACTAAGGAGACATATGTTAGCTCCAAAGACATGTATGATACTTTGCTGTCTCTTTTTACAGGTGGACAATCTAGTGTTGCTCCTAATGAGGCAACTTCTTAGCCTTTGCAGGTTTCATGTGATGATGCAGATCATTCCATTTATGATGCAGATTTACATGATGCACTTATTGATGAGAGAGCTGATATTGAGCAGGCAAGAACTATGCCAAAATGGCTGGTGCAGACCTTGCATGACAGCAAATTAGATGCACCTTTGTCATATCGTACTGGATCAGGCTCTCATAGTGCCTCTTTTGCATCAGATTGCTATGCTATGGCTACATCTAGTCTCTGCGATGAGACTGAACCTGTTTCGTTTGATGAAGCACAAAATTGAGAAAATTGGATGGTTGCTATGCAATCTGAATATGATGTAATAATGAAGAATGGTACTTGGTCTTTATGTGACTTGCCTCCTAGCAAGAAGGCCATTGGCACTAAGTGGGTATACAAGCTGAAGCGTAAATTGGATGGTACAGTTGACAGGTATAAGGCTAGGCTTGTTGCAAAGGGTTATGCACAGGAAAGAGGCATTGATTTTGATGAGACCTTTGCACCTACATGTCGTATGACTACTGTTCGGAGCATCTGTGCACTTGCAACCCATCATGGTTGGAATGTACATCAGTTGGACATTAAAACTACATTTCTGAATAGTGACTTGCATGAAGAAGTGTATGTTTTTCAGCCCCGTGGCTTTGTGTAGAAAGGGCATGAAAACCAGGTGTGTAGGTTAAAGAAGGCATTATATGGTTTAAAGCAAGCACCACGTGCTTGGTATGAGAAGATACATGCCTATCTGATTGCACATGGTTTTGAGAACAATCCAACTGAAAGCACCTTATATGTGAAGCATGCTAATGATGTACTTCTGATCATTGTTGTTTATGTTGATGACATGCTGCTCACTAGTCCTATTGAGAAGCATATTGCTGATTTTAAGGCTGATTTGCATGCCTCATTTGAGATGTCTGATTTGGGGCATTTGCATCACTATTTGGGCATTCAGCTTATGCAAGTTGATGGTGGAATGGCTTTGTGTGAAAAACGAAAAATATTGACACATTATTGTAGTGTTTTGGCCTTGAAGACTGTAAGCCTATTGCCACTCCTATGGAGAGAGGTTTAGGATTGAGTCTTCATGATGTTGGAGATGCATTTGATGATGTTCTCTATCAGCAGGCTATTGGATGCTTGATTTACTTATGCATTACTCGGCCAGATATTCAGTTTTTTGTCTCGCAGATGAGCGGTTTAGCATTTCTCAGGAGTCAAGCATTGGCAGGCAGTTAAGTGCGTCTTTCGCTATTTGAGTGGTACTCAGCTCCTTGGGTTGTTTTATCCCAAGAGGGGATCACTACTGCCAAATTTGCATGCTTTTTCTAACTCTGATTGGGCTGGTTGCTATGACACTCGTGTGTCCACTAGTGGCTTTTGCTTCATGCTTGGTAGCTCATGTATATCTTGGTTGCAAGAAGCAGCCTACTGTGGCCACTTCCAATTGTGAGGATGAGTATAGGGCAACTTTCACAGCGACTGTTGAGTGTGTGTGGCTCGGACGCCTCATGGCTGATTTGGGTGTTGGTCAGACTTCTGTCACCACCATCTTCACTGACAATCAGAGCGCATTGGTAGTTGCGAGGAACCCTGTGTTCCATGCTCGCACTAAGCACATTGAGGTGCATTATCACTATGTCAGGGAGAGGTTCTCTGCTAGGGAGATGAGCTTGGCATATGTGACTCCGCAGGAGAACATTGCAGACCTTTTCACGAAGGCTCTGCCTAGGGAGAAGTTTGAAGATTTCCGCAAAGCTTTGGGCTTACTTCCTTTTGTGGAGTGATTTCCACATAGCTTGGCACTTCCTTATACATGAGTGCCAGCTCCTTGTTCACCGCATCACTCCCAGGGGGGATTTGTTGATATATTTAGGAAGTGATGTGTGTGAACACACTAGGACCGTCGGGGCACTTGTTTCCCTCTTTAGGAGGTTTTTTTCCCTCGGCTTGTATATACGCCTATTGCCCTAATGGGCTACTTATCTTTGTACATTCTCTAGTAATACATTCAGTATTGTGTGTTGTGCTCCAAGCTTCTTCTTCTTCCTTGTGTTGTTTGCGTGCTTCCACATACGTCTAACTCCAACAACATCAACATGATGTTGAAGAGTTAAGCTAGGATATCAACTCATGAAGGTATGAGTTGAAGATCCCAAGAAAATCCCATGGGTAAATATCATTGAAAAAGGGATCTAAAGGAGAAAAGACTTGATGGTCAAATATATCAAAACCTTTATGGTTGGATAATCCAAGTGGCCTACATTGGTCAAAAAAACATCAAGCCCTTTTATAGTTTGATACCAAGGAAAGTTCAAATGTCAACCTAAAGAGATCTTTGAACTCATTGGCATTAGATTTAGAAACCTTAGTCTTTGCTCTCATGAAAATGATGCCAAGGAGTTCCAAGATGGAATTCATGATCATGGTAAATGATTAGAGAGCATTGAAAAGATAAAGGCAAAAAAAGGTGGAAAGGTTAAGGATGTAGTTCTATGGATTGGAGGAAGAACTCCCTGGTATAGGACAGTGAGAACTTACTCCCATTGAGAGTTTTCTCTGATGGCTAGAGAGAAAATAGACTCAAGATCCAATAGGAAACATTGGGATAAGCCTTAAAGATAAGACCATTTAGATTAAGTTCTTAGGTTCATTATGAGGTGTAGAAATGTACCTCCTTGAACCAATTTAATACACCTGGTTGTATGAACAAAAGGGTAAATAGAAGGAACATGACATTTACCCTGGACAAGGCTATCCTTTATCCTCTTAAGCAGATGCATTTTTCTTAATAAAATGCATAGCCAAATTTTATATGGTAGAATAAATTTGGATAAGTAAGAGGGTAAAGAATTTTGGAGTTTACCAAGTTACACTCCAAAAGTAAAGTCAAGCCTATTTAGGTATAATAACGTTGAATAAAAGGATGATCTATAAAAGATCGTCTTTTGAATCTTTAGTGAGAACAAACGATTCAGCTGGAGGAGGTATGAGGAAGAATCTGTGGAGAACACCCTAGATTTCTATCTAAAAAGGAATCCCAAACTACTTGTTTTGTTTCTTGAAGTGGACGAGACGACTTTGTGGACTCGGGAGCAGATGAGGAAGGAGCTTGGCTATGACAACTTTGGGAAAGGAGGAGCTCTCCATCAAGGGGTCATTGGCACGTGCTCTAGACGAGAGAATGGGGGGGTGATCATCCTATTGCTAAGTTCTTTTGGGGTTTCTTGTTTTGGCTATACACAAGTGATGGTTTCGGGCTCTCTGTGTTATGAGGTCAGCAGGCGGGCTATGTGCTTGCAGTTGCTGAAGATGAGGGAGGGAAAGAGTGGTGTGCTGGAAGGGAAATGGAACCTGATTGTTTGATTGCACATGGGTCTAGTATGTTACTGCTAGAAAGATTGATGATTTCAAGTGATCAATTTGTAGTTTAGAATGGAAAGAATATGCCGTTATGAAGCTTTTGTATGCCTGTTAGCTTTTGTTTCAGGAGCTTCAATACATGAACGTCATTCCAAAGTTTGCTCTAGCAGAAGCATAGGCACACGAACTCATGTGGCAAGGAGAAAGATCAAGCGAGATCGAAATGAACCAAAAAGAATGACATGAGTGCCACCTTCTTTTCTCTTGAGATGTGGAGATAGTAGTCTGCCCTGGATATAATGGTGTGTGGTCAATCGATGTGTTGAGCTTAGTACCCAATACACATCAACTACACGGAGGCATGCTAATAACAAGCTCACAAGAATAGATGGAGGGTACCCAAGTGGTTTTTGGTTGACCCTCTTGGACGACTTGACCTTGGTTTAGAGCCAAAGTTGCTTAAGTCGTTTGTGCTAGCAAAGATAGTACACAATAGGTTGGTTGAGGAGCATGACAAGAAAGGAGGCATCTAGGGCTTGCAGTGTACCTCACAGATGGCTTCAATTACATTATATCCTACTATGGAAGGACTAAGAAGCGTGGCATATCATATACATTTTACTCCAAAATCTTAGAGCTAGCTGCAAATTCTAATATTCTTGTAATTGCTTGTGCCTTATCTGACGACACTAAACATCTTGTGGATAAAGATGTACTAGATGCTTTGGGACATGAGCGTATATTGATCAATATCTCACATGGTCCAATTGTGATGAGCTTGCCCTTGTCAAAGCAATTGTGAAGAAACGGCTGGGAGGTGTTGGTCTGGACATGTTTGAAAATGAGCCACATTTTCCTAGGGAGTTGTTGAACATGGACAATGAAAACCTCTATTAGCACCTGTTGTATAAAAAGAGGGCTTCTTGTTGTGCAAAACCTTTCAGTATCTTTCAAGCAATGGCTGGAAGGGGGGGGGGGCTACTACTCGGATTTGGAGGACTGCCTCAACTAATGGAAGGCCAGCTTCACATCATTGACCAAGAGGACTTTTCTTTCTGTTGAAGTGTGGAACACCATGGCTACTAGATTCGATAGCTTGACTTCTGATGGAGGTATCATGATTCTTTACTAGTGTTGAGCCCTTATTTTGCATTGCTATAGTATTGATCATAGATGATCTAAGCTTCATATATGGAAAGAGAGGAGGTGAAAGAACATTTGTCTGAGGCTTTGACCTCAGTTTATGGAACCAATATCTATTTTTGCATTTCAATTATAGTCCTTTGTATGCATCTCTATAGATAATGTGCTTTGTCACACACTAAGCACCTAGATCTCCTAAGTTTTTATCATAGTTGGCAGAGATCTTGTTCCAATGCTCTTTTGATTATCAAGGACATTATTTTGTCAATCCGGTATAGTGTCAAGCACTCTGTTTTTACTTTTCCTTCAATCTAGAAAGGTTCTTTGGCACAGTTTTAGGACCACTCGATGTTGATCCATCAATATCATTGTTGAATGGGAGAAAGCATTCATTCTCTATAGTTTATGCGAAGAACTTTATGAGGCTGTTGTCAAACTACCAGGGTCAACAAGTCTAGGTAGGGGTTGATGAGTGAGTGTGTATGTGGTTCTAGTTGAATGTTTGCATGCATGCCAGCATGTGTGAATGTGTGTGTGGTGGAAGAGTGAGAGTAAGAGGGAGACTGAAGTGTAAGTGAGAGTGGATAGAGAAAGACTTGTGTTGTGGGAGAGAAATAGAGAAAGAGAAGTTTTACAAGAGGGAAAGGGAGTGAAAAGTAGAGAGAAAAAGAGAGTGGGGAAGGATAGAGTATATGTTAGTGTGTGTAGAAAGTTGGGAAAGAGAGTGTAGGTGTGAGTGGAAGAAGCTGCGGGAAAGAGAAAGGGAGTGAGTGGAAGAGTGTGCAAGAGAGTATGAGTGTGGGTGTATGAGAGAAAGAGAGTTAACAAAGGGAAAGAAAGTGGGAAAGTGGGGTGCGTGTATGTGTGTTTGGGTATATGTGTATGTTAGCTCCTATCGTTGTTGATTTTTTGGTATACTAAAGAATGGTTATTTCACAATATGTGTGTTTGATGTTGGAGCATTGCACAGCTAAACAGTCGTCCAACAACGCCATGGAAAGGGAAATTCTCAGCTTATTTGATTTGTATGGAATATCTAGATAGAATGATCATCTCCATACTCATAAAATAGTTATGTTGAACATGGATGCAGGATTATAACAGTTTGGTTGACATGTATGCCAAATGGGTTCTCATGAATGATTCTTGTGAGGTCTCAAATAATCTCGCTGTCCTCGGAGTAGAAAATCGAGCTCCTAAGGCTATACACGGTATTCCACACAAAGGCTGCAGAATACGCAGGAAAAACACAGTACATAAGGAGCATGAAGACAGACCTCTAGGGTTTTACAAATGCAATCGAACTTACACTAGGACACTATATGTTTTATCAATGAACATATACAAAGAAGTGTCCGGTGTCCATTTGGCCTTTCACATGAACACGAACGGAAACAATCTCCCACTAAAGGCCAATATGGCCAAAGTAACTATGGGAGAAGAATAAAGAATGATAAAGAATACATGAGTGTAAGTATACAAACTATACCTCACCTAATGGGCATGTTACACAATATACAAGTGACTATGTAAGATCATGAATCAAGTAACCCCCATCAAGTGACAGTAGTGTTGAAAGCTATCCTACATCTTGCAGCATTATCTTGAGTGTGAACCTTCTCAAAAATAATGCTCTTAGTGGCTAAGCAATCTCTAATGAAGTGATACCTCACCTCAATGTGCTTGGTCTTTGCATGATAGATTGGATTCTTAGCCAAAGCAATGGCACTCTGACTGTCACTCAACAAAGGTACATGTGAGGCATAGCTTCACCGGTTTGCGCACCTAATCCTCCGGTACCGTTTTCCGGTTCGTTCAATTCGGTACGCACCTTATGATGCGGTTCTTTGAAAAAATGTCAAATTTTGCTTTTGGTCACAAACCTTAAAATTGCTCTTAAATTTATGTAATGAATGTATTTTGCTGTGGACATGCCTCTAGATATCTATTTTTGTTTGTTGGTGCCTCATTTTTACAGAAAATATTGTTTATGATGGGGATGTAGAAGGAAGAAGTGCACAAAAATGTGTGCTTTTCTAAGTTGTATGTATCTGTCTCATTTATAACTATGCAATCTCTTTTGGTAATAGTGTATATTGAAGGTGAATATGACCTAAGCACCTATGAATTTTTACATACAAGTACACATACACATTGTATCATATTGACAAGTTGTAATTGTTGGTCTCATATCATTTTTACCATTTATAAACATTAATCTATTATTTCATTTCATTTCTCTCTCCCCCTCTCACCATTGACACACACACATATATACACACACACACACATATACATATATAAATAAATAAATAAATATATATATATATATATATATATATATATATATATATATATATATATATATATATATATATATATATATATATATATATATATATATATATATATATATATATGACGCACCTTACGCATCTGACCTCCCCATACCATTCGGTTCACGCACCTTACGCGTACTGAATTGAATGCACCTAACGCACCTTAGTGCTATGTGCTGAGGTAAATCCATATCACAAGCAAGAGGAGAAAGCCAAAATGCTTCCTTACATGCCTCACTTGTTGCAACATACTCTGCTTCTGAGGTGGAAACATCTGTACATTCTTGAAGACAAGATGTCCAAGAGATAGCACCTCTAGCAAAATGAAAAATGTACCTTGACATAGACTTATGATTATCTACACAACCAGCTTAATCAAAATCTGTGTAACCAATAATGGATGTTTTCCCTTTGCCTAAGCATAGACACTTGTCCTTATTGCCACTCAAATATCTCAAAATCATCTTGACCACTTCCCAATGTTTCTTGCCAAGATTAGACATATATCTGCTCACAACTCCAACGACAAATGCAATGTCTAGTCTCGTAGCTACCATAGCATACATGAGACTACCAACAACAAACTGATAGGGAATTTTGGTCATGAATTCCTTTTCCTCATCTGATTTGGGGCAATCATCCTTGATCAATTTCACGTATGTGGGTAAAGGTGTACTCAATGCCTTTCCACCCTGCATATTGAACCGATGAAGTACTTTGGATAGGTACTCACTTTGAGACAGGTATATGCATCTTTTACTCCTGTCACGAATAATGTGCATGCCAAGAATATGTTTGGCCTTTCCCCAATCCTTCATATCAAATGTGTGACTCAACTTCTTTTTGAGAATTGAAAAGTCATAAGAGGACTTCCCAGCAATCAACATATCATTAACATAAAGTATCAAGCATATCAAGCTGCCATCATAGCATCTCTTTATGTAGAGACAATGATCCTCATTGCTTTGAGAATAGCCTTGAGATTTCATAAAAGCATCAAACTTTTAATACCACTGTCTAGGGGATTGTTTAAGTCCATACAAGATCTTCTTGAGCTTACAAACTAGATTTTCCTTGCCAGGAACTACATAACCCTCAAGTTGTTCAATATAGATCTCATCTGTAAGATCCCATGCAAGAAAGCAGTTTTCACATCCATTTGGACTAGCTCTAAGTCCTCCATTGCAACGAATCCAAGTAACATGCATAGGGTAGTCATATTCTTGACCATATGAGTGAAGATTTCCTCGAAATCAACACCATGTTGTTGCTTAAAACCCTTTGCAACAAGTAGTGCTCTATACTTTGGAGAAGCACTATCAGATGTGAATTTCAGCTTATATACCAATTTACATGGTAAAGCTTTCCTTCCATTTGGCAGAGGTACTAAATCCCAAGTACCATTCTTGTGAATAGAATCCAACTCACTCTTAATGGCATCCTCCCACTTGATGTGATCCTCTGTCTGCATAGCCTCTTTGTAGCACGAAGGCTCACCGACATCTGTTAGCATAACAAAATCTAAACCTGGAACATATCTATTAGGTGGATGTGAAATGCGTGTAGAGCATCTCAATGGTTGGTGAACAGGAACATGTGAAGACTGATCTAATCTGACATTCTCTTGAACATCCCTATGTGTAGCATTTTTATGCATGCTAACTGGAGGACTAGTATCCTCAAACACAATTCTTCTCACTTCAACCTCCTTAATGGGCTGTTTATGCATCTTAGACCCATTGAAAATGACATCACTACTTTTGATCACTGACCGTGTTTCAGGATCCCATAAGCAATATTGAAATTGTCCTTCTCGGCCATATCCAAGAAAAATGCATTTCTTTGACTTATGGCCCAACTTTTGTCTAAGACTCTTAAGTATATGAAAATATGCTTCACACCCAAAAACTCGAAAATGATCATAATATGGTGGCTTCCCTATCCATAACTCTTGTGCCACTTTTAGACCTTTGGCAGTACTAGGTGAAAGGTTAATCACATGAATTGCACTCAATACTCCTTCTACTCAAAAGCCTTGTGAGAGGTTTGCATGATGCAACATGGAAACTACTCTATCTTGAATAGTTCTATTCATCCTTTCAGCTACATCATTTTGTACTGGGGTATAAGGAGTTGTAAACTCTCTACAAATCCTTCGAGACTGACAGAAAAGGCTAAATTCATGTGAGGTATACTCACCTCCATTATCTAAACATAAAGCCTTAAGCTTAGTTCCTTTTTCAGTCTCAATTGAAGTAAGCCATTTTTTGAAAGTAAGGAATACATCATCCTTCGATTTGATAGGATATACCCAGACTTTTCTAATAGCATCATCTATGAAAGTGAAAAAGTAAAGAGAACCATCTAAGGACCTAATGGGCATAGGACCACACACATCTGTATGGATGAGATCTAAAGGTTGAATTGAAGAATCAATGTGCATTCTATGCACATTTCTGGTTTGCTTTCCATATTGTCAATGCTCACAAAATGAAAAATCAGAGAAAGATAACACATGTAAGTAGCCAGAACAAGAAAGATTTTCCATTTCACTATGAGATATATGGCCCAAACGACCATGCCAAATACAAGCCATAGGCTGTTCAGTAATAGCTAACAAGTGTTCTTTCTGTGATACAAATAAAGGATAAAGTGAGATAATTTTGCTTCCTTTTGCAATAACCATATTACCCTTTGATATACGAAAGGACTGAGCATAGAAGACCACCTTGTAACCAAGGTAATCAAGTTGACCAACTAACATCAAACTGCAAGATAATTGAGGTACATGGCATACATTATGCATAGTAAATTTTGAACCATCAATGAATTGCACAACCACATCTCCAACCCCACAATGTCACACTGGTAAGAGTCACCAAGTCTCACAGTACCAAGAGACTTTGATACATAATTAGAAAACCATTCTCTGTGTGGTGTCATATGGAAAGAAGCACCAGAATCTAGTAGCCACGTATGGGAAAGAGAATCAGCCGTAAGAGCCTCAATTGGCACAGTACTATCAAATGTCAACACATCAGCATTATCAAAAATAGCATTGATTTCTTCAATCTTCATAGTCGAATTAGATGATGCAGGTAACTGTTTAACATGTGCATCAACATTCTGTCCTTTACCTTTAGCATTCTTTAATGCATAACAATCTTTCTTCATATGTCCTTCCTTATGACAATAATGGCATTCGATATCCCTCTTCTTTGATTTAATTCTACTCTTATTCCGTTGACCATTCTTTTCCTTGTTCTTTCTCCTGCCATGTTGCTGATTCTTTCCTTGGTAAGAATCACGAACATTATATGCATCTCCACTCTGAGTGCCAACCATAGATTTTCTATGAATCTCCTCACTCAAGAGTGCTCCACATATGTCATCATAGGCGAGTTTACCACCAGGGCTATTGCTAATAGCTGTGCAAAACGTATCCCATGATGATGGCAGGGTGCATAACAACAAGAACTACTTTCATTTCATTATCCATATCCATTTTCTGAGCCTGTAATTGGGAGAATATAGCATCAAACTCATTTAGATGAGCAGCAACACTATCTGTGTTCTTCATGCGAAGGTCATATAATTTTCTCATAAGATACACTTTATTTGTATTTGATACAGTCTCTTTTTTATATGTATTGCATAACTTCTTCCAAAGCTCCTCTTCACTTTCATAGTCTAATACTATAAAGTAAACATTATCTGCCAGGTGCAAGCGAATGGTAGACCTGGCCATTTCATCTAACTCATCCGAATCATCTTCATCCATGTCAGTAGGCTTCTTTGAAATCCCATTTAGTGGCTTCCATTGCCTCATTTGAATCAGCCCATCTTTAATATGATTCTTCCATAGAGCAAAGTTTGTGCCATTAAAATTTCGAATCTCAAAATGGTCTTTGCCCTACAACTTATAGCTCCTTTTGGGAACACTGGCACTGGACCCTGATCCACCAGATGTGCCTGAGAGCTCTGATGCCATGATGGTAGAGAACTGAATAGAATGATAATGGAGCTAGAAGAGTTCAAATACCAATGAATAAGTGTATCAAGAAGTAAATCGACCACTGTATAGTTGACTAAACCAAAAATTTGGAAAATTTTTGCTAGAGTATCCTCTGCAAAATGAGCATATGACAAGTGTCAAAATATCATAAAACTACAAGTACTGACATGTTTACCTGCATAGTGAATCATTGAATCCACTGCATATAATCAGTTACCCAATAGAAGCCAACTAGGCTTATTGAGCACCTATGAACAACTATCATACATCTCCTATGGCGAGGTAGGGTAAGCCTTCTACCTGCATCACCAAAGAGAGCTCCACGTCTGGGTGTCTACCAGTTAAGAAAACCTCACCACGAACCTCTTTATGAAACGTAAAAGGCTTTATGCAAAAACATAACCAGTATATCAATGACCACATGGACGTACATAAGTGGTATCCACAAAAGCGTACATGGTGTGTATGTGCTCAATATATGTAGTAAAATGATACTAAAAGGCTGAATGCACAGTCCAAAAACTAGCCAATAACACCCGCAAGTGTCTATCAACTCTGATGTTTTATGCTCAAAAACCTGCATAAATTTGCAGCGACTACTCCCACCAAATCTGAAAAACCTTTCGAGAAACTTGTAGTTTTATGAGTGTGGCTGAAAACACAGCCCCAAAGGTTGATATTTATTGTTGAAGAAGTACAAAGAATACTCTTCTTGATTTTCTTGGACCTATGTGAAAAGAATTATGTGCGAAAGTATTCCAAAAGACACCCCAAAAATGCTTCAAAAATAGGCTTTGAAAGTAATGAATGAAGCTTTGAAGGACCAAAACATGTTCAAGGTAATGTCAACCTTTAGTCTTTCCCCTTTTTCAGACACACTAGAGTGTAGCTTAGTGGCAAGAGATTGCCACGGTTAAGCGAGCTCGATGGGGAATAGTACTAGGATGGGTGACCTCCTAGGAAGTTTCGAGAACCTCTATCTTCCTTGATTGTTGAGGTCCTCCCTCCCGTGTAGCCAACGGCACCAACGATGACTTCAGTGACTCGGATGACAAGGTATGCCAAGGTCTATGCCTTGGTTGCCACCTTAGTCGTAATCCTTGGAGAAGGGGGGATGCTCGCTTCGCTCGCACAAAAGGAACAAAGCTTTTGCATTGAACTGCTTTGATACCAGTGAAGTGATTTGATGGCAAAACACCACAATGCGCTCTCCTTCTCGAGAACTGCACGATGATATCCTCGGAGTAGAAAATTGAGCTCTTAGGGCTTCACACGGTACTCCACACAGAGGCTACAGAATACGCAGGAAAAACACAGTACACAGGGAGCATGAAGACAGACTTCTTAGGTTTTACAAATGCGGTCGAACTTATAGTATGTGGCTGACCAGGCCACTATATGTTTTATTAATGAACATATACAAAGAAGTGTCGGGTGGCCATTTGGCCTTTCACATGGACACTAACAATAACAGTGGCTTCATGGACTGCAGTAATATATGAGTATGCTCAGTAGGAATGTGGTAAGGAAACCCTACATCAATTGAGGAGATGAGGTTAGCGGGTACCCAAATCAATGATGTTACAATTTCATGCTTGTTGAAAGCGTGCGGTAGTATAGGGGCCTTGAATAATGGCATAAAGATTCATAGCCATATTGAGCAGAATGACATGCAAAAAACTAGTCAGCTTGTCTACAAAACATTGATTGATATGTATGCAAAATGTGGTATGCTTGATAGGGCACAAACTATCTTTGATAAGCCTCCAGTCCATGATGTTATCTCTTGGAATGCACTACTTGGAGGATATTTACATAATGGATATGGGCAAAAGGCACTTTCTTGTTTTGAACAGATGCAGAGTGAAAGGTTCCATCCTAATGTAGTAACATTCACATGCAAGTTAAAAGCATGTGGTATTGTTAGAGATGGGGTGTTAGCCCACAAAATGGTTGATTTTTATGCCCTAATGTGGTTTTATTTGGCAGGAAATTTGTTTGATTTCAGGTATTGCAGAATGAATTTGATAATTGATGAGAAGCATGCGGAGATATTGGTTGCAGGGATGTGGAGAAAAGGTTTCACTTGAAAAAGGCCATTGTACTTTTGATGTTGGATGATATTTTATCATCAAGGGTTCTGAGAAGGTCTTGATAACACAAGAGGAGAAGTCCAGAAGGCTTAATTGCACATCCTTACGTAATGATAGGGGTTTTCATGCAAGATATCCCTTGGCAAATAAGGGAATTACATCACCTTTGTATGTGCTCTAAAGGCATGCGCCATTACTGGTGAATTGGAACTGGGCAAGAGATACACATCGAAACCATCAAGGAGGATTATCACTCAAACGAGAAAGTTGGGAATGCATTAGTAGAGCTATATCTGAAGTGTGGATTATTGGAAGAGGCATTGGATGTATTTTCTGGGCTTGTCAAGAGAGAAGAGTATTATTTCCGTTGCTACAGCTGTGGAGGTTTCCTACCGTGGCAATCCTGGAAGCGTTTTTTAGTGGTAAGTGAGAGCATGTTGTAGAGCGGCCATCGCTTGTCCCAACATGGCAGGTCGCAGTGGGTGCTGTCGCTGGGATTACACCTTTTGTAGTGGCAGGCATTGAAGACGGGGGGGGGGGGGGGCAGCAGTCGGGTGGGTGTGCCTAACAGCTCGACCCAATGTGTTATGGGGTGCTGTAGATGCATTTTGTAGGGGCACCTCTACAGTTTGTAAACAAAAAAAAGGGCATTACGTCGTAGAGGGGACGGCAGGAAAGGTTCCTCGTTGCACAACGTGTAGGTGAGGGGTCTTTTGGTACAGTCTGTGCAGGTACATCGAAGGAGGATGACCAAAGTGTCAGTAGGTGGAGGAGAAGATTCGATTCGATAGCGCGAGAGAAAGAAACCTTCTGTTTTTGGGCCCTTTGTGAAGGAGAAGTAGCACAGGTTGGCCGAGCTTGCGGACCCATGATCTAGTACATGAGCGAGGGGAGCTCATCATCAAGAGCAACACAAACTCAAAGAGAGGAACGCGCTCAGAAAAGAGCCCTTGAAAGAGAAAGGAGAAGGTGGGAACCGCCAGGTGAGTGGACCTCGATTGCCTCAAAGAAATCAGTCAAAAACGTGTACTCCCGTAGGAGAGTCGCGAGTCAAGTACGGAAGTTTGAAGGAGGGATCCTGAGGCCACGTGCATTAAATTTCTGGGATCGAAGTGATATCAACATCACACCTCTGTTCGAAATGGCTCAGCGGATTTCGGTTCACTTGGGGGACTTCACCAAGTTCTCAGGTACTTGGGACGAAGATCCGGATAGTTTTATACAGTTGTTTGAGGTTACTTGTGAGGCCAATGACGTAGTTGACCAGGATCAAAGGTTGCGAATTTTTCCGGCTATCCTCCGTGATGAGGCAGCAAATTGGTATGGGAATCTGACACCACAAGAGCGTGGAACTTATCAAATGCTCAAGGAAGCCTTCTTGGCAAAGTTTCGACGACAAGGCTTCCAAGATAGATTGGCCCAACAAATGGATTATTTACGACAGGGAGTCAATGAGAGCATCGATAACTACATTCAGAGAATGGAAACTTTAGTGAGAAAGATGGGCGCGAATGCCCCGAACGATGAGACATTGAAGAGAAGATTCATTTCGGGATTGAGAGATCCTACGGCACAGCAGCATATCAGTCTGACAAGACCGGCAACTTTAATGGATGCTAAGGAACAAGCAAGGTTTTGGGAGGAAGTCCAATTATGCCAACAAAGGAAGATGGAGCTCTTATATGAGCCTATGGGAGGCCCAGGAAACATACCGATGAAAGATCCTGGCCAAGGAAGTCCCGCATTGACAACCCCAGCTTTTGTAGCTGCCACTAGCACGCCAGGCGAGGTAAAGCCTGCGCTAACTGAAGAACGAATATTGGAATTGGTCACGCAAGCTATAAAAGCTGCCACGATAACTCAAGAGACATATACAGTAAAACCAGAGGTCACAACAAACCCGAATCAAGTGTTTCGATCAAATACATGGTGTGGAAAGTGCCATGGTTACGGCCATTTGGCTTCAGAATGCCCTACAGTCTCGAGAGTATTCACAGATAGATCGCCACCTAGGATGCGTTGTACTTTTTGTGGAAGGACAAATCACACAGAGGACCGATGTTACAACAAGAGAGCCTATGAAGAAAGGACCATGAAATCAGGAGATACAAGAGAAAGACCTTACACGGGATTGCCCGCTCAAAGTGTACCACCTACATCTCGTTGGGAAAACAGACCGACTTATGGATATGGTGCTCAGGGTCAAGGAGGAGACTATCCAAGAGGAGCCACGAGTGATCAAAGAAGAGATGGTCCAATCCAGTGCTGGAGGTGTCATGGCTTCGGCCATACTCAATCTAGATGTCCAAACGAAAAGAAACCAATTGACTACACCCCACTATGTAGGTACTGTAGTGGAGAGGGCCACTTTGATGAAGATTGTCCAAAACGAAGAGCTGCCGCCGGCAAGGAAAAAGGACCAGTAGGGTCCTCGAACTATGTTGATACTCAAATGCATTCCACATCGAGAGTTCAAGAGCACGTTCCTACGATCGGAGTAGTGTTCAAGACACCGAACCCTCAAGAAGGCTCTAGCTCGTCAATGCACTTTGTGGATGCTTACGAGGCCAAGAAACAACACAAAGATCCAACTGTGGCAGTAGTCACAAGGACTCAAGAGTACTCGAAGAAGAATCCAGGAGGCGAAGGTGAAGAAGGGAGTCAAGAGAGGATAGCTGAACACGAAGAGGTAGAAAACCAAGTTGGAGGATTTGTTGAGCAACAAGAGCTTGAGGATGGGGAAGAGGTTGAGATCCTTCCACCAGTGACCAAGGAGTTTGTGCCGGGCATAGCACCATTCCCTGAAAGACTGAAAGCTCCTAAGATTAGAAAGGAAAGACAAAGTTCGGAAGAAGTAGATATTGTAAAGTTGCTCGCGGACACGGAAGTCACGCTGGACATTGGCACATTGCTGAAATGTTCACCTGTTTATAGGAAACAATTCTACAACGAATGTATTAAAAAGCCGAGGAAAGCTCGGGATAAAAATAGACAAGATAAGGATGTCCAAGGAATCATTCAAAGTATTACAACGCAAATTGATTCAAATGCTCCAGCTGTGACGGTTGAGATTAAAGGGTATGCAGTCCCTCGTGCTCAGTTAGATAGTGGAGCCGCAGTCAACCTTATGACCGAATTCATGATGAAAGCTTTGGGCCTCAACCACATGGAAGAGACGCCGATGTCTTTGAGAATGGCGGATCAAACACAAGTGAAGCCTGCGGGTCTTTTGAAGAATGTAAGCACAGTTGTGGGCGGTCTAGAGTTTAAGGTTGATTATCTGATAGTAAGACCAAGGACCTCAGAGGCTACCTTCTCGATCCTACTTGGACGGCCATGGCTGGCGCAAGCCGAATGTGTGCATGACTAGCGCACAGGTTTTATTTCAATAGGGCCAAAATCTGATCGGATTCAGTTGCAAGTATCCCCACCCTCGAGCAACAAGAAGAAGACAATAATAGTCGATGAGATGGAAAAGAAAGAAAAGGAGAAAGCAAGGCACGAGAGTGCACGAGCTAGGTTTTCTTTGAACATGGACACCTACAAGAATCTGCTTCAAGACGGGTTCAACTTGCAGCTCTTTAAGAATCAAGACACGAAGATGGGAGAGTATAAAAATCCATTGCTCTATAACGACGATTCCGATCAGGAGTTTGCTAGGATGGTTGACGCATACAAGTGAATTTGATTGTTACATGTTGAGTATAGACTCAAGTAAGAACAAAGCTACTCAATCCCTGGAGAAGAGAACTTCAAGAGAAGAGTTGAAACTAGAGTTAGCTCCGACAATGGA
The DNA here is from genome assembly GCA_020310875.1 of Ceratopteris richardii. Lineage (NCBI taxonomy): Eukaryota > Viridiplantae > Streptophyta > Polypodiopsida > Polypodiales > Pteridaceae > Ceratopteris > Ceratopteris richardii. The sequence goes on from CM035443.1 coordinate 87,388,544, forward strand.
AGTGCAACAGTTGCGAGAAAGAGTTAGAATGCTAGAAGCAGAGATTCTAAAGAGAAGTCGAGAATCGGAAAAAGAAGCGAAGAGTAAGACTAAGGTGTCGGAAGCCATTGCAAAAGCTGAATTGAAGAAACTAGGTTCAATCGAAAGAGAACAAGACAATGATTTACTGGCCAACCATGCACGCGTGATCGGAGAGCACATTCCAATCACAGTGTCATCAAGAAATAAGGAATATTCGCGAGAAGCTCAGTTGGAAAAATGGGAAGTTTTTCCAGAAAAGTTTTTGAGTGTAGGGTCAGAGCTACCAGACAGGGTACGAGATTGTATTAAAACGACACTCAAAAATTTCAGCGAGGCCTTTGCATGGTCATACAGTGATTTGAGAGGAATTGATCCCCGAATCTGCCAACATTATATAGACTTGGAAGAAGGCACACGACCAATATGTCAACGACTCAGGCGAACGAATCCAGTCTACTCGGAATTGATCAAGCTGGAATTGACCAAATTATTGGAGGCAGGATTCATATACCCCATCGCATCCAGCGAGTGGGTATCACCAATTGTAGTTGTTCCGAAGAAAAATAAGAAAATCCGTATTTGCATAGATTATCGGAAATTGAACGAGCGCACGAAGAAGGATCACTTTCCCTTGCCATTTACTGATCAAATCTTGGACAGAGTGGCTGGCCATAAATTGTACTCCTTTTTGGATGGTTTCAGTGGGTACAACCAGATCCAAATCCATGAAGAGGATCAATCAAAAACTACTTTCACGACAGAATGGGGTACGTATGCATATCGTGTGATGCCATTTGGATTATGCAATGCACCGGCCACATTCCAGAGAGCAATGATAGCTGCATATCAAGACTACCTGCAGGATTGGATGGAGATATTTCTCGATGATTTTGCAATCAGAGGCGACGATGAAAACATGATGGAGAGGATCGAAGTGACTTTAAGAAGAAGCATTGAAAAAGGCATCGCATTAAATCCTGAAAAGTGTACATTTGGAGTACGAAGAGGATTGCTTCTGGGACATGTTATTTCCGAAAAAGGGATTGCGGTTGACGAGGATAAAGTGGAAAAGATTGGACAACTTCCACCTCCACAAAATTTGCGGCAACTAAGAGGATTCTTGGGCCATGCGAATTATTATCGACGTTTTATATTAAATTTTGCATCCATAGTGGCACCACTGACAAATCTCTTGAGGAAAGACCAACAATACCAATGGAATGGAGAGTGTCAAGTTGCATTCGACTCGATCAAGGAGAGATTGCATTTATGCACCGATTTTGGTAGCACCTGACTGGACGAAGGAATTTCATGTACATACCGACGCTTCTCATACTGCGGTTGGAGTAGTACTATGTCAAGCCGATGAAAAGAAGTTGGACCACCCAATTTATTACGCAAGTCGCAATTTGAATAGCACTGAGAGAAACTACACGACTACAGAGAAGGAATGTCTCTCGATGATCTTTGCGGTGAACAAGTATCGGCATTACCTGATGGGAAAGCATTTCACTTTTTATGTGGATCATGAAGCCCTTAAGTATATCATTAATAAACCCGAGTTATCAGGGCGACTGATGAGGTGGATGCTACTTCTCCAAGAATTTCAGTTCACAGTAGTGACCAGACCAGGCAAAGCGCATATATTGGCTCACCATTTATCTCGAATTGTTAATGAGGAGCCAATCTCTGGTGTGCCCGACGATGCTCCTGATGGACATCTATTTCAGGTTGAAGCTAAAGTACCCTGGTATGCCGACTTGGTGAACTTCTTGTGCACTACTAAATATCCGCCATGAGCAAGCAAGAGAGAGAAGCAAAGGCTGTTAGCATTGGCAAAGCACCATAGCATCATTGGGGGGCAACTCTATCGATATTTTGTTCATGAGAGCATTTATCGGAGGTGTCTCGAGGAAGAAGAAGCAAACCTAGTGTTGCGGGCTTTGCATGAAGAACTTGCGGTGGGCATTTTGCTGGTGAACTGACGGCAAGAAAGATTTTATTGGCTGGGTATTGGTGGCCAACGCTGTTCAAAGACTCACATACATACTGTAAGAAATGTGACAGATGCCAACGAATGGGAAAACCCACATTAGCACATGCTGCTCCTCTTACGCCGGTGTTGGCTCTTAAGCCGTTTGAGAAGTGGGGAATTGATTTTGTGGGGCCTATTGATCCTCCCTCACGACGAAGATCCAATAGGTATATCTTGGTCTGTACTGACTATGTTACCAAGTGGGTGGAAGCCAAAGCTCTGAAGACTGACCGAGCTATTGATGTTGCTAAATTTTTGTATGAACAAATTATCACTCGATTCGGATGCCCGTTGGAGATAGTGAGTGATAGAGGAACACATTTTGTCAACGAACTGATCGAAGAATTAATGGAATTATATAAGATCAAACATAGAAAGAGCACTCCATATTATCCAAGGGCAAATGGACAAGTGGAGGTCACCAACAAATTCTGGAACAGATTCTGACAAAGACAGTAGCTGTGCATAGGCGAGACTGGGATGAGAGACTTTTGGAAGCCTTGTGGGCATATCGAACATCCTACCGAGTGACGACAAAGAGCACTCCGTTCTCCCTAGTATATGGCGAGGAAGCCATCTTTCCCATCGAAAAAGAAGTTCCGACATTAAGAGTGGCTATTGAGGCCAGGTTGGGCTAGGAAGAGTCATTAAAGGAGAGGTACATACAACTGGTCAAGCTGGAAGAAAAGAGACTCATCGCACAACAAAGTTTGGAAGCTATTCAGAAGAGACGTAAGGAAAGGCATGACAGGAATCTCAAAACCTATGCGATTCAAGAAGGGGATTTGGTACTAGTCTATGATAGTAAGTATTATAAATTCCCAGGGAAGTTACAGACAAGATGGGCGGGACCGTTTAAGGTGGTGGAACTCAATTCCAATGGTTCCATGCAAATTCAAGATTTAGGAGAAGAATATGCTCCCGTGAAGGTTAACGCGCTTCGAGTTAAACCATATTTCAAGTGATATTAGGACGGGAGAAACCAGACGAGATACAAACGAAATAACAAAGTAGACTCCTTGTATATACATGTATAGTTATATATGTATATATGCGCATATGTAAGCTATGATTTGTGTGTCATAAATATGCTTCCTTGCTAGCTTAAGAATTTTATACTTCTAATATTTTTTGTGTTATGCAGAGACTGTTAGGAGCTAAGTAACAAAATGGCAGATCAGATAACGCAACTCTACTTGTACGAGTTAAGGATATATTTCTCGGACCAAACATTCACCCGCATGGACATAGATGTCGACGACTTTGAGACGGAATACGATGTTGAGGAAGCGCATTGGCTGGTATGCTTTATAAACCAGGGTTTGGGTGTTGCATTTTACATTGAGTGTTTTGAGGAATACCTAGCTTGACATGTAGGATGGGCGGGAGATCGATATTACTATTTTGATCCTTCTAGGGAAATGCCTAACGAGGAAAACGATATCACGTGGGCTTGGGCAGATGTGCTAATGCTAGGAAGTGATGACGAAGCTCCTGAAGTCGAGCCTGACTCGCCTCAGAGAAGTTTTCGGGATTCGAGTACGATGTGAGGCTACATGAGACATTCCGGGGACTCACATTCTAGGACACCTAGGGATAGGTATACGAGGGACTAAGGCATAGCTGGCTGTAGTTACCAAGTGAAAAGTCAAATCGATGAATACATATGTAGTGTCTGTAGTTGAGAGAATGAAGTGAAGAGGTGGTTGATCTGTCAGAGGTTAGAGTGTATATGTTTGCATGTATGTGTGGGAACAGTGGGAAAAGTCCCTTTCTTCCTCTCCCTAATTCTCAAGACTTGGGTGAACTAATTAACTATAAAAAGAAAAACGAAGAAAAGGAAAGAAAAGAAAAAGAAAGTGTGTTGTGTGATCGTACCAATGCGCTATGGTGGGCTAGTAGGTGGGTGGATTTATCCTCGCCGGGTGGTTAGGACCACGAGCCGCAGTTAGTTTCGCCATAGGCTTGGGATGTATGTGATTGTGTCTTAGCTACGCGCCATAACGGGTTGGTAGGTAGGTGGAGCCATCGTGGCTGGGTAGTCACGACCACGAGCCGTATCCAGCTTTGTTATGGGCTAGCTGATATATGTTATGTGTTATCATTGTGTGGTTGTGTGTTGTGCGCTGCATTGCATTGGTAGATGGGTGGAATCAACCTGGTCGGGTGGTCAGGTCCACGAATCGCATCCAGTGTCAATGTAGGCCAACGTGCGATTAAAATTAAATTTTCATATGAAGTTATTCCCCACTCCTGAGGGGGAGAGAAAGAGAGGAGAGGGCGATGATCGCCTGGAAGGGAACGTTATTTGCTTGTGTGATTGGTATGTGTTGGCTTGCGACAGATCAGCTCACTTTGAATCAACATTCTTGAAGGCACGGAGACTCTATATGTACTTATGGATGAGGCTTTAGCGAGGTGATGCAACGGTAGTGCTTTATAACTTGTGTGCTCTATCTGAGGGTTTTCCAGTGTGTGGGACATTCTAGGGTTCTGATGTATGTCTTCACTTGCACTCGAGTTTCGATGGCTTTTGTAGGACGACGATGAGGATTCTTTGGAAGTGTCTAGTCATGAAATGATTGTACATAGCGAATAGTAGATGCAATAATGGAGTGTGCATTTTGGGTATTTTTGCATCTCCGATTGTGTTCATTTCAGTTGTTGTTGTTTATTTCGGTATTTTCTTTTCTGTTTTTCGCAATGGTAGTTGCATGTGTTATTTTGGTTGAGACCATTTTTCATAATGGAATGTATGAGCAAATTGATGCATGGCTGAAATGGAATTGCATATGTGTGCATGTTCTTGGATCATTTTGGAAGTGACTGATTTGAATGTAATTATGAGTGATTTTTGAGCACTAATAGCTTCAATGAGTGCAGGTTCAATGGAAATGGCGGCTCGATGAAAAGGTATGTGAACCAATTGAAAATTGACATGTTCATGGTTGTTTGAGTTTTATTGCAGCAAGAATGGCTCGTCGAGGACGACATCGCAATTAAGAAGAGGGAAGTATGTTAGCCCACAAAATGGTTGATTTTTATGCCCTAATGTGGTTTTATTTGGCAGGAAATTTGTTTGATTTCAGGTATTGCAGAATGAATTTGATAATTGATGAGAAGCATGCGGAGATATTGGTTGCAGGGATGTGGAGAAAAGGTTTCACTTGAAAAAGGCCATTGTACTTTTGATGTTGGAGGATACTTTATCATCAAGGGTTCTGAGAAGGTCTTGATAACACAAGAGGAGAAGTCCAGAAGGCTTAATTGCACATCCTTACGTAATGGTAGGGGTTTTCATGCAAGATATCCCTTGGCAAATAAGGGAATTACATCACCTTTGTATGTGCTCTAAAGGCATGCGCCATTACTGGTGAATTGGAACTGGGCAAGAGATACACATCGAAACCATCAAGGAGGATTATCACTCAAACGAGAAAGTTGGGAATGCATTAGTAGAGCTATATCTGAAGTGTGGATTATTGGAAGAGGCATTGGATGTATTTTCTGGGCTTGTCAAGAGAGAAGAGTATTATTTCCGTTGCTACAGCTGTGGAGGTTTCCTACCGTGGCAATCCTGGAAGCGTTTTTTAGTGGTAAGTGAGAGCATGTTGTAGAGCGGCCATCGCTTGTCCCAACATGGCAGGTCGCAGTGGGTGCTGTCGCTGGGATTACACCTTTTGTAGTGGCAGGCATTGAAGACGGGGGGGGGGGGGGGGGGCAGCAGTCGGGTGGGTGTGCCTAACAGCTCGACCCAATGTGTTATGGGGTGCTGTAGATGCATTTTGTAGGGGCACCTCTACAGTTTGTAAAAAAAAAAAAAAAAAAAAAACAAGGGCATTACGTTGCAGAGGGGACGGCAGGAAAGGTTCCTCGTTGCACAACGTGTAGGTGAGGGGTCTTTTGGTACAGTCTGTGCAGGTACATCGAAGGAGGATGACCAAAGTGTCAGTAGGTGGAGGAGAAGATTCGATTCGATAGCGCGAGAGAAAGAAACCTTCTATTTTTGGGCCCTTTGTAAAGGAGAAGTAGGGATTGGAACTCAGAGAAGGCAGCAGCTGAACTCTTCCCAAAAAGGGGAGATTTGGGAGGCTTCTATATCGATGAGGAAGCTCGGAACTGGAGGGGGCATGCACATCTGATCAAGGGGAGACTCGACACGAGGGGTTCTCTCATAAGGGGGGACATGCGGGTAATGATGCAGTGGCGATATGATTCTCAAGACATAAGCTGCTCAAGGCAACGTAAAACAATGGAAACAGGATAGATCATTTAGAATGCGCATCGGACATACAATGAAGAGTTGAAAATGGATGCTGTGTTGAAGAGGTGAGTTCTAGCTCCAGTCACGTAATCTAATAGAATAGATGTATAAATCTTATTTGAGTAATAGTTGAACTGAAAAGCTTATGGATGACTGAAGCCTATTTGATACATGGGAACATTTATGAACAGATGTCTGTATTTGCGTAGTCATCACTCATCTTGAATTTTATGTCTTGAGTGTATAAGTAATTTGGGATGTAAATAAGATGCACAAGTTTTTTCTAGTTTGTACTTCTACAGAAGTGAAAGCGCCCCAACCCCATAATTTCTGAACTTTACCAGTACAGTCAGCTTATACTTTCTGCTAGAAAGAAGTGAAGTTCCTTCCTCAAACATATGGTTTGCTTGTCTACGTGAAAGTTTCTCACAGTACGCTGCTGCTTAAAGTAAGCTTTGCCCATTGTTAGACATATATCTGCACATTTCCTTCAAGGAACTTCTTTACCAAAAGCTAACTTCGGTGAATGATGAAAAGTGTGAATGTGTTTTCTTTTACTTGCTTTTTGACCACAATATCTTTGCCCTTAAAAGAAGACATCAAAAGAAGAGAAGCAAAAAAAAATTACGTGCCTACATATCTAATTGGGAAATACATGTGGAGAGTTCATTGCATTTGAGTACATATTTATTGATGTGTCAGCTTATATGAATGACTGAATAACAATGAAGTCGATTCCTCTTTAAATCGAAGATCTTTAAGTCACGCTCCCCTTTTAATGCTCATGTTAAAAACAAAAAAAAAATGTGTTTGTGAAGTGGAAGTCATGAAAGTCGCATATTACATGAGCTAAGTTTCTTAGGGGCAAGACTATTTCTAAGTTCTTCTAATTTGGTTCATCTTCCAAATGAATGGGTTTTGCCGATCATAGAAATATAAACAAATTATTCATATGCTAATGATCAACATTGACTTTGATGATTAGGTTTGAGAACACAAAATAAGTTTCCATAAAGAAACATCTAAATCGTGCCCAATCACATGTATAGGTACTCTTCTTTACCCTCAAACATCAAGGTATTGCATATGAAAGATCGTATTTAGTGAAATATTATACAGGGCAGCCATATGCCGTGGCTAAGTGGTAGGACTAGATTGGATTCTTGAAGGAAAGAATTGTTTTCACTTTCTACTGTGTTTGCAAGTATCCTTACGTGCACGGGCTATACCCTTTTCTTTGCCCTGCACACGTAGAGTCATAATGTGCATATTTTTTACATGTTAAAGTTGGCTGCTGCTGTAGCTGTTCGTAGAATTGTTCTTAAGGAATTCCAGTATGGGAAAAATTTTCATGATGCACATATATGTAACACTGGAGGCATTGCATATGGAGGGGAATAGGATATAGGAGGAGAGTTTAGGTGAAAGAGAGTGTGTGAGAAGGAGAAAGAGAACAAGAAAGTGAGAGGGTGAATATGTGTATGGGTGTGTAAGTGCATGCGTGTGCTTGAACTTTGTGTGTAAGAGAAGTCTGAGTGAGAGAAAAAGAAAGGGTAGGTGAAAAGGGTGTCTGGGGGTTGCGACGGCTGCGTGTGAGTATATGAAAAATAAGAGAGGTTGAGAGTGAAGAGGAAGCGATTGCTCATGCCGGTGCTTCTATTGGAGGTCCCAAGGAGGATAGATTTAAAGATAGTTGTGGGTCGGAAGCAAATAAAGTGACATAGTGTAAGGAAATTAGGCAAAATATCCATGTGCGTACAACACTTTCCCTCGGATTAAGAGGCATATCATTTTGGTGCGTCGGCCGGGAAACATATGAGCTAGTGCATAGCCATAAGAATAATCCATTGCGAGATAATTATGGGCTCTAGGTAATCCAAGTGGACCGATTGCGAGGGATTTAAACCAAATAAAGTCTCATATAATCACTTTCTCCTTGGGCTTAGAAAACGAATCATTTGGTGCGTTTGCCGGGAATATAGCTTGGTACGTCTCTATAAGAGAGTGCCATAGGTTCGCCTAGCGCCACAGGTTGGCCGAGCTTGCGGACCCACGATCTAGTACATGAGCGAGGGGAGCTCATCATCAGGAGTAACACAAACTCAAAGAGAGGAACGCGCTCAGAGAAGAGCCCTTGAAAGAGAAAGGAGAAGGTGGGAACCGCCAGGTGAGTGGACCTCGATTGCCTCAAAGAAATCAGTCAAAAACGTGTACTCCCGTAGGAGAGTCGCGAGTCAAGTACGGAAGTTTGAAGGAGGGATCCTGAGGCCACGTGCATTAAATTTCTGGGATCGAAGTGATATCAACATCACACCTCTGTTTGAAATGGCTCAGCGGATTTCGGTTCACTTGGGGGACTTCACCAAGTTCTCAGGTACTTGGGACGAAGATCCGGATAGTTTTATACAGTTGTTTGAGGTTACTTGTGAGGCCAATGACGTAGTTGACCAGGATCAAAGGTTGCGAATTTTTCCGGCTATCCTCCGTGATGAGGTAGCAAATTGGTATGGGAATCTGACACCACAAGAGAGTGGAACTTATCAAATGCTCAAGGAAGCCTTCTTGGCAAAGTTTCGACGACAAGGCTTCCAAGATAGATTGGCCCAACAAATGGATTATTTACGACAGGGAGTCAATGAGAGCATCGATAACTACATTCAGAGAATGGAAACTTTAGTGAGAAAGATGGGCGCGAATGCCCCGAACGATGAGACATTGAAGAGAAGATTCATTTCGGGATTGAGAGATCCTACGGCACAGCAGCATATCAGTCTGACAAGACCGGCAACTTTAATGGATGCTAAGGAACAAGCAAGGTTTTGGGAGGAAGTCCAATTATGCCAACAAAGGAAGATGGAGCTCTTATATGAGCCTATGGGAGGCCCAGGAAACATACCGATGAAAGATCCTGGCCAAGGAAGTCCCGCATTGACGACCCCAGCTTTTGTAGCTGCCACTAGCACGCCAGGCGAGGTAAAGCCTGCGCTAACTGAAGAACGAATATTGGAATTGGTCACGCAAGCTATAAAAGCTGCCACGATAACTCAAGAGACATATACAGTAAAACCAGAGGTCACAACAAACCCGAATCAAGTGTTTCGATCAAATACATGGTGTGGAAAGTGCCATGGTTACGGCCATTTGGCTTCAGAATGCCCTACAGTCTCGAGAGTATTCACAGATAGATCACCACCTAGGATGCGTTGTACTTTTTGTGGAAGGACAAATCACACAGAGGACCGATGTTACAACAAGAGAGCCTATGAAGAAAGGACCATGAAATCAGGAGATACAAGAGAAAGACCTTACACGGGATTGCCCGCTCAAAGTGTACCACCTACATCTCGTTGGGAAAACAGACCGACTTATGGATATGGTGCTCAGGGTCAAGGAGGAGACTATCCAAGAGGAGCCACGAGTGATCAAAGAAGAGATGGTCCAATCCAGTGCTGGAGGTGTCATGGCTTCGGCCATACTCAATCTAGATGTCCAAACGAAAAGAAACCAATTGCCTACACCCCACTATGTAGGTACTGTAGTGGAGAGGGCCACTTTGATGAAGATTGTCCAAAACGAAGAGCTGCCGCCGGCAAGGAAAAAGGACCAGTAGGGTCCTCGAACTATGTTGATACTCAAATGCATTCCACATCGAGAGTTCAAGAGCACGTTCCTACGATCGGAGTAGTGTTCAAGACACCGAACCCTCAAGAAGGCTCTAGCTCGTCAATGCACTTTGTGGATGCTTACGAGGCCAAGAAACAACACAAAGATCCAACTGTGGCAGTAGTCACAAGGACTCAAGAGTACTCGAAGAAGAATCCAGGAGGCGAAGGTGAAGAAGGGAGTCAAGAGAGGATAGCTGAACATGAAGAGGTAGAAAACCAAGTTGGAGGATTTGTTGAGCAACAAGAGCTTGAGGATGGGGAAGAGGTTGAGATCCTTCCACCAGTGACCAAGGAGTTTGTGCCGGGCATAGCACCATTCCCTGAAAGACTGAAAGCTCATAAGATTAGAAAGGAAAGACAAAGTTCGGAAGAAGTAGATATTGTAAAGTTGCTCGCGGACACGGAAGTCACGCTGGACATTGGCACATTGCTGAAATGTTCACCTGTTCATAGGAAACAATTCTACAACGAATGTATTAAAAAGCCGAGGAAAGCTCGGGATAAAAATAGACAAGATAAGGATGTCCAAGGAATCATTCAAAGTATTACGACGCAAATTGATTCAAATGCTCCAGCTGTGACGGTTGAGATTAAAGGGTATGTAGCCCCTGGTGCTCAGTTAGATAGTGGAGCCGCAGTCAACCTTATGACCGAATTCATGATGAAAGATTTGGGCCTCAACCACATGGAAGAGACGCCGATGTCTTTGAGAATGGCGGATCAAACACAAGTGAAGCCTGCGGGTCTTTTGAAGAATGTAAGCACAGTTGTGGGCGGTCTAGAGTTTAAGGTTGATTATCTGATAGTAAGACCAAGGACCTCAGAGGCTACCTTCTCGATCCTACTTGGACGGCCATGGCTGGTGCAAGCCGAATGTGTGCATGACTAGCGCACAGGTTTTATTTCAATAGGGCCAAAATCTGATCGGATTCAGTTGCAAGTATCCCCACCCTCGAGCAACAAGAAGAAGACAATAATAGTCGATGAGATGGAAAAGAAAGAAAAGGAGAAAGCAAGGCACGAGAGTGCACGAGCTAGGTTTTCTTTGAACACGGACACCTACAAGAATCTGCTTCAAGACGGGTTCAACTTGCAGCTCTTTAAGAATCAAGACACGAAGATGGGAGAGTATAAAAATCCATTGCTCTATAACGACGATTCCCATCAGGAGTTGCTAGGATGGTTGACGCATACAAGTGAATTTGATTGTTACATGTTGAGTATAGACTCAAGTAAGAACAAAGCTACTCAATCCCTGGAGAAGAGAACTTCAAGAGAAGAGTTGAAACTAGAGTTAGCTCCGACAATGGAAGTGCAACAGTTGCGAGAAAGAGTTAGAATGCTAGAAGCAGAGATTCTAAAGAGAAGTCGAGAATCGAAAAAAGAAGCGAAGAGTAAGACTAAGGTGTCGGAAGCCATTGCAAAAGCTGAATTGAAGAAACTAGGTTCAATCGAAAGAGAACAAGACAGTGATTTACTGGCCAACCATGCACGCGTGATCGGAGAGCACATTCCAATCACAGTGTCATCAAGAAATAAGGAATATTCGCGAGAAGCTCAGTTGGAAAAATGGGAAGTTTTTCCAAAAAAGTTTTTGAGTGTAGGGTCAGAGCTACCAGACAGGGTACGAGATTGTATTAAAACGACACTCAAAAATTTCAGCGAGGCCTTTGCATGGTCATACAGTGATTTGAGAGGAATTGATCCCCGAATCTGCCAACATTATATAGACTTGGAAGAAGGCACACGACCAATATGTCAACGACTCAGGCGAACGAATCGAGTCTACTCGGAATTGATCAAGCTGAAATTGACCAAATTATTGGACGCAGGATTCATATACCCCATCGCATCCAGCGAGTGGGTATCACCAATTGTAGTTGTTCCGAAGAAAAATAAGAAAATCCGTATTTGCATAGATTATCGGAAATTGAACGAGCGCACGAAGAAGGATCACTTTCCCTTGCCATTTACTGATCAAATCTTGGACAGAGTGGCTGGCCATAAATTGTACTCCTTTTTGGATGGTTTCAGTGGGTACAACCAGATCCAAATCCATGAAGAGGATCTATCAAAAACTACTTTCACGACAGAATGGGGTACCTATGCATATCGTGTGATGCCATTTGGATAATGCAATGCACCGGCCACATTCCAGAGAGCAATGATAGCTGCATATCGAGACTACCTGCAGGATTGGATGGAGATATTTCTCGATGATTTTGCAATCAGAGGCGACGATGAAAACATGATGGAGAGGATCGAAGTGACTTTAAGAAGAAGCATTGAAAAAGGCATCGCATTAAATCCTAAAAAGTGTACATTTGGAGTACGAAGAGGATTGCTTCTGGGACATGTTATTTCCGAAAAAGGGATTGCGGTTGACGAGGATAAAGTGGAAAAGATTGGACAACTTCCACCTCCACAAAATTTGCGGCAACTAAGAGGATTCTTGGGCCATGCGAATTATTATCGACGTTTTATATTAAATTTTGCATCCATAGTGGCACCACTGACAAATCTCTTGAGGAAAGACCAACAATACCAATGGAATGGAGAGTGTCAAGTTGCATTCGACTCCATCAAGGAGAGATTGCATTTATGCACCGATTTTGGTAGCACCTGACTGGACGAAGGAATTTCATGTACATACCGACGCTTCTCATACTGCGGTTGGAGTAGTACTATGTCAAGCCGATGAAAAGAAGTTGGACCACCCAATTTATTACGCAAGTCGCAATTTGAATAGCACTGAGAGAAACTACACGACTACAGAGAAGGAATGTCTCTCGATGATCTTTACGGTGAACAAGTATCGGCATTACCTGATGGGAAAGCATTTCACTTTTTATGTGGATCATGAAGCCCTCAAGTATATCATTAATAAACCCGAGTTATCAGGGCGACTGATGAGGTGGATGCTACTTCTCCAAGAATTTCAGTTCACAGTAGTAGACCAGGCAAAGCGCATATATTGGCTCACCATTTATCTCGAATTGTTAATGAGGAGCCAATCTCTGGTGTGCCCGACGATGCTCCTGATGGACATCTATTCCAGGTTGAAGCTAAAGTACCCTGGTATGCCGACTTGGTGAACTTCTTGTGCACTACTAAATATCCGCCAGGAGCAAGCAAGAGAGAGAAGCAAAGGCTGTTAGCATTGGCAAAGCACCATAGCATCATTGGGGGGCAACTCTATCGATATTTTGTTCATGAGAGCATTTATCGGAGGTGTCTCGAGGAAGAAGAAGCAAACCTAGTGTTGCGGGCTTTGCATGACGAACTTGCGGTGGGCATTTTGCTGGTGAACTGACGGCAAGAAAGATTTTATTGGCTGGGTATTGGTGGCCAACGCTGTTCAAAGACTCACATACATACTGTAAGAAATGTGACAGATGCCAACGAATGGGAAAACCCACATTAGCACATGCTGCTCCTCTTACGCCGGTGTTGGCTCTTAAGCCGTTTGAGAAGTGGGGAATTGATTTTGTGGGGCCTATTGATCCTCCCTCACGACGAAGATCCAATAGGTATATCTTGGTCTGTACTGACTATGTTACCAAGTGGGTGGAAGCCAAAGCTCTGAAGACTGACCGAGCTATTGATGTTGCTAAATTTTTGTATGAACAAATTATCACTCGATTCGGATGCCCGTTGGAGATAGTGAGTGATAGAGGAACACATTTTGTCAACGAACTGATCGAAGAATTAATGGAATTATATAAGATCAAACATAGAAAGAGCACTCCATATTATCCAAGGGCAAATGGACAAGTGGAGGTCACCAACAAATTCTGGAACAGATTCTGACAAAGACAGTAGCTGTGCATAGGCGAGACTGGGATGAGAGACTTTTGGAAGCCTTGTGGGCATATCGAACATCCTACCGAGTGACGACAAAGAGCACTCCGTTCTCCCTAGTATATGGCGAGGAAGCCATCTTTCCCATCGAAAAAGAAGTTCCGACATTAAGAGTGGCTATTGAGGCCAGGTTGGGCTAGGAAGAGTCATTAAAGGAGAGGTACATACAACTGGTCAAGCTGGAAGAAAAGAGACTCATCGCACAACAAAGTTTGGAAGCTATTCAGAAGAGACGTAAGGAAAGGCATGACAGGAATCTCAAAACCTATGCGATTCAAGAAGGGGATTTGGTACTAGTCTATGATAGTAAGTATTATAAATTCCCAGGGAAGTTACAGACAAGATGGGCGGGACCGTTTAAGGTGGTGGAACTCAATTCCAATGGTTCCATGCAAATTCAAGATTTAGGAGAAGAATATGCTCCCGTGAAGGTTAACGCGCTTCGAGTTAAACCATATTTCAAGTGATATTAGGACGGGAGAAACCAGACGAGATACAAACGAAATAACAAAGTAGACTCCTTGTATATACATGTATAGTTATATATGTATATATGCGCATATGTAAGCTATGATTTGTGTGTCATAAATATGCTTCCTTGCTAGCTTAAGAATTTTATACTTCTAATATTTTTTGTGTTATGCAGAGACTGTTAGGAGCTAAGTAACAAAATGGCAGATCAGATAACGCAACTCTACTTGTACGAGTTAAGGATATATTTCTCGGACCAAACATTCACCCGCATGGACATAGATGTCGACGACTTTGAGACGGAATACGATGTTGAGGAAGCGCATTGGCTGGTATGCTTTATAAACCAGGGTTTGGGTGTTGCATTTTACATTGAGTGTTTTGAGGAATACCTAGCTTGACATGTAGGATGGGCGGGAGATCGATATTACTATTTTGATCCTTCTAGGGAAATGCCTAACGAGGAAAACGATATCACGTGGGCTTGGGCAGATGTGCTAATGCTAGGAAGTGATGACGAAGCTCCTGAAGTCGAGCCTGACTCGCCTCAGAGAAGTTTTCGGGATTCGAGTACGATGTGAGGCTACATGAGACATTCCGGGGACTCACATTCTAGGACACCTAGGGATAGGTATACGAGGGACTAAGGCATAGCTGGCTGTAGTTACCAAGTGAAAAGTCAAATCGATGAATACATATGTAGTGTCTGTAGTTGAGAGAATGAAGTGAAGAGGTGGTTGATCTGTCAGAGGTTAGAGTGTATATGTTTGCATGTATGTGTGGGAACAGTGGGAAAAGTCCCTTTCTTCCTCTCCCTAATTCTCAAGACTTGGGTGAACTAATTAACTATAAAAAGAAAAACGAAGAAAAGGAAAGAAAAGAAAAAGAAAGTGTGTTGTGTGATCGTACCAATGCGCTATGGTGGGCTAGTAGGTGGGTGGATTTATCCTCGCCGGGTGGTTAGGACCACGAGCCGCAGTTAGTTTCGCCATAGGCTTGGGATGTATGTGATTGTGTCTTAGCTACGCGCCATAACGGGTTGGTAGGTAGGTGGAGCCATCGTGGCTGGGTAGTCACGACCACGAGCCGTATCCAGCTTTGTTATGGGCTAGCTGATATATGTTATGTGTTATCATTGTGTGGTTGTGTGTTGTGCGCTGCATTGCATTGGTAGATGGGTGGAATCAACCTGGTCGGGTGGTCAGGTCCACGAATCGCATCCAGTGTCAATGTAGGCCAACGTGCGATTAAAATTAAATTTTCATATGAAGTTATTCCCCACTCCTGAGGGGGAGAGAAAGAGAGGAGAGGGCGATGATCGCCTGGAAGGGAACGTTATTTGCTTGTGTGATTGGTATGTGTTGGCTTGCGACAGATCAGCTCACTTTGAATCAACATTCTTGAAGGCACGGAGACTCTATATGTACTTATGGATGAGGCTTTAGCGAGGTGATGCAACGGTAGTGCTTTATAACTTGTGTGCTCTATCTGAGGGTTTTCCAGTGTGTGGGACATTCTAGGGTTCTGATGTATGTCTTCACTTGCACTCGAGTTTCGATGGCTTTTGTAGGACGACGATGAGGATTCTTTGGAAGTGTCTAGTCATGAAATGATTGTACATAGCGAATAGTAGATGCAATAATGGAGTGTGCATTTTGGGTATTTTTGCATCTCCGATTGTGTTCATTTCAGTTGTTGTTGTTTATTTCGGTATTTTCTTTTCTGTTTTTCGCAATGGTAGTTGCATGTGTTATTTTGGTTGAGACCATTTTTCATAATGGAATGTATGAGCAAATTGATGCATGGCTGAAATGGAATTGCATATGTGTGCATGTTCTTGGATCATTTTGGAAGTGACTGATTTGAATGTAATTATGAGTGATTTTTGAGCACTAATAGCTTCAATGAGTGCAGGTTCAATGGAAATGGCGGCTCGATGAAAAGGTATGTGAACCAATTGAAAATTGACATGTTCATGGTTGTTTGAGTTTTATTGCAGCAAGAATGGCTCGTCGAGGACGACATCGCAATTAAGAAGAGGGAAGTATGTTAGCCCACAAAATGGTTGATTTTTATGCCCTAATGTGGTTTTATTTGGCAGGAAATTTGTTTGATTTCAGGTATTGCAGAATGAATTTGATAATTGATGAGAAGCATGCGGAGATATTGGTTGCAGGGATGTGGAGAAAAGGTTTCACTTGAAAAAGGCCATTGTACTTTTGATGTTGGAGGATACTTTATCATCAAGGGTTCTGAGAAGGTCTTGATAACACAAGAGGAGAAGTCCAGAAGGCTTAATTGCACATCCTTACGTAATGGTAGGGGTTTTCATGCAAGATATCCCTTGGCAAATAAGGGAATTACATCACCTTTGTATGTGCTCTAAAGGCATGCGCCATTACTGGTGAATTGGAACTGGGCAAGAGATACACATCGAAACCATCAAGGAGGATTATCACTCAAACGAGAAAGTTGGGAATGCATTAGTAGAGCTATATCTGAAGTGTGGATTATTGGAAGAGGCATTGGATGTATTTTCTGGGCTTGTCAAGAGAGAAGAGTATTATTTCCGTTGCTACAGCTGTGGAGGTTTCCTACCGTGGCAATCCTGGAAGCGTTTTTTAGTGGTAAGTGAGAGCATGTTGTAGAGCGGCCATCGCTTGTCCCAACATGGCAGGTCGCAGTGGGTGCTGTCGCTGGGATTACACCTTTTGTAGTGGCAGGCATTGAAGACGGGGGGGGGGGGGGGGGGGGCAGCAGTCGGGTGGGTGTGCCTAACAGCTCGACCCAATGTGTTATGGGGTGATGTAGATGCATTTTGTAGGGGCACCTCTACAGTTTGTAAAAAAAAAAAAAAAAAAAAAACAAGGGCATTACGTTGCAGAGGGGACGGCAGGAAAGGTTCCTCGTTGCACAACGTGTAGGTGAGGGGTCTTTTGGTACAGTCTGTGCAGGTACATCGAAGGAGGATGACCAAAGTGTCAGTAGGTGGAGGAGAAGATTCGATTCGATAGCGCGAGAGAAAGAAACCTTCTATTTTTGGGCCCTTTGTAAAGGAGAAGTAGGGATTGGAACTCAGAGAAGGCAGCAGCTGAACTCTTCCCAAAAAGGGGAGATTTGGGAGGCTTCTATATCGATGAGGAAGCTCGGAACTGGAGGGGGCATGCACATCTGATCAAGGGGAGACTCGACACGAGGGGTTCTCTCATAAGGGGGGACATGCGGGTAATGATGCAGTGGCGATATGATTCTCAAGACATAAGCTGCTCAAGGCAACGTAAAACAATGGAAACAGGATGGATCATTTAGAATGCGCATCGGACATACAATGAAGAGTTGAAAATGGATGCTGTGTTGAAGAGGTGAGTTCTAGCTCCAGTCACGTAATCTAATAGAATAGATGTATAAATCTTATTTGAGTAATAGTTGAACTGAAAAGCTTATGGATGACTGAAGCCTATTTGATACATGGGAACATTTATGAACAGATGTCTGTATTTGCGTAGTCATCACTCATCTTGAATTTTATGTCTTGAGTGTATAAGTAATTTGGGATGTAAATAAGATGCACAAGTTTTTTCTAGTTTGTACTTCTACAGAAGTGAAAGCGCCCCAACCCCATAATTTCTGAACTTTACCAGTACAGTCAGCTTATACTTTCTGCTAGAAAGAAGTGAAGTTCCTTCCTCAAACATATGGTTTGCTTGTCTACGTGAAAGTTTCTCACAGTACGCTGCTGCTTAAAGTAAGCTTTGCCCATTGTTAGACATATATCTGCACATTTCCTTCAAGGAACTTCTTTACCAAAAGCTAACTTCGGTGAATGATGAAAAGTGTGAATGTGTTTTCTTTTACTTGCTTTTTGACCACAATATCTTTGCCCTTAAAAGAAGACATCAAAAGAAGAGAAGCAAAAAAAAATTACGTGCCTACATATCTAATTGGGAAATACATGTGGAGAGTTCATTGCATTTGAGTACATATTTATTGATGTGTCAGCTTATATGAATGACTGAATAACAATGAAGTCGATTCCTCTTTAAATCGAAGATCTTTAAGTCACGCTCCCCTTTTAATGCTCATGTTAAAAACAAAAAAAAAATGTGTTTGTGAAGTGGAAGTCATGAAAGTCGCATATTACATGAGCTAAGTTTCTTAGGGGCAAGACTATTTCTAAGTTCTTCTAATTTGGTTCATCTTCCAAATGAATGGGTTTTGCCGATCATAGAAATATAAACAAATTATTCATATGCTAATGATCAACATTGACTTTGATGATTAGGTTTGAGAACACAAAATAAGTTTCCATAAAGAAACATCTAAATCGTGCCCAATCACATGTATAGGTACTCTTCTTTACCCTCAAACATCAAGGTATTGCATATGAAAGATCGTATTTAGTGAAATATTATACAGGGCAGCCATATGCCGTGGCTAAGTGGTAGGACTAGATTGGATTCTTGAAGGAAAGAATTGTTTTCACTTTCTACTGTGTTTGCAAGTATCCTTACGTGCACGGGCTATACCCTTTTCTTTGCCCTGCACACGTAGAGTCATAATGTGCATATTTTTTACATGTTAAAGTTGGCTGCTGCTGTAGCTGTTCGTAGAATTGTTCTTAAGGAATTCCAGTATGGGAAAAATTTTCATGATGCACATATATGTAACACTGGAGGCATTGCATATGGAGGGGAATAGGATATAGGAGGAGAGTTTAGGTGAAAGAGAGTGTGTGAGAAGGAGAAAGAGAACAAGAAAGTGAGAGGGTGAATATGTGTATGGGTGTGTAAGTGCATGCGTGTGCTTGAACTTTGTGTGTAAGAGAAGTCTGAGTGAGAGAAAAAGAAAGGGTAGGTGAAAAGGGTGTCTGGGGGTTGCGACGGCTGCGTGTGAGTATATGAAAAATAAGAGAGGTTGAGAGTGAAGAGGAAGCGATTGCTCATGCCGGTGCTTCTATTGGAGGTCCCAAGGAGGATAGATTTAAAGATAGTTGTGGGTCGGAAGCAAATAAAGTGACATAGTGTAAGGAAATTAGGCAAAATATCCATGTGCGTACAACACTTTCCCTCGGATTAAGAGGCATATCATTTTGGTGCGTCGGCCGGGAAACATATGAGCTAGTGCATAGCCATAAGAATAATCCATTGCGAGATAATTATGGGCTCTAGGTAATCCAAGTGGACCGATTGCGAGGGATTTAAACCAAATAAAGTCTCATATAATCACTTTTTCCTTGGGCTTAGAAAACGAATCATGGGGATAAGGGTACAACTATACATGGTTGAGTAAGAAGACTTGGACTCACAAAGAGGAACATAATTCTTGGGAATGCATTAGTAGACATTTATGCAAAGTGTGGTGAACTTGAAAAAGCACAAGAAGTTTTTGATGCACTTTGCAATCATAATGTTGTTCCGTGGGCTTTGTTACTAGCAAGATGCGCTCACACATGAGAGAATTCATGATACACGAACTTGTTTTGAGAGGATGTATCATGTTACATATGCTGATTGAATAGTGCACAACGCATAGGGTAACTGCAACTTATTGTGTGCTCAGTTTCTTTCTGATCGGCTTTTCTTTGCCATTCTTGTAAAACCCTAACCTGGACCCCTTAGTTGACTATCTTACAGAAAAACTCTTCGTCTGGTCTCTGGTAACTTGTAGATTAGCTGAAGGGATTTTGATTGGTTATCTGTGAGGAGATGTGTGAATGAAACTTTCAATCTATTACTAGTTAAGATCCATTGATGCACAGAGAGTGGGCTTCGATGGCATTTTGTATCTCTACATCATAATATCACAGGGAAGAAGGGATACCTTCATCGTTTGCAGGGATCATTCGGAACCACTCTGAGGGGGGTATCAGTCATTCAGTAGGGGATCAAGGGGGTATTGTGCGGGGAGGTGTAGGACAAGTTAGAGGAGGTCTCTCACTGATTTTTTTCGTTTCCCACCCAGAGGCTTTGTTTTTGATATACTGTGGAGCGACCATCTACTCTGAATACTGAAAGGCATAGCAGAAGGGAGGAGGCTGATCGCATCCCCGGGAAACCCTTGCTTCTGAGGAAGTGCTCGGCTGTGGTGGATTCAGGGAGGCCTTTGGGTGGACATCAGGAGAATACAAGAAGCTGGAGATTCGTTTTTTTGTGTGCTCGGGGTGGCTAGGGCAATTCTTGCCATCTGAAAGGGGGAGGGTTTCCTCTGTCGACTGCTACATCTTTGGAGCGCGGTCTTTTGGGCGATGATCAGGAGTGCTGAGGAAGGAAAGTCCAAAAGAGCCAACAGTCAGAAGGGACGAGAGGAATACTGCTACCGAGAAGAGATCCGGTGGGGAAGTTTTCTTTTGTAGCCTTTTCTATTCTTCTTGTCTTGTTCTTATGTGCAAGTGCTATTTCAAATTACTTTGTGGACAAACCTGTCGCAAAACACCCTTTTTTTTTTTTTGTCAGAGCTCAATATCAAGGTACTTGCTGTGAAACGTGAAAAAAAGTTACAAAGGGGGAAGTACAGAGAGAAACGGAGGGCTGAGAAGTGGAAGATCGCGAGCAGTAGTAGTAGTTCCCTTTTGTTTGTTTCTTCGAGGACATAGGCCTGTCACATGTGCATTTTGGTTGCTCCCGATGGCTGGAGAATTACAAGTCAAAGCAAAGGGCTGAATTGGAGAGGCATCCTTCAAGAGATATCGAAGAAAAGCTGAAAGGAAGTGACTTCAGACTTATTTGTAACCACCATATTTATGGGGTTTCCTTTCAACGAAGAAGACATGAGCAAGATCAACAGCGAGATATATGTAGGACGTCACATAGGAGACAACAAGGTCTGGATTCATTAGGTGGTCACATGCCGATTGAACACAACTGTGGAGGCAGAACTTCTCAAGGAACAAGAGGAGGAACTGAAGGTGAAGATTTCTGTTGTTGTGCTTATAGATCAACATGAGAGGCTAAGGTAGCCTCTTCAAGCTGCAGTGAAGGAGGAGATTGCAAAACGCGAGAAAGAACTTCTTACTATATACTATAGTGATGACTTATCTTTGAACAGGGCAAACGAGAGTGATAGAGCTTTATTGGTCGAAAATGCTCACAATACAACTCTTTGATGTGAGAGCACATAGGGAAAAGACTTCTAGTAGAAGTCACTGGGAAATGGTATGTGACCAAGGAAATTTTTGTTCCTACACTTTCCTCTTTGGGACATCCTTAACGGGTCCTCCTCCTTCACTTTCTAGGATCCCTCGTCAAATATTGTTTTTGGCACTAACCAAGAAAAGCGTATTGTGCTCCTTGTGGCTAACTGGAATCCCCAATTCTACCATGATTTTCAAGGGTTTACAAAAGATCAAATACCACAGTTAACTTTGTAAATTGTTCGGTGGATCCCTTGGATAGAGGAAGATTCTAAGAGATCAGTTTTTAGAAGAAGCAGGAGCAGAAAGTCCTCGCCTTCATTGGGCTTGTCCGAAATTTGATAAGGAAAGGCATTAGACAATAGATATACGGAGGCTACCTCTGTGGCAGGTAGAGCTTTAGGAAGGAGTTTGGAGGATCCAATTTTTCCTTATTTATGCGCTATGAATGAAGGACTGTTCTACTTTTGTTGTTGATTATCTCATCATATTACCACGATAATGGTGCAAGAATCAATTTTCTTAGACAAGCACAAGATGCTGAAGAGTTGAACAGAGAGGAGGTACGATCCTGGAAGACATACAATCATAGAGGGCAACACTTATTTTTTTGTGATCTATTGGTGTCCTTTCTCTTCTACCATTTACCATGAGCAAAGTGATGGTACAACTGATGAACTTTTAGGAAGTGCATTCATGAACTGGCCTCTGTTGTGCAAAGTTACGTCAACATGATCAAAGACAAAAGATGTCATGTGTGCACTGAGCGTGTACCTTTCAAGACAGGAAAAGCTAGACAGAATAGCACATCTTCTTCAGAAGACCACCTCATCCTTTGATGTTGTTGTTGGAACATTGAGGCATTTCATCTCACAAACATGATTGGTTTGATGTCTTGTGTTGATACGCAGTCTGTTTCACAAATAAAGGTATGCCAACTTGAATATGATGCTTCATGTCTATAGGCATGTAAATGAGGACTCGAGTTCACTTGAGCTCTTTGATTAACAGAACATTTTATCTAAAATTGTTGCCAAAAAATTGAGAGTGAGAGTGAGTGAAAAAGAGAGTAAGGAGAAGAGAAAAAGAACGGGAAGGAAAGTGAGTGAGAAAATGAGAAAAGGGTGTAAGAATGTGTATGTATGAGTGTATGTGTGGGTTTGGGATATAGGTGTGTAACGAAGAGAGGTAATGGAAAAGGAGGTAGGAAAGTGAGTGCATGTGTCTGTGGATAAGGGGATATGTGTGCACGTGTGCGTGAGTATATGTGTGCATAAGAGAGAAAGAAAGAGGAAAGAAGGATAGATAGAGGGAGAGAGAAAAGAAGGGGATAGGAAGTGAGAAAAGAGAGTGAGAAGGGAATGGATTAAGGTAGAGAGAGAGAGAGAGAGAGAGAGTCTATGTGTATATGTGCATGTGAGTGGGTGCATGAGAAAGAAAATGAGGAGAAAGAGAGTGTGCATGTAAAAGAGAGGAAAGAGGAAAGTGGGCACATGTGTGTATGTGGGTATATGTGTACATGAGTGAGTGAGAGGGAGGAGCTAAGGGTAAGAGGGAGAGTAAGAGAGAGGATAGGAAATGGGAAATAAGTGGAACGAGAGTGCATGTGCAACGAGAGGCTTGGGATACATTCAAGTACTATTTGGTGACTTAAAGCAAGGGGAGAGGAGTGTGGTTAGGTTGATTAGTTATGATATACATGGTTCCTTCCTTGTCTAAATATGTGTCTCTCTCTCACTTAACCACTGGATGTTCCAATCCAATGGGTTGGTCAAGGTTGTGCAATTGAACCAATGATCTTCTCAAACCATCCTCATAGATGCTAGCACCTAAGTGGTTGGTTTGGACATATTCTAATTAGTTCATGTAAGGTTTTTCGGGTCTTTCTAAGTAAGCTATGCTCAACCCTCCTTCCGCTCTCTCCATGCTATATGCCATTTCAGACTCACTATTCTTTGAGCTCAATTCGTATGGATAACTATTCAATTGTTGAGCCCAAGAATGTGTTGTAGTGTTCACACTCGCTTTTAATGATCTAAGGCTTTGTCAATCTACCCTATCTATGTGCTTTCTTGATCTCAGGTTCATTAGTTTATCTCCTTAGATCACTCAATACATGTTCTGATTATCGATATTTGTTTTTGTTGCTCTAACACAATGGTAAGTACCACGTTAAGAAGCTTCACCTCCTTAATGTCAATCCGTGGGAGAGGTAGGAGTGATATGAAGATCGTGAATGTGAGATGATGTGAGAGTGAAGGTGAGAAGCACAAAGATGCACACACACATACACACACACAATGAAGAGACAAGCAAGACACAATGGAAGGTGGGAAATTAACTCTATTACTCAAGAATGCTCTTACAAGCTCAAACTAGCTCTATGCTCACACTAACCAAAATGAACCAACCTCAAAAATGAGCTCTCTAGCTCTTTTTATAGTTTCTAGATTAGTTTTGACCGGTTTCACATCTAGTGACCGGCCTAGTTAAAAAATAGGTCCTAGATGCTATTTGGAAGGGTAAACGATGTCTAAAAATAACGAAAATGGGTACGCGCATTCTACCTAAGCTCCTCAAGCTCGAGGACTCCTCGGCTTGCACAAAATGGAGCTATGGATTACAAAATGGGGTTTTCTATGATACATATGTTACAATTAGTGATAACAATCACTGTTGAATGTTTGGAGAATTAATAAGAAATATATTTGTTTGAAAAATTGATCCGCCTGGCTCCCTACTCCTTCTTTACATGCTTCCGTGGCGTCTGTGCCTCTGGCTGCTTCCAACACCCCCCTCCCTCTCGCTTCTGTCGTCCCTGACAGAACCTTGTTGTGAGGTCTGCCGGATGTAGTTCTGTAGGAGGTCCTGAGCGAGGGTGTGCTCTGATATACGAATGCCTCGGGCTAGGTCAGCCTCGAGTTTCTCCCAGTCGATAGGTTGTGGCTCGTCTGGTGGTGGGAGCTGATAGTGTGTGGAGTACACCATTCGTTCACAGGCGAATAATTGCAATAAGTGTGTGGGCCTGCTTATAAATACCTCTGAATGGTACTCCCAAAAGCCGGTGGTGAACATTTCTTCGAATGTCTGCTTGTAACATGCCGGCAGGTATTTGATTCTGCAGTGCCAGGCGTAACACACCCGTAGCGATGGCGTTGTGCTCATATCATAGACTAAATCAAAGTTGCCATGCTCGAAGCCCGGGGTGTTTACATGGGGAGCCTTGATGCGTCGGAAGACTTTAAAGACCATCTGCATCATGTCAAAGATTTTGACAGTCATGTGCGCGGCAATATCATCCATATGCTTTAACCTAGGGAGCCAGTGGCGGATCGTCGCCATCATGTAGCCTACTGTGGGTAACGCGACTGGTGGCTTGAAATAGGGATAGTTCAGCCAGTCTTTGCACTGCTTATTGTTCTGTACCTTTATAGCGAAGGCAGTCCAAGAGCGGCGTCGTGGGACTGGTCCCAGCATGGGTTAAATTTTAAGTGCAGCGGCGCTTTCACCCATGTGCTCATCATCTCGGGATAGTTTTGCAATAAATCTCTGCGCCAGTCTGGTTGATGGATTTCACCTCTCTGCGCCCTTGGTGGCAAGTCCTCTGGCTCGAATTGAGTGGCATGCGTTGGTTTCATACCTGTTTCTTTCTCTATGGTTAACTGGTATTCGGCCATTAACATGAAGTACGGTTTATATTGGAGCTCATGCCCAGATATGTATCGTCGCGGGGCCAATTGAGCAAAGAATGGTGACTGTAAAATTTTCTCTTCAATTATGGCCATGGCATGTAGCTGTGCCTCTACTCTGGCCGAGTGTGTCGTTCCGAGTTCTTCAACTGTCTTCATCCACGCGGGGGTAGGTAATTCATATGTCATCTGGCCTTCGGCCGTGACACGTCCGCCTAGGATTGGTATCGGTTCATATGCCTCTTCAAATGTCTCCTCCACCGGGATAGTGACGGTTTCTTCCTCAGCTGGTAGCTCAGGTGGGGAGTCTGGCCTTGGTGGTGCTTCATAGATGGCAATCCTAGATTCAAGATTTGTTACCTGGGCCCGAAGTGCGTTGAGTTCCTCTAAAACTTCAGGGGCAGGGTCCACAGGCGCTGGTAATTCTGCTGCTACTGGTACTTGTGTTGCTGGTTCTCTGAGCTGCAGCAGTTTGTGATCTTCCTTTAACTTTTGATGTTCTTCGTTCATACGATCATAGTCCTCGAGCAATCTAACATGGTCGTCTAGCAACATCCGCATCGACTCAGATGGGATTGCCTTGAATCTGCTCGGACTTAGTGGCTGTTCTGGATGATCTAAAGCCGCTTCCAAGTTCTCTCTATTCTGCTCTTGGAGTCTCTGGTTCTCCTCTTTTGCTGCGGCTAAGTGTCTTCTTAGTAAGCCCATATTTCTAGTAAGCGTTGCATTGCGGACGGTCTGGGCTCTAAGTAGGTTATCCAAATCCGCGGTGGCCTCTTTGGTTTTCTCCTCACTTTCTAGTTCTAACTTGTGATAGACCTCTCGTAAATCTTGGTATCGGCTGTTCAGTGAGGCGTTCTCGATTGATAACGAATTAAGCTGCGTTTGTAATTCGTTCGTCGTTTTCTGTAGCTGTTGATAGTTGGTGCCGAGTGATGCAAACTCGTCACGGACTTGCGTCATGCATGCGAACATGTGTTGAAATGCTGTGTCTATGGTGGGCGATAGTAGTAGTGAAGTGCTAAATGAGGATGCAGCGGGAGTAGATGCAGTGGGAATGGGAAATGGGGTTGGGACAGTGGATGCAGTGGTGATTGTGGAAAATTGTGAAGTGCCTAAATATGAGGGTGCTGTGAGGGGAGTGGGTGGTGGTGAGGTGGATGGTGATATGTCCATGCCATTGGACGTGTTTAGTGTTGTGACTGTGAAAAGTGGTGTAATCGTGGGTGGTTGTGTAGGTGTGAATACGGGATTTACAAATGTAGAGTAGTTTACAGGGGGGATGGTAGGAGCACCTTGGTGAAACGGGGAAATAGGGGTTATGGTAGGTTGGGGGGGTGAGACTGGTGAGAAGGTTAGTGGGGTTAGGAAGGGGAATGGGGGTCTTAGAGGTGGGGGAAACGCTGGGAAGGATGAAGGGGTGAAGGGGTTAACATATGGATGCGGAGGGTTGGGTGTGGGCATGGTGGTCTGAATGGGTAAGGAAAAGGTTGTGGCTATGTTGCCTTGTACAGGTGTGGATGTGGGGGAAGCAGGTGGGTGTGCGGGGGACACAGGATGGGTTGGTGAAAGATGAGGTGAGAGAGGAGTCGAAGGGGTGGATGTTATTTCGAGGATAGTAGTGGTATGTACAATGGTGGTACGGGGTGGTGAATCTACAAGGATGGTTTCTGCGGTCAATGAACTTTCTGGGGCGAGGCGTGCCTCCCTGGCTTGTGCTGAGGATTGAGCTCCTGTTGGTACACGAATATACTCTCCGGGCTTTGAAAGTAGTCGCACTCGGCGGGGATCAAACTGTGGTAGTTGCTTTCTTTGTAAAAACCTGAGTGCTTCATGGGAGCCTACTGATTTGACTAACTCTCTGAACCCTCTGATATATGCGTCTTCGAATCCTCCGGAGATGAGTTCCTGTTCAATTAATGCCTGGCTCTCCTCTTCAGTTAACTTCTTTCGTGCCCAGACTTTCTCCATGGTACGATATAATTTCTTTATAGCCAGTGTGTTCGCTGCGGCTTCGAATGTCTCATCTTCATATGTGCTGGTGTCGCCGTGTGTGTCGGTTTGTTTGCCTTGGCCCTCTGTCTGTTCGTCATGTGAGCCCTGGCTGGCTTCATCGTCGCCTTCCTCGTCATCTGTTTCGGTTCTCTCTTCTTCAGAGCTCGACACAGCTTGTCCCTGTGGCAAATCTAGCGGTGTAGTAGGGTAGCTGGGACGTTCATATTCCTGGGAGAACAGTTGTGCTTCTGAATACTGGAATTCGTTTGAGAATGCATCAGGCATCTCAAAATCAAATGTCGTGTTTATGGGGTCGGCCTCCATATGTGGTATCGGGAAAGAAAACGCTTCCGCACCAATAGTGGTGGGAGCTTCTGCTGTTGTGGTGGTGGGTTCTGAGGTGGCAGCTGCCTGAGGTGCAGCGGTACTAGTGGTGGCCTCTGTAATCACTGGTCTGGACAACCGTATGCGAATAGGTTGTACAATGGGAGCAGCTTCTGTCTGTGGTCGCTCTGGAGATGGTTGTGGTGATGGCGACTCTGGCACTTGAAGGCAGGGGATGGTGCCTCGCATGCGCTTACCTGCCCGTGTCCTACTGGGCTTCCTGGCTTTCTTCGTTGTGCCCTTGAATGCCTTCAGTTCTTCTCCTGTTAGTGCACGCTCAATTGGCAAGTCATAAGCCAAACACATATACACAATTCTAGTGAGCGCACAACATCCGTTAAGCACCTTCTTGCGCTCCCATCTGTGCTGTGCCAGATACATTTGATCTATGATCCAGCTTGCCAGATCAACTGTTTGAGGTCCCGTACATGCCAAATACAATCCAAACCAGATTCGTTTATGGGGCATAGTAAATCTGTCCTGAGCTGGGAATGCGAAATGTTGCATGCATATCCTTAGTGGCTTTGATAGCTCAGGTGTAATGGCCGAAATCTCCTCCCACTTTGTGACGTCCCCACGTTTCATCGGTTCTGGAATTAATCTCTCTCGATCTGTGGGTGTGTGGGTTCCATGAATCTTGATGGCTGCTCTGATTAAATCCTTGGAGAGGTAGAACCTTTTATAAGGTGGATCATCCACTAAAGTAGGCAATATGAAGGTTCCTGGGATGTCCTTATTCTCTGATGCCAGTAAGGTAGTGATTAAGTAATAGCACCTGTAAAAATCCGGTTTGGGCAGAGGATCACTGAAGTATTCTGTGAAGCCTGCTCTGGCCCAAACATGAGTTAAATCCTGGGTGCTTTGTAGGGCTTCGAACTCTCTAGAGAAAAACTGGTACTTTCCCCACGTGCGGTCATCAAATGTCAGAGAGGATTCGAATATAAAGTCCGCGTCCGCAAGGGGTCCTGCAAGGCCCTGAAACCAATGAGAGTTCCTGTGTATCTTTTCGGTGTAGCCCATGGGTGGGTTGTCGATAGGCATTGGCCCTGGAAATCCCTGAAATTCCGGCGGTGGCGCAGTCGGGTGGGACTCTGCTCGTAGCACGTTGAGTGGCACGGCCGCTACACTGGGGCCTGCTCCAGATGTTCCTTCGTCGGTTTGCATGGTGGTTGGTGCGCTAGTGAGAAAGATCTGCTACAAAAGATTAACACATTAGCATGGAAATTAATCATGATCCCCTTAAAGTGAGACCGCAATCCCTTTCCGTAACTGATGCGTAACCCGTGTAGCCAAGTGCTGTGATGTGATGAATGCAATGTTCTTGCAGCACTAGTGCAGGTCTCTAGACACCTATACGTTTCAGATCATGCATACATTTCTTGATGAGATGAGATTACGAGTGATGTGTGATGATGGTGGTTGAATTTATACAAGGCTTAAAGGTTAGTAATTGAGTACAAGGTTGTATGTTAGTCGGGGGGTAGTTAGACAACGGGTTAGGGGAAGACGGTTGGACACGCTTTGGTATCCATTTCCTAAGAGTTTTTGAATGGGTGGTGGGTTTCTGCTGAGGGGCAAAAGGTGGTATCGGGTGTGGTGGTATCGAGGGATGAGATGAGTTATGGGGGTTATATATTACATGGCTTATGGGTTGAGCTATGATACATGGTTTGGGTACCCAAATCTGCGTGGGCGTGGGTCTATGGGTAAGGTACTTCTTGGCGATCCACATTTGTCGGATGCTCGGACCTGTAGAAGAAGGTCGAGGGGATGGTGGATATCGATTCTGTTTCTGTTCGGCCTTTTGCTTGTTGATCTCTGCTTGGTTGGAGTCCTTCGGTGCTTTTTGTCCTTTCGGCACCCATATTTGTCTGGTGCCGCTTCCTTTGGGAGGCCTAAACTGCTTTCCATGTTGTTTCCTCTGATACTGTCGTCGGTCTTGGTTCCTTTGTCGTGGTTGACTCTGTTGTTGCTGGGGTTGAGAGGTCGGATGGACACTCTGCTTTGGAAAAGAAGGGAGTTCCAACACTTGCGTGACCTGCCCATTAGGAAGTGATGCCTTATTTAACTTTAATCTAGGCCAGTCCGCAACAAGTTTGGAAGGATGAGCACCGCAGGGTGTCGTGCTCATTTGGCCGCTGATGCAACCCACCTGACCACTGATTGTGTCCATCTGCCCTTGCTGTTGGGTAACTGTCTCTTCTAGTTTGCAGGAAGTCCCAGGGAAGATCTCCTGTCGTCCTTCTGATTGACAACTGTCTATTGCCAAGCCCGAGTGGGTGGGTGTAGACGTAACGTGACTGGTCTGCTTAAAGATCTTTCGGTCTTCCGTCGCATGCATTTCATAGGGTCTAGGGTCACAACCGTCAAGCGGAATGCCGTTAGGGAAGTCAAGCGGTATCACTCGCTTCTGCTCTAAGGTTCCAATCTGTAAGGAGCCTTGTCTAAGATTTAGGTCCACTGAGTGATCGTATAGCCAATCTTGGCCAAGGATTAGGGGTTCTATCAGGTCGTCATCATGGCACACTAATAGCTTCGCTGTCATGGTCACCTCCTTAACGAGGATAGGAAGGTCCACCTCACCCATGCAAGGGGTTTCCATACCTCCTAGGCCTATGAGGTATGCCTCAATTGGCCGCATTTCTATTCCTGAATCCTTATAGTGGGACCATCTAATCGCACTAGTAGCAGCACCTGAGTCAATCAAAGCCCTGAGGTCTTGGCTATGGTTACCGTGCTCTAGTCTAACTGTAACGAATGGTCTTCTGTCCACTATGCTAGGATGAGTGGTTGACTTTACTTGACACATGGCCATGGGATATCTGGGTGATGTTTCCAGATGGTTATAATGTTCTCTCCCTAGTCCTTGTCTTCTTAGCTTCATGCGCTTAATGCGTTCTATGGCTTCTGCCTGAGCTTCGGCTCGTATTCGGTTTTCTTCCTCCTTACGCTTCTTTGCCAACGTGAGTCGTCTAACCATATCCTCAGTAAGAGGCTCTTGATATAACCTGACTCTACAGCCACTAATGTAATTAGGCATTATATCTCCTTCTAAGGTGGCTAACTGTACTGCTCCACTAGTCGAGAGTCTGTTAATGATCATAGGTCCATAACCTCGCTTTTCTAACTTGCGTGCATGCTGTTTCAGCGTATACACTAGAACTAAATCTCCTTCTTTTAGGCCTTTATCTTTCACATGTGCATCAAAATATGCTTTCTGTCGCTTCTTCGCTGCGTATATTCCTGCTGCTTCTTTCAGCCTAGTTTCTCCTAATCGTTCCAAGTCCATTATTCTCGCTGATAATTCATGGCCGGTCCACTGATGTTCTTGTGCAACCTTAAGGGTCGGTATCAAGAAGTCCAAAGGAAGCACTGCATTCTGACCAAAAACCATCTGAAAGGGAGTTGCATTGAGTACGGTCTTGTAGGCCACTCGATATGCCCAAACAGCGTGGTGTAGCTGTTTGTCCCAATCTGAACGTTTACTGTTCACGAGTTTCGTCAGTACGGTACAAAGTATCTTGTTAGTTCTTTCAGCCTGACCATTGGCCTGAGGATGATATGGTGCAGATTTCTTGTGAATCACCATAAAATCCTGTAACAAATATTCAATGACTTGGTTTAGAAAGTGAGTGCCTCGATCGCTCACTAACTCTATAGGCAATCCATATCTTGTAAAGACATTTTCAAATAAGAATTTTGCAGTCGTGTGAGCATCATTCTTTCTTGTGGCTTTTGCCTCTACCCATTTGGTTAAATAATCTGTGGCAACAATAATGTATTCCGCATGTGTACCTTTTGCAGGGGGGTTAATGGGTCCTACAAAGTCTATACCCCACTTAGAAAATGCACGTCCGCCCATCATGGGTTTCAATGGCATTTCATCTCTGCGAGTAGGAAACTGAGTTCTTTGGCACACGTCACATCTCTTTACATAGGTATGTGCATCCATGTGAAGAGTGGGCCACCATAATCCTGCAAAGAGGATGACTTTGATTATCCTATCGGGTCCAAAATGACCTCCTGCTACACCTTGGTGTGCAGTCTCTAGTATTCTCAGATAATCGCTCTCATGAACACATTGTCTTAGATATCCATCTCGTCCTCTTTTGTACAAATTATCGCCAATAAGTGAATAGTCTTGAGCTTCCTGCTCTAGACTGCGTTGTCGAGCTAAGGTCATACCTTGAGGGAATGTGTTCGTCTTCAAGTAAGTCACTAAAGGTTCACTCCAGTCTGGTGTGAGAGACACGTGATATAGTGTAGCATGTTCTACTGGTGGTCTTTCACAGCAAACATGGCATTCCTTACACAACTTGTAGACATCTGCTTCCATCGTAGGCCAATATACTCCCAATCTCTGCAGAGTCTGTAGTGTTCTATGTTTTGAATGATGTTGCTTTAGTGCACCTAAGTGTGCTAATTGCAACCAATTCGCTTGTTCTGATTCATCTACACAACAAGCAAGAATCTTTTGATTACCTTGTTTATATATGCTTCCTGCTATTATTTGGTACCTCTGAGATTTGGTAATCTCTCCTTCTTTGATCTTTATCCTAGGACTCTTGGGTCCGTATGTCAGAATAGGGACTAACGGCTTAGCCCATTCTGGTGCTATCTCAAGGTTAAACAAGTATGCATCTGGTAGATCATCCGCTACTCCTTGAGGGGCTTCTCCTGAGGTTAATCTTGAAAGGTGGTCGGCTCTAAGATGCGTCTTTCCTTTCCTGACTACTACTTCAAAATCATACTCCATGAGTAATAGAAACCAGCGTATCAATCGTCCTGTGTTACATGGTATGTTGACTAAATATAATAGGGCTTGATGATCTGTAAAGAACTTGAATTTGTTGGCCAACAAGTAGTGCCTAAACTTCTTTACAGCGTAGATCATCCCTAATCCTTCTCGTTCCGTCGTGGTGTAATTTCTTTCTGCTGCGTTCAATTGTCTGCTAGCATAAGCTATGGGGAGATCTATGTTACCTTCATTCGTGGGTTGTGCTAACACACATCCTATGGCATAATTGGATGCATCCACATGTACATGGAATGGCTTACTCCAATCTGGGGTAGTCAATATAGGTGCTGAGCACAAGAGTCGTTTAAGTTCATTGAATGAATTTTCACATTCATCTGTCCACTCAAAATTGGTTAAAAGAGAGTACAAAGGCTTGGCTATGATTGCATACATGTGTATGAATCGTCGATAATATCCACAATGGCCCATAAATGCCTGTACCTCTTTCACGTTAGTTGGTCTAGGTAATTCTGCAATTACTTTCACTTTTTCCTCGTTCGTAGAGATTCCATTTTTTGACACAATGTGTCCTAGAATTTTGCCTTGTCTGACCATGAAAACGCATTTTTCTGGGTTCAAACAAACCTGATATTCTCGACATTTGTCAAATATTTGTCTTAACTCTGGAATATGTGTTTGTCTTACATTTGAATGAGCACATAAGTCATCGACATAAACTTCCAAGCTCTTGCGTAAGAATTCCTTAAAAACATGACACATGAGTCGCTGGAAAGTGGCGGGTGCATTTGTTAAGCCAAATGGCATTACACGAAATGCAAATATGCCCCATTCTGTGGCAAAAGCCGTCTTGTGTTGGTCTTCTGGAGCTATGGCTACTTGATTATAGCCTGAGAATCCATCAAGAAAGCTGTAAACTTCCTTGCCCGCAACTCTTTCCAATAGATGTTCCGTGATAGGAAGAGGATAGCTATCTCTAATCGTGGCGGCATTAACTTTTTTAAGGTTAATACACACACGCAATTTTCCATTCTTCTTGGGCACAACCACAATGGGGGATACCCATTCGGTATGCTCAATTTCGTAAATGAATCTTGCTTCTATCAAGCGATCTATCTCCTCTTTAATCTTCGCAGCGTAGTTATCATTGTACGTGTAAGGTTTCTGTTTGGTCGGTTTTGCATCTGGAGTCATAGGGATTCTATGAGAACATATATCTGGATCTACTCCCTTCAAATCTTTGTAACTCCAAGCAAAAACATCTCTATATTCGCGCAATAGGGCAACTAACTCTTCTTCTTCTTCCTTCGTCAAATCATGCCCTATGTATGTACATTTTTCTTCTTCTCCTTCTATGGCAACTATGACTTTCTTGGTTTTCTCTCGGTTATCATATGCTTGTCCGTCCTTCTCTTTTCTATTAGGCATTCGTACCCTGATTCTTCTATCGTCGATTTCGTATTTCTTGAAATTCTCGGGTACTTCAAATAAAGATTCTTCTTTTTCTGACATGGTTTCTTTCTTCTTTCTCTTCTTGCCTTCACTCTTAGTAGTCACTTCTGTTGCTAACCTTACCTCGTTCGTTATGTCCTCGTGTCTCTGAGTGTGAGTCTCTATTTCGTAGAAATATTCTTCCTCTGATGCAAAGGGTGGGTCCATGATAATTGATTCTAAATCAAAATCGCTTGCGTCCTCAATTGCATCAGTGTTTGGTTCGCACTCTTCTAAAATTGCATCGCCCATGATTGGCTCTATCGTGAAAACTGAAATGTCATAGCCATCCTCGTCACAGTGGGGTGTCCATTGTTCTTCATTGATGGCTACGTCCATGGTTGCTAGTATTTCTGCCCAACCATGGGGTTCAAACTCTTCGTCTGGGAATACTACAGGTGCATAGGCTGGATCTTGAAGGGTCCGTGGATGTTGTTCCGCACCTAAGGTCCTTGCTTCTAATCGTTCTTCCTCTTGTTTGGCTACTTTACACATCCATAAATGGGTATCCTCATGCAACCAAGAAGGGTCTGATTCTAATGAGTGCACGGATTCCGTCTCTACTGGTGTCTTATGGATGGTATTCCATTGTATTGGGGGTACATCTCTATGTGAATAGTCTTTAAGATTGACTTTGGTAGTCACTCCTAAATGTTGCAAGTACAAAGAATTAGTTCCCCAATCTTGTACAATTTGCAACTGACGCATGAATGGTCGTCCCAATATCATCTCATAAGCACGGTTTTTCGCAAAGTCACAAATGGCAAAAGTATGCTCAAATTCTACACCACAAGTGGTGAGAGATATGCCTTCTAGTAAGCCTAATGGTTTTTCTATGTGTCCATCAGCCATTTGCAGCTTCATCCTGGTGGGTCTGAGTGCTGGCTTACCCCAACGTTTCCACAAAGCGGTGGTAGCGATGGCTACTCCGGCTCCTGAATCTAAGATGGCTTTCGTGGTGTAGCCCTGATGGGTTATTGGAAGATATGTGTTACCTTCCTCTCCTTCGCTTACGTCTCCAATCTTTTCCACGGGTATCTCTGGTACCTTCTTATGTGATCCTCTCTGAGAGGGTGTGGTAGCTAGCTCAGGGAATTGATTTGCTACATGCTTCCACAATTCTGGTTTTACCTTTAACAATTCCTCCAGAGTGAGATTACATTGTACTTTGGTATTCTTGATCACTTCCGTATTTCTAGGGATCACTGATTCTTCATTCCTCACTATTATCGTGGGTGCTCTCATACTAATAGACTTTGCTTCCCAAGGTCCTGTGAACTGAGGTAATTCTTGTAAAGAATTAGATTCAAATCCTGTGGGTTCACTCAGTTGCTCCACCTCTACATCATCATAGATCGAGGGGATGTCTTGGGGAAATTGTTCCTGCAAGTCGTCTATTTCTTGAATAGGAGGATGAGTTCCTTGTTCTTTTCTCCATTTCTCTTCTTGTATTTCTCTCAAAAATTCATGTGAGTACCTCTGTATGGAAGATAGGTTATCTTGACTTTCTGTATTAGGTACTTGAGACAGGGATGGTGTATTCCTTTCCTGTGTCTCTGGGACAATAGGGTTCCTATGCTGATCCTTTTTCTCTTTGCTTTCTATTAAGTGTTCTAGCCTCTCCATTAGTCCTTGAAAGTGTAGTTCCGGTTTTGCCATGTTATTCCAATTAAGATATCTAGAGGCTTCAAACAAAGCTTGTGCTAATTCTACCATTTTCATGCAAAGTTTAGTTCTCTCAATTTCTAGATCAGCTCGAGGGTAGTTTTTACTCATTTCCGTGACTTGAGGTCCCTCTTTTATTCTAGCCTGATATGCACGAAACATCATGTCTAGATCTTCTGGTATGGGTTCTGCTAAAACTGATCCTGAATTTTGAGCTGGGTTTTCTTGGTTTAATTCTTGTGAAGTCAATTCTTGTATTTTGGCTCTAGATTCCCTTAAACTTCCTTCCAACTCACTTATCTTTTTACTCCATTTTCTCTTTATCCTTTCTCTAGAATCTTTCCAAGATTTTGTCTTTTTACTACTCGATTCTGCAACTTCACTAGTTTCGGCTATTTTCTCTTGATTACGCTGTTGGTTTTGCAAGAGCGCCTGGGCTCTGGTTATAGCTTGGATAGGCACGTATGTAGGGTTGGATCCATCTGCGTTGTTTACAATACCTATCACGTTGATCGGTGTCACATTTGAAGTGTTAACTGGGTTCTTAGGACAATCTTTGATTATGTGCTCTTTGCCACAATCGGCACAAAAGCCTTGAATGCTATAGTACTGTGATTGCCTTGCTATTGGGGGATGTGGACAATCCTTTATGAAGTGATCTCCTTGGCACCTAAAGCATGGTCCTCTAGGGCCCTGTGGTCTCTGTTGTCTCAATTGGGGCCGTGGGTTTGGGTTTGCGTACATCACATTAGCATAGTCTGGCTCCCAACTAGGTTCCATTGGTGGACTATCATAATGATAAGTCTCCATATGTTCTGGTGACTCCGTGTAATACGCGGGTGGACTAGTTACATGAGTAGAGTCAAAACTGTTTGAGTTCGGGTCACTTTCGGTGATCAGGGGTGAAGAAGGCACTAAGGCCCTACTTAGGTTCTCTTCTGCAGCAGCGTATTTGACTGAGATGATATTCGCTGGTGGGGGTGGCTGCTGAGCTAAGACGGGTTGAGGTCTCTGTTGAGCTTGGTATGGGTAGTTCTGAGGAGGCCTATAGTAATAAGGCTGAGCATTGTATTGGCCTTGATACCTACCTGGCTGCTGGTATGTTTGCGGGTAGTTCTGTCTCACGGTTTGTTTGTTGTACGGGCAGTCCTGAGCCGTATGATTCGTGTATCTTCTCTCAATTGTGCAATATTGGCCACTAGGGTTGACGTGAGGTTGAGGTGCATTGGGGCACACGTTTGCCAAATGATTTCCACCGCAAGTGTAACAACGCACATTTGTAGGTAGCTTGGGCACCTGTTTACTAGAAACTCCTAGTTTTTGGGTCACTTTTTCTGCTAGGTCCTCTATTGAATTAGACAATTTCGTGGATGCTAGAGAAGAACAATCTGGGTCCTTATAGACTTTTGAGAGTTCTAATTCATCTCCTAGGTTGTCCTCGATGTCTATACATATTCTTACACACTCTTCTAGCGTTCTGGGTTCTTTTAGGTACACATAGGAGCGTAGTTTAGCGCTCAACAAGCCATCTAGGAACAGTGATACTTGTTTGGCTTGTGAGGGTATCTCTTGCATTGGACATCGTTCAACATATTGTCTGAATCTACGACCTGCCAGTCTTACTGTTTCCTGAGGGGTTTGTTTAAAACTATGAATCAACGAAGACGTGTCATGTCTAACCCCACTTTTAGAGAATTCAGTGATGAATGACTCTAAAAAGTGATGGATGTCTCTAAATTGCCTTTGTTGCAGTGGTTGGAACCAAGTTAAAGCGGTATTCTTTAACGTTAGTCCAAATGCGTTGTACTGCGTGAACATGTCCTCGACTTGTTCTGCTCTTAATACTTGCTTGAATTCTGCGACATGGTCATAGGGATCTCCTGTCCCATCAAAGTAATTCTTCATTGATTTCACTAATTGTGTGGGTCTCAATACTCTTGCGTGTTCACGTGGTCTAGGTAGAGGAAAATCATCTCTACCACCTGGTATTCCATGTTCTCTTTGTCTATCCGTCCTATTAGTGTTCGTGGTTGTTCTATCTCTCCCTATGGGGTGATTGAAGCTTACTTCTGGTCTCTCGTGATTTCCTTCTCTTTGATTTCCATGGGCTGAGGAAGTTCCTGCCCCTTGTTGATTTGCATTCATGTTTGTTCTGGATGGAGGGAATATCAATTCACCTCTCCAAGTGTAGGTGTTTTTTGCGCGCTCAGGCACCACAAAGACTCTTTCTGAAGTCTCATCCAGGTATACAACCTTTCCAGGTATATCTGGGTCCTTGAATTCATAAATTGTAATGATGCCTACCTCGCCAGGGTTTTCCTTTCTGTACCTCCAAAAGGCTTCATCTGTCTCCTTGTTTACAAACAACTCGGTGCTCCTGTTATCTTGAGGGATCCACTCTGGGATGAGTACTCTCGTTAATACGGATTTCCCTCTAGGTGTTCTAAGTTCTTCTAACGGTTCTTTTCCTTGAAATTTCGCTTCCGTCTCTAATTGGATTGTGCCAAACTCATTAGTATCGTTTGGTTGCGTACTTAGGATGTACATGGTTCCTTCTTTGTCTATGTAAGCGTCTCTCTCAAATTTCACCACTGGTCTTTCCAATCCAATGGGTTGATCAGGGTTGTGCAGTTGCACCACTTGCCTTTGCAAACCATCCTCATAGATGCGAGCACCTAATCGGTTGGTTCGGAGAAACTCTAGTTGCGTTCTATAGGGTCCTTCTGGCTTTTCTAGGTATGCTATATGAGACCCTCCTTCAGGTCTGTCTGCACTAAATGCCATTTCTGATTCGCTAGTTTCTGAGCTCTCGTAGGGATAACTATTATTCAATTGCTGAGCCCAAGATCGAGCTGTGGTTCTTACACTAGCCTCTGATGATCTAAGGCTTCTTCTGTCCGACTTACCTATATGTTTGCCCGATCTAAGGTTCATTAATTTCCTTCCTTGCTCACTCAATTACACACTCAGATCGTCAATGGTCCTTTGTGATTATTCTCTTGATTCTTTTTAATTTTCTCTGGATTCTTGTCTTAATTTATGCGTCAGGAATTCGACTTCCGTTATGATTTTGAGTTCTCGTTCCGTCAGACTTATGTTCTTTTCTTTAGGTTTTTGCGTCACACACACCTTTACTTTAAGTCTTAAACTTGATAGAATTAGGTATCTTGAACTTGAGGCGTTCCTATCGACTTAAATCCACAATGCTAACGTTTAGCCTAAGCTAAGA
This sequence comes from Ceratopteris richardii, assembly GCA_020310875.1. Taxonomy (NCBI): domain Eukaryota; kingdom Viridiplantae; phylum Streptophyta; class Polypodiopsida; order Polypodiales; family Pteridaceae; genus Ceratopteris; species Ceratopteris richardii. The sequence continues at coordinate 87,427,199 of CM035443.1, forward strand.
ATTGACTGAGGGGGTTGAGTAATCTTCCAACCTCGAGTCGGCTTTTCTGTTGCTCTGATGCCCTGTTGCCCAAGAAGCCGTGCTTCCCAAGCTTTGCTGTCCTCACTGCCTTGCTTGCTTGCCTTTGCTTGCCCTTGCTAGACCTGGAAAATTCCAATGTTAGACCAATTCACAAGAAGATTAAACACTTGAGTATATACACCTTTTAGTCCCTTCCCTTTTGCCCAAATTTCCAATGTGTGCCCCCTGGCTTCCTAGTCCTAAGCTAGGTGAACCTCAAATTAGCCTATCCAAAAATAGATGTATTCTTTATGAAAAAAACAATTGAGGTCACGTAGTACTCGTCACGAGCTTTCTAACGAGCTATTAAGCTCAAAAAACGGACTTCGGATGAAAAAGTTATACGCGTTCAGGCCCTGGGGGGTAAAAACTGACAATCCAGTTTTTCTTCTAATATAGGCTAAGGGGTCTCCTATGAGTCTAATGGTCCAAAAATTTCTCAAAAATACCCTCAAATTTGGTCAAAAATTGGAGTCCAAAAATTGCGATAGGGGTGGACAATCGCGATGGTCCGGGACAATCGCGATGGTCCGAGCGAACCGTCGCGATGGCGTGGGATTTGGACAATCGCGATGGCGCGAAAAGGCGAACCGTCGCGATGGCCCGAAGTGAACGATCGCGATGGCGTGGAAATGGACCGTCGCGATGGTCCGAAAAATGAACCGTCGCGATGGCGTGATCAGGCGGACAATCGCGATGGTGCGGTCAACGGTCAACGGTGGACAATCGCGATGGTCCGAAATGAACCGTCGCGATGGTCCGCGATGCGATGGCTTGAGCCAATCGCGATGGTCCGATTTTGGGCTGTCGCGATGGTCCGAAAAACGAACCGTCGCGATGGTCTATCGTGACACGTGGCACTGTCATGGCGATGGCATAAGCCAATCGCGATGGTGCGGGGTCAGCTGAACAATCGCGATGGTCCAAGTGGACCGTCGCGATGGCTCAAGTGAACCGTCGCGATGGTCCGAAAAAGCGAACCGTCGCGATGGTCCGGCCGAGCCGTCGCGATGGCGTGAGCCTATCGCGATGGTGCGACACAATCGCGATGGTTCGAGCCAATCGCGATGGTCCACCAAACAACGAATTTTTGAAATGCAACTATAGTGCCGTGTATGCGCAAGGATCGCCTACCTCGTGGTGTGGTCGCCTACCTCAAAATCCGAAAGTTGCAGACCATCGCGATGGTTCGCCACACTCGGAAATCTCTGACAGAAAGTACATGTTTTACCTTTTGGAAGCTTTCCTGATGCTCTGAAGCTTTGTACCTGCAAGAAAACTCAAGAAAACACAAGCACACACAAGCACAAATGCTCTCTCTCACTCTCTCGCATGCACAAATGAGGGGAAATGAGGTGAATGGGTGGATATGGTGAATTTTCTGATTTTTTTGGAAATGGAGATGATGATGCGATGATGAAGATGGAGTATGGGGGAGGTGAAAAACACTAAAAACTAAGTAAAAACAACAACAAAAACTGAAATTTTTACCTTCCAACGCCTCTTCTTGCTATACTCTTACCATCACACATTCGTCCTAGACTCGATCCCCGGCAACGGCGCCAAATTTGGTGTTGCTCTAACACAATGGTAAGTACCACGTTAAGAAGCTTCACCTCCTTAATGTCAATCCGTGGGAGAGGTAGGAGTGATATGAAGATCGTGAATGTGAGATGATGTGAGAGTGAAGGTGAGAAGCACAAAGATGCACACACACATACACACACACAATGAAGAGACAAGCAAGACACAATGGAAGGTGGGAAATTAACTCTATTACTCAAGAATGCTCTTACAAGCTCAAACTAGCTCTATGCTCACACTAACCAAAATGAACCAACCTCAAAAATGAGCTCTCTAGCTCTTTTTATAGTTTCTAGACTAGTTTTGACCGGTTTCACATCTAGTGACCGGCCTAGTTAAAAAATAGGTCCTAGATGCTATTTGGAAGGGTAAACGATGTCTAAAAATAACGAAAATGGGTACGCGCATTCTACCTAAGCTCCTCAAGCTCGAGGACTCCTAGGCTTGCAGAAAATGGAGCTATGGATTACAAAATGGGGTTTTCTATGATACATATGTTACAATTAGTGATAACAATCACTGTTGAATGTTTGGAGAATTAATAAGAAATATATTTGTTTGAAAATTTGATCCGCCTGGCTCCCTACTCCTTCTTTACATGCTTCCGTGGCGTCTGTGCCTCTGGCTGCTTCCAACAGTTTTAATTCTTTTAAAATCTTTTCTTGTCTCAATGTACATTTCAGGAATTGACTTTTGGTTGTATGTTTAAGTTCTCACAACGTTCAGATTAAGTTCTCTCCTTTAGGGTTTCCATCTTTGCGCTCTTTTAACTTATACTTGGATTTGAGAATTTAAGGCTCTTTGACTTGATGCGTTCCTATTGCATTCCTATTTCAATCAACAATACTACCCGCAGTTAGCCTAAGCTAATAGTTGATTGAGGGTGTTCAGAGTTCTTCCAACCTCAATTCAGCTTTGTTGAATGCTCTAGTGCCCAAGAAGATATGCTTCCCAAACCTTGCTTACTTTGCTTTCTGCCTTGCTTTGGATGCCCTTCGATGACTCTTGCAAGGCGTGCAACAATCCAGAGTCTAGAACAATTCTTAAATTAATGATCACACAAAATGATGTATACACCTTTAAGGGTCCCTTTTCTCCTTATGAAATCCTCAAGTGCCCTCTTGGTTTCCTAATCCCACAGAAGGGTAAACTTCAATTTATCATATCTAAATATCAATGCATTATTCTTAAGACGAGTTTTATATGAAGAAGTTTTGGAGCTTTCAAACGAGCTTTCCAACAAGCTCTAAAGCTCAAAAAACGGGTTTCATATGAAAAAGGTATTGATTTTTAGGCTCTGGAGGGTTAAAATAGGTAAACAGGTTTTCTCCAAATATGAGCTAAGAAGGCTCTCAAATGCACCAATGACTCCAAAGTTCACTTAAATTTTCTCCAAATATGAGCTAAGAAGGCTCTCAAATGCACCAATGACTCCAAAGTTCACTTAAATTGGCCTTGAAATTGCCAAAAAATAAAAACCCTAAATTTGCATTTAAGTTGAACTGTCATGATGGTGTGCAAGGATCACGATGGGAGTGAACCGACACGATGGTCTGGTTGAACCATCGCGATGGCCCGATCTAGGTGAGTCGTCATGATGGTCCAAACTTACCAAAGTGTCGCGATGGTATAGCAAGCCATCACGATGGTCTGTCCTATCGAGGCATTGCGATGGTCCAAGTCGATCAAGCCATCATGATGGTGTGGTCAATTGTCGCGATGGTCTATGTCAGATGAATCGTTGCAATGGTCCAACATGACACGTGGGCAGTGGTGTTGCGATGGCATGAGCCAATCGCGATGGTGAAGGGGCGATGCGATCATTGCGATGGTCCACCTGAACCGTCTGGATGGTGTGAGACTGTTGCGATGGTTTGGTCGAGCCGTCACGATGGCATGAGCCAATCACGATGGTGGGACGTCATCACGATGGTATGAGCCAATCGTGATGGTCCACCAAAATGGAGATTTTCAAGATGCGTCTGTGGATTCTTTGGTGCACAAGTGTGTCCTATGCCATGCTATAGACATATTCCAAAAAAGTCGAACTTGTCAGACGATCATGATGGTCTGACACCTATGATAGATCTGACAGAGAATGCAAATCTTACCTTTTGAGAGCTTCCCTGCTGTACTGGAGTGGTTTCCCTACAAGAAAACTCACAAACACAAACACAATCTTGCACAAGAGCTCTTTCTCTCTCTCTCTCTCTCGCATGCACAAATGAGGAAAATGGAGGGAATAGGTGGATATGGTGAATTTTTTTATTTTTTTGGAGTGTAAGAAAATGCAAGGATGAAGCAGGAGTGTAGCAGAGATGAAAAACACTAAAAACAACGCAAAAACAACAAGAAAAACTAAAAATATTTACCTTCCAATGCCGATTCTTGCTAAACTCTTACCATCAAGCGTTCATCCTAGAACTTGATCCCTGGCAACGGTGTCAAATTTGGTGTTGTTTTAGGCTAGGATAAGCTCCATGCTAAGAAGCTCCATCTCCTTAATTGTCAATCCAAGGAAGAGATAGGAGTGACATGAAGATCATGAACGCATGAAGTGAGTTAAGGTGAAGGTGAGAAGCATGAGAATGCACACACACATACACACATACGAAAGAGACAAGAGAGAAGCAATGGAAGGTCAAGATGACACTCTATTGCTCAAGAACACTATTACAAGCTCAAAAATAGCTCTAATCTTTAACTTGGGAACCTCAAAAAATGAACTCTCTAGCTCTTTTGATAGTTTCTAGACTAGTTTTGACCGGTTTCATACCTAGTGTCTGACATAATTAAAAAATAGGTTCTCAAGGTGATTTGGAGGTCCAAATGAAGTCTAAAAACCACCAAAATTGGTATAGTCATTCTACCTAAGCTCCTCAAGCTCAAGGACTCCTCCTTTTCCACAAAATGGAACTACTAAATACAAAGTTGGGTGTTTTATGGTACATATGTTACAAGAGTGATAATAATCAATGTTTGAAGTTTTGGGAAAAATATTATGAAGCATATTTCTTGAAAAAAAATGAAGTGTCTAGCTCCCACAACTCACTACACTCCTATCTTACATGTTTCCTCTACATCGATGCCTCTGGCTACTACTGGATGTACTACCAACAACATGTTTACAAGGTGTCTCAAGTTTGGCCAAAGAGGACATGATTTCAAACTTTTTAAGTCATAACAAACTAGTGAAATTCAGATGATGCAAGCATGCATGCCAAAGTTTTGCATCTAAGATATCGCAAGAATCTTGAACTACATATGTTGAATCATTCATAGATTTTGCATAGCCTATGAGCTTATATAGCCCATGACATAGAATGTTAGAAGCAATAATAACATCACCATTTGAGAGATCATGAATCATACATCTGTTATCAATAAATTTGAAAACACCACAACCCATGCAGTCATGAGGCCATCCTCGATACCTTAGCCAGGTACCAACCAAATTGCTCTTATGGGAAATCAACCACTGAGAAAGGATAACCCAATTGAGACTATTGAGCTCCCCAAATCTAATGTTAGAAGGACAAAAGGAACTCCTCTGTAATCCCACCATGCTGCCAAGACTCCATCATAGCAAGAGTAGTCAGATGATGCAATTTGCCACCCCAACTAGGCAGAATATTGAAAGAATGAAACAATGCAAGCCTCTAAAAGGGAGGAAAGATCACACACTACCACTACCCTAAGTATCAGCAAAGCCAATATAATGGGTGAGCCTCCTAGGATCAGAGGCACCAAATGAATTGGGCCTGAGTGTTTGTGGGATCAAGATTGATGTGCGAATCATGGCCACGAGTGCCAACCATTTGGACCCGCTGAAAGATGCATTCCATGATGAGCATAGAGTCCTGTGAACAATTGATCAATCGATCCTCCTCACCAATCTAAAAAAAAGGGTCCCATCTAGGTTATGCCCCTCGCAACAACCAAGATCTTATTCTGAGTGAAGGCACCCAACCAGGTCACATGGTAAGACATATCAACTTGCATACCCTAGTCCCTTAGGATGGAAGCCTAAGCATCCATGATCATTGGAGACTGCATCTATCCTATTGTGGCTCCTCGGAGAGACTCCTAAAATGGATCCAATTAGCCACATTGCACCCAAGACATCTAGCGAACTCCCCCCCAGGAAACATGAGGATGAGAGCTAACCATGAGCCCCCTCTTCATGTAGATGAGGGGATTCCAAGTAATGGGTTGTCGGAGCTGCTCCTCAACGCAAGAGAGAGGATGTTGAACAAGAGCCGGGCAAAGCTGCGGCAAGGACCAAAGCCCACCAGTAGCAAGAGTGAGTAGGCCCAACTGCTACCAAAGGAAGTCCGTCCATGGCTCGGGGCTAGGAAGCAACCTCCAAATGATAAACTTGCCTAGTAGGGCTCTAGTCTAACAAGCAAGGTCAATGATCCCAAGTTTGCCATGCTCCACGATAAGGGTGATGACCGACCAAGAAACCTTAGCCTAAGGAGGGCTTCCATCACCACCACACCGATCTAGCATGAGGTGATGTACCACATCATAGCAAGTAGAACCTGGTTCACCACCATAACCCAGCCAGCAAGGGACAAAGGAGGAGTGCTCCAATGTAGAAGCTTCTTTTGGATGGTCAGGAGGAGAGGGGAGATCTATTGCTTGATCAAGAGATCAAGACCGATATGACACCCATGGTATCTAACTACCCTACTAGGGGGGGATCCATTGAAATTGTTCACAAGGATGCCACCCAAGGATAACATCTCATCCAATCTAGAAACCACATGACTTATGCCAATTGATCTTGGAAACAAAATTATCATAAAATCTCTCCAAAGCATTTTGAAATCTAGTCATGTTGGCCTCTTGGCCCTGCAAGTAAATAGCCATGTCATCAGCAAACTCAGCATCCAAAAGAATCTCATCTCTAATCAAGAGCTAGATACCTTGAAGCCTAGTGTCCTGTGCAGCAAAGAAGGTGCTCATGGCCTTAGTAAAGAAAATAAATAAAATAGGTTCTAAAGGGCATCTCTATCGAATGAATCATGAAATGTTGAACTGCTCCTCATGACCCCCCACCACTAGAACTTGGATGTGGGTAGATCAGTAAAGTGAGGCAACACCCCTGATTCAGCACTCAAGGAAGGCCATACACAACATAGTGTCCTTGAGAAAAGCCCAATCAACTTGATCATAGGCTTTCTTACAATCCAACAAAAGCAAAACAAGAGGCTCACCCTGCATGCGGGCTACATAGGAAGTGTTAAACTTGTATTTTAAACTGTTTATCAGATATGGGTTCTTGGGATGGTTAGGGGTCTATAAAATAGAGGCCGTGTTTGTATTTTCCCAAATCTATAGATTCAGTTATATGCTACTACACCGACTTAGTGTTCATAGTTAAACTATCTTTCAACTATTTATCTGTTTTGCGCATTACAACATCATTCACCGCAATACGCATAAACGCACAACTTTGTCACTTTACTGCAATACCGGATTAACTTAATACTTCATCAAAGACTTAACGAATTACTAAACTTAATAAACAAAGTTACAACACATACTCAAAATACTCAAAATATAGACAAGGCGAGATGCTCCACTTCAGGCATTCGCCTAGACCAACAGTCCGACGTCGACTACCTTTTGTTTCATGCACGCTCTTTTCATTAATAAAAAAGAGTTACACTGGTTTGCGCTACGCCTTTTCGGTGTGCGTGCGACTTTCCAAAATTGCATTACAAAATATATGAATTCCATTCTGGCGGCTCACATTGGCACGCATGGTGGACTCAAACCCAAAATGATAAGTACAAAAGTTAGGATTCATCTATAATGCCTTGTATATACATGGAACGAGCTAACTTAAAAGTACGGGCTATTTTTTGCTTCAGCGAATCTAACATATCCTTCAAAATCAGTGGCTCAACCAAGTGTGCATTACTTCTGACCGAACTGGCAGCGATCACTTGGGAGATTAAGGCGTCAACCTAGGTTTGCAAAAAGGCTTCTTGTAAATAAAAATAATTAGCAAGAGAAGCATCTCTGCATAACTTCATTTCTGCAACTTCTACATCAATCCTCGACAACCACTCGTCTTGAATTCCTAACTCTTTTTCCCTGTGCTTGAGTTCTTGAGACTGGAACTGCATCGTTTTGTAAAAATCATGTCTTTCTTTCTGAATGGCTTCAATCTTCTTCTTTAATTGAATGTTTCGGCCAATCTCTTCTTCCAAAGACCGACTTTTCTGGAAGAGTTCTTCGGATATTGTCTTTAAATCAGCAATGACTTGTATAGCTAGGTCCGCCATTTCTTGCCCTTTCTGCTCCATCGGAGCTAGATCTGCACGTGTAGTCTTGAGATGGTTGCACAAAGCTTTCTTGGCATCTTCTTTGTCAATCACCGTCTGCTTCAATCTACTAATCTTGTCATCACGTTCGACAATGATGGCATCTTTGTCTTTCAATTCTGCTTGCAGAAGGCGAATCTATTCTTCATAAGAATTGGCTTCAGCTTTAGCGGTAAGCACTTCTTCTTGAAGTGGTGGGATATCGGCTTCTAGCATATCCACTTTGGCTTGGTATTGCTGCTCAATAGATTGTTGGGCCACTTGGAGGTGATGGGGAAGATGGGTGGAGAGCTGAATGAGGTAATTGCCAATCTGAGCTAATTGGGCTAATGAATTAGGGATGAGAGAGGTGGAGATGGGCTGAGAAGGGTTAGCGGAAACAGTGGTAGATGACGAGGGAGGGGAATAATCCGGTGAGGAGGGAAGAGGTTGGGCTGTCGACTGACATGGGGATGAAGGAAGGCTAGGCAACAATGGCACCTTGTAGGGAGACAAAGGTAGAGGTGGATTTTGAGAGGTAAAAAGCAGGGCAAGGGTTGTTACCACAAGAGTCGAAGCATCAGGTTGTACGGTCTGCTCCTCAGGTTGGGGATTATCAAGGGGCTGCGCAATTTTCGTGGCCGTATCAAGCACGGACTCCTAGTGATGGGAATCGGGTGGCACGACTGTATCAACAGGTTTAACTTCGTCAGCAACGGTATCCGGAATAGCTTGATTGGAAGGGGATGGTGGGGCAGATAAAAGCTGAGCTGACAAAGCCGTATCCTGCACTTGCACAGTGGAGGACGACAAGGTCTTACTATGGGAGGGGCTCAATTTGCAGCGTTTCCCTTGGAAGAAGTGCAAAAGGTCCGCATGGTGGTCGATCTCCATCATTTGTGTCGACTCCTCATGTAATAGAATCGTAGGCACTGGAGGAGGTTGTGCGGCTTGAATTGTCGGGAGAAGGAAAGCCAGGAGGTGCGGCAAGCGAGTTGCGGGGTATCTCGTGCTTGGGCAATTGCATAGTAGCGGCCTGACATTCCCGGTGAATGCGCCGAAAAAGGAAAGAAGCAATATTAACTGCTTCTCTCGCTGCGGTGTCAATCATTGAGTAAAAGGGGCGAGAAATACCATAGCTGCGTTTTTGGAGATTCAGCGCAGCGACAAGGAATTGGAGTGCGGTACGTTCCGGTTTAGGATGACATAAAATGGAAAACTCGTTGGACGAGTGGCGGGGAAAGAGTTCTTTCATGGTAGCCATGGGTAAGAGAGGTCCATCGACGAGACCCTCATGAGGGAGATGGAATCCCTCAGCGACGGTACTAAGGGTGACTACGACGCCGGGCTTAAGACATGCCAGCGGCCAACATTGTTTTGTAGCAGGCATAGCAACAATGGCAGAGATTATCTGCACAAAGAAGGGATGGCACTCCACTGAATGCCAAGGCAATTCAGCGAAGGCCAGGAGGCCACGGACACGCAGATACTCGCTCACTTCCGAAGCAAGGCCAACCCGGAAGGTGACAATGTTAGCCAGAGCTTCCATGGCACAGACGAAAACACACAAAGGCACAGGTAACACAGAGTTCACAAGCACACAAGGATGCAATAGCGGAAAACAACCTGAAGAACAGGATTAAGTAGAAACGCTGATGGAATCATGTAGAAAGAAACATAATCATCACACAGTATTGGAAATATACAAATATAATGGCGACATGCACGCATTAACATAATCGGAGACACAGAAGGCGGTTAGTAACCATAGTTAGGTAAGAAAATAAAAATATTACGATGAGTTGGTCAATCAAAACACGCAAATAGAAAAGGAATGACGAGTCAGAACAGTGGTAAAAAACGGGTGTGGAATGAAAAGACCGATCAACCATCACGCGGAAGAAGACGGAGAATAGTAGGGATGAAGCTTCGATCCATTGATCACCTTAGGGAGAAGGGTACTAGTTAAGGTGGATAACCGGAAAGTCGCTGGTCCCACTTGTTCGGCAATACGGTAGGGACCGAACCAGTGCAGTTTAAACTTTCCTGCGGATCTATTAGATTTAGCGTTATAAAAGAGAACTAATTGGTTTATCGTAAAAACGGGGGTTTTAAGGAAAGGATCGTGGGTTCTTGCTTGTCTGAGCTGAACTTCTTGCAACACCAGAAAACTCTGGAGGCACTGTTCATCCATAGACCGTAAAGCATCCAATCGAAAAGGAAATGATTCTTTCAGTAGTAACTTCTACGTTAATGCTACGCACAGACTAGGAACCACCAGTTCTACAGGGGCAATCGCCTCCAAACCATATGCCAATTTGAAGGGAGTTGTTCCGATCGCCACTTTATATGTTGTACCGTAAGCCCATAATACCGCAGGTAGGAATTGGTCCCACCTCTCTAGGCAATCCAATATTAGTTTCTTTAAAATGTTCAGCAGAGATTTGTTTGTGCTCTCGGTGAGGCCATTCACTCGTGGATTGTTAGCTCAAAAAAATGGTTGGTTTTAATGCACTAATGTGGTTCTATTTGGCAGGAAAATACGCTTGATTTCAAGTACTTGAAGAGTGGATTTGATGATTGATGAGAAGCATGTGGAGGTATTGGTAAAGGAAAACAGGGGTATCATTGAGCAAGCAAATGGATTGTTGGAAAACAATGCAAGTAATTCACCTAGTTCAATGGAAAAGACGGGTAGCTGAACCTAACGTCTATGCTTGGCATGCTCTGATCTTGGGGCATGTCATGCATGGATTCTATGAAAGAACCCTTGAACTTTTCTATATGATGCAAGAGTTGCAAGTTAGTCCGGGGAGATGTACGTTCTTGTGCATTTTGGAAGTTTGTGGCTACACAGAAGCACTCATTGAAGGCCAAGCAGTACATGATCAGATTGGTACTCATGGGCTTGAATCTGACATCTCAGTAGGAAGCAGTTTGATTGAGATGTATGCCAAATGTGGTATTGTGCATTCAATTATAGGGGGCAGGTCCGTTTTTTTCCTCTGACAAGAGAAACCGAAAAGGGGGATGGAGCGTGTTCTCTCTGGTTGGCAAGCAACAACGACTAGGGGGGGGTCCTCCTTTGATCTGTCGGGTGTCAAGAGGAGGGGCGCGCAGCTCTTAACGGGGGGGCTAATCTGAAAAAGTAGGCACGAAGAGAGGAGAAGGGGATTCGAGGGCGTCAGGTATCTGAGAGGGAGGGTTGTGCTTTCTTCTGCGGGTGGCAAGAAGAACTCAAGGGCTGATCCACTAATTCAGAAGGAGGGGATGATCCTCTCAAACCCAGAGGAAGGGAAAGGCTCCTGGCAGAAGAACAACGGGGACAACAAAGCAAAGGTCGATGCGCTCAGGAATTTGCAGCCTCTAGTATCGTTCTGGCAGCTGTGGATAACGTCCAGCATACTGGAAATGGGAGAGAACGCGTAGAGAGGAGGGCAGATGTGGAATTTCTCTCTCCTTCAGTGTGCAGGTGTCGAGGAGAAGGTATGAATCGTGGGTTACTGGATCTTCATCTTCATCACAGACAGATATGGTGTTCTTTCTTGATGAATAATTAACAATCTCGTAAGCATTTTCGAATACTCAAGGCGAAGTTGAGAGGGAGCTCAAGTATTTGCTCGTCACAGGCTTCAGAAAATGCATGATAGCAAGGAAAGAAAAACTTTGATTAAAGGTGTGTCAGAATCATGTGAAACATATCGCATCCCTTTTCTTAAAATTATAATTCATATTTGCGTTGGCACTGTCGATGACTTAAGACACAGGCTGCTACGATCTTTACTTGCATATTAGCGCATGTCTCAGAATATAGATGACAATCATGAAGGGAACCTTTGAATGAGTTTTTATGTGATGTATACAATATCTTCTTCTGTTGTACCGCTGAAAAGGTCGGTTCTTGTCCATGTACGGTTCTCATCACAAGGGTTCATAATCATCAAAGACTATCGCTAAAAGGTAGGTCAAACAAGGCGATATATTTATGTTAGAGCATACTTAGTAGATGGCTGTCAATTGTTAGTGGGTTGGAATGTCTGCGGCCAACCCTGTCGCTTACATTTCTGAAGGTTAGGCGTGAGAAGTAGGATTGCGTTCGATTAGATATCTTTCTCTTTTTGTTGTTGCTACATGCTGCAGTGATGTGAATCCTACTTTTTGATGGAAGAACTGGGCTTAATATTCTGGTTCTTGCTACATCTCGTGCATCAGTATCCCAAAACAAATCCCAAAAATCTTGATTCCAAGTTCTGTGATTTGAATTGGGGGCTGTAAATGAAGCAACATGGAAGGAACTTGTCTTGGACTGTGACATTCCAGTGCCGGTGGATTTCTGGGCTCCTTGGTGTGGTCCATGTCGAATGATTGCACCGTTGGTGGATGAACGCGCAAAGCTTTATGCAGGAAGGGTGCGTTGCCTTAAGCGGAATACTGATGAGAGCCCTAACAAAGCTACTGAGTATGGCATTCGTAGCATTCCGACTGTCTTAATTTTAAAAAAGGGTGAGAAGAAAGATGCAATAGTTGGTGCTGTTTCAAAAGCAACACTTGTAGCCACTGTTGAAAAGTACTTGGATAGGTGAAATGTGATGGTTGTTTGTTTGGATGAGATCATTGGGAGCATCCATATTATTTGTTGTCTGACCCAGCCAGCCAACCAAGTTGTCAAACCATAGATCATATTCGCTGTACAGTCAAGTTACATGATAGTAGCTGCAGTGGAGTTACAGTATTTCCATCAAAGTGTCGTACTATGTATGGCAACTGCGATGTGTAGAAAGGCATGTTGTTCTGCCATCGCCATAAAGTTAACTGAACATGTCTGCTTGTACAGATGAAAGATTTCTTATGGTGTAAATTCCCCATTTCATCCCGTTGAAAAATATGTTGCTACATACGTGAGCTGAAGCCATTTGAAATATGCATATTTGTTACCCTCATATATGTCATGCAAAAGGAAGATCCTGGAGCACTTATTTTGCATTAAATATTTGATTGTAGCCCATTTTCACCATCGCAGAGCCTCCAGCTTCAGGTATTTGTGGCCTTGAGATGTCTTAAGCAAAGATAGTCCTTGTTGTTCTTCGGTGCAAAAAAAAAAAAGAAAAAAAAAAGAAGAAAAAAAATATAATATAAAACACTAATGGTCCCCTGCAACGCGTTCAACCCACTTCTCTCCTCTCATGGCATGTGTCCGGGGGTGTTGAAGACCTCATTGAAGAGAGGGGTATTTACTATCCCACATGCATCGTGGGAGTCCCTTTTTTGGGGGGAGTACAGGCTTCTTTGCGGTGACGAGGGCAAGGGTTCTCTCTCTCCCAGGAGGGGGGGGGGAAGGCTCTCCCTCCTGTGGAAGGGGGGAATCTCTTTCTCTCACACTATGCAGAGAGAATGGTCTCCATGATTTCTGTCATTTTTGACCAACGTCAACTGATTATTGTATCATCTGTTCTGCTTCTCTTTACTCCTCCTGTATGGTCTGTTCTCCTCTTTTGCTGGCCTCTCCTCGTCTTTTCAATACTAAGCCTGCATGCTGTTGTCAGCTTCAATGCGAAAACTTATGGGGCAAGCTTGCAAAATGAAGGGATGGAGGGGTGTATTCCCGACATTACAACATCCATTTCTTCATACACACATTTTGAAGATATAACTTACACACTTATGGTTAGAAGGGAAGAAGTGGGATGGTTAGATGCCACGGTGGTCCTAGTGTAGACAAGTAGTAAATCTAGGATCACTGTTTTGATCAATGCGCGCATTGCTCCTGCAAGCTTCTTGCTCTCGGTTGGTGGTTGCATTTGTTTACATCATATTTGTGCCACTTGATTTTGGGCCATTCTGATTCAGATCGATTCTGACAACGTGCAAAACAGTTCTGAGTATTGTTCTCCATCTTCTATGAGGATATTGCCGGCAGGGGTACTGGCTATGCATATTCTTTCAATGACGATTGGAGAGGATGAGGATCTAACAACTTTTTTCATGTTTGCTCACCGCAAATGTATACAACATTGGTGTAACGGAAAAGGAGATACTGTTTGTGAAATGTGCCAGAAGTCGTTTGAAGGTGGATATGCAACACCTCCACATGGAAGAGCAGATAGCATAACTGTAGGTTTTGGTGCAAGCTGGGACATTGTAGATGGTGAACCCAAGCTCATTGCTCTGACTATCAATCATCACTTCTTGGACGGTGATTATCATGAACATGTTGGCTCTAAAAGAATTGGTATGACTATATGACAGCCAACTTCTCATTTGGTTCAGGTTTGGTTCATGCCTAGCATAGCCAATGTTGCGCAGCAGGAGTAGCCTCGTCCATTTGAATATATTGCTATATTGGTAGGGAGAAACAAAAAGGAGAGCGTACAAATTGTTCTTAGGCCAAAAATGACATGAAATGGTAGTGGGATTGCTGGACATGTTCAAGCTCACTGTACCATATTCTGCTCCGATGTTTCTCAGAGACTGGAGATACGAAAATGTGTCAGCATTCGACAAGTCATGCCAATGCTTGGTGTACCTGATGCCCTAGTACCAATCGAGTCATTCAACTCCAAAGTTATTTTATATCCGGGGGAGACAGTGTCCTTATGGGTTTTGGTGTACGTTCCTCCCTCCCAACCTCCTGGAATTTATAGTGGGGAAATTATCATTAATGCATTGGGGGGTGATGCAATCTATCTGCAGTGGATTGGAAGTACAACTGATACAGAAGAAATTCAAAATGCACTTAACGATCTTACTGTTAAAGTTGATGACCTTGAGGATAAGCCCTTGCCAGAAATGGTTGAAGATCTTCATGCTGTAAAAAGAGAATAACAGCAGCTACAGGAACTTTTTCTGGCATCCAATGGCCAATTGGTGAGGAGCATGGATGTTGATGATGATGCTTCATTATCATATGCTGTGCATGTGAAATTTAGTGTGACAGTATGGGATTTTGTAATTCCAATAACTCCATCTTTACTTGCAGTATTTGGTGTTTCAAAAATAGTTATAGAAGATCGGCTTAGCATAGAACATAGAAACAGTGCTTAGCATGATGCATTGGATATGTATTACCAGTGGCTTTTAAAATAGAATCAGTCCTTTTTGTTGAAAATGGGGGTGACAATATGCATGTGTCGACTTATACATGCCCCTGGCTTGCAGAATTGAATGAAAGATTGGAAAAAAAAGAGGCAAAGATGACAAAGATGGTCAAAGTTGATCAGGCCGGATTGAAAGAGCAGTTTGAGAACAAACTCATGGAACTTGAAGAGGAGAAAGGAAACTCCAGATGGAAAGAGACAAACTGCTCTTGGAGATCGGAAATCTCTCATGTGCCACAGATGAACAGACTCACAAGATGCAGGAGGATTATGCTAACAAGCTGAAGGATTTGGAGTCCCAACTTGCAGAATTGAAACGGAAGCAAGATCATCAGACTCTGTTTCTCAAGCAGCATGTCCACAATGATGAAGGTCAGAAGCACTTACCGGAGGAGATTCAGAAGATGAAATCACAAAGGGTTCAATTGAAGCAAAGGATTAAGCAAGAATAAGAGTATTTTCGATATTGGAAAGCAGCTCCTGAAAAGGATCTTTGGCAGTTAAAGAAGGAAGGAAGCAAGAATGAACATGACATGCTCGAACTTCAAGCTCTTAACGAGCGACAGAAAATAGTTTTGTAGAAAAAGACTAAAGAGGCTGCAATGGTTACCTGTAGATTAAAAGAAATCCTCAAAGGCTGCAAAACATCCCCTCTGGAACCTAGTGGAACAGGGATATGATCTTCCAGTACATCTATCAAACATATGAGTCAGAAAGCATGGCAACAGTTTGCGGATAATGAATTAGATGTTGCAGTTCATATGCATGCAGTCCGCTTCAATTATGGAAAGAAGGCTGAACTGAAAGCATCTCAAGCTTGGGAACTTGAGAAAATTTAGCATGGTGGAGATGCTTGTCTCCACTGCACTCTAAATGCTGATGATGGCACAATGGACTTGATGAAGAAAAATCATAATGTAAGGCAAGTTAGAACTGAGCTACAGAGAAAGTTATTAAACACATCTTCAAATGCACCGGTTGCAATGGCATCGGAACTATGTGAGGCTGAAGGACGTGAAAGGATAGTGTGCAGGTCAGTGGCAAAAGTTGTAGATAATGGGGAATGTTAAAGGGCTACTTAATCACATTTCTTAAGATTGTAATCGATAACTAGTTACTACCATGACTGAAGAGCTTTGAGACTGGTCTTGAAGGCAACCAACATAATAACTTGAGTGGATCTCTTTTTCATGGAGGAGGATTATGCAAGAATGATTATTTTGGCTTCTCTCTGACAAATGTGAAACTGCAAGTTTAGATACTGTTCAGATGGAATCAAGGTTGAAGATTTGAAGATCCTACATGCCAACTGGAATACAAGACTGTTTATGATGTTTTATGTTTATGGAAGGATTCTACTTTGCATCTATTAAGTGTGTGAGCTAGAAGAGTATGGATAGAGTAGTGAAAATCCATGAATGTGCCTAATAGTGTGTGATTGAGTGAGAGAGTTCAACTATTTGAGTGTAATAAAAGTTTTACGTTGAGAAAATGAAAGAGAGAGAATGAGAAATGACAGTACAAGCATACATTTTCCTTGGGCTATAAGGACACTTTCATTTGGCGATCCTACTGGGGATGCAAGCTCAGCATATCCTATCAAGGAGTGCTGTGGGCTCGCCTGGTGCCCCACTGTGTGGCACAGCTTGCGATCGAATCACAGAAAAGAGGATGTTTGGTGGTGTTGCAGCTATTGCTAGAAGTGCTGGCACAGGTCATGGCAAGGACTCAACAGAAAATGAAGAAGAGGAGGTAGAGACAAGGGCTATGATGAAAATCAAAAGATTGATGAATTCCAAGCTACTAATTATGGGAGCAGGTTGTCAAGAGCTAAATAGGGATAGAATGTAGAGAAATAAAAGGCAACTGAAGAATCTTGCAAGTGAGCATAGATGGTTGCATGCACAACTCTGGATCCATAATAAAAACTAAGAATTGGGAGTACCAGCTTTCAAAAATAGCACATGGAATATCTCATTTAACAAGAGGAAGAATTTTGATAATCAACAGTCTCGGGATTTGCTTGGAATGGCTCAGGCATGTAGTAGGGGAATGGGAAGATTCAACAACAACAACTATACACAAGAAGATTATACTGCAGGCATAGAGGCAGAGGCAAAGTGAAGAAGATCACTAACCATCGAGAGGCGATTCTGGAATGGAAGGAGGATATCATTATTCTTCGCACTTGTGTGTGGGGGCTTTGTGCACCCATTCTTATCTGAGAACGTTATGTGTGTGATTGTTGATTCTAGACCATGGTGAGTGTAAGTGAGGATGGGTAGAGTAGTGTGTGAATGTGTCTGGGTGAAAGGTTGCGGGTATGTGATGAGGAACGTTTTTGTGTTAAGTGGAGAAGTGAGGTGAGTATGGGTGAGGGCCAAAGAGCCTTGAGGAGTTGTGTGTGGTGATAAAAGTCAGGGTTAGTGAGTAGTGAGAGTAGATGAGTGGTGAAAATGTGTGTGGGGGGTTGGTGAACAAGGTAGAAAAGCCTTGGAGAATGTGTATGAAGGTGTGTGAATTGTAGTGTAGAGTAGAAGAAAGAAGAAGTGAGAAGGGTGAATAGGAGAGGATGAGAAAGAACTTAAGTGTGGGGGAAAGAGCAGAGAATGGTCTGGATCAGCATCATGCATTTATTTGTTCTTGATAACTTTGGTTCGTAGGAGCTCACCACCCAAGTGTGGGGGGATATGTTACCCTCATATATGTCATGCAAAAGGAAGATCCTGGAGCACTTATTTTGCATTAAATATTTGATTGTAGCCCATTTTCACCATCGCAGAGCCTCCAGCTTCAGGTATTTGTGGCCTTGAGATGTCTTAAGCAAAGATAGTCCTTGTTGTTCTTCGGTGCAAAAAAAAAAAAGAAAAAAAAAAGAAGAAAAAAATATAATATAAAACACTAATGGTCCACTTCAACGCGTTCAACCCACTTCTCTCCTCTCATGGCATGTGTCCGGGGGTGTTGAAGACCTCATTGAAGAGAGGCGTATTTACTATCCCGCATGCATCGTGGGAGTCCCTTTTTTCGGGGGAGTACAGGCTTCTTTGCGGTGACGAGGGCAGGGGTTCTCTCTCTCCCAGGAGGGGGGGGGGAGGCTCTCCCTCCTGTGGAAGGGGGGACTCTCTTTCTCTCACACTATGCAGAGAGAATGGTCTCCATGATTTCTGTCATTTTCGACCAACGTCAACTGATTATTGTATCGTCTGTTCTGCTTCTCTTTACTCCTCCTGTATGGTCTGTTCTCCTCTTTTGCTGGCCTCTCCTCGTCTTTTCAATACTAAGCCTGCATGCTGTTGTCAGCTTCAACGCAAAAACTTATGGGGCAAGCTTGCAAAATGAAGGGATGGAGGGGTGTATTCCCGACATTACAACATCCATTTCTTCATACACATATTTTGAAGATATAACTTACACACTTATGGTTAGAAGGGAAGAAGTGGGATGGTTAGATGCCACGGTGGTCCTAGTGTAGACAAGCAGTAAATCTAGGATCACTGTTTTGATCAATGCGCGCATTGCTCCTGCAAGCTTCTTGCTCTCGGTTGGTGGTTGCATTTGTTTACATCATATTTGTGCCACTTGATTTTGGGCCATTCTGATTCAGATCGATTCTGACAACGTGCAAAACAGTTCTGAGTATTGTTCTCCATCTTCTATGAGGATATTGTCGGCAGGGGTACTGGCTATGCATATTCTTTCAATGACGATTGGAGAGGATGAGGATCTAACAACTTTTTTCATGTTTGCTCACCGCAAATGTATACAACATTGATATAACGGAAAAGGAGATACTGTTTGTGAAATATGCCAAAAGTCGTTTGAAGGTGGATATGCAACACCTCCACATGGAAGAGCAGATAGCATAACTGTAGGTTTTGGTGCAAGTTGGGACATTGTAGATGGTGAACCCAAGCTCATTGCTCTGACTATCAATCATCACTTCTTGGACGGTGATTATCATGAACATGTTGGCTCTAAAAGAATTGGTATGACTATATGATAGCCAACTTCTCATTTGGTTCAGGTTTGGTTGATGCCTAGCATAGCCAATGTTGCGCAGCAGGAGTAGCCTCGTCCATTTGAATATATTGCTATATTGGTAGGGAGAAACAAAAAGGAGAGCGTACAGATTGTTCTTAGGCCAAAAATGACATGAAATGGTAGTGGGATTGCTGGACATGTTCAAGCTCACTGTACCATATTCTGCTCCGATGTTTCTCAGAGACTGGAGATACGAAAATGTGTCAGCATTCGACAAGTCATGCCAATGCTTGGTGTACCTGATGCCCTAGTACCAATCGAGTCATTCAACTCCAAAG
Source organism: Ceratopteris richardii (assembly GCA_020310875.1). Lineage (NCBI taxonomy): Eukaryota > Viridiplantae > Streptophyta > Polypodiopsida > Polypodiales > Pteridaceae > Ceratopteris > Ceratopteris richardii. The sequence continues at coordinate 87,446,576 of CM035443.1, forward strand.
TTATTTTATATCCGGGGGAGACAGTTTCCTTATGGGTTTTGGTGTACGTTCCTCCCTCCCAACCTCTTGGAATTTATAGTGGGGAAATTATCATTAATGCATTGGGGGGTGATGCAATCTATCTGCAGTGGATTGGAAGTACAACTGATACAGAAGAAATTCAAAATGCACTTAACGATCTTACTGTTAAAGTTGATGACCTTGAGGATAAGCCCTTGCCAAAAATGGTTGAAGATCTTCATGCTGTAAAGAGAGAATAACAACAGCTGCAGGAACTTTTTCTGGCATCCAATAGCCAATTGGTGAGGAGCATGGATGTTGATGATGATGCTTCATTATCATATGATGTGCATGTGAAATTTAGTGTGACAGTATGGGATTTTGTAATTCCAATAACTCCATCTTTACTTGCAGTATTTGGTGTTTCAAAAATAGTTATAGAAGATCGACTTAGCATAGAACATAGAAACAGTGCTTAGCATGATGCATTGGATATGTATTACCAGTGGCTTTTAAAATAGAATCAGTCCTTTTTGTTGAAAATGGGGGTGACAATATGCATGTGTCGACTTATACATGCCCCTGGCTTGCAGAATTGAATGAAAGATTGGAACAAAAAGAGGCAAAGATGACAAAGATGGTCAAAGTTGATCAGGCCGGATTAAAAGAGCAGTTTGAGAACAAACTCATGGAACTTGAAGAGGAGAAAGGAAACTCCATATGGAAAGAGACAAACTGCTCTTGGAGATCGGAAATCTCTCATGTGCCACAGATGAACAGACTCACAAGATGCAGGAGGATTATGCTAACAAGCTGAAGGATTTGGAGTCCCAACTTGCAGAATTGAAACGGAAGCAAGATCATCAGACTCTGTTTCTCAAGCAGCATGTCCACAATGATGAAGGTCAGAAGCACTTACCGGAGGAGATTCAGAAGATGAAATCACAAAGGGTTCAATTGAAGCAAAGGATTAAGCAAGAATAAGAGTATTTTCGATATTGGAAAGCAGCCCCTGAAAAGGATCTTTGGCAGTTAAAGAAGGAAGGAAGCAAGAATGAACATGACATGCTCAAACTTCAAGCTCTTAACGAGCGTGTTAGCCATACAAATGGTTGATTTTGTTGGTTTCCATTTTTGTAAATCATATATATGGCTGTAGGTATTTTGCACGGAAAGAGGATTGATTGTAGGTATTTGGAAGAGAAAGTTGTAGCAGTTCTTGATGCCAGGACCTATGAAGACACAACCTGAGACATGAGACCCAGATTTGCAAGAGGCTTTTAAATATTTTGGGGTGGGATCGGTTGGTGCTTTAATTTCTCATTCACCTTTCAGCGCTTGTGCCAAGGAAAAAGAAGAGAGAAGAGCTTTGGCTTCGAAAGTGCATCTAGAGATATGGGAAGGGCTTCGAGCAATTCTCATTTTTCATGGGGCATAATTTTAGGAGGATAAGCTTTTGATGGCGGTGGTTGCCCTGACATATGTCAGATCCGGAAGAGGACATGCTCCATCAATCTGCATGCGGGGGTCGGCCACCATCGAAGGAGTTTTATCGGGAAGGAGCCGACGCACAGAGGGGGGCACTCATTTTTTTTATATATACAACAAGACTCCGCATTGGCTCTTCTTCTTCGTTGTTATGTTCCTCTTCGGGGGGTTCTCTTTTTTTGTTTTTGTGGTGGTTGTGCAGTAGCCAGGGCGAAGAGAATCAGGGAGAGGTTTTTCTATCTATTCGCTACTCTAACCATCGAGCTGGGGGGCCTTATCAAAGGGGAGCAGACAAGAGCGTGGCGTTTTTTGGTGTTCTTTTATAGGAAAAGAAAGGGGGAGGGAAGCTGCTGATCAAGTAAAAGTCTGCTACGGTGCAGTGTGACTGGGAGACTAAGAGTCGAGGGCAGTAGCAGGGGAGGCATTATTTTTTGGGCTGCATACACCGAGAAGGGGGGGGAATTCAGAGCACCATCAACAGCAGTTTAAGCAATCTGCACCACGAAAGAAGGGGGAATGAGCTCGTGCTTGCAGGGCGTGGCCAATAAGACTTCTCTTGGCAAGAGCTTGATGCTCGACGTTATGTATTTCTTCTTAGCAATATTAAACAAGCCATAACAAGGCGCAGAAGGCAAGGATCTGTGTCCTCGAGCTGAGGGTTGTGTGTTATGGGAAGGCAACAAAGGGACAATTCTGATCAGGCTGAGAAAGGATTGGAGGAATTGCTGAGGAAAAGGAGAATACGACAGGGTAGAAGTACCAGACAATATGACTTCCATGGAGAGCATAGGATGTGAACAGTCGTCTGCAAAGAAAAGAAAATGGTGGTAGCATTGGTAACTTTAGTGAACAGTGATTATTCATGCTCATGCATGCATGCACTCAAAGGGAAGGGTGCTGGAAGGAATTGGTTGCACTATAAAGAGAAGACCCCTCTTCATCATGGGAAGAGAGAGCTATTACATGCAAGGGAAATGGGCCATTTGTTCTCGCATTCAGAGATTGGTATACGTAACATCGGATTCTAATGAGACCATGTCTTCTGTTGCAAATCATGATACAACATAGAGTCTGCTGAATTTCCAAGAGAAGGTTTTGCACTGATGTCGAAGGATTAAAGCTCGATGATTTGACTTTTCCTGTGTGCAGGACCATTACAGATAAACATACATGTTGGTTGCTGGTGATCTTCGTTTATCCCATTTTAGACAGAGAAAGAAGTGCAGCAAGTTATCATGCTTCTGAAATTTCCAAAAACAAAAAACGAGCTGGAGGATTGAGGATGTTAATCCTTCATTGCGCTCAATAAGCAAGAAGTGGATTGTTTCATTCTTCAGTGTGGAATCAAAGGCTCAAAGAGCTTTCAGCAATGGAGCAGATTTGCTGACCAACGAATTGTGTAGCCTTCTGCAACTCATAAAAAGCTGATATGTGATGATATCGTATGCATGAATGTATTAATCTTTATGTGTGAAAGCTAGGACTCCCTCAGAATTTAGCTGCAAAGAATAGCAACAAGGGGCTTTCGAAGCATCACTGCATAAAGGATGCAAACACACCGAGGAAAGAGAAGGAAGCTTTCATTGTTTTCTCGCTCTTCGTTTTTTGGGCAGGAACGAGGGGCAACACAGAGGAGGTGAAGAGAAGCAAGGAGAGAGCAACGTCAGGAAACAGAAGTGCTGGGTGTTTTTTTCCTTTTTGGCTCGACTGTTTTTTCTCTATGTGCAGGGGCACAGGGGAGCTCGGGTGTTAACAGAGCACTGACTGGGGAGCCTCATTCACGTTTTTTGTCCGATTCAGAGGAGAGGTGAGAGGGCAGCAGCAGATCAGAGGGCAGCACAACTCTTTGGAGATACTTGGAGGAGGAAAAAAATGTTGCATGATTCAAGGAAAGGCAACAGATCTGGGAACGGGCTCAATTACGGTAGCACACATTCGTGAATGACAGTGTGTAGAGAGGTTCACATGATTTCATCTTCATGGAAAGCACAGTCATTCATGATAGTCAAGGGAGTATTGGGGGAAGAGCAGACGTGAGTTGTCCTCCCTCTCTAAACCATTCTGTGTCAGGTCTGCATATATAAAATAGTAGAAAAAAGGGGGCAAAAAAGGTCGTGTCAGGAGGCTCCTGCAAACACAACATTGGTTGAGTGCACCCATCGTGCTCAAACTGCTGAAGGAAAGTGTGGAGACTTGCATCTTACTGTAGAGCCAGCCGACGAAAGGAGCTATTGGACATAAAGGCTCGATATCTGAATGAGGCCTGCATTCCCTGAATCTATAATTTGGGGCGATCAATCGATGGGAGAACTATTTTTCCAAAGATAAGGGACGGTTGCATGTTGAGGAAGGTGTGCCACAAATCATTGGCTTGCGACGATCATCCAACTTTCACCTGCGACAGTTATCGACCATGCTGTATGAGTGAGGTGCTATCATGTTTCTGTGTGAAAAGATGCCAATTAAGCTGAACAATCAGGTCATTATTTGACGTGCTGTTTGAATATTGGCGATTACTTTAGAACTTCCCATTGGTATGAATGTTATTTCCTTGTTTGATTATGCATACTCATGTGATTTAGGAAGCTATAGGAACCGAACAAGATTTACATCCTGTGGTTTTTGCACTACGCTTGCAATTGAATGTCCAGGGTTATATGAGTAGATGTAAAAACAACAATCAAACCAGCACGGTTTGTAACAGTCGAAGTGAAGATTTGTACCACATCAGATCCTCCAGAATGGAATAGCTCATCTTCTAATGCTATATGGAGAAGTCGCTTAAGAGAATTATGAGCTGACGTTCTAACAGCAATAGAAATATATATTGTGATTTTACAATGACATTCAATGCAATAGGGTGCTTCTCTCTACCTTAAGCATCACGAATCTGTTGGGGTGAACTCTGACACAGCTTAAGCATATGATGCTAATGCACATTTAAACAAAATAGATCAAAGTGCCGAATGACTTTGTTTTACAAACGAAAGTCAAATTAATAAGAAATATAGCATTGTAGTGCATAGGATATCCTCTTCCGTTCTTATGTGCATTGAGGCAACATGTCATTTTTGCTAAAACTCAGATATATTAACCAAGAATGTTCCTAAAGGGAATCAAGGAGATTAATGTGGGGGTGGAACTGAGTACGAGTGTAGATGTGTGTATGTGTGAATCTTTGTGAGTGCGAGTGTGCATGAGTGAACAAAAGAGAAGTGAGTATTTTCATACATGTGTATGTGAATGTGTGCGTGGAAGTGCAGGTGTGAATAAAAGAGAAAAAAAGGGGAGAGTGTGAGTACCAGGATCTGCATGTGAAGGAAGTGCGAGAGTGAAAGAGAAAGAGGGGAAGTTGGTCGGAGGAGGAAGAAGAGGAAAAAGTGAGGAAGGGAAAGATAGTGTGGATGTGTGAGGAGAAGGAAATGAGAGCTAGAGGAATTGAAAAAAAGTAAGCGAAAAAGAGGAAGCAGGTGACTAAGTGAAATCGGGAGTGTGAGTGAAGAAGGGCAGGTTATGGAAAGTGACCACTGGAGTTGGATATCCAATGGTGCATGTGTTTTTCCGCCTCCTCCCTAGATACCTCGGAGTGAAATTATGGACCTAAGGCGATAAAAGCTAACCTAGTCTTAATAAGTTTGGGGCAAAATACCATTGAGTGTATGCACTTTCCCTTGGACTAAAGGTGCATACATTTTGGTGCGTCTGTCGGGAAGAATATGAGCTAGTGCATAGCCATAAGAAGAATCCATTGTGAGATAATTGTGGGCTCTAGGTAATCCAAGTAGACTGATTGCGAGGGGTTAAGCAAAATAAAGGCTTCCACAATCACTTTTTCCTGGGGCTTAGGAGCTAATCATTTTGGTGCGTCTGCCGGGAATTGGCTTAGCACATCTCATCGAGAGTGCTACGAGTTCGCTTGGTGCCCCAATCATGTGGCACAACCAAGTCGATCCCAAATCTGCTTTGACCTTCATTAAAGAAATGGCCCAACAAAAGCCAGCATGTGGTTTGGAGAATGCCAACATGAGGCAACCGAATTTTGGACAAAATAGGAGATGGATAGATTCTCGTCCGACCATGAGACATCATGTGAACCGAGGGTGGTGATTTGGCCCGATATCAAATTATGTGAGATGCTGGTGTTGCGAGCAGATTGGGCATATAGCCAAATATTGCCCTCGTGTATGCACCCCGTTGGATTTTGTCCCCACATGTGAGGACTGCGGGAAAAAGAGACTATGCGAGCACATGTGTGGCTCAAAAGAGGTGACTGGCGTAAAGGTCACAACGAATCAAGCTGATAGGTGTTTATCCTCCTTGTATGTGGAAGTTGACAAGGGTGGAGTTACTTCGTCAACGGAGACTGCGAGAGCAAGTGAAAGCAAGGACACTGGATCTCATGATCGAGACTTGGTAGAACTTGTGAAGAGATTGGAATGTCAAGTCAATTGGTTGCATGTGGAGCGAGATAACGAGAGGATCAAAATAGAAAAATTAGAGGAAAATCAAGAGAAAATGGCCGAGGTCCTAGAAACTTGGGAAAAGCAAGTACGCGTGTTGAAAAATGAAAACAAGGAAAGGAAAAGAGTAAACAAAAGCTGGAGGCAGAATCTTGTGAAGCCCGAGAGTGAAAACGTGGTCTGGGACTTGAGATCCGGCTTGATGGTAGCCGACTGCTTTGGAGTTGCGATCGAAGGAGAGCTCTCAAGAGACGAGGATGACTTGATGAGGAGAGTCGAGCGAATGGAGCATGAAATTGAGAAGGTACAAAGCACAATCTGTCGATACAGTGATCAAGCGGGTAAGGCATGTGACGAGTTCCACCTGGAGTTAGAAAGAATGAAGAGTGCCCAAGCAGAGAGCGATGAGAAAATGAGACATGTAGAAAAAGAGAATGCAAAGCTGAGTAGCAAGCTCGGTAGGTGGATGAATCGGAAAGACGACGAGATGCGAGGACAGGTGGAGGATCCGAGAGCGAGGAAAACGGAGGAAGAGCTGAAAGCGGTGTTGGATAGGTTGGATGCGTTCGGAACAGAGTTAGAAAGGACGAAGAATGAATTGTCGAAGAAGGTAGATGACCTGGATGAAGAAAATATGAGTAGGATTTGGGAGGAAAGATCGATTAGAGAGGAGGTTGAGAAGTTGACCGTTCGAGTTGAGAAGAGGGAGGATATTCCCCTCGGATCTGCAAAAAGGGTGAGAGAGGATAAAGAGATGGAGCAAATATGGAATCGGTTCCGAAGCATCGACTGTGACCTGTTCCAATATCAGAATGATATTGAGCACAACAAACAAGGATTAAGGGACTTAGCGGCGAGGCTTGAATCATTGAGGAGCACAATGAGCAATGGTAATTTTTCAGGTCATTTGTCGAATCATGTGGAATCTCTGCGAGGCAGAGGATGGAGATGAAAAAGAAAAAGATGATATGATGGATGCCGGTTAGGACGGCTTGAGTTTGATTAGGGTTTGCTTTGTGGATTGCGAGTCAAAGATGTGAGGACGGGTGGACCAAGTGTGTTGTACACTTAGGAACTAAAGTGACACTTTTTGAGGTTTCAAGTCGACAAGGTGGTTAGTATGTGCGGGTTTTGCGAGGACAGGTTGACCATGGCATTAGTGGCTTGATTTTGGCTTGAGTAGCAGCAGAGAGGAGATATGTCTCATTGGGATGTCCACGGGGGGATATATGTGTGTGTGTGTCGTGATTGGTTGGGTTGGGAAAACGTCCTTTCTTTTGTCTCCTAATTCTCGAGATGCGGGAATGAAAAGAAAATGAATAAATATATGTTTGTGTATGTGTGAGTGTGGCTACGCACCTATGTGGGCCGATAGGTGGGGGGACCCACTTTGGCCGTGTGGTCAAAGCCACGAACCGACGTCGGTTTCGCATAGGGTTAGTTGTCTGTGTGTCGCGCGCTACGTTGGGTTGGTAGATGGGTGGAACAAACTCGATCGGGTGGTCGAGTCCACGAGTCGCATCCAGCTTCAGCGTAGGCCGGCAAGTGTGAGTAAAGATGTGAAAAAAAAATGATGATGAAAAAAGAGAGAAAAAAATGTGAAAAAAAATGAATGAGACAAATTCCTCGCTCGAGGGGGGACATAAGAGAGGTGAGAGAGCATGATGCTCGGATGGGAATATATGTGTTTGTGTTGTGGGGATTTGGGTTATGTGTGGGCTCCCGATGAAACATGTCAAATTGAAGCTTAAGCTCGGCTAGGATTTTGGTTGCGATGTGTCTATGGAAAGCTTGGACTTGAGGGATCCAATCGTGCTAGTTGCATTGTTTGTCTGCAAACCTTCCGGAAGTGTTCAGTTTGGCTCTTAGGTGGTGCAATGACTTGTGAAGTTCGGAATCGCGTCGACGATGAGTGATCTTGTTAGAGTGAGCTCGTGTTAGGCTTGAGTGGTCTTTGTCGTGTGTCCATCAATTTAGGAGAGGTGGTGGTGACCTAGCATAGAATTTAGTTGAAAAGCCAAAAAAGAACAAAGAGTCGATGAAAAGAAAAGCGGGTAGTGGAAACCCTAGGTAGAAGGGGAATGGAAAATCGGCAAGAGAACTCAGTTAGAAATGAGAAAAAGAAATCAGGAAAGCGATCGTATGGCCAAGAAGACTATCAAAAATGGAAGTGGGGAATGGTTTTGATTATATATGGTGTGTGTGGAAAGTGTGTTGAGTATGCATGTGGAACAAAGATTTGTGATGTGTTGAATGAACAGTCGAGAAGAGTGACGAGAGGGAATGTGGATGGGCTTTTTGCTTGCATGTGTGTTGTGTGTGACGAGAATGCATGAGTGATTCTGGATCATGATGTGTCTGCTGAGTATATATGTGTGATGTGGATGAAGGATATGATTGTCTTTTCATTTTGGTTGTACATATTGTGATTTGATGAAAAATGGTCTAATGTTTTGGTGAGTTTGTAGACAGGTGGACATGATAGGTGAAGATGCGAAATGGCATACAAAGTTGGTAAGGGAAGTGACTAATTTTTTAATGACTAATGGATGTTGGTTTAGTGTGGTTGCAGGTACGCCAGTGGAAAGACATAGAATAAGTACGAGTTATGTGAATGTGCATTGATGTATTGTCGATGATTTGAATGATTTGAGCGCAGGAACATATTTGGCTCGTCGGGGACGACTTCGCGAGCAGAAGGGGGGAGTATGTTAGCCATACAAATGGTTGATTTTGTTGGTTTCCATTTTTGTAAATCATATATATGGCTGTAGGTATTTTGCACGGAAAGAGGATTGATTGTAGGTATTTGGAAGAGAAAGTTGTAGCAGTTCTTGATGCCAGGACCTATGAAGACACAACCTGAGACATGAGACCCAGATTTGCAAGAGGCTTTTAAATATTTTGGGGTGGGATCGGTTGGTGCTTTAATTTCTCATTCACCTTTCAGCGCTTGTGCCAAGGAAAAAGAAGAGAGAAGAGCTTTGGCTTCGAAAGTGCATCTAGAGATATGGGAAGGGCTTCGAGCAATTCTCATTTTTCATGGGGCATAATTTTAGGAGGATAAGCTTTTGATGGCGGTGGTTGCCCTGACATATGTCAGATCCGGAAGAGGACATGCTCCATCAATCTGCATGCGGGGGTCGGCCACCATCGAAGGAGTTTTATCGGGAAGGAGCCGACGCACAGAGGGGGGCACTCATTTTTTTTATATATACAACAAGACTCCGCATTGGCTCTTCTTCTTCGTTGTTATGTTCCTCTTCGGGGGGTTCTCTTTTTTTGTTTTTGTGGTGGTTGTGCAGTAGCCAGGGCGAAGAGAATCAGGGAGAGGTTTTTCTATCTATTCGCTACTCTAACCATCGAGCTGGGGGGCCTTATCAAAGGGGAGCAGACAAGAGCGTGGCGTTTTTTGGTGTTCTTTTATAGGAAAAGAAAGGGGGAGGGAAGCTGCTGATCAAGTAAAAGTCTGCTACGGTGCAGTGTGACTGGGAGACTAAGAGTCGAGGGCAGTAGCAGGGGAGGCATTATTTTTTGGGCTGCGTACACCGAGAAGGGGGGGGAATTCAGAGCACCATCAACAGCAGTTTAAGCAATCTGCACCACGAAAGAAGGGGGAATGAGCTCGTGCTTGCAGGGCGTGGACAATAAGACTTCTCTTGGCAAGAGCTTGATGCTCGACGTTATGTATTTCTTCTTAGCAATATTAAACAAGCCATAACAAGGCGCAGAAGGCAAGGATCTGTGTCCTCGAGCTGAGGGTTGTGTGTTATGGGAAGGCAACAAAGGGACAATTCTGATCAGGCTGAGAAAGGATTGGAGGAATTGCTGAGGAAAAGGAGAATACGACAGGGTAGAAGTACCAGACAATATGACTTCCATGGAGAGCATAGGATGTGAACAGTCGTCTGCAAAGAAAAGAAAATGGTGGTAGCATTGGTAACTTTAGTGAACAGTGATTATTCATGCTCATGCATGCATGCACTCAAAGGGAAGGGTGCTGGAAGGAATTGGTTGCACTATAAAGAGAAGACCCCTCTTCATCATGGGAAGAGAGAGCTATTACATGCAAGGGAAATGGGCCATTTGTTCTCGCATTCAGAGATTGGTATACGTAACATCGGATTCTAATGAGACCATGTCTTCTGTTGCAAATCATGATACAACATAGAGTCTGCTGAATTTCCAAGAGAAGGTTTTGCACTGATGTCGAAGGATTAAAGCTCGATGATTTGACTTTTCCTGTGTGCAGGACCATTACAGATAAACATACATGTTGGTTGCTGGTGATCTTCGTTTATCCCATTTTAGACAGAGAAAGAAGTGCAGCAAGTTATCATGCTTCTGAAATTTCCAAAAACAAAAAACGAGCTGGAGGATTGAGGATGTTAATCCTTCATTGCGCTCAATAAGCAAGAAGTGGATTGTTTCATTCTTCAGTGTGGAATCAAAGGCTCAAAGAGCTTTCAGCAATGGAGCAGATTTGCTGACCAACGAATTGTGTAGCGTTCTGCAACTCATAAAAAGCTGATATGTGATGATATCGTATGCATGAATGTATTAATCTTTATGTGTGAAAGCTAGGACTCCCTCAGAATTTAGCTGCAAAGAATAGCAACAAGGGGCTTTCGAAGCATCACTGCATAAAGGATGCAAACACACCGAGGAAAGAGAAGGAAGCTTTCATTGTTTTCTCGCTCTTCGTTTTTTGGGCAGGAACGAGGGGCAACACAGAGGAGGTGAAGAGAAGCAAGGAGAGAGCAACGTCAGGAAACAGAAGTGCTGGGTGTTTTTTTCCTTTTTGGCTCGACTGTTTTTTCTCTATGTGCAGGGGCACAGGGGAGCTCGGGTGTTAACAGAGCACTGACTGGGGAGCCTCATTCACGTTTTTTGTCCGATTCAGAGGAGAGGTGAGAGGGCAGCAGCAGATCAGAGGGCAGCACAACTCTTTGGAGATACTTGGAGGAGGAAAAAAATGTTGCATGATTCAAGGAAAGGCAACAGATCTGGGAACGGGCTCAATTACGGTAGCACACATTCGTGAATGACAGTGTGTAGAGAGGTTCACATGATTTCATCTTCATGGAAAGCACAGTCATTCATGATAGTCAAGGGAGTATTGGGGGAAGAGCAGACGTGAGTTGTCCTCCCTCTCTAAACCATTCTGTGTCAGGTCTGCATATATAAAATAGTAGAAAAAAGGGGGCAAAAAAGGTCGTGTCAGGAGGCTCCTGCAAACACAACATTGGTTGAGTGCACCCATCGTGCTCAAACTGCTGAAGGAAAGTGTGGAGACTTGCATCTTACTGTAGAGCCAGCCGACGAAAGGAGCTATTGGACATAAAGGCTCGATATCTGAATGAGGCCTGCATTCCCTGAATCTATAATTTGGGGCGATCAATCGATGGGAGAACTATTTTTCCAAAGATAAGGGACGGTTGCATGTTGAGGAAGGTGTGCCACAAATCATTGGCTTGCGACGATCATCCAACTTTCACCTGCGACAGTTATCGACCATGCTGTATGAGTGAGGTGCTATCATGTTTCTGTGTGAAAAGATGCCAATTAAGCTGAACAATCAGGTCATTATTTGACGTGCTGTTTGAATATTGGCGATTACTTTAGAACTTCCCATTGGTATGAATGTTATTTCCTTGTTTGATTATGCATACTCATGTGATTTAGGAAGCTATAGGAACCGAACAAGATTTACATCCTGTGGTTTTTGCACTACGCTTGCAATTGAATGTCCAGGGTTATATGAGTAGATGTAAAAACAACAATCAAACCAGCACGGTTTGTAACAGTCGAAGTGAAGATTTGTACCACATCAGATCCTCCAGAATGGAATAGCTCATCTTCTAATGCTATATGGAGAAGTCGCTTAAGAGAATTATGAGCTGACGTTCTAACAGCAATAGAAATATATATTGTGATTTTACAATGACATTCAATGCAATAGGGTGCTTCTCTCTACCTTAAGCATCACGAATCTGTTGGGGTGAACTCTGACACAGCTTAAGCATATGATGCTAATGCACATTTAAACAAAATAGATCAAAGTGCCGAATGACTTTGTTTTACAAACGAAAGTCAAATTAATAAGAAATATAGCATTGTAGTGCATAGGATATCCTCTTCCGTTCTTATGTGCATTGAGGCAACATGTCATTTTTGCTAAAACTCAGATATATTAACCAAGAATGTTCCTAAAGGGAATCAAGGAGATTAATGTGGGGGTGGAACTGAGTACGAGTGTAGATGTGTGTATGTGTGAATCTTTGTGAGTGCGAGTGTGCATGAGTGAACAAAAGAGAAGTGAGTATTTTCATACATGTGTATGTGAATGTGTGCGTGGAAGTGCAGGTGTGAATAAAAGAGAAAAAAAGGGGAGAGTGTGAGTACGAGGATCTGCATGTGAAGGAAGTGCGAGAGTGAAAGAGAAAGAGGGGAAGTTGGTCGGAGGAGGAAGAAGAGGAAAAAGTGAGGAAGGGAAAGATAGTGTGGATGTGTGAGGAGAAGGAAATGAGAGCTAGAGGAATTGAAAAAAAGTAAGCGAAAAAGAGGAAGCAGGTGACTAAGTGAAATCGGGAGTGTGAGTGAAGAAGGGCAGGTTATGGAAAGTGACCACTGGAGTTGGATATCCAATGGTGCATGTGTTTTTCCGCCTCCTCCCTAGATACCTCGGAGTGAAATTATGGACCTAAGGCGATAAAAGCTAACCTAGTCTTAATAAGTTTGGGGCAAAATACCATTGAGTGTATGCACTTTCCCTTGGACTAAAGGTGCATACATTTTGGTGCGTCTGTCGGGAAGAATATGAGCTAGTGCATAGCCATAAGAAGAATCCATTGTGAGATAATTGTGGGCTCTAGGTAATCCAAGTAGACTGATTGCGAGGGGTTAAGCAAAATAAAGGCTTCCACAATCACTTTTTCCTGGGGCTTAGGAGCTAATCAGAGCGACAGAAAATAGTTTTGTAGAAAAAGACTAAAGAGGCTGCAATGGTTACCTGTAGATTAAAAGAAATCCTCAAAGGCTGCAAAACATCCCCTCTGGAACCTAGTGGAACAGGGATATGATCTTCCAGTACATCTATCAAACATATGAGTCAGAAAGCATGGCAACAGTTTGCGGATAATGAATTAGATGTTGCAGTTCATATGCATGCAGTCCGCTTCAATTATGGAAAGAAGGCTGAACTGAAAGCATCTCAAGCTTGGGAACTTGAGAAAATTTAGCATGGTGGAGATGCTTGTCTCGACTGCACTCTAAATGCTGATGATGGCACAATGGACTTGATGAAGAAAAATCATAATGTAAGGCAAGTTAGAACTGAGCTACAGAGAAAGTTATTAAACACATCTTCAAATGCACCGGTTGCAATGGCATCGGAACTATGTGAGGCTGAAGGACGTGAAAGGATAGTGTGCAGGTCAGTGGCAAAAGTTGTAGATAATGGGGAATGTTAAAGGGCTACTTAATCACATTTCTTAAGATTGTAATCGATAACTAGTTACTACCATGACTGAAGAGCTTTGAGACTGGTCTTGAAGGCAACCAACATAATAACTTGAGTGGATCTCTTTTTCATGGAGGAGGATTATGCAAGAATGATTATTTTGGCTTCTCTCTGACAAATGTGAAACTGCAAGTTTAGATACTGTTCAGATGGAATCAAGGTTGAAGATTTGAAGATCCTACATGCCAACTGGAATACAAGACTGTTTATGATGTTTTATGTTTATGGAAGGATTCTACTTTGCATCTATTAAGTGTGTGAGCTAGAAGAGTATGGATAGAGTAGTGAAAATCCATGAATGTGCCTAATAGTGTGTGATTTAGTGAGAGAGTTCAACTATTTGAGTGTAATAAAAGTTTTACGTTGAGAAAATGAAAGAGAGAGAATGAGAAATGACAGTACAAGCATACATTTTCCTTGGGCTATAAGGACACTTTCATTTGGCGATCCTACTGGGGATGGAAGCTCAGCATATCCTATGAAGGAGTGTTGTGGGCTCGCCAAGTGCCCCACTATGTGGCACAGCTTGCGATCGAATCATAGAAAAGAGGATGTTTGGTGGTGTTGCAGCTATTGCTAGAAGTGCTGGCACAGGTCATGGCAAGGACTCAACAGAAAATGAAGAAGAGGAGGTAGAGACAAGGGCTATGATGAAAATCAAAAGATTGATGAATTCCAAGCTACTAATTATGCGAGCAGGTTGTCAAGAGCTAAATAGGGATAGAATGTAGAGAAATAAAAGGCAACTGAAGAATCTTGCAAGTGAGCATAGATGGTTGCATGCACAGCTCTGGATCCATAATAAAAACTAAGAATTGGGAGTACCAGCTTTCAAAAATAGCACATGGAATATCTCATTTAACAAGAGGAAGAATTTTGATAATCAACAGTCTCGGGATTTGCTTGGAATGGCTCAGGCATGTAGTAGGGGAATGGGAAGATTCAACAACAACAACAACTATACACAAGAAGATTATACTGCAGGCATAGAGGCAGAGGCAAAGTGAAGAAGATCACTAACCATCGAGAGGCGATTCTGGAATGGAAGGAGGATATCATTATTCTTCGCACTTGTGTGTGGGGGCTTTGTGCACCCATTCTTATCTGAGAACGTTATGTGTGTGATTGTTGATTCTAGACCATGGTGAGTGTAAGTGAGGATGGGTAGAGTAGTGTGTGAATGTGTCTGGGTGAAAGGTTGCGGGTATGTGATGAGGAACGTTTTTGTGTTAAGTGGAGAAGTGAGGTGAGTATGGGTGAGGGCCAAAGAGCCTTGAGGAGTTGTGTGTGGTGATAAAAGTCAGGGTTAGTGAGTAGTGAGAGTAGATGAGTGGTGAAAATGTGTGTGGGGGGTTGGTGAACAAGGTAGAAAAGCCTTGGAGAATGTGTATGAAGGTGTGTGAATTGTAGTGTAGAGTAGAAGAAAGAAGAAGTGAGAAGGGTGAATAGGAGAGGATGAGAAAGAACTTAAGTGTGGGGGAAAGAGCAGAGAATGGTCTGGATCAGCATCATGCATTTATTTGTTCTTGATAACTTTGGTTCGCAGGAGCTCACCACCCAAGTGTGGGGGGATATGTTACCCTCATATATGTCATGCAAAAGGAAGATCCTGGAGCACTTATTTTGCATTAAATATTTGATTTGAGCTCATTTTCACCATCGCAGAGCCTCCAGCTTCAGGTATTTGTGGCCTTGAGATGTCTTAAGCAAAGATAGTCCTTGTTGTTCTTCGGTGCAAAAAAAAAAAGAAAAAAAAAGAAGAAAAAAATATAATATAAAACACTAATGGTCCCCTGCAACGCGTTCAACCCACTTCTCTCCTCTCATGGCATGTGTCCGGGGGTGTTGAAGACCTCATTGAAGAGAGGCGTATTTACTATCCCGCATGCATCGTGGGAGTCCCTTTTTTGGGGGGAGTACAGGCTTCTTTGCGGTGATGAGGGCAGGGGTTCTCTCTCTCCCAGGAGGGGGGGGGGGGGGGGGAGGCTCTCCCTCCTGTGGAAGGGGGGACTCTCTTTCTCTGACACTATGCAGAGAGAATGGTCTCCATGATTTCTGTCATTTTCGACCAACGTCAACTGATTATTGTATCGTCTGTTCTGCTTCTCTTTACTCCTCCTGTATGGTCTGTTCTCCTCTTTTGCTGGCCTCTCCTCGTCTTTTCAATACTAAGCCTGCATGCTGTTGTCAGCTTCAACGCGAAAACTTATGGGGCAAGCTTGCAAAATGAAGGGATGGAGGGGTGTATTCCCGACATTACAACATCCATTTCTTCATACACACATTTTGAAGATATAACTTACACACTTATGGTTAGAAGGGAAGAAGTGGGATGGTTAGATGCCACGGTGGTCCTAGTGTAGACAAGCAGTAAATCTAGGATCACTGTTTTGATCAATGCACGCATTGCTCCTGCAAGCTTCTTGCTCTCGGTTGGTGGTTGCATTTGTTTACATCATATTTGTGCCACTTGATTTTGGGCCATTCTGATTCAGATCGATTCTGACAACGTGCAAAACAGTTCTGAGTATTGTTCTCCATCTTCTATGAGGATATTGCCGGCAGGGGTACTGGCTATGCATATTCTTTCAATGACGATTGGAGAGGATGAGGATCTAACAACTTTTTTCATGTTTGCTCACCGCAAATGTATACAACAA
Organism: Ceratopteris richardii; assembly: GCA_020310875.1. Lineage (NCBI taxonomy): Eukaryota > Viridiplantae > Streptophyta > Polypodiopsida > Polypodiales > Pteridaceae > Ceratopteris > Ceratopteris richardii. The sequence continues at coordinate 87,462,706 of CM035443.1, forward strand.
TGGTGTAACGGAAAAGGAGATACTGTTTGTGAAATATGCCAGAAGTCGTTTGAAGGTGGATATGCAACACCTCCACATGGAAGAGCAGATAGCATAACTGTAGGTTTTGGTGCAAGCTGGGACATTGTAGATGGTGAACCCAAGCTCATTGCTCTGACTATCAATCATCACTTCTTGGACGGTGATTATCATGAACATGTTGGCTCTAAAAGAATTGGTATGACTATATGACAGCCAACTTCTCATTTGGTTCAGGTTTGGTTGATGCCTAGCATAGCCAATGTTGCGCAGCAGGAGTAGCCTTGTCCATTTGAATATATTGCTATATTGGTAGGGAGAAACAAAAAGGAGAGCGTACAGATTGTTCTTAGGCCAAAAATGACATGAAATGGTAGTGGGATTGCTGGACATGTTCAAGCTCACTGTACCATATTCTGCTCCGATGTTTCTCAGAGACTGGAGATACGAAAATGTGTCAGCATTCGACAAGTCATGCCAATGCTTGGTTTATAGTGGGGAAATTATCATTAATGCATTGGGGGGTGATGCAATCTATCTGCAGTGGATTGGAAGTACAACTGATACAGAAGAAATTCAAAATGCACTTAACGATCTTACTGTTAAAGTTGATGACCTTGAGGATAAGCCCTTGCTAGAAATGGTTGAAGATCTTCATGCTGTAAAGAGAGAATAACAGCAGCTGCAGGACTTTTTCTGGCATCCAATGGCCAATTGGTGAGGAGCATGGATGTTGATGATGATGCTTCATTATCATATGCTGTGCATGTGAAATTTAGTGTGACAGTATGGGATTTTATAATTCCAATAACTCCATCTTTACTTGCAGTATTTGGTGTTTCAAAAATAGTTATAGAAGATCGGCTTAGCATAGAACATAGAAACAGTGCTTAGCATGATGCATTGGATATGTATTACCAGTGGCTTTTAAAATAGAATCAGTCCTTTTTGTTGAAAATGGGGGTGACAATATGCATGTCTCGACTTATACATGCCCCTGGCTTGCAGAATTGAATGAAAGATTGGAACAAAAAGAGGCAAAGATGACAAAGATGGTCAAAGTTGATCAGGCCGGATTGAAAGAGCAGTTTGAGAACAAACTCATGGAACTTGAAGAGGAGAAAGGAAACTCCAGATGGAAAGAGACAAACTGCTCTTGGAGATCGGAAATCTCTCATGTGCCACAGATGAACAGACTCACAAGATGCAGGAGGATTATGCTAACAAGCTGAAGGATTTGGAGTCCCAACTTGCAGAATTGAAACGGAAGCAAGATCATCAGACTCTGTTTCTCAAGCAGCATGTCCACAATGATGAAGGTCAGAAGCACTTACCGGAGGAGATTCAGAAGATGAAATCACAAAGGGTTCAATTGAAGCAAAGGATTAAGCAAGAATAAGAGTATTTTCGATATTGGAAAGCAGCTCCTGAAAAGGATCTTTGGCAGTTAAAGAAGGAAGGAAGCAAGAATGAACATGACATGCTCAAACTTCAAGCTCTTAACGAGCGACAGAAAATAGTTTTGTAGAAAAAGACTAAAGAGGCTGCAATGGTTACCTGTAGATTAAAAGAAATCCTCAAAGGCTGCAAAACATCCCCTCTGGAACCTAGTGGAACAGGGATATGATCTTCCAGTACATCTATCAAACATATGAGTCAGAAAGCATGGCAACAGTTTGCGGATAATGAATTAGATGTTGCAGTTCATATGCATGCAGTCCGCTTCAATTATGGAAAGAAGGCTGAACTGAAAGCATCTCAAGCTTGGGAACTTGAGAAAATTTAGCATGGTGGAGATGCTTGTCTCGACTGCACTCTAAATGCTGATGATGGCACAATGGACTTGATGAAGAAAAATCATAATGTAAGGCAAGTTAGAACTGAGCTACAGAGAAAGTTATTAAACACATCTTCAAATGCACCGGTTGCAATGGCATCGGAACTATGTGAGGCTGAAGGACGTGAAAGGATAGTGTGCAGGTCAGTGGCAAAAGTTGTAGATAATGGGGAATGTTAAAGGGCTACTTAATCACATTTCTTAAGATTGTAATCGATAACTAGTTACTACCATGACTGAAGAGCTTTGAGACTGGTCTTGAAGGCAACCAACATAATAACTTGAGTGGATCTCTTTTTCATGGAGGAGGATTATGCAAGAATGATTATTTTGGCTTCTCTCTGACAAATGTGAAACTGCAAGTTTAGATACTGTTCAGATGGAATCAAGGTTGAAGATTTGAAGATCCTACATGCCAACTGGAATACAAGACTGTTTATGATGTTTTATGTTTATGGAAGGATTCTACTTTGCATCTATTAAGTGTGTGAGCTAGAAGAGTATGGATAGAGTAGTGAAAATCCATGAATGTGCCTAATAGTGTGTGATTGAGTGAGAGAGTTCAACTATTCCAGTGTAATAAAAGTTTTACGTTGAGAAAATGAAAGAGAGAGAATGAGAAATGACAATACAAGCATACATTTTCCTTGGGCTATAAGGACACTTTCATTTGGCGATCCTACTGGGGATGCAAGCTCAGCATATCCTATCAAGGAGTGCTGTGGGCTCGCCTGGTGCCCCACTGTGTGGCACAGCTTGCGATCGAATCACAGAAAAGAGGATGTTTGGTGGTGTTGCAGCTATTGCTAGAAGTGCTGGCACAGGTCATGGCAAGGACTCAACAGAAAATGAAGAAGAGGAGGTAGAGACAAGGGCTATGATGAAAATCAAAAGATTGATGAATTCCAAGCTACTAATTATGGGAGTAGGTTGTCAAGAGCTAAATAGGGATAGAATGTAGAGAAATAAAAGGCAACTGAAGAATCTTGCAAATGAGCATAGATGGTTGCATGCACAGCTCTGGATCCATAATAAAAACTAAGAATTGGGAGTACCAGCTTTCAAAAATAGCACATGGAATATCTCATTTAACAAGAGGAAGAATTTTGATAATCAACAGTCTCGGGATTTGCTTGGAATGGCTCAGGCATGTAGTAGGGGAATGGGAAGATTCAACAACAACAACTATACACAAGAAGATTATACTGCAGGCATAGAGGCAGAGGCAAAGTGAAGAAGATCACTAACCATCGAGAGGCGATTCTGGAATGGAAGGAGGATATCATTATTCTTCGCACTTGTGTGTGGGGGCTTTGTGCACCCATTCTTATCTGAGAACGTTATGTGTGTGATTGTTGATTCTAGACCATGGTGAGTGTAAGTGAGGATGGGTAGAGTAGTGTGTGAATGTGTCTGGGTGAAAGGTTGCGGGTATGTGATGAGGAACGTTTTTGTGTTAAGTGGAGAAGTGAGGTGAGTATGGGTGAGGGCCAAAGAGCCTTGAGGAGTTGTGTGTGGTGATAAAAGTCAGGGTTAGTGAGTAGTGAGAGTAGATGAGTGGTGAAAATGTGTGTGGGGGGTTGGTGAACAAGGTAGAAAAGCCTTGGAGAATGTGTATGAAGGTGTGTGAATTGTAGTGTAGAGTAGAAGAAAGAAGAAGTGAGAAGGGTGAATAGGAGAGGATGAGAAAGAACTTAAGTGTGGGGGAAAGAGCAGAGAATGGTCTGGATCAGCATCATGCATTTATTTGTTCTTGATAACTTTGGTTCGCAGGAGCTCACCACCCAAGTGTGGGGGGATATGTTACCCTCATATATGTCATGCAAAATGAAGATCCTGGAGCACTTATTTTGCATTAAATATTTGATTGTAGCCCATTTTCACCATCGCAGAGCCTCCAGCTTCAGGTATTTGTGGCCTTGAGATGTCTTAAGCAAAGATAGTCCTTGTTGTTCTTCGGTGCAAAAAAAAAAAGAAAAAAAAAAGAAGAAAAAAATATAATATAAAACACTAATGGTCCCCTGCAACGCGTTCAACCCACTTCTCTCCTCTCATGGCATGTGTCCGGGGGTGTTGAAGACCTCATTGAAGAGAGGCGTATTTACTATCCCACATGCATCGTGGGAGTCCCTTTTTTGGGGGGAGTACAGGCTTCTTTGCGGTGACGAGGGCAGGGGTTCTCTCTCTCCGAGGAGGGGGGGGGGGGGGGAGGCTCTCCCTCCTGTGGAAGGGGGGACTCTCTTTCTCTCACACTATGCAGAGAGAATGGTCTCCATGATTTCTGTCATTTTTGACCAACATCAACTGATTATTGTATCGTCTGTTCTGCTTCTCTTTACTCCTCCTGTATGGTCTCTTCTCCTCTTTTGCTGGCCTCTCCTCGTCTTTTCAATACTAAGCCTGCATGCTATTGTCAGCTTCAACGCGAAAACTTATGGGGCAAGCTTGCAAAATGAAGGGATGGAGGGGTGTATTCCCGACATTACAACATCCATTTCTTCATACACACATTTTGAAGATATAACTTACACACTTATGGTTAGAAGGGAAGAAGTGGGATGGTTAGATGCCACGGTGGTCCTAGTGTAGACAAGCAGTAAATCTAGGATCACTGTTTTGATCAATGCGCGCATTGCTCCTGCAAGCTTCTTGCTCTCGGTTGGTGGTTGCATTTGTTTACATCATATTTGTGCCACTTGATTTTGGGCCATTCTGATTCAGATCGATTCTGACAACGTGCAAAACAGTTCTGAGTATTGTTCTCCATCTTCTATGAGGATATTGCCGGCAGGGTTACTGGCTATGCATATTCTTTCAATGACGATTGGAGAGGATGAGGATCTAACAACTTTTTTCATGTTTGCTCACCGCAAATGTATACAACAATGGTGTAACGGAAAAGGAGATACTGTTTGTGAAATATGCCAGAAGTCGTTTGAAGGTGGATATGCAACACCTCCACATGGAAGAGCAGATAGCATAACTGTAGGTTTTGGTGCAAGCTGGGACATTGTAGATGTTGAACCAAAGCTCATTGCTGTGACTATCAATCATCACTTCTTGGACGGTGATTATCATGAACATGTTGGCTCTAAAAGAATTGGTATGACTATATGACAGCCAACTTCTCATTTGGTTCAGGTTTGGTTGATGCCTAGCATAGCCAATGTTGCGCAGCAGGAGTAGCCTCGTCCATTTGAATATATTGCTATATTGGTAGGGAGAAACAAAAAGGAGAGCGTACAGATTGTTCTTAGGCCAAAAATGACATGAAATGGTAGTGGGATTGCTGGACATGTTCAAGCTCACTGTACCATATTCTGCTCCGATGTTTCTCAGAGACTGGAGATACGAAAATGTGTCAGCATTCAACAAGTCATGCCAATGCTTGGTGTACCTGATGCCCTAGTACCAATCGAGTCATTCAACTCCAAAGTCATTTTATATCCGGGGGAGACAGTGTCCTTATGGGTTTTGGTGTACGTTCCTCCCTCCAAACCTCCTGGAATTTATAGTGGGGAATTTATCATTAATGCATTGGGGGGTGATGCAATCTATCTGCAGTGGATTGGAAGTACAACTGATACAGAAGAAATTCAAAATGCACTTAACGATCTTACTGTTAAAGTTGATGACCTTGAGGATAAGCCCTTGCTAGAAATGGTTGAAGATCTTCATCTTGTAAAGAGAGAATAACAGCAGCTGCAGGAACTTTTTCTGGCATCCAATGGCCAATTGGTGAGGAGCATGGATGTTGATGATGATGCTTCATTATCATATGCTGTGCATGTGAAATTTAGTGTGACAGTATGGGATTTTGTAATTCCAATAACTCCATCTTTACTTGCAGTATTTGGTGTTTCAAAAATAGTTATAGAAGATCGGCTTAGCATAGAACATAGAAACAGTGCTTAGCATGATGCATTGGATATGTATTACCAGTGGCTTTTAAAATAGAATCAGTCCTTTTTGTTGAAAATGGGGGTGACAATATGCATGTGTCGACTTATACATGCCCCTGGCTTGCAGAATTGAATGAAAGATTGGAACAAAAAGAGGCAAAGATGACAAAGATGGTCAAAGTTGATCAGGCCGGATTGAAAGAGCAGTTTGAGAACAAACTCATGGAACTTGAAGAGGAGAAAGGAAACTCCAGATGGAAAGAGACAAACTGCTCTTGGAGATCGGAAATCTCTCATGTGCCACAGATGAACAGACTCACAAGATGCAGGAGGATTATGCTAACAAGCTGAAGGATTTGGAGTCCCAACTTGCAGAATTGAAACGGAAGCAAGATCATCAGACTCTGTTTCTCAAGCAGCATGTCCACAATGATGAAGGTCAGAAGCACTTACCGGAGGAGATTCAGAAGATGAAATCACAAAGGGTTCAATTGAAGCAAAGGATTAAGCAAGAATAAGAGTATTTTCGATATTGGAAAGCAGCTCCTGAAAAGGATCTTTGGCAGTTAAAGAAGGAAGGAAGCAAGAATGAACATGACATGCTCAAACTTCAAGCTCTTAACGAGCGACAGAAAATAGTTTTGTTAGAAAAAGACTAAAGAGGCTGCAATGGTTACCTGTAGATTAAAAGAAATCCTCAAAGGCTGCAAAACATCCCCTCTGGAACCTAGTGGAACAGGGATATGATCTTCCAGTACATCTATCAAACATATGAGTCAGAAAGCATGGCAACAGTTTGCGGATAATGAATTAGATGTTGCAGTTCATATGCATGCAGTCCGCTTCAATTATGGAAAGAAGGCTGAACTGAAAGCATCTCAAGCTTGGGAACTTGAGAAAATTTAGCATGGTGGAGATGCTTGTCTCAACTGCACTCTAAATGCTGATGATGGCACAATGGACTTGATGAAGAAAAATCATAATGTAAGGCAAGTTAGAACTGAGCTACAGAGAAAGTTATTAAACACATCTTCAAATGCACCGGTTGCAATGGCATCGGAACTATGTGAGGCTGAAGGACGTGAAAGGATAGTGTGCAGGTCAGTGGCAAAAGTTGTAGATAATGGGGAATGTTAAAGGGCTACTTAATCACATTTCTTTAGATTGTAATCGATAACTAGTTACTACCATGACTGAAGAGCTTTGAGACTGGTCTTGAAGGCAACCAACATAATAACTTGAGTGGATCTCTTTTTCATGGAGGAGGATTATGCAAGAATGATTATTTTGGCTTCTCTCTGACAAATGTGAAACTGCAAGTTTAGATACTGTTCAGATGGAATCAAGGTTGAAGATTTAAAGATCCTACATGCCAACTGGAATACAAGACTGTTTATGATGTTTTATGTTTATGGAAGGATTCTACTTTGCATCTATTAAGTGTGTGAGCTAGAAGAGTATGGATAGAGTAGTGAAAATCCATGAATGTGCCTAATAGTGTGTGATTGAGTGAGAGAGTTCAACTATTCGAGTGTAATAAAAGTTTTACGTTGAGAAAATGAAAGAGAGAGAATGAGAAATGACAGTACAAGCATACATTTTCCTTGGGCTATAAGGACACTTTGATTTGGCGATCCTACTGGGGATGCAAGCTCAGCATATCCTATCAAGGAGTGCTGTGGGCTCGCCTGGTGCCCCACTGTGTGGCACAGCTTGCGATCGAATCACAGAAAAGAGGATGTTTGGTGGTGTTGCAGCTATTGCTAGAAGTGCTGGCACAGGTCATGGCAAGGACTCAACAGAAAATGAAGAAGAGGAGGTAGAGACAAGGGCTATGATGAAAATCAAAAGATTGATGAATTCCAAGCTACTAATTATGGGAGCAGGTTATCAAGAGCTAAATAGGGATAGAATGTAGAGAAATAAAAGGCAACTGAAGAATCTTGCAAGTGAGCATAGATGGTTGCATGCACAGCTCTGGATCCATAATAAAAACTAAGAATTGGGAGTACCAGCTTTCAAAAATAGCACATGGAATATCTCATTTAACAAGAGGAAGAATTTTGATAATCAACAGTCTCGGGATTTGCTTGGAATGGCTCAGGCATGTAGTAGGGGAATGGGAAGATTCAACAACAACAACAACTATACACAAGAAGATTATACTGCAGGCATAGAGGCAGAGGCAAAGTGAAGAAGATCACTAACCATCGAGAGGCGATTCTGGAATGGAAGGAGGATATCATTATTCTTCGCACTTGTGTGTGGGGGCTTTGTGCACCCATTCTTATCTGAGAACGTTATGTGTGTGATTGTTGATTCTAGACCATGGTGAGTGTAAGTGAGGATGGGTAGAGTAGTGTGTGAATGTGTCTGGGTGAAAGGTTGCGGGTATGTGATGAGGAACGTTTTTGTGTTCAGTGGAGAAGTGAGGTGAGTATGGGTGAGGGCCAAAGAGCCTTGAGGAGTTGTGTGTGGTGATAAAAGTCAGGGTTAGTGAGTAGTGAGAGTAGATGAGTGGTGAAAATGTGTGTGGGGGGTTGGTGAACAAGGTAGAAAAGCCTTGGAGAATGTGTATGAAGGTGTGTGAATTGTAGTGTAGAGTAGAAGAAAGAAGAAGTGAGAAGGGTGAATAGGAGAGGATGAGAAAGAACTTAAGTGTGGGGGAAAGAGCAGAGAATGGTCTGGATCAGCATCATGCATTTATTTGTTCTTGATAACTTTGGTTCGCAGGAGCTCACCACCCAAGTGTGGGGGGATATGTTACCCTCATATATGTCATGCAAAAGGAAGATCCTAGAGCACTTATTTTGCATTAAATATTTGATTGTAGCCCATTTTTAACACACATCGCTCTATCGCACATATGTGGTCACATCACGGTACATAGTAGGCCACCATAAGCCACTATGCAAAATCTTCCGGTGGGTCAGGTCAACCGCAAAATGACCTCTAACTGGGGCAGAATGAGCCATTGTTATTACTGAAGCAGTTTCATGTGATGGAACACATCTTAGTAGCACTCTCGAGTGATCCATATAATATAACTTCCCTACAATTAGCCAAAATCGTCGATTATACATGGCCAGTTTTCGTCGAGCAGCAAGAGAGGTCGTATCGGGAGGACATCCACTCATCAAGAAAAGCATCAAAGTATCAGAGTAAGAGGAGGGTACCAGCAATTTTTGCTGATCATCTTGTACCGTCTCCGTTGCATAGATAGCGGGTGTGGTATCATCAACTCCTTCCAGAAGTTCACTAAAATCTAACCGAGATAAAAAGTCAGCAAGCGCGTGTGCAGACCCTAGTCTATGTACTACTGAATAATCAAACTCTTAGAGCAACAATACCCATCTTGCTAACCATCCTCCCAGATGCTGTTGGCGAACAAGGTACACCAAGGCTGCATGATCGACGTGGAAGGTGAAATAGCATCTTAGTAAATAATGCCAAAATTTCTTCACCGAATACACTAATCTAAGACATTCACGTTCAGTGACTGAATAATTGCGCTCTACCGGAGCTAATCTGCGACTCGCATAATACACTAGACGGAACCATTTCTCCGTTTGCTACATCAACACGCTGCCAATTGCAATGTCAGACGCATCCACAAAGACGTGAAATGAGAGTTCCCAATTTGGCGCTTGTAAAATAGGTGCCTAAATTAACAGTGATTTCAATCGATTGAAAGATAACTGACAGGCTTCAGTCCATTCAAACTGGTGAGGAGTACTGGTTATCAGTCGATTGAGGGGTGTGGCTAGATGAGCAAGCCACCGCAAATGTTGCCTATGCCACCGGATTTTTCCCAAGAAGCGCATCACTTCTTTGGGTGTCTTGTGAGCAGGTGCCTCCAGTACTGGCTTCACCTTATCTGGATCAACTTGGATCCCCTATTTTGAGATAATGTGCCCTAGCAACTTGCTGCAAGGTATAGAGAATACAGATTTATTTGGGTCTAAGCACAAACGGTATTCTCAGCACTTTAAAAAATAGCACCGTAAATGATACAGATGCGCCGAAGTATCACTGGATAAGGAGAAGTCATCCAAGTAAACTCTCATGAATGTAGTTAGATAAGGAGAGAAAACTTCTTGCATACATCGCTAAAATGTACTTGGAGCATTTCGTAGCCCAAACCACATCACTGTACACGCATAAATGCCCCAATCAGTTATAAATGTTGTCTTCGGAATGTCTTGCTCCGCCATTGGTACTTGGTTATAACCACTATATCCGTCCAAAAAGGAGTACATCTCACAGCTTGCCACATCATCTAACATTGTGTCCAAAAACGGCAGAGGGAATGGATCAGGTACTGTGGCTGCATTTAATTTCCAATAGTCCACACAAATTCGTAATTGCTTATTCTTCTTAGGAAGTATGACAATGGGGGAAATCCACTCCGGATGCTCGATGGGGATAATAAACCCAATCTTCAACAATCGATCCAATTCTTCTTTGACCTGAGCCGCATAGTGAGGATTCATTCTATAGCTGGGTTGTTTAATAGGCCGAGCATCTGGTTTCAGCGTAACCCGGTGTTGATAGATGCACGGATCCAACCCCTTCATCACGGTAATCCCAAGCAAATACATCAGAGAATTCACGTAGTAATTGTAGTAAGTTATCTTGGAAGGTCTCTGATAGTCCTGCCTTGATCTTCACTGGCCGCGGATTGGCTTCATCACCTAAGTTGCAGGTAACCAATTGGTCTTCCCGTACATAGAACTGTCGGGGCATAGCAAAGTCATCAACTGGCTGAAGCAATTATTGTAGCGTCATATCATCCAAGGTCGGTGCTGCACTTGATTCTGGTTCACCTGTCAGTGGTACTACCGTACAGGCCGTCGGACTCCAGTTATCTGCAACCGTTTGTAAGTCCATATTTTCGAGTGCCATCAAATTGTTGTTGGTTTTAAGAAAAGCTTCCTCTTCATCATCTGAAAGACCATCTAGCATGTGTACAGGTTCTGCTACATATGTCGTGCATGCAAGTCACAAGGCTGCATGTCATCTAGTGGAAGACATATTTCCGGTGGTTATTCTTAAAAATCAATTCATGCGCTGACCAATCCTGAACTACCTTAGCTTGCTTTAACCATGGTCGTCCAAAGAGCAGGTTATAATCAAGGCTAGATTCTGGTAATTCCAGAACAATGAAGGTCATTTTAAATACAGCTCTTTGAAGAGTAATAGGAATGTCTCGCACCAATCCAACCAGATGAACTCTAGATTGATCAGCCATGCGGACAAAAAATTGGACAGGTTCGATGTGCGTCCATCCCATCCATTGACAAAGTGCAACTATTGCAATGTTTACTCCAGATCCTCCATCAATTAATACTTGGATTATTTTATGATTATTATACCAGACTGTAATTAAGGGCACTGTATGGTCCACCATCGGGTCCAATTCGATCTGAATTGTTGCTGTCGAAGGAGCACATGAAGATCTTGGACTGACTTGTTGTTGGAACTATTGGCGTACGCCAGGGATCAAAGCCAATAATTGTCCCAATGGTAGTGTAATGGACGCCTTGGATAATACATCCCACACGAGATCAACTTTTGCTGTTTTCAGTACGGAGTTTGGTGGGGACTCCGGTATTGTTTGGGTCAGATTTCTTCCTTTCGGTACTGCCTGCGGTATGCTTTGTTGCATCACCAGAACTGGGTCAGGAAAAATAGTTTGTTCCTGGGTCACCCACTTGCTTGCTTTAGTAAACACCTTCTGCTGTTCACGAATTCCAGGTTCAAAAATCTCCACAGCTGGCTGTAATTGCTTTCCCAAACGTGTTTGCACCATTGCTATTTGGGTGTCAACTTTTGAAATGTACACCATGTTCACCATCGGGTGTTGCCGTTCCTTTTTCCTTTTATCGTACTCAGCCGTATCTCTACAATACCTATGGATATGCCATATTTCACCGCAAAAATGACATTTACGTGGTGGAGGAGATGCATCTTCACCTGATGGACCCGCATTCCATCGAGTTTGTCCAAAGTTAGTTGAGCGTGCTCCTCTATAAGTCTTGTATCCTTGGTAAGGAGTATTCCTCATTTGTGGTGGTACGTAGTGACTGGCCGGTTGCCCTTGTTCCTGAATGATAGCATTGACTGCCGCTTTGCTCTGTACCTTTGCATTATAAGAATAGGTCTTCGTAGTGCTGTATGGCAAATGGCGCAATACATTTGATTCAGAGCGCAGGCTGAGCTGTTGTGTCCTGTATTTTTACATTTTGTATAGTAAATTTGTTTCAGAGGATCCTCCTTTGGATGCTTGGATGCCTTCAACCACTCTAAATCTTCAGTAAATCCACCCACTCTATTTTCTAACTGTAAAGCCATGGCGACGACGGCATCCAAGGTCATTCCTCCCACACATCATATAATCATGATCTGTTTCAGTTGGGGATTTAATTCGTTTATGAACCAGAGTAATGACGTCGTCTGGTAAATTGGCATGCGCTGGTGGTAACTGCCGTAAATGAGTCCGAAATAGAGTGGCATAGTCTTGTACATTCTCATGTGGCTTCTGCCTGTTATTCTGTAGGTAATCAAAAATTTTTGCTGGTTTTTTCTTTAATGGAATCGTTGCAAAAATGCATCCTTCACATCATCGTACTATCAGAAATGATTCAAGTCATACTCGGTTAACCAATGTGCAACTTCATTAACCAAAGTTGACTAGAACACAATGGCTTTATAAGCAGGGTCTGTTGGGTAATTCAAAACTGCGTAATCAATTTCAAATGTCTGCACATACGCATCGGGATCATCTCTCGGAAAACCTCCAACTTTTGTGTATGTGACTCCGGCTGGCACCGAACGTGGTGGAATAATATGTTGCTGTTGTTGTTGTTGCTATTGTTGTTGTTGTTGTTGTTGTTGCTGTTGTTGTTGTTGCTGTTGTTGTTGTTGCTGTTGTTGTTGTTGTTGCAAACTACTCATGCTGCCTAAATTTTGGGGAAGTACTTCTTGATGTTGTTGGGCCGTATGGTCACTTTGCCAACTTTTCAGTCCTAAGATATCTCTGAACCGATTACTTAGCTCAAAATCTAACAACCCTTTCTCAACTTTAGTGTCGAAATTGGCTAAATTTGCACCTAAAAACGGTGAATGCAATAAACTCCTGCCGAACAATAGCGCACTATTACCGAAGACCATCGAATTGTCACTGGAGATCATCGAATTGTCATCGGATAATACTGAACTATCATCGAAGATCACCAAATTGTCACCAAGGATCACCGAATTGTCATCGGAAAATGCTGAATTGTCATCGCACTGTGCAAGTACAACCAAAAACTAACGTACTATCTTCAGAATGTATCGGACTATCGCTGGAACACACTCGATTATCGCCGTAAGCTACCGAACTCCTTCTGCACAGTACCGAACTACCACCCGAATTTGGTTGTTCTTCACTTCTACCATCAGAGGGTGTTCCTAACGAACTCGAAACTGGCCAAGGATGCTGATCACTTTGATATTTGGGATAAGATTCGCCCGGAACGTGTTACCGGCATATATCAAAGGATTCTTCTTTGACCCTTAACCTTTTTCTTCAACTGGCTACTCCATTTCCCACAGACGATGTCAATGTTGAACTTGTATTTTAAACTGTTTATCAGATCTTGGTTCTTCGGATGGTTAGGGGTCTGTAAAACAGAGGCCTTGTTTGTATTTTCCCAAATCTACAGATTCAGTTATATGCTACTACACCAACTTAGTGTTCAGAGTTAAACTATCTTTCAACTACTGTTCTGCGCATTACAACATCATTCACTGCAATACGCATAAACGTGCAACTTCGTCACTTTACCGCAATACCGGATTAACTTAATACTTCATCAAAGACTTAACGAATTACTAAACTTAATGAACAAAGTTACAACATACTCAGAATACTCAAAATATAGACAAGGTGACATGCTCCACCTTAGGCATTCGCCCAGACCAACAGTCCAACGTCGACTACCTTCTGTTTCATGCACGCTCTTTTCATTAATAAAAAAGAGTTACAACGGTTTGCGCTACGCCCTTTCGGTGTGCGTGCAAATTTCCAGAATTACATTACAAAATATATGAATTCCATTCTGGTGGCTCACAGAAGCTTCCAAGAAGGTAAAAATGTTTTCAAGGATACTACGACCCTTGACAAAGCTAGTGTGCATCGGATGGACATAGTCTCAGACTTAGAGCCTTCACAAGGATTTTGTAGACTAATTTGAGAAGCATGATCAGGTGTTAGTGTCTAATATCATCTAGATGCTCCCCCCTCCTTGGGGATAAGGAAGATCAAGCCCTTAAAGAGTGTCTCAAGAAGATGTCTCCCCTCCATGACCTCTTGGAAGGCAAGATGAATCCCATCCCCAAGGAACCCCCAATATTTGATGACAAAGCTAAGGGCAAGACCATCATCATCAGCACAGTTGTCCCTAGCCAAGCCACACATTGCATAAAAAATCTCATTATGAGTAAAAGGGGCCAGAAGCATAGTCTACATTTCAACAGTCATCAATCATCCTACTTTTTGCATGATGCACCACTTGATCTCCTACAAAGTTACAAAGCGTGTCTCCGCAGCCAAAAGGGTGTCATAGAACTGAGTGGAAAACTCTCTTCACTCCCTAGGCTCCATATCACAAGAGCCATCCATCCATTGAAGCTGCCTAATACCACCCCATGATTGGCAGGACCAAACTGTTGAGAAGAACTCCCTAGAGATACGATCACCCACTTGATTCCAATGAGGGATCTACCTATGATGAAAAAATACCGAGTGCCTATCCTTGGTCACCCTCAGCTCTTATTGAGCATGGGGCAAGCTGTGAGCCAATCCACTCATAATCTGGATGGTGCTCCAAGAGCCGTTATAGGGAGGCCATGCCCCTGTGTAGACAGTGCTCGCTTTCCTAGATCCAAGCCAACCGTTGGCTACTCTCCTCGTGTAAAAGGGATCTAATCATCTGCAAGCTAGTTACAAGGGACTAAGCGTGGTATCTCTCATCCCAAATCATCTAGGACCAAAGTGCCTCAATCCAATCAGATAGGCATCCATCAGGCTAAACTTTCTCAATAATCCTCAACACCATGGGACCTCTTGTATCCCCCTCAATGAAGGAGACAATCATAGGGACATTCTCAGAAATGCAAGAGCCTACCACAATGCATGTATTTCCACCACACTTAGCCAATACATCACTAATGTATATATGATCACTCTGGAGAGATTCATCCCTCCAATCCATCGATCAGACCAAGAAAAATGGAGGTTCCCCCTCTCTATCTGATAAAACCCTTAGTATGCCATAACTCAACCTCAAAGTCAAGCAAAGTCACTCCCAAGTCACAAGCTCTAACCTATGCATAGTGGTTTGGCTACCCCTAGTGATCCTTAGGTGCGTGAATCATATTGAAGTCACCCAAAACACACCAAGCATTAACATATGGAAGATCATCAGTGATCTGAGACTAGAAAGTGGCATGGGCACTCTCATGGTTTAGAGCATACACCATTAAGAATTTGTATCACTTCTTCCCATGAAGCACAATCACCCATATGGCCTTTCTCAGGATAATCTCACTATGATCCACAATTTTAGACTAAAAGGACTCCCCAATAAATATACATATACCACTCTGTGAGCCATTAGGTCCATACCCAGCTGACCAAAAAGCTTTGCCATCTCTCTAGAGAAGCTATCTGCACTACCACATATAACTCAAGGATAGATGAGGCTCCTACAACATCATAATATCAATGGGTCTACCAACCATACACTGGCAAAGCTCCTGTCCCAAGCAAGATTTGTATTGTAAGAACTGAGGCCCACCCATACCCTGGACACTCCAATCTAAAAAGATGTGATTATACATGAAGGAAGCTATGGTGTCACCTGGAGCAATCAAGAGTAGCTGATAATTCTACCCGATTGGTTTCATAATTAGTCACCACTAGTAAATAATTAGTCCTTGATGGAAAATTCACCAAATAAATTGGATGTATGAAGTCAAATCCCCATCTTTCAAATGGCTACAAAGAAATTAATTCTTTGAAGAGGTATACATGTCACAACTTGTAGGGTGTGAAAACTCTAATTATCATAATTATGTGTGCAAGCTTAAGAAAAATTTCTATGGTTTAAAACAAGATCCTAGAGCTTGGAACTACAGATTGGTGACCTATATACAAGATCAAGGATTCAAATCAAGCAATCCGAATCCATCTTGGTTCATCAAGAAGATTCATAATGAAGTTATCTATTTATCTATATATGTAGATGACATAATTATGACAAGTGATGACTTGAATGGAATAGAAAGGATCAAACAACATATGCAAGAAGAATTCAAGAGTAATGACCTTGGAGAGATCACATTCATCTTAGGAATGCACATCACCTATATAGATGAAGGGATGTACTTGATTCAAGGAAGGCATATTCAAGATCTACTCTTGAAATTCAAGTTGGAGAATGCTCAACCTATAGGAATACCAATGGAGATGAATCAAAACATTAGTGTTTATGAAGGTGAACATATTGAAGATATAAAAGAGTATCAAAGTCTTATGGGTAGCCTAATCCATGCTACAAATGCAAGGGCAGATATTTCATATAGTGTTGGAGTTCTTAGTCAATTCATGCACTCTCCAAGAAAGCCACTTATTGATGCGGTTAAGAGAGTACTCAAGTACCTCAAAGGCACTATTAATGAAGGTATATTCTATCCTTATACATCAGATTTGGATGTCAACTTATACTCAGATGCGGATTGGGCAGGATCCAAGGATGATAGGAGAAGCACATCATGTTTTCTAGCCTTTGTAGGATCTAACCTTATCTCTTGGTCTTCCAAGAAGCAACCTATGGTTTCACTATCCTCAAATGAAGTTGAATATAGAGGATTTACCATAACAACTCAAGAAGTCATCTAGTTAAAGGAGTTATAAGCAGACTTGGGGCTTGTGAGCTCCAAACTTGACATATTTGGAGACAACATAAGCTCAATGCATCTAGCAGCAAATCTTGTATACCATGCAAGAACTAAACATATAGAAGTACACTATCACCATCACAAAGAAGCTTTTAGCAAAAGAAATTGATGTTTCACTTGTATCAACAAAGAAGCAAGTGGTAGATATGATGACTAAAGTTCCTGACGGAGTTAAGCTTTGCGATTCCAAGCAATTGTAGGGATTCAAATAATCAATGAATGAAGAATCAAGCATGATTTAGCTTGAGAGGCAATTGTTAGAACATCAATCTTACACCATGCTTGAATGAAAATATTTTCTAGATCAAGTTATTATTTAGAGTGAGCCATAGTGTCATGGTATTTAGTATATTCTTCATTCGTTGTAAAATGTTCCATAAGTGATTATGGATTCTAAGGCTTTATTCTTGTCAAATAATAAATATGAGAGAGCCAAAATCCAAGATTTTTGAAGTTGTTACTAAACCAACTACCTCAACCATTGTTGGGTGTGTGTAGAAGTGTAGCATCTTCAAAAGTAAGTGGCTCTTCATTACATGCTATTGCAATAAGAGAATAATCCACAAAATTAGTTGATGCATGGTGAGAGCTTGATCTTGTTCTACCAAGTAAAGGTACACTCAATTTTCTATCCTACAAAGTTTGTTTTAGCCACTTTTGCATGCTTTATGCACTCTTGATAGACATGTTCATTATGTAATACATCATCAACATGTATAGCATGCATGGGCTGAATTTCATGCTCATTTTCAACCATATTTTGTCGCAAATGTTCAACCATATGTGATTGGAAATTTCTAGAAATTTCGATCACTTTTTGTTAGAAAAATTTAGCCATGTTTGGCTAGAAATTATTTGCATTTTCAACTCTATTTTGCTAGAAGTTTTTAGTCCTTTGAACCTAAGTTGGCTGGTCTACATGACAATGATTAAATGCACCACTTTCAAACAAAGGCATGAGTACAAATGATATCCCTTAGTTTTAGGGCTATAACCAACAAATATTAAATTTCTTTGCCTTGTCATCAAGTTTGTGATGTTGTGATGGCACAAGAGCATATGCCAAACAACGAAACATGCACATATGACTAACCATAGGTTTATGTCCATTCCAATCCTCATAAGGAGTGATGGCTCTTAATGCTTTTGTAGGGCAATGATTCAACACATAGTTTGCATACATTACTACTTCTATCCATTGCAAGGAGTGTTCTATTTTTACGCTCAGCAGCACCATTTTGCCAAGGTGTATATGGCACCATACATTGGTGTGAAATTCCCCTTTCACAAAGAAAAGCATTAAACTCATGTGACATGTATTCACCACCACGATCTGTGCATAGAGTCAAAATCTCTGTTTGAATAAAAATTTTCAGCCATAGCTAAAAATGATTTGAGACAAGAAAATACCTCATTCTTTGCTTTTGTAGGATATATGGCGAGTAGCATCATCAATGAAAATAACAAAATATAGAGCTTCCCAAAAGGTAGAGTATTGACAGGACCACATACATCACTATGAACAAGTGGCAATTTTCTTGTAGTCTATGTATGACTGTATTTTGGAACATAAGCATAATGCATTTTTCCAAGAATGCAACCTTCATATGCATGCATTTCAATGGACTCAAGTGTTGGAAAAACAATAACCACATTAGGGGAGAAATTGAACCCAACATGGGCCTTGTAAGGATCCCTAATTTTTAGAGATTATCTTGTGTGGTAGTGAGGGAAAAAAATACTATAGTTTTTATAAAAAATACTATTTCCAAGAGATCATAATTGAGTTTTTTGTTGTGTTGGATTTGTAGTTTTTAACTACCTTTGAATATTCCTCATGAATGCATGAAATTAACCAAGGTGTTCTTCGCAAAAAAGGACAAAATACAGTGCTCAGTGTGTGGGGACTCATGGGCATTTGAAGCCATTAGATGCTCTACATAGAAGATGCGATTGAAGAATGTGTGTCTGGCATAAAATGACAAAATAGAGCAAACACATCACTTGAAAGGTGTGGGAGAAAAGAATAAATAGAATACAAACTTTTTGATAATTGAAGATCGTTGGATACCTCTCATGGACATGTGATTCAAGTTCGAGTTTGGTAGAAGAGGGCAAAAAAGAGTCACATCATTCAAGGGAGATGGGAGAAAGTGTGTGTGTGTGTGTGTGTGAGAGAGAGAGAGAGAGAGAGTACTGACTTTAGGACCAGAATTACTACCACACATTCAATGCACAAAATTCGGATGTATCCTATTCAAATACGATTTTGTGTGGTTGGATTTTAAACCAAACCATTGCATCCTTTGTTCATCTAATGGCCTAAAAAAAAAAAACTCCTCTATTTAATGCCATGGCCTAAGAGGCATCTGATCAACATCATATCCAATGGACTCTATTAAAAGATTGTCAATCTTCTGCAAGGAGAATTGCATGCTTTGGATTGATATCCCCATCCAATGGTGCATAATTAAAGGTGCATTTGCTTCCTTCTTTCAAGCTACATCATTGGATATCCTCAATATCCAAGGGTGGAGATCAAATTTGGATCAATAACTTTGAATTTTGTGCTCCACAAACCACCAAGGGAGGAAATATCACAATTTTTTAGCACATTTTAGTTGTTTTGACTACTCCAAACCTAGGGAAGCCTAGGCCTAGCCTACTTGATTGAGGCTCTAGACTGTGGCCACCACCCTCCTCTCATTGGTCCATCACTAATCACCCCTTAATCTAAAAGGTCCATGTAGGAATCACTTTTTCCCCTAATGCATGTCCTTCTTTTGCAAGTAAAGCAAACTATTAAGTTTAAGTGACAAGAACAAGCATGACAAAGCTCCATTTGAGCCATGGAAGAAGTATGAGCAACCAAGGCATTTGAGGCAGCCCTCTTGTATGTATCCAAGTGATACAAACTAGTACATGATGTACTAGACATCACAATAATATTGCCATTGCTGAAATAATGAACAATAGACTTATCATCAACAAAGTGTACATGAAGTCTAGCTTTGGCAATCAATGGAACTGAAATGAAGTTCTTCTTGATACTAGGCACATATAATGCATTTTTCAAGATAATCACACCTCCATTTATAGTCTTAGGCTTTATTTCTCCTAATCCAATGATTGGATAAGAGGCATTGTTTGCACACACCACATGTCCTCCTCTGGATGCATCTTTCAAAGATGCATAAAACCTTTTGCATGAAGTTATGTGCTTTGAAGCACCACTATCAAAGAACCAATACGAATCAGCCTCACTCACAACCATACACTTATAATGCAATGATTTATCGTAATGACATGTAATAGCACATGCCCAAAAAACTTGAGCAATTTTGGCTTCATCATTCTTTGCATTTGAAGACAATACGCATGTCAAATTCTTTCTTCTTTTCATTGTGCTTAGCAAGCTTTATATGCTCATCAATAGTATGACTAGCCTTCTTGCAATATTTGCATATCTTCTTCTCTTGCAAATTAACATCATCAAAGTAATGAGTGGAAGAGGAAGGTTGAGGCTTTGGTTTTGATGAAACCAAAGCTGAACCATACTTACTTTTCCTTTTTATGAGATAGCAAGTGCTTGTGTTCCCTCAATCAAACCACTCCTATTCACTCTAGATAAGAGGCACAACCTCATCGAATGCATACATATTGGGTTTCCCTTTTGCAACTAAACAAAGTGTAGTGGCAAAACTTTGAAAAGATTTCGGTAAATCCTTTCAACAATGTACAAATGAGTGATGCATCTGGAATAATCTCATCTATGTTTGCCAATTGCTCTTTCAAGTCCTTGATGTGTATCACATACATATTCATAGACTCATTTTTGGCCATACATACATTCTCAATTTCAAGAGTGGCTCATGCCTGTATTGATGTAGAACATGACTGAATGTGTGGTACCATATGATGCATCATAGAAAGCGCAATCAATGCATGAGCTTGAGCATCTTTTCCATCCCATCTAAGTTTCTCCTCTATAGGTGGAGAAGGAGTAACCATTGTACTTAGAGAAGAAGCTTCATTTATGGCAATAGACTATGAAGTAGAAGAACTTGTGGGTCTTCGATCTACATCTGCCACTATGTTCCATAGCTTTTTTGCAACAAGAACATGTTTCATCATGTAAGGAAACATGGATAGTTTTTCCCATCAAGCTTATCTTCAGCTTGGGGCATGTCAAAAAATTCATTGCTGCCCACCATTTCACTAAAGAATAAGAATGTGACAAGATCTTTACTTCAACAAAAGCTAAAATGAGTTATGAAATTTCAGCTCACAATCCGTCACCCTGATGGTCATTTTAATTACACGTATGCCTTCAAAATGGAGGTGCAACTAGTGGAAATGTTTCTTTGCTGTTGAAAATCATTGTTCTATGCTTTGAAGTCAATTTTCACTGTTGAAAGTGTGTGCATGCAACGATGCAAAAAAACAAAACTTGAGAAGGAGTTGAACATGCTCTCATACCATTGTTAGGTGTGTGTAGAAGTATGAGAGACACACAAGAAGCACACACAAGGAGCACAAACACAACAAGACACACAGAGAAGACTGGTGGCTGGAATAAACTCTCCCTATTGATGATGATCAGAATGGAACTAAGAGCTAAATAATATCCCTAAGTACCAAGTACCACCACATATGAGTGAATCATGTATGTGGTAACATGGGGAAAAAATCTCTAGCCAACACTAGAGTAAAAAGATCCCATGTCTAGGGAAAAGGTTCACATCAACACTATTCAAGGAACACATAAGTGTAACAATCATCTTTTTTAATTTGATTCTCCATTTTTTAGATTATAGGAAAACTAATCACAATCACAATAAACTATCATGCAAGTGATTTTGAATTCAATTTGGATGTAGAAGAGT
Source organism: Ceratopteris richardii (assembly GCA_020310875.1). NCBI lineage: Eukaryota > Viridiplantae > Streptophyta > Polypodiopsida > Polypodiales > Pteridaceae > Ceratopteris > Ceratopteris richardii. Next base: position 87,484,356 of record CM035443.1, read on the forward strand.
TTTGAAATCCACAAGGAGTCTATATAAAGACTCAAAAATATTTTCACATTAATGTTAGATGAATATACAATTACTTTCATCTTCATCTTGCTTGTTGCTCACTTTCTTGCATCATCATCTCCAAAGTTTGTTGTTTTGCAAAAGATGGTTCTCACTCCTCAAAAGTCCAATTCTTGTCAGCAAGGGCTCATTAAAAATTTATTAGTGTCTACTTTATGAGTATAAAATTTTGTATTATTTGGTTCAATAAATTTTGAGAAAAAAGTTTTATGCTCTCAGGGTCTTTCTTTGCACATCCCTAAAAAGTCTAGGAGATAGAGTCAATGCTAAGCTTATAATTAGAGCATAGCTTGATTATAAAGTTTATTCTTGTGCATAATAGCTACTCAAACCTATAATCAACTATCCTCTAAGAGGACTTTGGCCAATCTTAATGAGGATGAGAGCATTGAGCTTTAGAAGTTGCATATTCCAACCAAAATAGTAAGCTCTTCATGTAGTTTGCTCATGTGCAATTTATCTATTTTAGATCAACTATTTGTAAATGATCTTCCAAAGAACATAGGTTGTTTTATTGCATGAACTTGAAGCTTAGAAGGTATAATAAAGTCCCCAATAGATAAACGCCAGGTCCTGTACTCGCTAGCTGGACCAAACTACAACATCTTCAAGTACATATTTCTACTAATCTTCAATTCATCAAGCACCCACACTTTTGAGGGCATTTAGGGTGCTGATTTTATCCATAGAGGGAGATGATTCCCATATATCTAGGTTTACTATTTTTGCCATGTCTTTTTCATATGAAACCGGAATCAGGAGACTTAACTTGAGCTAGATTTCAAACATCAAGAGCTATCTTTTTGAGTGTTTAGATGACACATTTTAACGCCTAAAAACTATCTATCCATAAGGTTCTAGTTGACTTTTGACTAGTGAGGGGTGCTTTTGAAATAAAATTCATGATCATTGTTGATGCTTAGCACTTCTTAATCACACATTTCCTTCACACCTGCTAAGAATGATGGTTGGAGAGTGTAGTGGGCCTATTTGGGTTGCTAACGAACACAAATAATCATATATGTAGCTTGGAAGATGATCCACTAATTGATGGATAAAAACAGATATGTTGGAGTTGATCCAAGAACAAAAAAAACTTGCTATTTTTGTTATTACACTTGTTTACTGTTTTGAACAATTCTCTAAGCACGGGAACAATTGACTTAATTCCTTTTGAGGAACTCTAATTAGCTTAGCAAGCTATCAATCATGAGTGATTTCATAAAAAATGATGGACTACATGCAGGGAAAGCTGTTTAGCAAGTTATAGCTCCATCCCGACACTCACAGGCTACAACAGTCATCAGACCAGTGAGCAAAAATACATTAATATCTCAGGAGTTCGAGAAGCAATGCTAATGAAACTTTGTAGGAGTCTAATAGACAGTATGCAAAATCTAACATGCTTTAAATCATGGCAAATGATCAACTACACACTGAGAAAAAGCTCTGAGAAGATCACTATTATGATGGAGTTATAATAGAGAAGTGAAATGAGAATGTAATTATCATATACGTATTAAAACATGTACAAATACAACATCATTGGCAATCGTATATTGCTCAATGTGTGAGAGGTGAATGAGCTATGAGATGAGCTCTCACTTCACAATGAATGCCCTTCAAAATGATCTCCTAAACTCGAGGTACACACGGGTCTTTTTTATCCTCTTCTTATAGTCATGTTTGGAGCCAAAGTTTGAATTCAAATTCAAACTTGTACCTAAAATGTGAATCCTAAAGTGTAGGATAGATTCCCTCATTTCTCAACAACTGATTGATTCATGATTGTAGAGCCTCCCAACTCCACGTGGGTGTAATCCACTTTTACAAGGATAAATATGAAGGATTGTTACAAGAGACTAATCATATGAAGTCCTGCATAGGTTATGCCAATAAATTAAGCATAAGTTAATTAACCAAGTATGTGGGCTTGGGTTTAATTGCACCAATAGGTCCCCCTCAAGCCTTACGTGCTTGGTCTTCATTGCTCCTTGATTTCTTGCAAACCAATCATCAATTTGAACCTGTTCATCTTTGTTCCATCCAATGACTTGGTGAGTATATCTGCACATTGTAAATGAGTTGATACATAAGATAGTTGAATATCCTTGCTAAGCAATTTCTCCCTTACATAATGATAGTGCACTTCAATGTGCTTAGTCCTTGCATGGTATACAGGATTAACAGCCAAATGAAGTGAGCTAGTGTTATCTCCAAAGATTATTGGAGTGTAGCATAGCTTCTTGAGTTGCATTTGCCAAACCTCTATATTCTGCTTCTGTGGAAGATAAGGCCACTGTTGGTTGCTTCTTATATGACCAAGATATAAGCTATGAACCTGCAAAGGATAGGTACCTTGAAGTGCTCCTCCTATCATCCTTGGAGCCAGCCCAATCTGCATCAGAATACATCTTTATATCTATGTCAGAGGTGAAGGGATAGAACAACCCTTCATTCATTGTACCCTTTAGATACATAAGCACCCTCTTTGTAGCTTCCATATGAGACTTCATTGGTGCATGGATAAACTGACTCAATGTACTCTCTCCATAGGCAATGTCTACTCTTGTAAGAGTAGCATAATTGAGACTCCCCACAAGTTGTTGATAACTTGTAACATCATCAAGTGGTTCACCTTAATTAGAACTGAGTTTATGGTTGAGTTCCATAGGAGTACCTTCAATTTTAGTGTTCCCCATCTTAAACTTTACCAACATATCATGTATGTACTTCCTTTGAGTGATAAATATACCAGAATCTATATACACAAGCTCTAAGCCAAGAAAGTAGGTTAATAAACCAAGATCATTGATTTTAAATTCCTTCATTAATTGAGCCTTGACCTACTTGATGCCATTAGCAGCATTCCCTGTAATAATGATTTCATCTACATAGACACATAAGTAGATAACTTCTCATTTGTTTTTCTTAACAAATAAAGAAGAATCTGCCTTGCTTGCCACAAAGCCTTGGTCTTGCAAATAGTAACAAGCCTTATGGTTCCAAGCTCTAGGAGCTTGCTTGAGACCATAAAGTGCCTTCCTAAGCTTGCATACATAACCTGTTTATTGTCATCTTCAAAACCTAGTCCTTGTGCCATATATACTTCTTCTTATATCCATCCATTTAAGAATGCATTATTGACATCTAACTGAATTAGATTCCAATTTTTAGAAGCAGTAATACTTACCAAAACCCTAATTGTTGGCATCTTTGCCATAGGTGAAAATTTTTCTTCATAGTCCACTCCATGAGTTTGGGCAAATCCTTTTCCCACTAACCTTGCCTTTTACCTGTTTATAGAGCCATCTGAGTTCTTTTTGGTTTTGTATATCCACCTGTATCCAATTACCTTCATGCCTGGCTTCTTGGGAACTAGATCCCAAGTACATTTCTTATACTTCTTCCACTTCTTCCTTCATGGCTTCTCTCCATTCTTTCTTCTTCCTAGCCTCTTCACATGAAGAAAGCTCTTCTGTCATAGAGTCTTTAATGATATACACAATCATATCCATACCTTATGGGCTTCTTGCTTTCTCTTTGTGATCTCCTCAGTGCTTGATTTGAAGACTCTGGTATGTCTTCTAATTGCTTGAGTTTGACCTTGCCTCTTGACTTCCAAGCCTTGAAGTCAATCTGTTCTTCATCCTCTGAGTTGATATCTTCTACTAAGTGTTGATCTTCTTGAGTGAGGGTTGGAAAATCATTTTCCAAATAATATGGTAACTTGAATTTCCTGCAGTCATCTTCAAACCATGAATTATTTTCATCAAATACTACATCCCTACTAACTATAAATGCTTTGTTAGTGGATTGTACAGCCTATACCCCTTTTGGTTCTGATCATACCCAATAAATATACATTTCTCAGCTCTGGGGTCAAGCTTTCCTCTTATTTGTGAGGGGATGTGTCCATAAGCAATGCACCCAAATATTTTGCAATGATCCAATGAGGTTCTCGTGCCATTCCATGCTTCATAGGGTGTCATACCATCCAATGATTTGGATGGAGGCATGTTGACCAAGTAGGTGGCTATGGAAACAGCCTCTACCCATAGGTAATTAGGTAACTTTTTCTCATTTAACATAGACCTAGCAATTTCAACAATTAACTTGTTCCTTCTCTCTATCACTCCATTCAATTCTATCTACATGGATATGAAAATACCTAACCTCAACACCTTGATTGGGCAACTCTTCACCCATGAGACACAACTCAACAAGAATGGTGACAACTCTAGAGGTAACCAATCTTTTGCCCTTTATACATATAAGAATAAAGCTAATGATAAACGGAAAAGCAAGAAGTATGAAGAAGAGGCTAGTACCTCTCAAGCTAATTATGCAAGAAGCAGAAGAGGTGCTACAGGAAGGGGTAGAGGAGGAAAGCAAGGTAGGGGAAACCCCATAACATTTCATCATGCAACATTTGTGGTCTTAACAACCATACCACAAAAGAATGCTTCAAGAATACAAGGAATCAAAGGGGAAGAGGCTTCCATAGAGGTAGCTATGGGCAATCAAGAGGTAGATGCAACAATGGTGGAGGCAACTACAACCATAACTACAATCAAGGCTACAACAACAACAATTATCAAGGAAATTTTAGAGGAAGAAAGGACTACAACAACTATACTGAAGACCAAGACGACTCATTACTCATCATGAACATGACATCCAAGCAAGGTAAAGATGATGAGCATCTTTTCTACATTGATTCAAGTTGTTCCAATCATGTGGCTGAAAATGTAGCTCTATTATCTGATCTTGAAGAACCCAAAGGGAAGCATGAAGTACAAACAGGTGATGATACTAAAAACTCAGTCAAGCAAATTGGAAATATCAACACATCTGATGGTAGCATGAAACTTTTGAGTAAATTTTGTATGTGCCTGCTATAACCAAAAACCTAATTACATCTTTCTTCTTGGTTACATAATCAGCCACTCCTTGCTTTGGTTGTTTCTTTAGAGTTGTAAATTCCATCCATAACTGATTCTTCCTAGCTCTTGTGTTTGAGGAGAAATATGATGAGAGTATTTCCCAAGTCTCTTGGGAGGTGTTGGTAGTAACCAAAGGCACAGACGAAGAGGACGCATGTGAAGGCAGACTACAAAGAGTCATGGGGAGCCAAGCCATCTATTTTTTCCTAAGAAACATGTTTTATATTACTTTTTCAAAACCCCAAAAACATTGATTTTCATCACTTTTGTAACATATGTATCATAGAAACACCCACTTTTGTAAATAGTAGCCCCATTTTGTGAAGCCGAGGATTCCTCAAGCTTGAGGAGCTTAGGTAGATCGAGCATACCAATTTTGGCTATTTTTAGATCTCGTTTAGACTTCCAAATAGTGTCTAGAACCTATTTTTTAACTATGTCAGACATTAGATGTGAACCGATCAAAGCTAGTCTAAAAACTATAAATAGAGCTAGAGAGCTCATTTTTTAGGTTAGCTTGTATGAGTTGAGAAGAGCGTAGAGCTATTTTGAGTTTGTAAGATTGTAATTGAGCAATAGAGTGTACTTTCAACCTTCCATTGTGTCTTGGCTTGTCTCTTTCTTGTGTGTGTGTGTATGTGAGTGTGCAACTCCATGCTTCTCACCTACACTCTCACTACATCTCGCATTCACGATCTTTATATCACTCCTACCTCTTTCGTGGATTGACATTGAGGAGTTGGAGCTTCTTAACGTGGTGCTTACCATCATATTAGAGCAACACCAAATTTGGCGCCATTGTCAGGGATCAAGTCTAGGACAAATGCGTGATGGTAAGAGTATAGCAAGAATTGGCATTGGAAGGTAAAAATTTTAGTTTGTTGCTGTCGTTTTTGTGTAGTTTTTGGTGTTTTCCACCTCCTCTACACTCCTCCTTCACCATCGCATCATCTTCATCCACTCCAGAAAAATACAAAATTTCACCATATCCACCCATCCTCCTCATTTCCCTCATTTGCACATGCGAGAGAGAGAGAGAGATTTTGTAATGTTTATCTATCTGTCTATCTATCTATCTATCTATCTATCTATCTATCTATCTATCTATCTATCTATCTATCTATCTATCTATCTATCTATCTAGTTATGCATGTTTTTGAGCTTTCTTGTAGGTACAGTGCTCCAGAACAGCAAGAGAGCATCCAACATGTGAGAAATTCAAATTTCTATCAGGTCTGCCGTAGGTATTAGACCATAGTGATGATCTGACAAGTTTGACATTTTGGTAAGCATATATAGCACGGTGTAGGTGACGCTTGCGCACACACGAATCCACAGCTACTTCCCAAAAATTTATAGTTTGGTGGACCATCGTGACAGGTTCACGCCATCATGATTGTGTCGCACCATCACGATTGGCTCATGCCATTGCAATGGTTGCATTGACCATTGACCATCGTGATGAGCTCACGCCATCGGGATTGCTCGCTAGCTAGACCATTGCAACGCCTCATTTTGAACCATTGTGATGCTTTGCACCCTTGGACCATCGCGATGGTACTAGACCATCACGTTGGTTCACTTGGATCATCGTGATGGTACTAGACCATCACGATGGTTCACTTGGATCATCGCGATGGTCCTAGACCATAGCGATGGTCCTAGACCATAGCGATGGTCCCAAACCATCGCGATTATCTTAGACCATCATGATTGTCCACTTAAAATGCCAAATTTAGGGATTGATTTTTTTGGGCTATTTTGAAACTATCTTGAGTGAATTTTGAGTCATTAGTTCATATTGGAGACCCCTTAGCTCATAGTTGGAGAAAAAACTGTCTACTAGTTTTTATCCCCGAGAGCCTGAACGTCCATCACTTTTTCATTCAAAGTCCGTTTTTTGAGGTTGACAGATCTGTGAGGTTAGGAAAGCAAGGGGGCAATTGGGAAATTTGGCCAAAGGGAAAGGGACCCTTAAAGGTGTATATATCAAAGTGTCTGATCGTTTATTTAAGAATTGGTATAAACATTGGATTTTGATAGGTCTAGCAAGAGCTATCCAAGGGCAATCAAAGCAAGGCAAGGGTGAACTAAGCAAGGCTTGCGAAGCGCGACTTCTTGGGCACCAGGGTGATCACCAAAGCTGACTCCAGGTTGGAAGAATACTCAACCCCCTCAGTCAATTATTAGCTTATGCTAAACGTCTAGCATTGTGGATAAAATTAGGGCTATGATAGGAACGCATCAAGTCCAAGAGACATAATTTTGGAAGTCCAAGAGCAAGATAAAAGTGTGCGATATGAAAAACCTAAAGGAAAGAACTTAAGTCTGATGGAACAAGAACTCAAAATTATAACAAAAAGTCGATTCCAGACGCATACATTGAAACAAGACAAGAATCTAAAGGAATTAAAAAAAAAAAACAAGTGACTGAGAACAAAGAAGCATTGATGATTAAAAAGTGTACTGAGAGGTCAAGGAAGAAAAATTCATGAACCTTAGATTGGGCAAGCATATAGGTAAGTCAGGCTGACAAAGCCTTAGATCATCAGAAGCAAGTTTAGGAACCATTGCACATTCATGGGCACAACAATTGAATAAGTACCCTTACGAGTTGGGATCAGATACCAATGAGTCAAAAATGGCTTTTAGCATGGAAAGACCATAAGGAGGGTTAAACGTAGCATATTTGGAAAGACCCGAAGGACCCTATAGAACCCAATTAGAATACGTATGAACCAACCACCTAGGTGCTCGCATATATGGGGATGGTTTGTGAATATCAATGGTGCAGTTGCATAACCGTGACTAACCCATTGGATTGGAGTGTCTAGTGGTGAAATTCGAGAGAGATGCTTACATAGACAAAGAAGGAACAATGTAAATCATAAGTACTCAACCTAATCATACCAATGAGTTTGGTGTAGTTAGTCCTGATACAGAAGCAAGAACTCAAGGAAAAGAACCACTAGGAGACGAACCTAGGACACCTAGAGGAAAATATGTACTGACAAGGGTACTAAACCCAGATTGGATCCCTCAAGACAATAGAAGCATTGAATTGTTCCTAAACAAGGACATTGATGAAGCATTTTGGAGGTATAGAATGGAACAACCTAGTGAGGTAGGCTCCATTACGATTTATGAGTTCAAGGACCTAGATACACCTTGAAAGGTGGTATACCTAGACAATACCTCAGAAAGAATATTTGTAGTACCCGACCATGCAAGACATGCCTACACATGGAGAGGCAAGTTAGTATTCCCCCCATCAAAAACAAATCTAAATGCTAGCCATCAGGGTGCTAGGACATCCTCAGCCCATGGCACTCAAAGAGAGAAGAACAGAGAAAGACCGGAACTAAGTTTTCCCCACCCTATAGGGAGAGATAGACCCACCATGGACATCGATAGATTGGAATGACAAAGAGAACCAAGAATACTACGTGGTAGAGATGATTTTCCTCTACCTAGACCACGAGAACATCCAAGGATACTAAGACCCACTTAATCAGTAAAGTCCATGAAAAATTACTTTGATGGGACAGGAGATCCCTATGACCATGTTGCCAAATTTAAGCAGGTATTGCAAACAGAGCAAGTAGAAGATATGTTTATGCAATACAATGCATTTGGACTCACGCTAAAGAAATGGCTTTCACTTGGTTCCAACCATTGCAAGAAAAGCAATTTAGGGATATTCATTACTTGTTAGAGTCATCCATCACAAAATTCTCTAAAAGTGGAATCGGACATGATACTTCTTCGTTGATTCACAACTTCAAACAGACCCCACAAGAAACAGTCAGACTTGTATGACATAGGTTTAGACAACATGTCGAGAGATGCCCAATGTAGGAACTACCCTCATAGGCCAAACAAGTGTCGTTGTTTGTAGATGGCCTCTTGAGCTCTAAACTACGCTCCTATGTCTATCTAAAGGAACCCAAAACACTAGAGCAATGTGTACGAATCTCTATAGACATTGAGGATAACCTAGGAGACGAATTGGAACTTTCAAAGGTCTATAAAGACTCAGATAGCCCATCTCAATCATCCTCAAAACTCTCTAGCTCAATAGAAGACCTAGTGGAAAAAGTGGCCCAAAAACTAGAAGTATCAAGCAAAAAGATGCCTAGGTTAACAACAAACAAATGTTGTTACACCTATGGTGGTGATCATATGGCAAATGTGTGTCCCAATGTAACACAACCACAAGCCAACCCTAGTGGCCAATACTTTACAATTGAGAGACGATACACAAATCACATGACACAAGATTACCCATACAACAGACAAGTAGTACGACAGAATTACCCACAAGCATACCCCCAACCAAGTAGGTATCAAGGTCAATACAATGCTCAACATCATTACTACATGCCTCCATAGAACTATCCTTATCAGGCTCAATAGAGAACACAACCCGTTTTAGCCCAACGCCACCACCCCCAGCTAATGTAATCTAAGTCAAGTATGCTGCTGCAGAAGAGAACCTCAATAGGGCTTTAGTGCCTTCTTCATTCTTGATCACTGACAGTGATCCTAATTCTAATAGTTTCGACTCTAGCCATGTAGATAGTCCACCCACTACGACACAGACTCACTAAAACATATGGAAACATATCAATACGATAGTCCACCATTGGAACCCAGTTGGGAGCCCGACTATGCCAACGTCATGTATAGGGACCCTAACCCACAACCCTAGCTAAGACAGCCGAGACCACAGACCCTAAAGGACCATGATGTAGGTGCCAAGGAGACCATTTCATAAAGGATTGCCCATATCCTCCCATAGAAGGAGAGTCACAATACTATAACATTCAAGGTTTTTGTGCTGAATGTGGTAAAGAGCATGTTATAAGAGATTGCCCGAAGAACCCTGCTAATGCTTCAAAAGTAACACCCATTAATGTGATAGGTATTGTGCATAACTCAAATGAATCCAACCCCACATATGTGCCTATTCAAGTTGTAACAAGACCTGAGGCATTGTTACAAAATCAACAACCTAATCCAGAAAAGATAGCTGGAACTAGTGAAGTTGGAGAGTCTAGTGGTAAAAAGACCAAATCTTGGAAGCACTCTTGAGAAAGAATTAAGAGAAAGTGGAGCAAGAAAATAAGTGAACTAGAAGGAAGTCTAAAGGAATCTAGAGCTAAAATCCTAGAATTGACTTTGTAAGAATCTAATTGGGAGAACCTAACTCAGAGATCAAGATCAGTGCTAGTTGAACCCATACTTGAAAATCTAGACATGATGTTTCGTGCATATCAGGCAAGATTAAAAGAGGGACCCCAGGTGTTAGCCCCAAAAATGGTTGATTTTGATGCACTAATCGGTTCTATTTGGCAGGAAATTTGCTTGATTTCAGGTACTTGCATAGCAGATTTGGTGATTGATGAGAAATATGTGGAGATATTGATTGCAGGGATGGGGAGAAAAGGGCTTGCTATTGCATCTGCAGATGCAAGAAAAGAAGAAAGAGATATGATTACATGGACCACAATGCTTTCTTCCTATTTGGAGCATGGACAAGCCAGCAGGGTTTGGCAGCTTTATCCACTTATGCTTGAAGATCATGTCTATCCAACCGAGTTGACATTTGGGATCACCCTTAATGCGTGCAGCATCATTGCGGAATGTGAGAAAAGACTATCAATGGTAGAAAATTCGTGGAAATTGATGGTGTTAGAGATAGTACCTGCATTGCAGTGTGATGCAAATAGAATAGGGTGCACATCAGGTGGCTCTATTCACAGTGCTTTGATTTCCGCTTATGGGAGATGTGGTAGTCTTGTAGAAGCTGAGAGTTTGTTTGTCATGCCCTCTCATGACTATATTGCGGTGATGAACGCAATGATATTTGTTTTATGTGTGGAATTCGCTGACGCTAGCCCATTGCCTCCACGGAGCCAATTACTAGAAAATGTATTTACAGAACCCAAGGGATTCATGTGGGCCCCAACTCATTTTTGGTGGTTCTGAGGAACAAGAAAAAACGAAGGGGTGTGGCAGGCCGTTTTTCTTTAGATCTGACACCACTAAAGAGCTTTAAATTTGGGGCCATCAATCCCTGAGGCGAATGAATCCGTAGCCGCCCTTGTCAATAAGGGATATGTGGAGGATGTAGCATAAGAAAAAAGGGCACATTCTCTGTTCGGAGGAGAGCCATCTTTGTTTTTTTCGTTGTTTTTCGTTTGCAGGTGCATTGAAGAAGATGGCAGAGGATTATTCAACGGGTTTTTTTCTTTTGGCAAGCGTCAGAACAGGGAGAACCACAGTCGAATGGAAGCGCTTTGGAGTACGATTCTGTGCTTTAGGGTTGATATCTTATGTTCTTCCCCCTGTTAGAGTTAACATCCAGCTTCGACGCCAAGGGATTGACCGGCCATGGTGTTTATGAATTTCAAGCTCTTGTTAAGCTCTTGCTCTTTATTCTCGCCATCCGAAGGGTACTGTTGACCTCTGGTTCTATGTGCAGATAATGTTCAGTATCTAGTCTTTCACGAATCAATGTCCTTGTCCTTGTCATTGCATGTTGCGCTAGGAATCTATCTTTCCGAAACGTTTGTCGTTGAATCGTTTTTGTCATTACTTTCCATTGAATGCTCTTTTACGTAATGTATAGCACCTTTCTTTCCAGTAGATTATACTTCTATTAAAGTATTCTGAAGAATCTGATGCGTGCATGATTGTTTGTGACCTTTCTGTCTTGTATGTCCCATGGGAGGACTTCTGTACCTTTAGATGATGTTTTACAACTGTTTGTATATCTACAATATATGTACAATAGTTTCTGTGTGAAAGGAGCTTTGAACAGCTTGTATCTGAATCGTTTAGATACTCGCAGGTCTACTTTTAGTTTTAGTGCTCCTACAATGATCAGTTGATGGTTTAATACTCGTATCCTTCTGGCGTACGAGTTTCGCTTCCATCATACACACATACGAGTTTCGCTTCCATCATTTTACACGCCATGAATATCTTGAGTTTGTGAAATTATTGGGGATCCAGTTGCGAATGATATCTGTAGCATAAGAAGTTTGAAGCCTTTTACAGGCCGTTCTTGAATTATGTAGATAGTAGCTGGTCCATCATCAGTTGATGTGCTCCTATTACGGAGTATCTGATGCTTGAATGCGTGTATTCTTTTGGGGCACGAATTTTGCTTCCACGATAGGATCAATTGAAGTGCTGTTGCCTTAAGTTCTCTGGATTCTGTCTTATAGAGACACAGATCCACCAGGTCCAATTGAAGTGCTGTTGCCTTAAGTTCTCTGGATTCTGTCTTATAGAGACAGAGATCCACCAGGTCCAATTGAAGTGCTGTTGCCTTAAGTTCTGTGGATTCTGTCTTATAGAGACAGAGATCCACCAAGTTAACTGTAATTGGCTTCTAGTTTTACTTTCTACAGGACAACATAGCCATTGCAATCTTAAATTCATGTTCAAATGATGGTAGTTTTATGTTCAGTCCTGTAGATATGGCCCTGTCAACAGGGCAACGGTATTGCCGTCTGTTTGTTTTCTTGTAGGCTATCTTTTGTTTCATCTGGTATTTATCGCAATGTTGATGTAGGCTGTCTTTTGATTATCTGATATATTTGTATATTATGTTCATAATGATGCAGCTAGCTATTCTGTGGCATACGACATTGCGATGTTCGTCTGTTTCTGTGTTCGAGATGCTCAACAGTTTCTTTGCCTTCCATCCGGTGTCAAGAAAGTACATTGTTCGTGATAAAGCTGCAGTTAAGTTACAACGGCAAGTTCCATATACTTAGCAAAAGTTACAACGATGATCCCTTCAAGGGTTGTCCAGTCGTTACATGGGCGTGGTTCCTTTTTTTGTTGTCTCATATAACATTGGACTGATTCCGAGGAATTTAAAACAAAATAAAGTCTCATATAATCACTTGTTCTGTGGGCTCAAGACCCTATCATTTTGGTGCGTTTGCCGGGAAAAGCTTGGTACGTCTCTATAAGAGAGTGCCATAGGTTCACCTAGCGCCACAGGTTGGCCGAGCTTGCGGACCCAAGATTTAGTACATGAGCGAGGGGAGCTCATCGTCAGTAGCAACACAAACTCAAAGAGAGGAACGCGCTCAAAGAAGAGCCCTTGAAAGAGAAAGGAGAAGGTGGGAACCACCAGGTGAGTGGACCTCGATTGCCTCGAAGAAATGAGTCAAAAACGTGTACTCCCGTAGGAGAGTCGCGAGTCAAGTACGGAAGTTTGAAGGAGGGATCCTGAAGCCACGTGTGCTAAATTTTTGGGATCGAAGTGATATCGACATCACACCTCTGTTCAAAATGGCTCAGCGGATTTCAGTTCATTTGGGGGACTTCACCAAGTTTTCAGGTACTTGGGACGAAGATCCGGATAGTTTTATCCAGTTGTTTGAGGTTACTTGTGAGGCGAATGACGTAGTTGACCAGGATCAAAGGTTGAGAATTTTTCCGGCTATTCTCCGTGATGAGGCAGCCAATTGGTATGGGAATCTGATACCACAAGAGCGTGGAACTTATCAGATGCTCAAGGAAGCTTTCTTGGCAAAGTTTCGACGACAAGGCTTCCAAGATAGATTGGCCCAACAAATTGATTATTTGCGACAAGGAGTCAATGAGAGCATTGATAACTACATTCAGAGAATGGAAACGTTAGTAAGAAAGATGGGCGCGAATGCCCCGAACGATGAGACATTGAAAAGAAGATTCATTTCGGGATTGAGAGATCCTACGGCACAGCAGCATATCAGTCTGACAAGACCGGCAACTTTAATGGATGCTAAGGAACAAGCGAGGCTTTGGGAGGAAGTATAATTATGTCAACAAAGAAAGATGGAGCTCTTATACGAGCCTATGGGAGGCCCAGGAAATATACCAATGAAAGATCCGGGTCAAGGAAGTCCCGCATTGACGACGCCAGCTTTTGTAGCTGCCACTAGCACGCCAGGCGAGGCAAAGCCTGCGCTAACTGAAGAACGAATATTGGAATTGGTCACGCAAGCTATAAAAGCTGCCACGATAACTCAGGAGACATACACAGTAAAACCAGAGGTAACTACAACCCCGAATCAAGTGTTTCGATCAAATACATGGTGTGGAAAGTGCCATGGTTACGGCCATTTGGCTTCAGAATGTCCTACAGTCTCGAGAGTATTCACAGATAGGTCGCCACCTAGGATGCGTTGTACTTTTTGTGGGAGAACAAATCACACAGAGGACCGATGTTACAACAAGAGAGCCTATGAAGAAAGGACCATGAAATCAGGAGATACAAGAGAAAGACCTTACACGGGATTGCCCGCTCAAAGTGTACCACCTACATCTCGTTGGGAAAACAGACCAACTTATGGATATGGTGCTCAGGGTCAAGGAGGAGACTATCCAAGAGGAGCCGCGCGTGATCAAAGAAGAGATGGTCCAATCCAGTGCTGGAGATGTCATGGCTTTGGCCATACTCAATCTAGATGTCCAAACGAAAAGAAGCCAATTGACTATACCCCACTATGTAGGTACTGTAGTGGGGAGGGCCACTTTGATGAAGATTGTCCAAAACGAAGAGCTGCCGCCGGCAAGGAAAAAGGACCAGTAGGGTCCTCGAACTATGTTGATACTCAGATGCATATCACATCAAGATCTCAAGAGCACGTTCCTACGATCGGAGTAGTGTTCAAGACACCGAACCCTCAAGAAGGCTCTAGCTCGTCAATGCACTTTGTGGATGCTTACGAGACCAAGAACCCACACAAAGATCCAACTGTAGGAGTAGTCACAAGGACTCAAGAATATTCGAAGAAGAATCCAGGAGGTGAAGGTGAAGAAGGGAGTCAAGAGAGGATAGCTGAGCACGAAGAGGTAGAGAATCAAGTTAGAGGACTTGCTGAACAGCAAGAGTTTGAGGATGGGGAAGAGGTTGAGATCCTTCCACCAGTGACCAAGGAGTTTGTCCCGGGCATAGCACCATTCCCTGAAAGATTGAAAGCTCCTAAGATTAGAAAGGAAAGACAAAGTTCGGAAGAAGTAGATATTGTGAAGTTGCTTGCTGACACGGAAGTCACGCTGGACATTGGCACATTGCTAAAATGTTCACCTGTTTATAGGAAACAATTCTACAACGAATATATTAAGAAGCCGAGGAAAGCTCGAGATAAAAATAGACAAGATAAGGATGTCCAAGGAATCATTCAAAGTATCACGACGCAAATTGATTCGAACGCTCCAGTTGTGACGGTCGAAATATAGGATATGCAGTCCCTGGTGCTCAGTTAGATAGTGGAGCCGCAATCAACCTGATGACTGAGTTCATGATGAAAGCTTTAGGCCTCAACCACATGGAAGAGACGCCGATGTCTTTGAGGATGGCAGATCAAACACAAGTGAAGCCTGCGGGTCTTTTGAAGAATGTAAGCACAGTTGTGGGCGGTCTAGAGTTTAAGGTCGATTATCTGATAGTAAGACCAAGGACCTCGGAGGCTACCTTCTCGATCCTACTTGGACGGCCATGGTTGGTGCAAGCCGAATGTGTGCATGACTGGCGCACAGGTTTTATTTCGATAGGGCCAAAGTCTGATCGGATTCAAATACAAGTATCCCCACCCTCGAGCAACAAGAAGAAGACAATAATAGTCGATGAGATGGAAAAGAAAGAAAAGGAGAAAGCAAGGCACGAGAGTGCACAAGCTAGGTTTTCTTTGAACACGGACACCTACAAGAATCTGCTTCAAGACGGGTTCAACTTGCAGCTCTTTAAGAATCAAGACACGAAGATGGGAGAGTATCAAAATCCATTGCTCTATAACGACGATTCCGATCAGGAGCTGCTAGGATGGTTGACGCACACAAGTGAATTTGATTGTTACATGTTGAGTATAGACTCAAGTAAAAACAAAGCTACTCAATCCCTGGAGAAGGGAACTTCAAAAGAAGAATCGAAACGAGAGTTAGCTGCGGCGATGGAAGTGCAACAGTTGAGAGAAAGAATTAGAATGCTAGAAGCAGAGATTCTAAAGAGAAGTCGAGAATCGGAAAAAGAAGCGAAGGGTAAGACTAAGGTGTCGGAAGCCATTGCAAAAGCTGAATTGAAGAAACTAGGTTCAATCGGAAGAGAACAAAACAATGATTTACTGGCCAACCACGCACGCGTGATCGGAGAGCACATTCCAATCACAGTGTCATCGAGAAATAAGGATTATTCGCGAGAAGCTCAGTCGGAAAAATGGGAAGTCTTTCCAGAAAAGTTCTTGAGTGTAGGGTCAGAGCTACCAGATGGAGTACGAGACTGCATTAAAACGACACTCAAAAATTTTAGTGAGGCCTTTGCATGGTCATACAGTGATCTGAGAGGAATTGATCCCCAAATCTGCCAACATTATATAGATTTGGAAGAAGGCACACGACCAATATGTCAACGACTCAGGCCAACGAATCCAGTCTACTCGGAATTGATCAAGCTGGAATTGACCAAATTATTGGAGGCAGGATTCATATACCCCATTGCATCTAGCGAATGGGTATCGCCAATTGTAGTGGTTCCAAAGAAAAATAAGAAAATCCGTATTTGCATAGATTATCGAAAGTTGAACGAGCGCACAAAGAAGGATCACTTTCCCTTGCCATTTACTGATCAAATCTTGGATAGAGTGGCTGGCCATAGATTGTACTCATTTTTGGATGGTTTCAGTGGGTACAACCAGATCCAAATTCATGAAGAGGATCAATCCAAAACTACTTTCACGATAGAATGGGGTACGTATGCATATCGGGTGATGCCATTTGGATTATGCAACGCACCGGCCACATTCCAAAGAGCAATGATAGCTGCATATCAAGACTACTTGCAGGATTGGATGGAGATATTTCTCGATGACTTTGCAATCAGAGGCGACGATGAAAATATGATGGAAAGGATCAAAGCAATTTTAAGAAGAAGCATCGAAAAAGGCATCGCATTGAATCCTGAAAAGTGTACATTTGGAGTACGAAGAGGATTGCTTTTGGGTCATGTCATTTCCGAAAAAGGGATTGCGGTTGACGAGGATAAAGTGGAAAAGATCGGACAACTTCCACCACCGCAAAACTTGCGACAACTCAGAGGATTTTTGGGCCATGCAAACTATTATCGATGATTTATATTAAATTTTGCATCCATAGCGGCACCACTGACAACTCTTTTAAGGAAGGACCAACAATACGAGTGGACGGGAGAATGTCAAGTTGCATTCGACTCGATCAAAGAGAGGTTAATAAATGCACCGATTTTGGTGGCACCTGATTGGACGAAGGAATTTCATGTACATACCGACGCTTCTCATACTGCAGTTGGAGCAGTACTATGCCAAGCCGACGAGAAAAAGTTGGACCATCCTATTTACTATGCAAGTCGCAATTTGAATAGCACTGAGAGGAACTATACGACTACAGAGAAGGAATGCTTATCGATGATCTTTGCGGTGAACAAGTATCGGCACTACTTGATGGGAAAGCATTTCACGTTTTATGTGGATCATGAAGCCCTTAAGTACATCATTAATAAACCAGAACTATCAGGGCGACTGATGAGGTGGATGCTGCTTCTCCAAGAATTTCAGTTCACAGTGGTAACCAGACCAGGCAAAGCGTATATATTGGCTGACCATTTATCTCGAATTGTTAATGAGGAGCCAATCTCTGGTGTGCCCGACGATGCTCCTGATGGGCATCTATTCCAGGTTGATGCGAAAATACCTTGGTATGCCGATTTGGTGAATTTCTTGTGCACTACTAAATATCCGCCAGGAGCAAGCAAGAGAGAAAAGCAAAAACTGTTAGCATTGGCGAAGCACCATAGCATTATTGGGGGGCAACTCTATCGATATTTTGTTCATGAGAGCATTTATCGGAGATGTCTCGAGGAAGAAGAAGCAAATCTAGTGTTGAGGGCTTTGCATGACGAACCTTGCGGTGGACATTTTGCTAGTGAACTGACAGCAAGAAAGATTTTATTGGCTGGGTATTGGTGGCCAACATTGTTCAAGGACTCGCATACATATTGTAAGAAATGTGACAAATGCCAACGAATGGGCAAACCCACATTATCACATGCTGCTCCTCTTACGTCGGTGTTGGCTCTTAAGCCGTTTGAGAAATGGGGAATTGATTTTGTGGGGCCTATTGATCCTCCCTCACGACGAAGATCCAATAGGTATATTTTGGTCTGTACTGATTATGTTACCAAGTGGGTGGAAGCCAAAGCTCTGAAGACTGACCGAGCTATTGATGTTGCTAAATTTCTGTATGAACAAATTATCACTCGATTCGCACATTTTGTCAACGAATTGATCAAAGAATTAATGGAATTATATAAGATCAAACATAGAAAGAGCACTCCATATTACCCGAGAGCAAATGGACAAGTGGAGGTCACCAACAAAATTCTTGAACAGATTCTGACAAAGACAGTAGCTGTGCATAGGCGAGACTGGGATGAGAGACTTTTGGAAGCTTTGTGGGCGTATAGAACATCCTACCGAGTGACGACAAAGAGCACTCCGTTCTCTCTAGTATATGGCGAGGAAGCCATTTTCCCTATCGAAAAAGAAGTGCCGACATTAAGAGTGGCCATTGAAGCCAGGTTGGGCGAAAAAGAGTCATTAAAGGAGAGGTACATACAACTGATGAAGCTGGAAGAAAAGAGGCTCATCGCACAACAAAGCTTGGAAGCTATTCAGAAGAGACGTAAGGAAAGACATGATAAGAATCTCAAAACCTATGTGATTCAAGAAGGGGATTTGGTACTAGTCTATGATAGTAAATATTATAAATTCCCAGGAAAGTTGCAGACAAGATGGGCGGGACCGTTTAAGGTGATGGAACTCAATTCCAATGGTTCCATGCAAATTCAAGATTTAGGAGAAGAATACGCTCCCGTGAAGGTTAACGCGCTTCGAGTTAAACCATATTTCAAGTAATATTAAGACGGGAGAAGCTAGACGAGATCCAAACGAAATGACGAAGTAGACTCCTTGTACATAGACGTATAGTATTATATATATGCGCATAAGTAATCTATGATTTGTGTGTCAGAAATATCATTCCTTGCTAGCTCAAGCATTTGGACTTCTAATATTTTTTTGTGTTATGTAGAGACTGTTAGAGCCTAAGTAACAAAATGGCAGACCAAATTACGCAACTCTACTTGTACGAGCTAAGGATATATTTCTTGGACCAAACGTTCGCTCGCATGGACATAGATGTCGACGACTTTGAGACGGAATACGATGTGGAGGAAGCGCATTGGCTGGTATGCTTTATAAACCAAGATTTGGGTGTTGCATTTTATATTGAGTGTTTTGAGGAATACCTAGCTCGACATGTAGGATGGGCGGGAGATCGATACTATTATTTTGATCCTTCTAGGGAAATGCCTAACGAGGAAAACGATATCACATGGGCTTGGGCAGATGTGCTGACGCTAGGAAGTGATGACGGAGCTCCTGAAGTTGAGCCTGACTCGCCTTAGAGAAGTTGTCGGGATTCGAGTACGATGAAAGACTACATTAGACATTCCGGGGACTCACACTCTAGGACACCTAGGGATAGGTATACGAGGGACTAAGGCATAGTTGGCTGTAGTTACCAAGTGAAAAGTTGAATCGATGAATACATATGTAGTGTCTGTAGTTGAGAGAATGAAGTGAAGAGGTGGTTGATCTGTCAAAGGCTAGAGTGTATCTGTTTTGCATGTATGTGTGGGAACGGTGGGAAAAGTCCCTTTCTTCCTCTCCCTAATTCTCAGGACTTGGGTGAACCAATTAATCATGAAAAAAAAACGAAAAAAGAAAAGAAAAGAAAAAATTTTGTGTCACTGTGATCGTACCGATGCGCTATGGTGGACTAGTAGGTGGGTGGATTTATCCTCGCCGGGTGGTTAGGACCACAAGCCGCAGCTAGTTTCGCCATAGGCTTGGAAGTATGTGATTGTGTCTTAGCTACGCGCCATAACGGGCTGGTAGGCAGGTGGAGCCATCGAGGCTGGGTAGTCACGACCATGAGCCGCATCCAGCTTCGTTATGGGCTAGCTGATATCTGTTATGTGATCATTTTGAGTTTGTGTGTTGTGCGCTGCATTGCGTTGGTAGATGGGTGGAATCAACCTGATCGGGTGGTCAGGTCCACGAATCGCATCCAGTGTCAATGTAGGCCAACGTGTGATTAAAATAAAATTTTCATATGAAGTTATTCCCCACTCCTGAGGGGGAGAGAGAGAGAGAGGAGAGGGCGATGATCGCCTGGAAGGGAATGTTAGTTGCTTGTGTGATTGGTATGTGTTGGCTCGCGACAGATCGGCCCACTTTGAATCAACATTCTTGAAGGCACGGAGACTCTATATGTACTTATGGATGAGGCTTTAGCGAGGTAATGCGACGGTCTTGCTTTACAGCTTGTGTGCTCTATCTGAGAGTTTTTCTAGTGTGTGGGACACTCCAGGGTTCTGATGTATGTCTTGATTTGCACTCGAGTTTCGATGATTTTTTTTGTAGGACGACGAAGGGGATTCTTCGGGAATGTCTAGTCATGGAATGGTTGTACATAGCGAATAGTAGGTCAATAATGGGGTATGCATTTTGGGTATTTTTGCATCTCCGATTGGATTCATTTCAGTTGTCGTTGTTCATTTCGGTATTTCCGTTTTTGTTTTCCGCAATGGTAGTTGCATGTGTAAAACGTGGAAAGATGTGCATGTATTATTTTGGTTGAGACCATTTTTCATAATGGAATGTATGAGCAAATTGATGCATGGCTGAAATGGAATTGCGTATATGTGCATGTTCTTGGATCATTTTGGAAGTGACTGATTTGAATGTATTTATGAGTGATTTTTGAGCACTAATAGCTTCAATGAGTGCAGGTTTAGTTGGAGTATCGGCTCGATGGCAAGGTATGCAAACTAGTTGTGCACTGATGTTTCCATGGCTGTTTTGATTAGATTGCAGCAATATTGGCTCGTCGAGGACGACTTCGCAAATAAGAAGAGGGAAGTATGTTAGCCCCAAAAATGGTTGATTTTGATGCACTAATCGGTTCTATTTGGCAGGAAATTTGCTTGATTTCAGGTACTTGCATAGCAGATTTGGTGATTGATGAGAAATATGTGGAGATATTGATTGCAGGGATGGGGAGAAAAGGGCTTGCTATTGCATCTGCAGATGCAAGAAAAGAAGAAAGAGATATGATTACATGGACCACAATGCTTTCTTCCTATTTGGAGCATGGACAAGCCAGCAGGGTTTGGCAGCTTTATCCACTTATGCTTGAAGATCATGTCTATCCAACCGAGTTGACATTTGGGATCACCCTTAATGCGTGCAGCATCATTGCGGAATGTGAGAAAAGACTATCAATGGTAGAAAATTCGTGGAAATTGATGGTGTTAGAGATAGTACCTGCATTGCAGTGTGATTGCAAATAGAATAGGGTGCACATCAGGTGGCTCTATTCACAGTGCTTTGATTTCCGCTTATGGGAGATGTGGTAGTCTTGTAGAAGCTGAGAGTTTGTTTGTCATGCCCTCTCATGACTATATTGCGGTGATGAACGCAATGATATTTGTTTTATGTGTGGAATTCGCTGATGCTAGCCCATTGCCTCCACGGAGCCAATTACTAGAAAATGTATTTACAGAACCCAAGGGATTCATGTGGGCCCCAACTCATTTTTGGTGGTTCTGAGGCACAAGAAAAAACGAAGGGGTGTGGCAGGCCGTTTTTCTTTAGATCTGACACCACTAAAGAGCTTTAAATTTGGGGCCATCAATCCCTGAGGCGAATGAATCCGTAGCCGCCCTTGTCAATAAGGGATATGTGGAGGATGTAGCATAAGAAAAAAGGGCACATTCTCTGTTCGGAGGAGAGCCATCTTTGTTTTTTTCGTTGTTTTTCGTTTGCAGGTGCATTGAAGAAGATGGCAGAGGATTATTCAACGGGTTTTTTCTTTTGGCAAGCGTCAGAACAGGGAGAACCACAGTCGAATGGAAGTGCTTTGGAGTATGATTCTGTGCTTTAGGGTTGATATCTTATGTTCTTCCCCCCGTTAGAGTTAACATCCAGCTTCGACGCCAAGGGATTGACCGGCCATGGTGTTTATGAATTTCAGGCTCTTGTTAAGCTCTTGCTCTTTATTCTCGCCATCCGAAGGGTACTGTTGACCTCTGGTTCTATGTGCAGATAATGTTCAGTATCTAGTCTTTCACGAATCAATGTCCTTGTCCTTGTCATTGCATGTTGCGCTAGGAATCTATCTTTCCGAAACGTTTGTCGTTGAATCGTTTTTGTCATTACTTTCCATTGAATGCTCTTTTACGTAATGTATAGCACCTTTCTTTCCAGTAGATTATACTTCTATTAAAGTATTCTGAAGAATCTGATGCGTGCATGATCGTTTGTGACCTTTCTGTCTTGTATGTCCCATGGGAGGACTTCTGTACCTTTAGATGATGTTTTACAACTGTTTGTATATCTACAATATATGTACAATAGTTTCTGTGTGAAAGGAGCTTTGAACAGCTTGTATCTGAATCGTTTAGATACTCGCAGGTCTACTTTTAGTTTTAGTGCTCCTACAATGATCAGTTGATGGTTTAATACTCGTATCCTTCTGGCGTACGAGTTTCGCTTCCATCATACACACATACGAGTTTCGCTTCCATCATTTTACACGCCATGAATATCTTGAGTTTGTGAAATTATTGGGGATGCAGTTGCGAATGATATCTGTAGCATAAGAAGTTTGAAGCCTTTTACAGGCCGTTCTTGAATTATGTAGATAGTAGCTGGTCCATCATCAGTTGATGTGCTCCTATTACGGAGTATCTGATGCTTGAATGCGTGTATTCTTTTGGGGCACGAATTTTGCTTCCACGATAGGATCAATTGAAGTGCTGTTGCCTTAAGTTCTCTGGATTCTGTCTTATAGAGACACAGATCCACCAGGTCCAATTGAAGTGCTGTTGCCTTAAGTTCTCTGGATTCTGTCTTATAGAGACAGAGATCCACCAGGTCCAATTGAAGTGCTGTTGCCTTAAGTTCTGTGGATTCTGTCTTATAGAGACAGAGATCCACCAAGTTAACTGTAATTGGCTTCTAGTTTTACTTTCTACAGGACAACATAGCCATTGCAATCTTAAATTCATGTTCAAATGATGGTAGTTTTATGTTCAGTCCTGTAGATATGGCCCTGTCAACAGGGCAACGGTATTGCCGTCTGTTTGTTTTCTTGTAGGCTATCTTTTGTTTCATCTGGTATTTATCGCAATGTTGATGTAGGCTGTCTTTTGATTATCTGATATATTTGTATATTATGTTCATAATGATGCAGCTAGCTATTCTGTGGCATACGACATTGCGATGTTCGTCTGTTTCTGTGTTCGAGATGCTCAACAGTTTCTTTGCCTTCCATCCGGTGTCAAGAAAGTACATTGTTCGTGATAAAGCTGCAGTTCAGTTACAACGGCAAGTTCCATATACTTAGCAAAAGTTACAACGATGATCCCTTCAAGGGTTGTCCAGTCGTTACATGGGCGTGGTTCCTTTTTTTGTTGTCTCATATAACATTGGACTGATTCCGAGGAATTTAAAACAAAATAAAGTCTCATATAATCACTTGTTCTGTGGGCTCAAGACCCTATCACCAGGTAGTTCAATTAAGTAAGAACTATCCGACAGTAGATTTAGAAATTGAGAGAACTAAACTTTGCATGAAGATGGTAGAATTAGCACAAGCTATGTTTGAAGCCTCTTGCTATATTAATTGGAACAACATGGAAAAACCTGAATTACACTTTCAAGGACTACTAGAGAGGTTAGAATACTTGACCAATAGCAATGAGAAGGAGAATCTGCATAGGAACCCTATTATCTCTGAGACACAAGCAAGAAGTACACCATCCCTATCTCAAGTACCAAATACAGAGGCTAAAGACAACTTGTCTTCCATGCACAAGTATTCACAGGGCTTTCTAAGAGCTGAAATCCAAGAAGAGTATTGGAACCGAGAGCAAGAAACCCATCCTCCTATTCAAGAAATAGATGACTTGCACGAACAATTTCCCCAAGACATACCCTCTATCTATTACGATGTAGATGAAGAGAAACTGAGTGAACCAACAGATTTTGAATCAAATTCTTTGCAAGAATTACCTCAGTTCATAGGACCTTGGGAAGCTAAGTCTATCAGCATGAGAGCACCCATTATAATAGTGAGGAATGAAGAATCAGTAATCCCTAGAAACACGGAAATGATCAAGAACACCAAAGTATAGTGTCACCTCACCTTAGAGGAATTGTTGAAGGTTAAACCAGAGCTGTGGAAACACGTAGTAAACCAATTCCCCGAGCTCGCTACTACTCCCCCTAGATAGGATCACACAAGAAGGTACTAGAGATACCCGTAGAAAGAATTGGAGATGTGAGCGAGGGAGAAGAGGGTAATACCTATCTTCCAATAACCCACAGGGGCTACACCACCAAAGCTATTCTAGATTCAGGTGCCGGAGAAGCCATCACTACCACGGCCCCTATGGAAACATTGGGGTAAGCCAGCATTAAGACCCACCATGATGAAGCTACAAATGGTTGACGGACATATAGAAAAGCCATTAGGTTTACTAGAAGGCATATCTCTCACCACTTGTGGTGTAGAGTTTGAACATACTTTTGCCATTTGTGATTTTGGGAAAAATCATGCTTACGAGATGATTCTAGGATGACCATTCATGCGTTAGTTGAAAATTGTACAAGATTGGGGGACTAATTCCTTGTACTTGCAACATTTAGGAGTAACCACTAAAGCCAATCTTAAAGATTATTCCCATCAAGATGTGCCACCATTACAATGGAATACCATCCATAAGACAGAGGAAGAGACACATTCGGTACACTCATTAGAATTAGACCTCGCATGGTTGCACGAAGATACTCATCTATGGATGTGTAAAGTAGCCAAACAAGAGGAAGAATGGTTAGAAGCTAGGACCTTAGGTTCAGAACGACATCCACGAACTCTTCAAGACCCTTCCTATGCATCTATAGTATATCTAGATGAGGAATTCAAGCCTCATGGTTGGGTAGAGATTTTAGCTACGATGGACATAGCTGTGGATGAAGAACAATGGACCCCTCATTGTGATGAGGACAGTTACGACATTTCCATCTTTATGATTGAACCTATTGAGGAAGCCTTTATTCTAGAAGAGTGCATGGAATTGACCCAAGAACCGGATGAGAGTGGTGATGAGGACTTAGAATCCATCATCATGGAGCCCTTTTGTTTGACAGAAGAGGAATACCTTTATTTTGTAGAATCCAAAACCCCTGAAGAGGAAAAGGAAAGTCAAACGAAACAATCTGAGTCACTCACAAAAGATACAAAAAGTACACAAAAGAAGAGAGAGAAATCACCTAAGACAGAAGAAGAGGAAGAACCAGTCATGGAAGTACCCGAGAACTTCAAGAAATATGAAATAGAGGATAGAAGAATCATGGTATGAATGCCAAAGAGAGAAGCAGGCATTGGAGAAGTGTATGATAATCAAGAGAAAGCCAAAAAAATCATAGTCATTATAGAAGAAGGGGAAGAAAAATGCAAATACATAGGACATGATTTGATGAATGAAGAAGAGGAAGAGTTAATTGCTCTATTGCGAGAATATAGAGATGTGTTCGCTTGGCGTTACAAAGATTTAAAAGGAGTAGACCCAGATATATGTTCGTGTAGAATCCCTATGAATCTAGATGCAAAGCCTAAAAAACAGAAACCATACACGTACAATGATAATTATGCTGCAAAGATTAAAAAGGAAATAGATCATTTGATAGAATCAAGATTCATTTACGAAATTGAGCATACAGAATGGGTATCCCCCATTGTGGTCATGCCTAAGAAGAATGGAAAATTGTGTGTGTGTATTAACCTTTAAAAATTTAATGCCACCATGATTAGAGACAGTTATCCTCTTCCTATCACAGAACACTTACTAGAACGAGTTACAGGCAAGGAATTCTACAGCTTTCTTGATGGATTCTCAGGCTATAATCAAGTAGCCATTGCTCTTGAAGATCAACATAAGACATCTTTTACCATAGAATGGGGCATATTTGCATTTCGTGTAATGTCATTTGGGCTGACAAATGCACCCGCCACTTTCCAGTGACTCATGTGTCATGTTTTTAAGGAATTCTTACACAAGAATTCAGAAGTTTATGTGGATGACATTGTAGTCATTCGAATATGAGGCAGACTCATATCCCTGAACTAAGGCAAGTATTTGACAAATGTCGAGAATATCAGGTCTACGTCAACCCAGAAAATGGTGTTTTGGTCAGGCAAGGAAAACTTCTAGGACGTATTGTGTCAATGAAAGATCTCTATAGATGAAGAAAAGGTGAAAGTAATTGCAGACCTACACAGACCAAAGAACATAAAAGAGGTACAGGCCTTCATGGGTCATTGTGGATATTATCGACAATTTATACACATGTACGCTATCATAGCCAAGCCTCTATACTCTCTTTTGACCAAGTTTGAATGGACAGATGAATGTGAGAACTCATTTAGTGAACTTAAACAAGTTACGCTTGTGTTCAACACCTATATTAATAACAATCGATTGGAGTAAGCCATTCCATGTACATGTGGATGCATCCAATTATGCCATAGGATGTGTGTTGGCACAACCTATAGATGAAGGCAATATAGAGCTCCCTATAGCTTACACGAGCAAACAATTGAATGCAGCAGAAAGAAATTACACCACTACAAAACGCGAAGGATTAGGAATGATTTATGCGGTAAAGAAATTCAGGGATTACTTGTTGGCAAATAGGTTCAAGTTCTTCACGGATCCTCAAGCATTGTTGTACTTAGTCAATAAACCTTGTAACACAGGACGATTGATACGACGATTTCTATTACTCATGGAATACGACTTTGAAGTAGTATTCAAGAA
Source organism: Ceratopteris richardii (assembly GCA_020310875.1). Classification (NCBI taxonomy): domain Eukaryota; kingdom Viridiplantae; phylum Streptophyta; class Polypodiopsida; order Polypodiales; family Pteridaceae; genus Ceratopteris; species Ceratopteris richardii. Next base: position 87,511,350 of record CM035443.1, read on the forward strand.
GGGAAAGACCCACTTTAGAGCTAACCATCTCTCAAGATTAACCACGGGAGAAGCTCTTCAAGGAATAGCAGATGAACTGCCATATGCATACTTGTTTAATCTTGAAATAGTACTAGAATGGGCTAAGCCTATCATCCCTATTCTTAGATTTGGACCCAGTAATCCTAGGATAAGTATCAAAGAAGGAGAGATCACCAAGTCACAAAGATATCAAATAATAGCGAGAAGCATATATAAACAAGATAATCAGAAAATTCTTGCTTTTTGTGTAGATGAATCAGAATACGCAAATTGGTTGAAACTAGCACATGTAGGTGCACTAAAGCAACATCATTCAAAAGATCGTACACTACAGACTTTGTATAGACTAGGAGTATATTGGCCTTCTATGGAAGCATATGTCTATAAGCTATGTAAAGAATGTCCTGTATGTTGTGAGAGACCACCAATAGAACATGCCACATTATATCATATGTCTCTCACATTAGAATGGAGTGAACTGCTAGTGACGTTCTTGAGGATGAAAACATTCCCTCAAGGAATGACTTTAGAATGACAACGAAGCCTAGAGCGGAAGCTCAAGACTACTCACTTATTGGTCATAACCTATACAAACAAGGAAGAGGCGGATACCTATGATAATGTGTTCATGAGAACGATTATTTGAGCGTATTAAAGAGTCCACACCAAGGTGTTGCAAGAGGTCATTTTGGCCCCGATAGGATAATCAAAGCCATACTATTTGCAGGATTATGGTGGCACACTCTTCACATGGATGCATCTACCTATGTTAAGAGATGTGATGTGTGCCAAAGAACTCAGTTTCTTGCTCAAAGAGATGAAATGCCAGTGAAACCCATGATGGGAGGATGTGCATTCTCTAAGTGGGGTATAGACTTTGTAGGACCCATTAACCCCCTTGCATAAGGTACTCATGCGGAATACATCATAGTTGCAACAGATTATCTTACCATTTGGGTAGAGGCTAAGGCCACAAAAAAGAATGATGCACACACGACTACAAAATTCTTATTTGAAAATGTCTTTACAAGATATGGATTGCCTATAGAACTAGTGAGCGATCGAGGAACTCATTTTCTAAACTAGTTCATTGAATATGTGTTACAAGATTTTACGGTGATTCACAAGAAATCCGCACCATATCATCCTCAGGCCAATGGTCAAGCTAAAAGCACTAACAAGATCCTTTGTACTGTATTGACGAAACTCGTGAACAACAAATGTTCAAATTGGGACAAATAGTTACATCATGTTTTTTGGGCATATCGAGTGGCCTACAAGACCGTACTCAATGGTTTTTGGTCAAGGTTTTTGGTCAAAATGCTATGCTTCCATTGGACTTTTTGATACCCACCCTTAAGTTTGCACAAGAACATGAGTGGACCAGCCATGAATTATCATCAAGGATAATGGACTTGGAACGATTAGGAGAAACCAGGCTGAAAGCAGTAGCAAGAACTTACTAGTGGAGGTTTTGAAGAATCTTTCATTCAAGGCTTCAAGGAATTAGTTAAATCAGTTGGAACTACTGAGGCACTATGTTATTTGAAGAGGAAACCACTACCGAAGTTTGACCGACGATGCATCCGTTTAATATCCAAGCGAGGTCAGTATATCTGTATACCCATAGATGCCCAATCTTTGCAGCAAGCAAAGGAAGCTCAAATCATTTCGGACACCATGATAGAAACCGAGCAAGAAGATGAAACCATCATCATCGTTTCCTCGCCTCACCCTTTCATTGAAGTATCCACAACCACAGTCAAAATCCCCACCACACCACCTGCTCCTCTTTCACCTCCCGTCCATCCAGTTTCCTCAGTACACCCCACATCACCTCGACCATCCACGTGTATAGCAAGTACTGTAGTAGAAGTCCTCGTTGCCTCAACACCCCATACTCTTCTTGTAACCCTTTCCCCTATCCTTCCCACCATTCCTACTCCATCCTTTCCTTCATTTCCCATCCCTCCAAGGCCTATGTTCCCCTTTCCACCTCCAATAACCTTCTCACGAGTCTCGCCTCCCCACCCAACTCTATTCCCTTTATCCTCCCTTTCCAACAAGCAATCCATGAGACTCAATCTGTAATTTATTTGTCCACCTTTGTAAAGCCAGTGTTCACACCCATGCACACACCCACTATCACACCACTCTTCACCGTTACTACACTCGATACCACGTCCAGTGACATGGTCATTTCACCATCCACCGCACCACCACTCACCTCGTCTATTTCACCACCCCATTTCGACATATCGCACTTCTCCACGCTCACCATTACAACCACCTCCCCATCCCCCTTTACCCTTCCCCTTGCATCAACACCCACACTCATAGAATCTTCACTCACTACACCATTAATATTTTCGCCCACGATCGACATTGCTTTTTGACAGATATTTTCTTGTATGACACAAGTTAGAGATGAATTTGCATCTCTCAGGACTAGCTACCAAGCACTACAACAAACCACTACACAATTACAGGCACATTTGAACTCTTTAACCATAAAAAATGCTTCCCTTAATGCAGGCCATCAAGAGCTACGAGAGGCATACCACTCTCTCAAACTAGAAAGCGAACAGAAGACAAAGGAAGCACTTATGGATATTGAAAATCTTTTATAGGCTCAAACAATAAGAAATGCTAATCTCACTAGAAATATGGGATTGTTAAGACAAAACCTCGCAGTGGCTAAGGATAATCTTCAAGCACAGATTGTTTCCCATTCTGAGCCTCCCAAGCCAGATTCCCCACCAAAAATTCCGGTTGAAGAAAAAACTATTTCTATTCCGGTGGAGGAAACCTATGAAGAGGCCTATGAACCACAACCAATACTAGGCTGACGTGTCATGGTAGAAGGCCAAGACACTTTTGAACTTCGACACCCGCATGGCTTAAGTCAGTAGAAGAACTTGGAAAAACCCACTCTACACGTGTCGAGGCACAGTTACATGCCATGGCTATGATCGAAGAATGCATATTAGAATTACCTTATTTCACTCACTTGGCTCCTCAAAGGTACATCTCCAGCCATGAGCTTCAATATAAACCATACCTCATGTTGATGGTAGAATATCAATTGGAAATTGAAAAAGAGATGAGCAAGAAACCAACCCATGCAACTCAATTCGAGCCAGATGACCTGCCACCGCAAGCGCAGAAAGGTAAAATTTTTCAACCGAATTGGCATCAAGAGTTGCTACAAAAATATTTAGAGATGATGCACACATGGGTCAAGGCACCATTGCATTTGAAGTACAACCCATGTTGGGGTCCTATGCCACGAGGCTTCTCTTGGAAGGCATTAGCAATTAAAGTTCAAAACAACAAGCAGTGCCAAGACATGCTTAATTATCCTCACTTTACTCCACCCCGTGGGTCCCCCTACAGTTGGATATATGATGGCTACAATCCCCACTCGCTCCCCTGCTTACACCGCATGGATGATGTTGTAGCACACATGACCATCAAGATATTTGACATAATGCAGACTGTTTTTAAAATCTTTCACCACATCAAAGCACTGAATGTCAACACCCTGGGATTTGAGCATGGTAACCGGGACTTGGCATCTGATATGAGCACTATGCCATCGCTCTGGATGTTTTATGGTTGGTACTACCGTCTAAATTACTTACCGGCATGTTATAAGATGACCTTTGAAGAGATGTTCACAACCGGCTTCTAGGAGTACCACTCCAAGATTTTTATAAGTAGGCCCAAACATCTACTTCAATTATTTGCTTTCGAACAAATTGTGTACTCCACACACTACTGGCTTCCACCTCTTGATGAACCTCAGCCCATATACTAGGAAAAACTTGAAACTAATCTTGCCCGAGGTATTTGCATCGTGGAACACACCCTCGCTCACGACCTCCTACAAAACTATATCACGCAAGCCCCGCAACAAGGATCTATTGAGGACGACAGATGTGAGAGGGAGGGGGTCTTGACAGTAGCCATAGGCATAGACGAGGAGGAAGCATGTAAAGGTAGACTACAAAGCATAATGGGGAGCCAGGCGGTCTATTTTTTCCAAAGAAACATGCTTTATATTACTTTCTCAAAACCCCGAACAGTGATTTTCATCACTTTTGTAACATATGTATCATAGAAACACCCACTTTTGTAATTAGTAGCCCCATGTTGTGAGGACGAGGAGTCCTCAAGCTTGAGGAGCTTAGGTAGATCAAACTTACCAATTTTGGCTATTTTTAGATCTCATTTAGACCTCCAAATAGTGCATACAACCTATTTTTTAACTATGCCGGACATTAGATGTGAAACCGATCAAAGCTAATCTAAAAACTATAAATAGATCTAGAGAGCTCATTTTTGAGGTTAGCTTGTATGAGTTGAGAAGAGTGTAGAACTATTTTGAGTTTGTAAGATTGTTATTGAGCAATAGAGTGTACTTTCAACCTTCCATTGTGTCTTGCTTGTCTCTTGCTTGTGTATGTGTGTATGTGTGTGTGCAACTTCATGCTTCTCACCTTCACTCTCACTACATATTGCATTCAGGATCTTCATATCACTCCTACCTCTTCCATGGATTGACATTAAGGAGGTGGAGCTTCTTAACGTGTTGCTTACCATTGTACTAGAGCAACAGGAGGTTTTTCAATTCCTAACATGTGGTAACAAGAAATCAGAGATTGATTTTAGTGTATATGACTTGGCAAGAGCATCCTTTGCACACCATGTGGTCAAACTTTCTTTCCTTTCCCTTGTAGGTTGCTGCTTGCTCCTGAAGATTGGCATCCCTTCATCTCTTAAGATTTATCCATATAAAATTCTCCCTTGAAAGTAAGCTTGCATCCTAAGTGACCATGCTGAGTAGTTGTTCTTGTCCAATTTTTCAATGAAGGATGGAAATCCATCTCCCATCTTGCTTGTTGTTGCTCTGATACCACTGTTGGAGGAGATGGTGGATAGTCACAAGAGATGAAGTGGTGTAGCTAGATCCTACTTCACATCTGCTAAGAATGATTCTTGGAGAGTGTAGTGGGCCTCTTTGGCTTGCTAATGAACACAAATAATCATATATGTAGCTTGGAAGATGATCCACTAATTGATGGATCAAAGCAGATATGTTGGAGTTCATCCAAGAACAAAAAAACTTGCTACTTTTGTTCTTACACATGTTCAGTGTTTTGAACAATTCTCTGACCGCAACAACAATTGACTTAATTCCTTTTGAGGAACTCTAATTAACTTAGTAAGCTATCAATAATGAGTGATTTCAAGAAAAATGATGGACTACATGCAGAGAAAGCTATTTTTAGCAAATCATAGCTCCATCTCGACATTCATGGGCTGCAATAGTCATTAGTGAGCAAAGATACATTAATATCTCATAATTCTGAGAAGCAATGCTAATGAAACTTTGTAGGAGTGCAATAGACAGTATGCTGAATCTAACATGCTTTAAATCATGGAAAATGATCAAGTACAAACTAAGAACAAGCTCTGAGAAGATCACTATTCTGATGGAGTTATAACAGAGAAGTGAAATGAGAATGTAATGATCATATATGTATTAAAACATGTACAAATACAATATCATTGGCAATAATACATTGTTCAATGTGTGAGAGGTGAATGAGCTATGAGATGAGCTCTCATTTCACAATGAATGTCCTTCAAAATAATCTCCTAAACTCGAGATACATGCGGGTCTTTTTGATCCTCTTCTTATAGTCATGTTTGGAGCCAAAATTTTAATTCAAATTCAAACTTCTACCTAAAAAATGAATCCTAAAGTTTCGGAGAGATTCCCTCATCACTCAACAACTTATTGATTCGTGCTTTTAGATCCTCCTAACTCCATGTGGGTGTAATCTACTTTTACAAGGATAAATATGAACGATTTTTACAAGAGACTAATCATATGAAGTCTTGCATAGGTTATGCCAATAAATCAAGCATAAACTAATTAACCAAGTATGTGGGCTTGGGTTTAATTGCACCAATATTTACATCATAGTTGAAGGCTTCGCTACGCATGTCTACGAGCTTTGGCATGCATCCAACATTGTTGTACTTAAGGAAGCTTCTTCAATCACCCAAAATCCATTAGCTAGAACCAACAGAGGAAGAGGAGTGCCGGTCTTCAATGTCCGCAAAGGAAAATTGGTTGTCAAGTTTTTTCCCTCCTCTTCGTACTTGCCTTTTCTTCTATATAGATTCCCCACCCCCCCCCCCTCAAGAATGAATAGGACCCCCACCTCCAAGAACAATCTCCTCTCATATGGAGACAATCCCTCTGGCCCCCCAAGAGTACATAATGGAGCACTTCCCCCCTTACTGTCCTTCCGTTCCTATTATTTTCTGACAGAGGGCGGGCAGACCACCACCCACTCCCCTTATATGATCTCTTGCTATGAATTCTACCAAAAGGAATGGGGTCTTCTCCTACTAAACAAGTTTACTACACGAGTAATAGTACTGATCCTCAAGGAATAGTTGAAACTAGCAAGATTTGAGAACACCACTTTCAACCACAAGGGACATGACTAAAAGATGTGCGGATATGGAGGTCTTAGCCAGACAACTACTAGCAACTCACCATGATCGAGCTATACATTAGTTTTTATACAGGAACAATTATACTTGTTGCAATTTTAGTGCATAAGAAGCACCATCATTGTCGTTTAGATGAATAACACTTTCAAAAACCTACTTTTCTAGCCTAATGTTTTCCAATCTCTTACATGCAGTGAGCAATGCATGTCATATCACCCCATTTGGGTGCATAGGGATCTTCTGTACCATTATCTCTACTGATGTTCACCTTATCACTCTATCCAAGCTGAGCAAACCCTAAAATCAAGATATCACATGATGATATATTCCGAAATTGAAGTTTGTCAAAGACTTCTTGTGCCTTGATAAGAAAATCACATTTAGCATACATGTCCACCACAACATTTGAAGCATCAAATCTTTATCCAACATACCCTTCACTACAATTTCATCATTGAGTGTTCTTATGCTACCACATGCTTTTAGCATGCAATTGAAAGCTACAACATTTGGAGCTTGTTCATAGTGAGATTCAGTTGTGTTTGTCCATCTCCAAGATTCATGTGAGTCTCATGAAAAGGTAGCCTATCAAAAAATCACCACTTGCACCCAGAATCCATAAAGGCTTTGATCCATCATGACTACCACAAGTCTTGCAAGTGATGCTAGAATCTTCATTTGCAAAATGTGTTCTCTCTTCATTCAACATGGGAACACTTGAATGGGAAGTCCAAGAAGTTTCATATAGGGATTTCAAAGCCTCTCGATTATTGTTTTGAGCCTTGTCACTCTCTACAAGCTCTTGACGTGTAAGTAGTAGTATTTCTACTTCATATTCAACAATTAACAAATCATGCTGCAACTGATCAATCAATCCTACATAAGCATTGGCTGATACCACGTTTCCAAAAAAATCATTGAACACATCATATGCTTCATTGAGAAGACCACAATTACAATATATGTCCACCAATGCATTTGCTAAGAGCAAGATTCATTACCAACATCCCACCTTTCTCTTCCCAATACCTGAAATCAACCATCTATTCTACACAATGAAGACATGTTAGTGCAAAAGATCCACAATAATCTAGTTAACATACTCCCTTGTTCTTGCTTGCGAAGTCATGCTTGACGAGAAAATCTTAGAACTTGCTCCAGCTGCCACTTATTCAAACGATTATCTCACATAAAGTACCCTAATATAATCATCCAAACCATGCAACCATCTAGCTATACCACTTCCTCTCTTGTGATTATCCACCATCTCCTCCAACAGTAAATACCTCTATCTACACCAACTCAACATGATCCATTCCAAGGGGTGTTTGACCGGGCTATCAGAGAGGGTTGCTAGAGTTTTATCATGGGTTGAGGGTACGAAAAAGGACAACAATAGAGGCTAGGGTCATCAGCTCCTCACATCCATTGTGCATCATTTTTTTCTTGATTGTAGGCTCGAGGTTTGGGTGTGGTCCTCGACTGAACATTATCATCTTACATGTTAATGGAAATCATCTCTTCCTGCTGAGCGGTTTTGTCTCTCCTATGGCTCATGTAATGCTTCATGACAAGTGGAACATTCAACTACATTATAGGTCTGTCCTATCCCTTTTGTTGTCTTCGCTATTTACAATGTTAGGTTGCTTGCAAGCAGTGAATAGAAAAATGCGAGCTCCCATCAAAACTGAGTAGCTTGCCTAGGAAGACCACTCCCATTAATTGTCAGTACTCTTGAGAATAATTCCATGGGTCATTGGAATCTGGCTGTGCATCACTCAACACAGGATGTGAGAAAGATTTTTCAGGACTTGGATGCTCAATTTTTCAATGACTGCTTGGAAGCTTATCATGACCAAGAGCTGAAGTAAAAGGCTATCCATGAGCATAGAGATGCAATTTGGAAATGGCTTGAAGTGGTTGCTGACACGATGAATGAGGGGGTACGAGCAGCTTTCGGTGAGGACTAAAGAGAGAAGGGAAATTTGAGAGTTTTTTTATGCATGTGCAAAATAGGAGGGGGGAGATCCATTTTCTTGATGAACATAGGGTGTAGAGCCATAGAGGACTGGTGGAGAAGTTTTTTTTGTGTAAGCTTAGCAACGGAAGAGTTCTTCTTCTATCACCATCTTTGGGGGATTACAGGTGGATTGGAGAAGGGTCTTTGTAGGGTTCTTCGGGGAGTTGTGGAGGAAAAAGATTGACTCAAAGGTAGTCATGAGCTGATGGAAGATTGATGGAGAGCATGTGAACATGCCTATAGAGGGGAAGTTGCTCCTGACGGGGTTTGGAATGAGCCAACGTATGCTTATTGTCAGATGATGATCAAGAGTTTGAAGAACTTTTAGCACATTTGGTTCTGAACTCAAAAGAACAAATTCCTATTGTAATAACATCCATTGCAGGAGCCGGTGTGAGTATCTGAACGTGCATTGGATACAAGAATGGGATTTTAGTACCAAATTCAACTCCTAAGAAGTTCTCTCCTTGATAGTGTTGGGATGCAACATGTTGATGAATGACTATTAGATTTGGGAAATTGTGTCCCATGTTAATGATTTTGTTGCATCAATTCCCATAGAGCTCAACAGGGAAACATAGCAACTGATAGCAGATGTGTTGAATGCAGAGGCTTTTAGGCAAACGATTGTTAGTTATCTCTTGGAAGGAAGTTACTCGATCTTTTCAATTTAGGCATCTTGGTTCATCCACACACATCTGTTGAAGATTTGGCCAAGACATCTTCACTTTTGCAAGCATTTCTAGTGGCTGAGACTGTGAATAGGGGAAGTGAAGTGATTAGTGCAGACTTGATTGCTAAGGGTTGGGCAACCTCGTCGTTTTTCTCCTCCACATCCAACATCATGATGAGGTACTATTTTTGCCTCATCTATTCCGATTTGTTTCTAATGAAGTGATTCAATGCTTTGTTTGTGTACTTGTTTATGAAAAAATTTTGAACTGCAAGTGTCTCACCAGTTCTCACAGAAGAATTTTGTCATTTTTCAAATTCCAAGATTACTTCTGACAACGAAACAATATAAAGTCACACAAATTGTTAAAGGAAATATTGGTTTACTTTGTACATAGAGCTCTTGTGGTAATGACTTCAGGCTTGATTGTAGATGAAATTTCTTTAAGATAGAGTGAACAAAGTATTTGATCGGGAAAGATATGGATGGTTTGAAAATATCTTCTATGGTTTGCTCTTTGACTTTAGTTATCCTTTGCATTTATGTTGGCTATCCTGTGCTATAACATTAACTGGAGGGTTCAATATTCTTAGTAGTTTGGGATATCTTTATGCAGATTGGTGAATATTTGAGTTTTTTTCTTTGAATCGAAATTTTAATAAATATAAAGGGGACAACTTAGAGGGGGATGGAGATGTTGGCCAAATAAAACGATAATAGGATTGTGGTGTAATGTTACTCCAGGATTTGCAATACATTTTAGGTAGATTGGAATGTATTGAGGTTATGTGGTTGAAAAATTCTTATGTAAGTTATCAGTTAACAGTAACTTGTGGTGCATGTATATCTCAGAAGAACATCGAGAGAATTTGGTGGAATATATATTTTTTTGGGCAGAGATAAGGCTTCTAATTTTGCTTGCTATTTGAGCCACTTTCGTGTTTTGATCATGGTGAGGAGGGAGAGTAAGGGTGTGTGTATTTGGGATATACATGTGTGAGGGTGTGGATGAGTGTATGTGTGTTAAGTGTGTTGTTTAGGTCTTTTTAGCCCAAGGAAAAATGTGGATGGATGCCTATTTTTTTTGTTTTTGTTGCCCAAATGCATTGAGCTCCAAGGGTTCCACTCGAATATATATGTAAAAGCACGAAAACGGGAACCCTAGTGTGAATGTGAGTGGGGGTTCTAACTCATGGATTGCTTCGCAAAAGTGCCCACCGTACCTCTTCCCTCACTGTCTTTCTTCCTCACTCTGCTTCATACACTCTAACTTTCATGCACCTTGGCTTACTCACTCCCGTACATTCTTACCCATATGCACACACACCCTCACCTTCTTGCTAGCCTTTGGTCACACCTACACACACCCACAGACTCACTTTCTCTCACTTTCCTCGTTCTCGCTTACTCTCAATCACCCTTGCCGTCCTTTCTTTGTTTTACCTATTCCCACACACTCTCTCAATCCTTTCCCTTCTCCTTCCTCTACATGCTCATACACATAGGATGCACCATAAGAGGAGCACCACACCAACTAGTAAACATAAGAGGTGCACTGCACTAACTGGTACACATACAAAAGGCACGTAGCACCGAGTCAACACTGGGATGGATTAATGCCACAGATACCAATCCTTCGACTGCTATTGGAAGGGCTTTTGGCTGTGTATCTCCAGTTCCTAGCTGACCATATTCGTTGTTTTCCCATGCCCAAACTTCACCTAACTCCAAGAGAGCCAAATTGTGGAATGCCCCAACTGCAATCAGTTTCACATTCTGCAAACCCTATACGCGTACGGGGGTAGAAATCTGTTTTATGTCCCCTGGTGGCCAAGGTTGTCCCCAAGTCCAAACCTGCCCACTCTCTGTACAAACAAGTGAATGTGTCCCACTAGCTGCAACCTGTCGAACACGAAGATGTGGTGTACACTGTCGAGGAATGACAACATCCCGACGGAAGACTTTTGTGTCTGCTTTCTGTTCTGGTGGTTCAGCACACTGCCCATACTCATTGCCACCTGCGTATCGAAGAGCCCCCCCTTTTTTCCGTTTCTTTATGTCAGAGCAATGGGGCGGTAGAAACAAAAAAAATCCCCCCCTTTTTTTTTGGTTCGCTCGTCAGAGCTGTTACAACTACCCTTCGACCTTCATATTCAAGTGTTTTTACCAACATGATCGTTCGATCTGCCCGAAAGTTGAAGGTCACCATCGCATCTCCCTCCAAAATTGGACCAATTAGCTTCGCCAAAACTGAAATTATTTGCCGACCGATTAAAAAAATATAGTTCATCAGAAAGTTGACTAGGAACTACTTCGGATAATATTGTTTTGCCTCAGTAATAAAACTCGATACAAATTCGCATAAATCCCAGCCATATGACCCGTCACTAATTGAATACCATCACACAACGATAAGACATTGCTTAATATCGATAGTGTGCAGGTTTGTATGGGCCTTCTTGAGGCACATTGATATACTTCGCCTGCTCATCAGAGAGCTTAGTCAGCTTCGCACCCAGCTTGCCCAGATGGAGTGCAGCCACTTTCTCGTCAAGATGCTTTGGCAGTACATACACCTTCAAATGTTTAAAAGCTTCTAGACCACTTTTGAACTTGTTTGGGCTTCTCCGAGAACCTGAGCATCCCCTCCTCTTTTTACCACATTCCAATCGTTCTCATAGCTGTCCATAGTCACATACATTCGACCACCTCCAGAAGCAAGCATGGCTAAAATCAAAATTGAGACTCCATTTTAAGTCCAATCCTCACTAGGTCATCTGCAACAAAACTCAACAAAAACCACATGATTCACATGCTTCCCTCAACCCAAAACATAATACCAAACCATGAGACCAATCAGATTCCCACTATGTCGTCATGAATCTCCCGCTCCAAGATCATCCTGAAGCTTATTTTTTCATAGCCGAACTCCAAATGTTGACGGCCTTCCTCTTCGACCAAGAAAACACCATGTAATCTCCAAATACTTCATATCAACCATGTATTTCCCTAATACCTCCAATCAAATATTTGATCAAATCTTCAAGTGCCTGCAATCAAGCATATTCTTCTGCCAAATAGAACCGATTAGTGCATCAAAATCAACCATTTTTGGGGCTAACATACTTCCCTCTTCTTATTTGCGAAGTCGTCCTCGACGAGCCAATATTGCTGCAATCTAATCAAAACAGCCATAGAAACATCAGTGCACAACTAGTTTGCATACCTTGCCATCGAGCCGATACTCCAACTGAACCTGCACTCATCGAAGCTTATTAGTGCTCAAAAATCACTCATAAATACATTCAAATCAGTCACTTCCAAAATGATCCAAGAACATGCACATATATGCAATTCCATTTCAGCCATGCATCAATTTGCTCATACATTCCATTATGAAAATGGTCTCTCTCTCTCCCCCTCAGGAGTGGGGAATAACTTCATATGGAAATTTATTTTAATCAACGTTGGCCTACATTGACACTGGATGCGACTCGTGGACCTGACCACCCGATCAGGTTGATTCCACCCATCTACCAACGCAATGCAGCGCACAACACACAAACACACAATGATAACACATAACATATACCAGCTAGCCCATAACGAAACTGGATACAGCTCGTGGTCGTGACTACCCAGCCACGATGGCTCCACCTTCCTACCAACCCGTTATGGCGCGTAGCTAAGACACAATCACATACATCCCAAGCCTATGGCGAAACTAGCTGCGGCTTGTGGTCCCAACCACCCGGCGAGGATAAATCCACCCACCTACTAGCCCACCATAGCGCATTGGTACGATCACAGTTACACAAAATTTTTTCTTTTCTTTTCTTTTTTCCGTTTTTTTCATGATTAATTGGTTCACCCAAGTCCTGAGAATTAGGGAGAGGAAGAAAGGGACTTTTCCCACCGTTCCCACACATACATGCAAAACAGATACACTCTAGCCTTTGACAGATCAACCACCTCTTCACTTCATTCTCTCAACTACAGGCACTACATATGTATTCATCGAGTTGACTTTTCACTTGGTAACTACAACCAGCTATGCCTTAGTCCCTCGTATACCTATCCCTAGGTGTCCTAGAATGTGAGTCCCCTGAATGTCTCATGCAGTCTCACATCGTACTCGAATCCCGACAACTTCCCTAAGGCGAGTCAGGCTCAACTTCGGGAGCTCCGTCATCACTTCCTAGCGTTAGCACATCTGCCCAAGCCCATGTGATATCATTTTCCTCGTTAGGCATTTCCCTCGTGGGATCAAAATAGTAGTAACGATCTCCCGCCCATCCTACATGTCGAGCTAGGTACTCCTCAAAACACTCAATGTAAAATGCAACACCCAAATCCTGGTTTATAAAGCATACCAGCCAATGTGCTTCCTCAACATCGTATTCCGTCTCAAAGTCGCCGACATCTATGTCCATGCGAGCGAACGTTTGGTCCGAGAAATATATCCTTAGCTCGTACAAGTAGAGTTGCGTAATTTGGTCTGCCATTTTGTTACTTAGGCTTTAACAGTCTCTGCATAACACAAAAAAAATATTAGAAGTCCAAATGCTTGAGCTAGCAAGGAATGATTTTTCTGACACACAAATCATAGATTACTTATGCGCATATATATAATACTATACGTCTATGTACAAGGAGTCTACTTCGTCATTTCGTTTGGATCTCGTCTAGCTTCTCCCTTCTTAATATTACTTGAAATATGGTTTAAATCGAAGCGCGTTAACCTTCACGGGAGCATATTCTTCTCCTAAATCTTGAATTTGCATGGAACCATTAGAATTGAGTTCCACCACCTTAAACGGTCCCGCCCATCTTGTCTGCAACTTTCCTGGGAATTTATAATATTTACTATCGTAAACTAGCACCAAATCCCCTTCTTGAATCACATAGGTTTTGAGATTTTTGTCATGTCTTTCTTTACGTATCTTCTGAATAGCTTCCAAGCTTTGTTGTGCGATGAGCCTCTTTTCTTCCAGCTTCACCAGTTGTATGTACCTCTCCTTTAATGACTCTTCCTCGCCCAATCTGGCTTCGATGGCCACTCTTAATGTTGGAACTTCTTTTTCAATGGGAAAGATGGCTTCCTCGCCATATACTAGAGAGAACGGAGTGCTCTTTGTCGTCACTCGGTAAGATGTTCGATATGCCCACAAGGCTTCAAAAAGTCTCTCATCCCAGTCTCTCCTATGCACAGCTACTGTCTTTGTCAGAATCTGTTCCAGAATTTTGTTGGTGACCTCCACTTGTCCATTTGCCCTCCGATAATATGGAGTGCTTTTCTATGTTTGATCTTATATAATTCCATTAATTCTTCGATCAGTTCGTTGACAAAATGTGTTCCTCTATCACTTACTATTTCCAACGGGCATCCGAATCGAGTGATAATTTGCTCATACAGAAATTTAGCTACATCAATAGCTCGGTCGGTCTTCAGAGCTTTGGCTTCCACCCACTTGGTAACATAATCAGTACAGACCAAGATATACCTATTGGATCTTCGTCGTGAAGGAGGATCAATAGGCCCCACAAAATCAATTCCCCATTTCTCAAACGACTTAAGAGCCAACACTGGCGTAAGAGGAGAAGCATGTGATAATGTGGGTTTGCCCATTCGTTGGCATTTGTCACGTTTCTTACAATATGTATGTGAGTCCTTGAACAATGTTGGCCACCAATACCCTGCTAATAAAATCTTTCTTGCCGTCAATTCACCAGCAAAATGTCCACCGCAGGGTTCGTCATGCAAAGCCCTCAACACTAGATTTGCCTCTTCTTCCTCGA
The DNA here is from genome assembly GCA_020310875.1 of Ceratopteris richardii. Taxonomy (NCBI): domain Eukaryota; kingdom Viridiplantae; phylum Streptophyta; class Polypodiopsida; order Polypodiales; family Pteridaceae; genus Ceratopteris; species Ceratopteris richardii. The sequence goes on from CM035443.1 coordinate 87,526,397, forward strand.
GACACCTCCGATAAATACTCTCATGAACAAAATATCGATAGAGTTGCCCCCCAATGATGCTATGGTGCTTCGCCAATGCTAGCAGTTTTTGCTTTTCTCTCTTGCTTGCTCCTGGCGGATATTTAGTAGTGCATAAGAAATTCACCAAGTCGGCATACCAAGGTACTTTAGCTTCAACCTGGAATAGATATCCATCAGGAGCATCGTCGGGCACACCAGAGATTGGCTCCTCATTAACGATTCGAGATAAATGGTCGACCAATATATGTGCTTTGCCTGGTCTGGTTACCACTGTGAACTGGAATTCTTGGAGAAGTAGCATCCACCTCATCAGTCGTCCTGATAACTCTGGTTTATTAATGATATACTTAAGGGCTTTGTGATCCACATAAAAAGTGAAATGCTTTCCCATCAAGTAATGCCGATATTTGTTCACCGCAAAGATCATCGAGAGACATTCCTTTTCCGTAGTCGTATAGTTCCTCTCAGTGCTATTCAAATTGCGACTTGCATAGTAAATAGGATGGTCCATCTTCTTTTCGTCGGCTTGGCATAGTACTGCTCCAACCGCAGTATGAGAAGCGTCGGTATGTACATAAAATTCCTTCGTCCAGTCAGGTGCTACCAAAATCGGTGCATTTATTAACCTCTCTTTGATCGAGTCGAATGCAACTTGACACTCTCCCGTCCACTGGTATCGTTGGTCCTTCCTCAAGAGAGTCGTCAGTGGTGCCGCTATAGATGCAAAATTTAATATAAAACGTCGATAATAATTCGCATGACCCAAGAATCCTCTGAGTTGTCGCAAATTTTTCGGAGGTGGAAGTTGTCCAATTTTCTCCACTTTGTCCTCGTCAACCGCAATCCCTTTTTCGGAAATGACATGACCCAAAAGCAATCCTCTTCGTACTCCAAATGTACACTTTTCAGGATTCAATGCGATGCCTTTTTCAATGCTTCTTCTTAAAATTGCTTCAATCCTCTCCATCATGTTTTCATCGTCGCCTCTGATTGCAAAGTCATCAAGAAATATCTCCATCCAATCCTGCAAGTAGTCTTGATATGCAGCTATCATTGCTCTCTGGAATGTGGCCGGTGCATTGCATAATCCAAATGGCATCACACGATATGCATACGTACCCCATTCTGTCGTGAAAGTAGTTTTGGATTGATCCTCTTCATGAATTTGGATCTGGTTGTACCCACTGAAACCATCTAAAAATGAGTACAATTTATGGCCAGCCACTCTGTCCAAGATTTGATCAGTGAACGGCAAGGGAAAGTGATCCTTCTTCGTGCGCTCGTTCAACTTTCGATAATCTATGCAAATACGGATTTTCTTATTTTTCTTTGGAACAACTACAATTGGTGATACCCATTCGCTGGATGTGATGGGATATATGAATCCTGCTTCCAATAATTTGGTCAATTCCAACTTGATCAATTCCGAGTAGACTGGATTCGTTCGCCTGAGTCGTTGGCATATTGATCGTGTGCCTTCTTCCAAGTCTATATAATGTTGGCAGATCCGGGGATCAATTCCTCTCAGATCACTGTATGACCATGCAAAGGCCTCGCTAAAATTTTTGAGTGTCGTTTTAATGCAGTCTCGTACTCCATCTGGTAGCTCTGACCCTACACTCAAGAACTTTTCTGGAAAGACTTCCCATTTTTCCAACTGAGCTTCTCGCGAATAGTCTTTATTTTTCGATGACACTGTGATTGGAATGTGCTCTCCGATCACGCGTGCATGGTTGGCCAGTAAATCATTGTCTTGTTCTCTTTCGATTGAACCTAGTTTCTTCAATTCAGCTTTTGCAATGGCTTCCGACACCTTAGTCTTACCCTTCGCTTCCTTTTCCAATTCTCGACTTCTCTTTAGAATCTCTGCTTCTAGCATTCTAACTCTTTCTCTCAACTGTTGCACTTCCATCGCCGGAGCTAACTCTAGTTTCAACTCTTCTCTTGAAATTCCCTTCTCCAGGGATTGAGTAACTTTATTTTTACTTGCATCTATACTCAACATGTAGCACTCAAATTCTCTTGTATGTGTCAACCATCCCAGCAACTCCTGGTCTGAATCGTCGTTATAGAGTAATGGATTTTTATACTCTCCCATCTTCGTGTCTTGATTCTTAAAGAGCTGCAAGTTGAACCCGTCTTGAAGCAGATTCTTGTAGGTGTCCGTGTTCAAAGAAAACCTAGCTCGTGCACTCTCGTGCTTTGCTTTCTCCTTTTCTTTCTTTTCCATCTCATCGACTATTATTGTCTTCTTCTTGTTGTTCGAGGGTGGGGATACTTGCATTTGAATCCGATCAGACTTTGGCCCTATCGAAATAAAACCTGTGCGCCAGTCATGCACACATTCGGCTTGCACCAGCCATGGCCGTCCAAGTAGGATCGAGAAGGTAGCCTCTGAGGTCCTTGGTCTCACTATTAGATAATCAACTTTAAACTCTAAACCGCCCACAACTGTACTTACATTCTTCAAAAGACCCGCAGGCTTCACTTGTGTTTGATCCGCCATTCTCAAAGACATCGGCGTCTCTTCCATGTGGTTGAGGCCCAAAGCTTTCATCATGAACTCAGTCATAAGGTTGACTGCGGCTCCACTATCTAACTGAGCACCAGGGACTGCATACCCTTTAATTTCGACCGTCACAACTGGAGCATTCGAATCAATTTGTGTCGTAATACTTTGAATGATTCCTTGGACATTCTTATCTTGTCTATTTTTATCTCGAGCTTTCCTCGGCTTCTTAATATATTCGTTGTAGAATTGTTTCCTATAAACAGGCGAACATTTTAGCAATGTGCCAATGTCCAGCGTGACTTCCGTATCAGCGAGCAACTTTACAATATCTACTTCTTCCAAACTTTGTCTTTCCTTTCTAATATTAGGAGCTTTCAATCTTTCAGGGAATGGTGCTATGCCCGGCACAAACTCCTTGGTCACTGGTGGGAGAATCTCAACCTCTTCCCCATCCTCAAACTCTTGTTGCTCAGCAAATCTTCCAACTTGATTTTCTACCTCTTCGTGTTCAGCTATCCTCTCTTGACTCCCTTCTTCACCTTCGCCTCCTGGATTCTTCTTCGAGTACTCTTGAGTCCTTGTGACTACTGCCACAGTTGGATCTTTGTGTGGTTTCTTGGCCTCGTAAGCATCCACAAAGTGCATCGACGAGCTAGAACCTTCTTGAGGGTTCGGTGTCTTGAACACTACTCCGATCGTAGGAACGTGCTCTTGAGCTCTTGATGTGGGATGCATCTGAGTATCAACATAGTTCGAGGATCCTACTGGTCCTTTTTCCTTGCCGGCGGCAGCTCTTCGTTTTGGACAATCCTCATCAAAGTGGCCCTCCCCACTACAGTACCTACATAGTGGGGTATAATCGATTGGCTTCTTTTCGTTTGGACATCTAGATTGGGTATGGCCAAAGCCATGGCATCTCCAGCACTGGATTGGACACATCTCTTCTTTGATCACGCGTGGCTCCTCTTGGATAGTCTCCTCCTTGACCCTGAGCACCATATCCATAATTCGGTCTTTTTTCCCAACGAGATGTAGGTGGGACACTTTGAGCGGGCAATCCCGTGTAAGGTCTTTCTCTTGTATCTCCTGATTTCATGGTCCTCTCTTCATAGGCTCTCTTGTTGTAACATCGGTCCTCTGTGTGATTTGTTCTTCCACAAAAAGTACAACGCATCCTAGGTGGCGACCTATCCGTGAATACTCTCGAGACTGTAGGGCATTCTGAAGCCAAATGGCCGTAACCATGACACTTTCCACACCATGTATTTGATCGAAACACTTGATTCGGGTTTGTTGTGACCTCTGGTTTTACTGTGTATGTCTCTTGAGTTATCATGGCAGCTTTTATAGCTTGTGTGACCAATTCCAATATTCGTTCTTCAGTTAGCGCAGGCTTTGCCTCGCCTGGCGTGCTAGTGGCAGCTACAAAAGCTCGGGTCGTCAATGCGGGACTTCCTTGGCCAGGATCTTTCATCGGTATGTTTCCTGGGCCTCCCATAGGCTCGTATAAGAGCTCCATCTTTCTTTGTTGGCATAATTGTACTTCCTCCCAAAGCCTCGCTTGCTCTTTAGCATCCATTAAAGTTGCCAGTCTTGTCAGGCTGATGTGCTGCTGTGCCGTAGGATCTCGCAATCCCGAAATGAATCTACGTTTCAATGTCTCATCATTCGGGGCATTCACGCCCATCTTTCTTACTAATGTTTCCATTCTCTGAATGTAGTTATCGATGCTCTCGTTTACTCCTTGTCGCAAATAATCCATTTGTTGGGCCAATCTGTCTTGGAAGCCTTGTCGTCGAAACTTTGCCAAGAAGGCTTCCTTAAGCATCTGATAAGTTCCACGTTCTTGTGGTGTCAGATTCCCATACCAATTGGCTGCCTCATCACGGAGAATAGCCGGAAAAATTCTCAACCTTTGATCCTGGTCAACTACATCATTGGCCTCACAGGTGACCTCAAACAACTGGATAAAGCTATCCGGATCTTCGTCCCAAGTACCCGAAAACTTGGTGAAGTCCCCCAAGTGAACTGAAATCCGCTGAGCCATTTCGAACAGAGGTGTGATATCAATATCACTTCGATCCCAAAAATTTAATGCACGTGGCCTCAGGATCCCTCCTTCAAACTTCCGTACTTGACTCGCGACTCTCCTACGGGAGTACACGTTTCTGACTGATTTCTTCGAGCCAATCGAGGTCCACTCACCTTGCGGTTCCCACCTTCTTCTTTCTCTTTCAAGGGCTCTTCTCTGAGCACGTTCCTCTCTTTGAGTTTGTGTTGCTCCTGACGATGAGCTTCCCTCGCTCATGTACTAGATCGTGGGGTCCGCAAGCTCGGCCAACCTGTGGTGCTAGGCGAACCTATGGCACTCTCTTATAGAGACGTACCAAGTTATTCCTGGCAAACGCACCAAAATGTTTAGGTCTTTTTAGCCCAAGGAAAAATGCGGATGGATGCCTATTTTTTTTGTTTTTGTTGCCCAAATGCATTGAGCTCCAAGGGTTCCACTCGAATATATATGTAAAAGCACGAAAACGGGAACCCTAGTGTGAATGTGAGTGGGGGTTCTAACTCATGGATTGCTTCGCAAAAGTGCCCACCGTACCTCTTCCCTCACTGTCTTTCTTCCTCACTCCGCTTCATACACTCTAACTTTCATGCACCTTGGCTTACTCACTCCCGTACATTCTTACCCATATGCACACACACCCTCACCTTCTTGCTAGCCTTTGCTCACACCTACACACACCCACAGACTCACTTTCTCTCACTTTCCTCGTTCTCGCTTACTCTCAATCACCCTTGCCGTCCTTTCTTTGTTTTACCTATTCCCACACACTCTCTCAATCCTTTCCCTTCTCCTTCCTCTACATGCTCATACACATAGGATGCACCATAAGAGGAGCACCACACCAACTAGTAAACATAAGAGGTGCACTGCACTGACTGGTACACATACAAAAGGCACGTAGCACCGAGTCAACACTGGGATGGATTAATGCCACAGATACCAATAATCACTGCTACACAATTTGCCAATCGCACATCACTCCAGCATAGCTATTTTTTCATGATGAATACATCAACATACAAACCATGAGAGATCGAGTTCATGACTTCATGCCTTGATCCAATATCATAACATCTACAACATGACTTGTTATGTAATCCACCATGAGAGATCCACTTAATGTCTTGGCAACTTGATCCATCTGCTGAACATCCACAGCATGACTCGATATGCACAAACAAATTCCACTGTCAAATGCTCTGATCTTCCTATCCCTGCAAGCCTCCATGAGCATGGCTATAATGAATGTAATAGCGATTACCAACCCACTCTACTGCTGCTGATTACCATAACCTGTTTCGCAAATCTATATAGACCATGGGTCAAGTATATGCAATTCAACATACCAGACTTGGCCGATGCGATTGAAACTGAAAGATAATGAGCATGATTAAGCGCACTTGGGTAATGGAGGGGCACAAATTTTCTCCTATCCCTAACTGAATGCCCATAGCACACTACCAGTTTTAGTGGAGCCTAGAAGTAGAATGCATCCATCGTCGTTTACTGTGCAAAAGAGGTACAATGTTGATGCACTAAAATGATAACCCCGTAGGGGACACAAATCAATCAACATGGAATATCCACATACGGTAGCTCCCTCACCTCTACATGAAGTACTTTTTCTTTGATTTCCTTGCAAAACAAAATCCCATGGGATATCAAGTGTTGAGTCACTTACTACCAACAAACACGGTCTTTTCTTAAAAAAAACTCGCATAAGTGACAGCGGATGAATAGTGCAGCAGACCGCAGGGAGATATTTCCAAGCAATTGTTCCACGAAGGTTCATGAACTCTAGCGGGTCAACCAACTGCTATACAGCCAAACACAACACCCTTATTACTCACCCTATCATTTCAATGATCATAAAGAAGTCTCACAGAACATTCCCAGTCATCTGAGCATTCGTATTTTGGAACATGATCTTGAATTATAAACAACATATAAGTTTAGACATTGTTATAGAGTAAGCACAACGTCCACGGAAGCTTGAAACCAAAACCACGCTATTCCTTGGAATCAAACAGGCACCATGAAATGAGTCACGCATTAGCTCATTCACTATTCACTTGGTTTTTCTAGCGTTGTTTCCTATGATGCTGGACCCTCATCAATCGGAGTCATTGACATGTACATGAGGTCATAATTTTTGCTCCACTTTTACCTGGTCGACTTCAGGACACAAAATGAAATACTTCAAAAATGAAAATGCAGGTCAAAAATTCAGTAGGAGACAATTAGTACAGGAAAATGACAGCAATTGTGATTTCTATTAGCGTGGATGTATTCTAACATAGCAGTTTTTTATCCGCTCGACTTCATCTAACCCCTCAAGGTCACGCTTACACGTACATCCATTAAATCGGCAGAAATCAACTTAATCTGTGTGCATCTCTTCACTTCCCTCCTCTCAAAATATTTTTGAGGGTATTTGTTACAGTGTTAGCGCTTCAGGTATCCATACAGCCACAACAGTCTAAATGCATTCTGTCAAATACTCCATACCTCTTGCAGCCATTCCAGCAGAGCGATGGAGCTTAGGTTTTGGTTCGCTCGTCAGAGCTGTTACAACTATCCTTCGACCTTCATATTCAAGTGTTTTTACCAACATGATCGATCTGCCCGAAAGTTGAAGGTCACCACCGCGTCTCCCTCCAAAATTGGACCAATTAGCTTCGCCAAAACTGAAATTATTTGCCGAGCGATTAAAAAAATACAGTTCATCAGAAAGTTGACTAGGAACTACTTCGGATAATATTGTTTTGCCTCAGTAATAAAACTCGATACAAATTCGCATAAATCCCAGCCATATGACCCGTCACTAATTGAATACCATCACACAACGATAAGACATTGCTTAATATCGATAGTGTGCAGGTTTGTACGGGCCTTCTTGAGGCACAATGATATACTTCGCCTGCTCATCAGAGAGCTTAGTCAGCTTCGCACCCAGCTTGCCCAGATGCAGTGCAGCCACTTTCTCGTCAAGATGCTTTGGTAGTACATACACCTTCAAATGTTTAAAAGCTTCTAGACCACTTTTGAACTTGTTTGGGCTTCTCCGAGAACCTGAGCATCCCCTCCTCTTTTTACCACATTCCAATCGTTCTCATAGCTGTCCATAGTCACATACATTCGACCACCTCCAGAAGCAAGCATGGCTAAAATCAAAATTGAGACTCCATTTTAAGTCCAATCCTCACTAGGTCATCTGCAACAAAACTCAACAAAAACCACATGATTCACATGCTTCCCTCAACCCAAAACATAATACCAAACCATGAGACCAATCAGATTCCCACTATGTCGTCATGAATCTCCCGCTCCAAAATCATCCTGAAGCTTATTTTTTCATAGCCGAACTCCAAATGTTGACGGCCTTCCTCTTCGACCAAGAAAACACCATGTAATCTCCAAATACTTCATATCAACCATGTATTTCCCTAATACCTCCAATCAAATATTTGATCAAATCTTCAAGTGCCTGCAATCAAGCATATTCTTCTGCAAAATAGAACCGATTAGTGCATCAAAATCAACCATTTTTGGGGCTAACATGTGTGCATGAGAGTAAAAGGTGGACAGAGGGAAATAGTGAGAAAAAAAGGAAGGGGGAATAAGTGAGAAAGGGAAGGTGAAAGGAGTAAGAGAGAGTTGGGGAGGAGGAGAGAAAATAGTGGGGCAAAGAGAGGGAAGGGAGTTTGGGAACCGATTCCAAGGAGTTTGGGAAAAATATAGGTATCTATCTGCATTGTCCCATTGGGCTTAGACCCCTACAGAATCTTTCTTAAAAATAACTTTATAACCACTGACAAGAAAGTAGAGATAGAGAGAAAATTCTTCTTCATGTCTCAAACATAAAGAACATTGGAAATTGTGAAATTCCCACCTACTATGGACTTAAGGTTTACTTCTCCAACACCTACAACATCTAAATGATGACCATCTACAATGGTCACTCTTCTTCTTGAAGAGTTAGAAAGAGAAGAAAAAACCTTTCTGAAACCTGTCATATGCTTAGTAGCTCCAAAATAAAAAATCCAAGGATTATCTGAGATTGCATTTAATGTTGGCTAATCAAAAGCTACCTCTTCAATAGTAACACATACATAAGAATCTACCATTGAAAATTTAGGTTTTGGATCATTTGTAGGACTATTAACTGATGCTTTTTTCTTCTCATCATAAATGCTTGTTCAGATTATGCTATGAAATGGCCTAGTTTCTTATAGTAATGGCAAATTCCTTTCTTTGAACTAGATGTAGTATTGGACTTTTATTTAGGTGTAATGAACTAGAAGTAGTATTGGACTTTTCTTGTGTAGAGGAAGCATTAGGGATAGGACTATAAGTTTTAGGAGTGGGATGATAACATGGATTCATTATCTTCCATACTCGTTTGTTGATCTTCATCTTGAAGTAATAGGAATTTCAGCTCTTCAAATGAAAGTTCTCTATCTCTTGTAGAGAGAGATAAAGAAGTAACAAAAGCATGATATGTAGATGGAAGTGAGTTTAGAAGTGTATTTACCATCTCTTCATCTGAAATATTTACTCCAACATTGAGTAACTAATCTCATAAATCTTTGAACTTCAAAATGTGTGGCTAAACTGATTCACCAACTTTCATCCTTGTATTGGCTAGATGTCTCCTAAGGTGAGCTTTCCTAATAGATTTTCATAGAGATTCTCCAACTCCAAGCAAGCCTCACGAGAGGTTCTACATGACATGATTTGGGGTATAATATGCCTCTTGAATCCTATAGAAATATATGAAAGTGCTTGTGCATCCCTTGAATTCCATTTGGTTTGCTCTTCTCTAGGAAGTAATCTGGTAGTAGTACGGACTCCTGATGATGAAGTGGATTCTTCTTCTTCTTCACTAACCTCTTGCTCATGAGCAAAAATAGGAACTACGGTTCTTGAAGAAGATAAAGTATCTCAAAATTTTCTTGGCCTTGGATAATTGCCATTGACAATATTCCATAAGTCCTTTGATACTAATGAATTCACCATCATAAAACTCCACACTAGATCATTAGACATTCCCTCAAGCTTGTATTTGTTCTCAAGTCTATAGTCAACGTGTGAATCTGATACAAACTAACAATATCTAAATCTAGGCAGAAATAGGAACTAGATATAAGAGATTGTGTGCCTAATATGTATGAAAAGTGTGTGTGAGAGAATATGGAGAATATGAATAGTTTAGAATTGTTTTATTGAAAACCCGAATTCGGATTATCCCTAAATGAAGAACTAGTGAATGACCAAGTAGGAACGAAAATAGACTTGCTACTCACAATAATTCAGCAAGTGATGTTGATGGTTGGTTGATAAAAACTCCTCCAATTACTCCAAATATAGAGCACACCTCCTCCAAGAGTGTAAAACAATTCCTCCTTGATCCCCTCCTTAGCTTGTTAAAGCTTGAGTTGATGAACTCTTTGAGAAGATATCCAAAAATGACCCAAGAGGTCTCTTTATATAGGATAGAAACCTATGCGATGTGAAGGTAAAAAGCAATTGCTAAAAGCTTTGATTGTAGTTTTTCATGCTAAATCTATCATGAATAGTCACCAAATTTAGCTTTTCGATAAATATACTCCATGAAAAAACTACATGTTGTGTCGTGTTTGTCGATGGGAAACAAACCCAAATTAGTTGGTTGTAAAGCGCTTGCCATAGACCAAGTTTATCCGTGCTATTGGTTGTAGAGAGTCTACTAACAAATACTAAATAAGTTGTAGCTAGTTGAGGATTTCATACCTTTTTGACTTGTTTCCAACAAAGCACTCAAAGACCCAAAGTCAAGAGTGGCAATGAAGGCTAAGTATGATAGCATACTAAAAAATGACACTTTGGAATTAGTTCATCTACCACTGAAGAAAAAGGTAATTAGAAATTAGTGGATTTGGAAAGAAAAATACAAAGTAGATGGTAGTGTAGAGAAGTACAAAGCTCGCCTTCTTGCACAAGGATTCTTGCAAGTGAAGGGATGTGATGTCCAAGATGTTGATATATTTAGGTAGTGATGTGTGTGAACACACTAGGACCGCCGGGGCACTTTTTTCCCTCTTTAGGAGGTTTTTTTCCCCCGGCTTGTATATACGCCTATTGCCCTAATGGGCTACTTATCTTTGTACATTCTCTAGTAATACATTCAGTATTGTGTGTTGTGCTCCAAGCTTCTTCTACTTCCTTGTGTTGTTCGCGTGCTTCCGCAGATGTCTAACTCCAACAATTGGTATCAGAGCAGGTCGTCGCTTCATCTAGGGCGCCATCGACACTCCTCCATTTGCAGTCTCAGAATCGCACGAATTTTGGTGAGCATACTCAGCGTGTTTCCGAGGTCAAAACATCTTTGCTTTGTGGTGCCGAAATCGCGATCTGAGCTCGTTTCGGCCTCCGAATGCACTATCGCAGCGCTTGTGCAGGCTATTTCATCTTTTTGTGCCAAAGGTATATACCAGTTTCTGTTCGCCAGTTTAAGCGTCTCAAAGTCTGCTACAGGTCTAGCAGGAACTCGTTTGGGCAGTTCTGTTCAACTTTTTGAGATAGAGTCAATTTTCTGCATCAAGGTATTTTAGTCACCGGCCATGGCTGAAAGCAGTGATGTATTCCGTATGTTGGCTGTTGAGGATAAGTTGGATGGTACCAACTACCCATTATGGGCTTATATGATGCGACATGTTTTGGTTGCAAAAGGATTGTGGAACATTGTGCAGGGTGTTGAAAGACGTCCTCTTACACCTGTAACCACAGGTACTACAAATACAGGTGCTTGAGCTGATGAAGATGGTGTCGAAGATGATATTGTGCAGATTCTTGTTCGTGCTGCTGTTTCTATTGTACCTACTACAGAGCAGATTCGTTGGGATGGCAAAGATGCCCAGGCACATGCATTGATAGCTTTGTCTATCAAACGTGCCATTATTCCTCATATTCGCTCTTGTAGAACAGCTAGGGATGCTTGGGATACACTTACCACATTGTACCAAGCTAGGAATGAGGCTCGTGTTGCTTACCTCCGAAAACAGTTGGAGAGTGAGCACATGAATGAAGGTGATTCTATGGACAGTTTCCTAATGAAGATCAAATTTTTGAAGGAACAGTTGATTTCTGCTAATGAGGTTATACCAGATAGCTCACTTGTGTAGACCGTTTTGAATGGTCTTCCTGATTCATATCAGAGTTTTGCTTCTACTCTTCGGTTGATGATGAAAGGCAATCCGAATGCCTTATCATTTGAGGAGTTAGTCTCTGTTCTGTTGTAGGAAGATCAGTCTAGGCAAAACAGGTCCATTATGCGTGTTGCAGATCAAGATTTCCTGGCTAGTCAGAAGGGCAAAGGAAAATGGAGCTCTTCTACTAGTAAGCAGAAATCTGCAAATGCTGCACATTCGAAGAACCAGGATAGAGATGAGAAGAAATTAGAAAAGCAGAAAATTGTTTTGCAAGTACTGTAAAGGGAATGATCATATCATAAAGAATTGTCCAAAACTGGCTGCAAAAGGCAAAGAAAAAGGAGGCTGGAATGGTTGTTGCAGAAGCTTCTACACCAAAAACAGAGTCTGCTAATCTTGTGCAGGAAGAAGAATGGGCGTTTACTACTGTTTGCAGTTTTGACCCATCTTCTCATGAGCAGTGCATGTCTACAGTGGACTCAGATGTTTGGTACTTTGACAATGGGGCGACCAAACATATTACCTCACAGCGTAGTTTCTTCTCTTCACTCGAGCCTGCCCCTACAGGGAATACTGTCACATGCGCCAACAACTCCTCTTATCCTGTTATGGGAGTTGGTAAGATCATTCTGACTACTGCTGATGGTAGTTCTTTCACCTTGTCATATGCTTTATTTGTGCCAAGGATCAAGAAGAATCTGTTATCAGTTTCTGCATTAGCCAAGATTGGCTTGGTTGTGAAATTTGTTGATGACAGATGTACAGTTCATGATCTATCAAATGGCGATGTTATTATTGCTTCTGGCATTTTATGTCGTGGGCTATATAAGCTCGTAGACTATGAAAGATCTGTGAATGATTCGGCATGTGCAGTTCATGATTCTCATGCTATGTCATATGCAAAGCTTTGGCATGCACGCTTTGGTCATCTCAATTTTGCTAGTTTGCTACGCCTGCAGAAATCTAATATGGTGTCTTCTTTGCCCAAGCTTGAGGCACCTGGAAACCATGTATGTGAAGGCTGCATTTTGGGCAAAATGCAGCGTTCCTCCTTTCCAAAAGATGGTTCAGTTCGGACTACGCAGAAATTGCAGCTTGTACATAGTGATGTCTGTGGTCCTATGCAGACACCCTCTTTTGGGAATTACCTTTACTTCGTGACTTTCATTGATTGATTTTTCTAGGCATGCATGGGTATATCCACTCAAAGCAAAGTCCGAAGTGTTCATGTGCTTTAAACAGTTTTTGGTTTTGGCTGAAAATCTGTCAGGATGTAAAATGGGCACCCTCCGTTCTGATCGAGGGGGGGGGATATATGTCTTCTGATTTTAATGCATTTCTGGCTGAACGTGGGATAAAACACCAGTGTACAGTGCCGTATACACCTCAACAGAATGGAGTTGCTGAACGGAAGAACAGGTCACTCATGGAGATGGCGAGGTGTATGGTCAAGAGTCAGGCTTTACCACATAGTTTCTGGCTTGAGGTTGTCATGTGTGCAGCATATGTACTTAACAAGTGTCCCACTAAAGCGCTGCACTCTATCACTCCATATGAGGCTTGGCATGACCGCAAGCCATCTGTTGCTCATCTGCGTGTTTTTGGTTGTTTGGCATATGCATTATTGCCTAAACAACATCGCAGAAAATTGGATGATAAGGCAGTAAAATGTATTTTTGTTGGGTACAGTTTTGAAAGTAAAGGTTATCATCTGTATCATCCACAGACTAAACGCATTCTGGTTAGCCGTGATGTTGTCTTTGTGGAAGATGCTATTCAGCCATTGCTTTCATGAACTAACGAGACATCTGTTAGCTCCAAAGACATGTATGATACCTTGATGCCTCTTTTTACAGGTGGAAAGTCTAGTGCTGGTCCTAATGAGGCAACTTCTCAGCCTTTGCAGGTTTCATATGATGATGCAGATCATTCTATTTCTGATGCAGATTTACATGATGCACTTGTTGATGAGAGAGCTGCTATTAAGTAGGCAAAAACTATGCCAAAATGGTTGGTGCAGACTTTGCGTGACAGCAAACTAGATGCACCTTTGTCATATCGTACTCGTTCAGGCTCTCATAGTGCCTCCTTTGCATCAGATTGCTATGCTATGGCTGCATCTAGTCTCTGTGATGAGAATGAGCCTGTTTCTTTTGATGAAGCACAAAATTCAGAAAATTGGATGGCTGCCATGCAATCTGAATATGATGCTATAATGAAGAATGGTACATGGTCTTTATGTGACTTGCCTCCTGGCAAGAAGGCCATTGGCACTAAGTGGGTATACAAGCTGAAGCGTAAACCTGATGGTACAGTTGACAGGTATAAGGCTAGGCTTGTTGCAAAGGGTTATGCGCAGGAAAGAGGCATTGATTTTGATGAGACCTTTGCACCTACATGCCGTATGACTACGCATTTGTGCACTTGCAGCCCATCATGGTTGGAATGTACATCAGTTGGACATTAAAACAACATTTCTGAATGGTGACTTGCATGAAGAAGTGTATGTTTTTCAGCCCCGAGGCTTTGTGCAGAAAGGGCATGAAAACCAGGTGTGCAGGTTAAAGAAGGCATTATATGGTTTAAAGCAAGCACCACGTGCTTGGTATGAGAAGATACATGCCTATCTGGTTGCACATGGTTTTGTGAACAGTCCAACTGAAAGCACCTTATATGTTAAACGTGCTCATGATGTGCTTCTGATCATTGTTTTCTATGTTGATGACATGCTGCTCACTGCTCCTATTGAGAAGCATATTGCTGATTTCAAGGCTGATTTGCATGCCTCATTTGAGATGTCTGATTTGGGGCATTTGCATCACTATTTGGGCATTCAGTTTATGCAAGTCGATGATGGAATGGCTTTGTGTCAAACGAAATATATTGACACATTATTGCAGCGTTTTGGCCTTGAAGACTGTAAGCCTATTGCCACTCCTATGGAGACAGGTTTACGATTGAGTCTTCATGATGCTGGAGATGCATTTGATGTTGTTCTCTATCAGCAGTCTGTTGGATGCTTGATTTACTTATGCATTACTCGGCTAGATATTCAGTTTGCTGTCTCACAGATGAGCAGGTTTATGCATTGCCCAGGAGTCACACATTGGAAGGCGGTTAAGCGCATCTTTCGCTACTTGAGTGGTATTCGGCTACTTGGGTTGTTTTATCCCAAGGGGGGATCACTACCGCCAGATTTGCATGCTTTTTCTGACTCTGATTGGGCTGGTTGCTATGACACTCGTGTGTCCACCAGTGGTTTTTGCTTCATGCTTGGTAGCTCATGTATATCTTGGTTGAGCAAGAAACAGCCTACTGTGGCCACTTCCAGTTGTGAGGCTGAGTATAGGGCAGCTTTCACAGCGACTGTTGAGTGTGTGTGGCTTAGACGCCTTATGGCTGATTTGGGTGTTGGCCAGTCTTCTGCCACCACCATCTTCACTGACAGTCAGAGCGCATTGGCAGTTGCGAGGAACCCTGTGTTCCATGCTCGCACTAAGCACATTGAGGTGCATTATCACTATGTCAGGGAGAGGTTCTCTGCTGGGGAGATCAGCTTGGCATATGTGCCCACGCAAGAGAACACTGCAGACCTTTTCACGAAGGCTCTGCCTAGGGAGAAGTTTGAAGCTTTCCACAAAGCTTTGGGCTTACTTCCTTTTGTGGAGTGATTTCCACATAGCTTGGCACTTCCTTATACATGAGTGCGAGCTCCTTGTTCACCGCATCACTCCCAGGGGGGATTTGTTGATATATTTAGGTGGTGATGTGTGTGAACACACTAGGACCACCGGGGCACTTTTTTTCCTCTTTAGGAGGTTTTTTTCCCCCGGCTTGTATATACGCCTATTGCCCTAATGGGCTACTTATCGTTGTACATTCTCTAGTAATACATTCAGTATTGTGTGTTGTGCTCCAAGCTTCTTCTACTTCCTTGTGCTGTTCGCGTGCTTCCGCAGACGTCTAACTCCAACACAAGAGACATCTACACTAATAGCTTGAATGACTACAATTCACACGATACTTGTAGTTCTTATAAATAAAAGTTGACCTCTATTCCAGATGGATGTGAAATCAGCACTTGTGAATGGATACCTCAAGGATTAGGTATATTTATCTCAATCACTAGGTTTTGAAGTACCTCATTCAGAAAACAAGGTTTGTATGCATAAGAAGGCATTATATGGCCTTAAGCAAGTTGGAAGAATTTGGTACCAAAGGATTTATTGTTTTTTCAAAAATATAGGCTTTCAAAGAAGTGCTTCTAATTCAAATTTGTATGCTACAAGAAAAGATAATTACTAGTTAGTGATCATCATCTTTTATGTAGATGATCTGATCATTATAGGGGATTATGCAAATTTCATCAAACAAAACTGTGCTAGCTTGAGCGATGAGTTTGAAATGATAGATCTTGGGCGGCTCCATTATTTCTTGGCATTGAACTATGGCAAAAGGATGATGAGATTTTCATATCACAAAAGAATTTTTTTGTGGAAATCTTTCATATCACCAATGGAGGTAAATCTTAAACTTCAACAAAGGATGATATACTAGAAGTAGATGCTAAGAATTACACAAATATTTTTTGGGAGGCTTATCTTTATTTCAAACAATAAAACAAATATCTTTTATGTTGTTGGATTATTAAATAGGTTCTCTAACAAACCAAAAGAGAACCGTTGGAATTAAGGCATGCAAATTCTAAGCTACATTGCAGAAACCTTGGATTTTAATATTCTTTATACTACTTGTGATACTCTTCAAGAGTATTGTGATTTAGATTACATTGGAGATTGTTATTCTATAAACCAATTTTTGGATAATGTTTCTCACTTGGTTCAAGAAAAAATTATTGGGTAAGTAGGAAGATCCTAAGCTTGGCACTCTCCTTCATTGAAGTAAAGTATAAAGAACTTGGTTTGCCTCTTGTGAGGTAGGTTGGCAAAAGAGAATTCTTACAGATCTAGTTTTTCCATCACAAATGGCAATTATACTTAAATGTGATAATCAAAGTTGTATAGACATTGCAAAGAACAATATGTCATGCTCACGCAAAGCATATAGAAGTACACTAGGATTATGTTCATGAGCTAATAGAAGGTGACATTGTAGATTTGGAATATTTTTCAATAGTAGAATTGCATTAGCATATTCTAAAGCTCTTGGAAAAGAGAAGCTTAATAGAAACCTTCAACAGATGGGTATAGGACCCAAACCTAGTTGATTCATCATTTTGTAAACATTGAGAGGGGATGTTAGTATATGAAAATGTCTACCCCCTCATGATTATATATTATATTGCACATTTTGTAAGGCCCCCATTATGAGGAGAAGCCAATCATGCATTACCTAGTTGATGGGAATCTTCACTTGTATGTTGGATGAAGGTCAAATTGGACCATGTAAGGTATTTTAATAGTTACAAGGTCCCCAATTGTGGGGTTTGGGGCAACAATGAGTAGCCTTGGTTGGGGAGTCTAAAGGGGGCCTGAGGCACCCTTGGAAAGGGTTTGGGGGAAGCAGCCCCAACCCAATGGTAAATGGTATACTCTATGGAATCTCACCTATTCGACTCAAAAATCAATCATATTTGCTAGATTCGTAGAATCAACCTAAGATGCATATACGGATTATGAAGGTGATGGTTGCCCATGTTCTATCATCCATGTCTAACCATTCATGAAAGGTGACATTTCTCATTGCCACACTACCCTATTGGACATCAAATTAAAAATACATCTACCTTGTAATCCCCTATCTAGAATTTTCTAGATCACCATTTAAGTTCTATTGTGAGAGCACACAAGTGAACAATTTCATCATCTTTCCACTTTTTGTTAGTAGTGAATTTTTGAGGTTCTACTATATTGCTCTTGCATTTTCTTGCATAATTACTTTGTTGCATAATTAATTTCTTGCATTTGATACTAAGGATTTTTATGTTCTAATATTCATACATTTTGTACCCAGAATCACAAGGTCTCAAGGGTTTGCGATGGAAGAGACTATACCTCAATCATCAAGGTTAGGATTTTCCTACTCTACATGAAATGCCAAGAACCATCGAAACATGGATGAAAGTTAGAATCAAAGCTTACTTAAAGCTTCCTATTTATAAGCCTAATTTTGAAAGATGTACTCAAGTGATGAATATCTTACATTGTGCAGTAGATAGACCATCAGTGCTAGAAGCAAGAGTCATGGAGTTATAAGGATATTGGAGAACCATTAGATTTACATATGAGTTGATCAAAGAGGCATTTGGATGGGTTAAAGATAGCATTGTAGATTTGAAGGATGAGATCCATGAAGCTAAATAGTGGATCTTCATGGGTATCAACTAAAGGGATATAGAAGAAGAAGTGTGTATAGTCCATCAACATTTTTGCTTCCCTAATATGCACAAATACGCAGCCCCTCAAAAGGTTTTAGTTCAACTATCATCTCATGTAGTGAAGCAAGGCAGTAACCAAATAAATTTGAATCCTTATGTACAAGAAAGGCTATTTGAAGAAAAGAAGCAATGGGGACTCAAGAAGTTCTTAAATGGAAGCACTAAATTGACCATATTAATATACTATGTTTTGAACATAGGGGAGTATTTAAGGGAAATGCCATCAACTTTGGAAATGGAAAAGTATGTAAAATCAGCTACTATACCTAAGACGAAACATGGCATAATGATAACTGATGAGGCAAGAATGAGTTCATAGCCAAAGATGAGACGATAACAAAGAATGAGGGAAGTGGATGAGGTAGCTCCTATGCCCTTAGCCAAAAGAGTTCATGCTCTATGAAATTCAACTCTGGCTCAACCACCTCCAATCACAAAAGTGGAGTTGGAAAAAGCACTCCAAGTCACGCACACATATACGGAAAGGAAGTGAATCTAACAACCCAAGGTCATCACTACCATCAAATGAGTGGATCCATTTTAGCATTCATGGATGCACCTATATGGGTTGAAATTTGATTCTCTTTTCCTTAGTATCTTTTCTCACACATTGAAATGTGTTCCCTTAAAATAGTCCAATTATGCATGCATGTGTGTTTATGTATGTATAGAATGTACATATGTATATATATGTATCATGCATGCATATATGTATGCATGCATGTTTGTATACATCCTACGTGGTATTACAATGAGAATAAGCGGCACGTGGTACCAAGTTACATACACTTGGGTCTCTTGACTAAGAGTGTATAATAGTTTTCTTTTCTTGAGTCTGTTTGAGCCTCACAATTTAACATTTCCCCTGTTTGGTGTAAAGGTTTAAGGGTGCTTTCGGGACAGCGTAAACCTAGGCCACCACGGTTTCTCCGATCCTAAAAGTGCCCAGATCTCGAGAGCTCGTGTGGATTACAGAAAATCCTTCAGTTCAATCATAGAATTTATTGGCATTAATCCCTGTTTCGGGGAGCATTTACAGGAGAAACCGTTCGAAAGATCTGCGCAATAAGAATGGCATCAACTTTGGCCATCAGCTTTGGCAGTAATCTTGTTGAGCGTTCCTTGGATGATGCTCTATCCCTACTAGGCAGGCATGCGGATCGATCACTATAAAAATTATACCCCATTTCATCGTAGTTCGATTTTTGTATTTGAGGCTAATGACATGAACAAAACTAGATCTCCCATCAGGGGACGAGAGCTTCATTCCGTCTTGCGTATTGCTCCCGTATGATTCCTGTGTATTGCTCATTAATCATTCTTCTACACTTTGTATTGGTAATAATGTGATTTCAGTTTTGATTGAACAAAAAAAAGAGAACTTGTGTAGACGATCATAATTTTCTCACAATCAAGATCGCCCACTTGAACAGTCACAAGCGACAAAGGGCAGTCCACGTCCTGTAGGACAGTTGGTTGAGCTTTGGCCTCTTGAGGCGGAGGTCCAGGGTTCAAGTCCCAGGCTGGACATGTTATGGCTTAGGCCAGTTAAACCCAGTTGTAACCATGTCTCATTCAGTTGTAACCTTGTCTAACCCCTGCTTTGTGGGGTACGGGGGGTCCCGCGGGTACTATGCCCATTCACTTGTACAGTTGCAATTTCAAAGTTAAAGTCCGGGGGAGTAGGCTTCGTTGCAATTTCAAAGTTAAAGTCCGGGGGAGTAGGCTTCGGCTGAACCTCCATTTAAAAAAAAAAAGCGACAAAGGGCAAATGGAAAAAAGATTCGAGCGTAAGGGCCACCGCATGGATTCCAATTGTTATGTGTCGCGATTGATTCATAATCACAATGAATATGCTGCATCTGGAATTGTTTTCAGCTCGAAAGAACTGTGTTTCACATCATTAATCATCTTTACAAATCTCGCTCCAAGGACTGTGTTTTACATTATTCATCTTTACAAAGCTCTCGAACTCTACATCAATACGTAGTTTTCAGCCATGGAACATCCTTGAAAAAGTACATAGAAAGCGCGTGCTGCTAATTTATGTACATGGAATCGTTACGTCATTACGGGTCCATCTGATTCCTCTCCTTCTGTGTGCGTTGATAGTCCGGCCCGAAGACAATACCACCGCAGCTGATGGCGACCCTGAAAAACCGAAAAACAATGATACAGATTCATACGCAGATTAAAATCGAGGAGAATGAAGGAGTCTGGATTCAGGCATCGATTTGTTTGAAGAAGAACACACGCATGTCGACTTCTTTCTTACATGATACACTTTCATGGGCGAAGGCTGCACACAGCTTGGAGTTTAGAAATGCTGGCCGTTTAACGGTGCACGTTGAAGGAGCGAGAGCAGCCTTGAACGATTGCATGATGCATCCTTTTGGATAGAATTTAGGCTCTCGAACTCTACATCAATACATAGTTTTCAGCCATGGAACGTCTTTCAAAAAGTACATAGAAAGCGTGACCTTGGAATCACGTACTGCTAATTTATGTAAATGGAATCGTTGATAGTGAGGCGAAGCCCGAAGACAACACCAGCGCAGTGATACTCTCGAACTTAGGCTCTCGAACTCTACATCAATACATAGTTTTCAGCCATGGAACGTCTTTCAAAAAGTACATAGAAAGCGTGACCTTGGAATCACGTACTGCTAATTTATGTACATGGAATCGTTGATAGTGAGGCGAAGCCCGAAGACAACACCAGTGCTAATTTATGTACATGGAATCGTTGATAGTGAGGCGAAGCCCGAAGACAACACCAGCCCGAAGACAACACCAGCGCAGCTGATGGCGACCCTGACAATATCAAAAAACAATGACACATATTCATACGCAGTTTAAAATCGAGGATGTTGAAGGAGTCTGGATTCAGGCTTCGGTTGGTTTGAAGAAGAACACACGCATGTCGACTTCTTTCTTACATGATAACTTTCATGGACGAAGGCTGCACACAGCTTGGAGTTTAGAAATGCTGGCCGTTTAACGGTGCACGTTGAAGGAGCGAGTGCAGCATTGAACAATTGCATGATGCATCTTTTTGGATAGAATTTAGGCTGACGAGGTAGGTCATCCTGATTTTCGTCCAGCGTGTACGTGGAGCATACATGAAAATGTAATACGCGCGACGCGCATGATGCAGACATTATTTCGCAATAATCAAAAGTTCCAAGGGTCAAGTCTCCTGACGAGAGAGAGAGAGAGAGAGAGAGAGAGAGAGAGAGAGAGAGAGAGAGAGAGAGAGAGAGTCCCGGGGTGGTCAATTAACATGGATTTATTGTGTGTGGTGTACCTTCGAGCTCCAAAATTATGTAGTGTCTTTTCACGCTTTTACTTGTTTATGTCTTATGGTCAGCAAAGTGTAATGCATGTGTTTGTGTGTGCCCTGGCCACCCTTGGGTGTGCGCGGGCGTGTGTATTGCTTTGTGTGTGTGTGTGTGTGTGTGAGAGAGAGAGAGAGAGAGAGAGAGAGAGAGAGAGGATTGATATAGATTTAGTAGCAATACCGCCTACTTATATTCTGTTTGTTTAATATTGTGATTAACATTTTCCGTAGCTCTCTACTGTTTTCACGGAATGAGAGCCTCGTGACTCGTGTGTGAAGTCCTATCGCTACGACATCCTTACCACATAGGTTACCGATACCGGGATAAGGTTCTCAATACTAGAATTAGATTTAGATTCCAAGGCCTTATTCAACATGCAAGCAGAGCTACTTTTGTCTGGTTTGGATCAAAGCGCAATACTAACGATCCTGGACTCCTTTGCAGGGGTTCTTCTTCGTTGAAGCAATTTTCGTAACGTGAAAACCTATCTAAAATCCCATGTCGAGTTTCTGCTGCAATCTATAGTTTAGGCATTGCATAGTTGAACCATTATCACCTATGACATTCCACAGTTGGACCATTGTCACGGACGGATGACTGCGTATGAATTTTCTCTTCCGCAATCAGAGATTAAACTGGGGAGTAGTAATCATCCACATGGATACCCCCTAACAAAGCTCATGCTCTATGAGACTACACAAGTAAGCAATCTACTTCAACGTAATTTGTTTTACCTGAGACGTGATATCCCTCATCGAGGGTGCTCAATACACGCATGCGCACGTTTGTCACGTTATCTGCACCAAGAATACGTTTCTGCGAGTCTAATTACGTTCATGAATTGAACGGCCTTACAGAAATTTTATCTGGTTGGTACGGATAAATTTAAAAAGCACTGGAAAATCCTGAAAATCGATCGTTGCGATCCAACAAAGCTCAACATATTTGAAGATCCCACAGATTATACACAACATGATTGCAACGATCTCCTGATCAGACTGAATGCTGGAAATAAGTCCACAGGTGGCTTAAAAAAATTTGTTACAAAGGCATACAGTGTTCTGGGTAAGAGCTTGCTGAATTAAGAGTGCCTTATGTAATGCGATGAAACCAGGCATTTTCCGTTGCTGACGGTCTCTTTCTTTGTGACTAATCTAATTGTATTGGTAGGATTCATACAGTTTGTAGAAACTTATTACATCCTTCTTTTGACTAAACGCCGGCTACTTGGGACAATTAGTGGTTTCCCAATCTACGGAGTGGCTGCGAGTAGGTTGATAAGCATAGCACATCCGTTGGTTCAAGCTAAGATCGCTTCCTCCCAACTAGAGAGCAGGTTAGCAGCTGATAAATGTTGTCATGTGTTTTACATCCTGTTTTTAATTTATTTCATGGTTTTGTTCTCCACGTATCTTGTCATATAGATTATCTTCTCATTTTATGTTTTGAATTTGGTTCCGCAAATCAATATATATGAATCGATTGAAGTCAATTGTGACTTTTATGATTCTGTCAGTACTTAGAAAGCACATGTCAAACTGCCAGAAAACGATAGTTTGCCTCAATTGAAGTTGTAGGAAACACCACAGTGCAGAACCTGTTAGTAAAAATATGTTTACAATATAAATTTGTCAAAGAAAGCAGTCCGATCTCATAGCAGATCATGTGAGCCTCCTTCAAAGATTGTTGTATAGTATAGGGCTAGCATAAAATTAGTTAATTTTATCATTGCCAGAATGAGCTGCTAGTGCCATGATCTCAAATGTCATGTCCTGCCTGTGGAAGTGGTACCTTTCCAGATTGCTTTTCGGAATCTTCTAGCTAAGGATAAGTCTGAGAAAATGGAAGAAGAAAATGGAAGAACGACTTATAATGGGGAATGACTTATGATGCAATATACTTCACACCAGCAATAAAGTTTAGAAGCATGTACTAGCCGGATAAAAGCCTTCGCTCAGATGTTTTGAAGGGAATATTACAAGTTCCAGGAATAGAGTTCAGCCTTATATGTCAATCCGAATAACTTCACTATGTCCACCTGTAGCATGGGGATGCAAATGGATAAAGAAGTTTTGATTTATTGGAAATTGCAGGAGGCCATCATTGATCAACAGAGAAAAACTGATTACAAAATATTAAGAAACAGCAGGGATTTAATAAAGATATTCATCTTTACACGTTTGCATATAAAGACTATATGGCATAGATACAGTTTCAAGAAAACATTTAATTTTTATTATGATTATGTACAGGAGATCATTGATGCGATGCCACTAGTATTAGGAACAGCGGATGTGAGGAAACTGAGCACAGCCCTTATAAGGAAAAGAAGGTATTTTAGCTAGGACAGGATGGTTCAGTTTCTTTGCCCTCTTGTTTGAGTCATGAGGAAGCAATAAAATAAACAGCAAATCTGCAACATCTGAGAAACTGGAGAGATCTGTTTTTAGCTTTAGCAGCCTAGATATACACTTGCGGTGATACAATAGGCCAGTTTGTAACTCTATATTTATACACCTGATCATCGATCAACA
>CM035443.1:87562962-87565462 GCA_020310875.1 Ceratopteris richardii
GCAGGATATTTTGTTTTCAGATGGACTTTCATGAGATTTCCCTCCATGGAAGTTTTCATTATAAACCTTTTGTTTATTATACAAACTTGCTATGTTCTATATTCATATTTGAGTCTAAAGTATTTTCTCCTGAGCTTTTTCTATGGAGGGAGCACGTATCATAAAGACGATTTTACAATTCTTCTTCAAAGCTTTTTACTTTTCAAACATGGTGGATTCTTACAATATGCCTTTTATGGCCAGATATAAGAAACTTTTCAACTCGATAGACCTTACGAAGGACTTCTTCTTCAGCTATGACTACAGAGTGATGTGGAGTTTGCAGAAGAATGTTTTGGAAGGTGAAATGGATAGGATACCTTATGAAGATATGTTTGTTTGGAATGCTTTCATTACCTCTTGTTTTCATGAGCAAGTGAAAAATTTGCAATGGTCAGTGGCACTCGTCCATGGATTTTTCAAGCAGGTGAATGTTTATATTGATTCTGAATGGGTGCCTTTTGGTATTTCACATACAACTCATACTATTCTGTGAATGGATTTTCATCATCTATAGATAAAACTTTTTGACAATGGATCAGCAACAGTCACTTTAATTGCAAGGCGTTCTAGACATTATGCTGGTACAAGGTATTCTAAACTCTAAAATGGGATTTTTTCGCATTCCAGTACATAAAATTTAAAAAATCTTTCTTATCCTTATCTTCCAATTTAGAGATGGAGATATGTAAATGAAATGAAAATAACTGTCAATATCTTCAAAAGCCAAAATGACCACGAGGCCAAGAACTTGTTTCATGCCAGTTAAGGTAATCTTTATTGTCTTGGTTGACCATTGGGCCGATCTCAGTCAGCCTACTCGATCTTTTGGTCGATCTTGGTCGATTAATGCAGCACACAGAAGGTTTTCCTGACACAGAATAGAGGGTGAATTCAGATTTAATTTCTGGCAAAGTCACTCCACGCACGCAAAAACCTCTCTGTAGAAAACTTGAATATTGGCCAATGCGTTCAGGTTTACTGTATACATACGATCTCTCCGGCTTCTGGTTAGTGTGGACACCAATATTGATCTTATAGATTTCATGAGTGTTGGAAATTTCGAGCAAGAATACAAGCAGCATATCACTTTAACAGACATGTACCATGGAAGTAATAATTTAGTTGACAGATCCAATGTGTACATGGTGGTTTGAGTATGTATTCATGGATTTTGGATGTTCAAATCCCACATATCTCTTTTATATTTACCATTAATGTCAAAAGAGATAACCATGGGAACTGGAAACTGTTGGCAGAACTATATGTAGCAGGTGTTTCCAATAGACATGAATACTTTGGTATGGTGATGGGGTGGGCATTATCTCTTTAAAAATAAATGATTGAATGGAAATTAGTCTCAAATTGGATATTAGCATGCTCGCTCACCCAGAGATGGAGTGAATATGGTGGGTGGACAGTGATGCAATGTTCATGGACTTGATTTTTGGACTTGCACTTGAGAAATACAAAGAGAAAAATGTCATTCTCCATGACTGGGAGAAAGAGGTCAGAAACGAGATATGGTTTGGGCTTGATACTGGTAGTTTCCTCAGACCAAATTCGTAATGGTCACTGGATCTCCTTGATGCATGGGCTACAATGATGATCTAAAGGGCAACATAAGTGAAGAGGCAGGGAAGGTCCTTATAGGTGCATAGCGGGTCGGCCCAGCATTTGAAGCTGATGATTAGTCAGTTCTCCTTTGACTGTTAATCATGAAGAGAGAAGTGGGGAAGCAAACCTGGAGAATACATACAATTTTCATGGCTACTCGGTAACCATTGTGGAGAAATTTGAGAAAAATATGCAAATGTATTGTCTTGGTTATAAGGATGAGAAATGATCCCTTCTCCACTCATTTGGGGATGTAAACCATGTGAAAGCTATGGTAATTATTCAGTTGAAATGGTTGCCTAACTGCCAACTGCGACAAAGAGACATAATATTGCTTGCAGATAGCTGAGCTAACTTATACACTATGAAAAAGATGAGGTAAAGTTCTCTACATTCCATGTTTAAGAAGACTTCAAAAAGGAAACCAACAGCCATACACTCAAGGTGCTCCGAGGAAAATAACAGATTGACGAGAATTTTGAACATTGCCATTTTCCATTAAGCTGGGCATACATTATGGAAACCAACAGCCATACACTCAAGGTGCTCCGAGGAAAATACATGTGGAATCATTGTGATCTACCAAGAAGTGATCTCTCAAATGGCATAGGAATGTCTTGTGATAAGGTCCACACTGGCACATGCTATCCACCACCGAGACTTTGGAATCGAGATAATAATAATAAACTCATCCAATGTGTAGCTCTAACCAACTCTACCTTCCCTCACTGGGTGGCTACTTTAGGGACATGCTCTCCTTGGATAAGTATACGCTGTAAGATGCCTGTGCAAAACAGACACTTAGTAAACATAGCAACATCCTTGAACGTTCGCGAACAACAAG
>CM035443.1:87570462-87642962 GCA_020310875.1 Ceratopteris richardii
TCACAAGTTCTTAGGAGAATCTTTCCACGACTTATTTGGTGAGGACTTATGACAAATCAAGTCCTAAAACTTTGAGACACTTTTAGGTAAAGATTTGAATTCAAATTTGAATCTTGGCTCCAACAAAAAGGCTATAAAAAGAGGACTACCTAGTCGCGTAAAAAGGAGACAGATATAGCAGAGATTTTAGAGGGATTTCATACGGATATTGAGCTCACACTAAAGCTCTACCACTGCCCTCACATTGTGCAATCATTCATTGCCAATGTCAATGTAATTTATGTGCATTAATACATATGGTTTTCTCATATCTCATATCTTCTACTCTGTCATGTATCACTCAGAATAGTGAACTTCACTGATCCATTTCTCAGTGTATACTTGATCAATTTCAGTGGTTTAAGTTGGTGTAGATTCATTACACTGTCTATTTTCTTCTTACAAAGTTTCATACTTATTACCTTAGCCAATCTCGAGTTATGTGCAAAACATTACCCTCTGGTATGCATATTGTCAACACCCGAAAATGTTGGGATGCATCTCTAACTTGCTAAGCATCATTCTCTGAGCATGTTCTATCATTTCAAGTGAAATAACTTGCAAAAGTTAGCTACCCAAGTTATTTAGATATGCCGAAAAGGATTTTGTTCAATTTTTTAGCAAAGGAGTACTGTTCGTTTCTCTGAAAAGGTGTAGTGACCAAAATGGCAAGGTTTTGGTTCACAATGAAACTCCAACTTATTTGTCTTGATACAATGATTTGAGGATCATGTTCCAAAGCACCTAGGTGATTATTTGTGCTTCCTGGAAAGCTCAAGAGGTTTACTTTGTACTCCTCAACTCAGTTTTGGTTGGTGAGAAACAGGAATTTCGAGCACCATCTCATCTCTAGAAGGTGTCCACCATCTCCTCCACAATTTGCCATTTTTGAATCTCGGCGAGCCATGATCTACCATCTAGTATCCACCACTTTCATTCATAAAGCATCCAAGCATGCATGCAGACGAGAGAATACATGACAAATGTATCTAAATTGCCTTGTCAAAATGTGAAGAAACTCTTTATCGCCTACAAAGAAGAGCACGGCCTTGATGATTGTTTTCAATGAAAGCTATGATTCTCTTTGCATCACTCAGAGTCTGATACACCAAAGGTAGCTTCCCTATGTCCTCAAATAAAAGGTCTAAACAACGGGCTGTACAAGGGATCCATATTATCCTAGCATATGCTACCTCTACGAATTTCCCCTTCCTCTTATAGTTTGCACCTTCGACATTATGTATGATAATTTTTATCACATTTTTTGCCCCCACTTCTTTGATACCAACTATAATATGATTAAAAATGAATTTCCAAATGATGTGTATACTTGCACCACTACAATCCATCTCTCAAAGGAAATATGTGCCTAGACAATTAGAAACCATAATGTTGATTATATGGCAATGAGTGGTTTCACTCCATCAAGATATAGCATCCATACTTCTAGCACCCTAATCTAATAGGTTCTAACCACATATCGATTATATCTTTCATCAATCAACACTGATGCCTGTAATATTTTGTATTCAGATCCGTGCCAATCATGGCCACAAGGTGCAACTTGAGATATGGCTCTGGCCATCGTCTTCCATAAGGTCCAACCTGGGATATGGATATGACCATATTCCTCTTCCATGTGTTTGTACGGATGACATTGAGGGGAGGCTCCACTCAAGAATGCAACTCTGCAATCTTAATATCTTCCGTTTTTTGTCATTGTTCTCGCATGCCCATAGACAAAAACGATGCATGGAGAGATGACTCGGATCGATGTCTAGGTCTTTGTGTAGGTGGGCCATGGCTCTGGGTTTCTCGTGTATCGTTTCTTTGAGAAGATAACGGACCTCTCAACACACTAGAGCTAGGCTCTACCAAAGTCCTTACCTTTTCTACTTCCTCTAAGATATCTATGCAAGCCGCTAACATCTCATGTCGACGAGCATTAGCTGCCTCTTCTACAAGATTATGCTCTTTTTGTAGGGCTTACATAATATCTGAAGGGACATTTGTGCACATGGCAATCCCTAACCCTTCTAAAGCTTATACATGATGCACAAGATGGCTACTAGTAGTGCAAAAGGTCTTTCCACAATACTTACAAGTAGAGCCCACAATACTTACAAGTCCAACGTCTTGCACAAGAAGAGCGTGATCTAGTGGTCAGCACTAACTAGTGATTGGTAGTCTAGATTGCCCACAATGCAGATATTCCATGAGGCATAGTGATTCCGATTTTGAGATGACATAAAATATAAGGTGAAATATCTAAATGTCCAATGCTCTCTCTCTCTCTCTCTCTCTCTCTCTCTCTCAAAAACACACACACACACACATGTGCATACACACATGTGAGAGTGGCCAAGAGGTTCAAGTTTGCATGTGGGCATGGCTGCATGCCGGAGGCTCTCTCTCTCTCTCTCAAAAGTCATGCAAGATGTGACCAACTTGAATCATACCAAAACTCTAAGAAAGATTATCTACTTGCCTTGTTTCGACACTAGAGATTCTATTTCAGTTTAATGACATCATTAATGGCATCATCAATTTGTAAGCAAAGCGTTGCATTTTCCAAGTAAGTACTTTTCAAGTTTTGATTCATGTTCTTATTGAGCTCTTTGTTCAGGTCTAGTTTCTTGACATTTAACCTTGTTCTCTTGTAATCTCCCAGTAAAGATTGTAGCCAGTTAATTCTTGTATCTAGTTCTTCTCTCTCAAAGAAGTTCTTGTAGGTCCTCTTGGTGCAATTCACAAGCCTACACATTTGGCTTGTAGTTCATACACATGTGAAGATGCATAGGAATCAATGCTAATGGTTAATTACCATTTTATCCTTTTGTAAAAGTCACATTTGACTTGGAATCTTTGTAAACACCTACCAAGAAAATCTCGTGGAAAAGTTAGAGCTTTGATTGATGGAATATCTCCTATAATGGAGGATCACTTTTTAGAGAGAGCCAACAATTTGAATTCAAATTCAAATTGGAAGTGAACATCTATATAAACTTCTAGGAAAAAGTCACGAGTAGAGACTCATCAATCCCGAGCTATTCATTGTACTTTCTGAGTGTGTGTGAGGCTTACACTCTAGCCCACACCTGTCTATACCATTAGGCAATGATATTCATGCCTATGGCATTGTACAACAGTGTTCATAATACATATATCTATATTGTTCATTTCTGAGTTCTCTGTCATAGTCTCTATCAGTCAGTCACCTTGTGCAGCTCATATCTCACTCATTTCTCCACCAAATTCAAGCATCTATAGCTTCTTGGAACCAGCTCAAAGTTGTCTACATGCTATTAAAATTTGAAGGATTTCTATTCAGCCATTTCAGAGAAAAGTCCGTCGAGGTGATCACTGGTCAACGTGTGCAACAGTCCTAAAATATCAGGGGTAAAGGTTTACTTGCTAAATTAATTTCTCTAAGCATAGTTAATCTTTTCTAGTGATTCCACTTGGAATAGTTAGCTTAATAAGCTAATTAGATACCCTTGAAAGGAATTTTTCCAATTCCTACTGTGCTGGTCATATTGAGCAAAAGATACATCAGGTGTCTAGTAAAAAATAGAAGGTTTTTTTGAAGACTTGAAGTTCAAAGTTGTCTGTTTTGATCCAATCTTTTCATACATCATTTCCAAAGTTCATAGGCCATTTTATGGTGTCATTGGAAAGCTAAGAAGGTCTATTTATCAACTCTGAAGCATCAAAGGGCTGATACGAAGCAAGATTGGGCAGTACCTACTCATCATCTTGAAGTGTCCATCCATCAGGCATGGTCATTGGTCTCTAAGGATGAAGACATATCTACAAGGAAGGAGTCTTTATGGATACATCTCAGGAGATGAGAAATTGCCCTCATTCAAAACTAGAGGACTACCAACAAAGGAAGAACATGAGAAGCTCAACACGTGGTGTGCCAAGGATGCACTAGCAAGGTCTTACTTACTCAACTCAATCTCTGATTTTCTTTTGCCACGTAAATTAGAAACTGTAAGACATCCCAAGAGACTTGGGAAACCTTGTCATCCTATTTCTCTTCCAGCACAAGGACTAGAAAAAACCAATTATGGATTGAATTCACCACACTAAGGAAGCAACCTAAGTAGGCTATTTCAGAGTTTGTGACTAAGATTAAAGATGTAGCAGATCAGTTAGCAAGTATAGGAGAAGAGATTGAAGAAGAGCAGATAGTAAGGCAAGTGATCAATGGGATTAAAGCTGATGACAAATGGGGAAGCTTCACCACAGCCATGGACCTATACATGGACATGCAAATTCCAGATCTTACAACTCTCATGGGACAATTGTTCACTCATGAAGCCAAACTCAACAAGAATGGAGACTCATCCAAAGGTAATAGCTCTTCTGCCCTATACACTGATAAAAGTAAGTCTAAAGATAAAGGAAAGAACAAGAAAGAAGAAGATGAAGGCACTATCTCCCAAGCCAATTATGCAGGGAGAGGTAGATCATCAAGAGGAAGGGGCAGAGGAGGTAAGCAAGGTAGGGGGAGATCCTATAACTCCTCACCATGCAAAATTTGTGGTTTATCAAATCATACTACAGATGAGTGTTTCAGAGAAATCAATTTAGCAAGTTTAGCTATACCCTCGACTTTTTTGGACTGTAGCAAAAATTGACCAGACTTCACCTCGACGCAGATTTCTCTGCAATGGCTGAATAGAATCACTTCAAACTTTGAGAGCATGTAGATGACTTTGAGCTGAATCCAACAAGCTTTGAATCACTTGATTTGGTGAAGAATTGACCGCGATATGCCCTTGACAAGTTGACAGACTTTTGAGTACACTAACAGAGAACTCAGAGATGAATGATGTAAATGTATCTATTAATGAACACTTGTATACAATCCCATTGGCATGAATCACATTGCCTAATGGTGTAGAGAGGTGTAGGCTATAGTATAGTCCTCACACACACTCAAAATCAGTAGAATGAGGCTCGGGAATGATCTCTCTACCCACGACTTTTCATGTCCACTTTTATATGTAATGAGCAAAGATTTGAATTCAAATTCAAATTTTGGCTCCCTATGATCAAGCTCCTAAATGCTTGGAGATATTCTTTCAATCAAATGAACTACTTTTTCCACGACTCACTTTGGTAGGTGATTACAAAAGATTCTAAGTCAATTTGACTTTTACAATGAGGTAAAGTGGTAATTAACCACTAGCATATGTTCCTATGCTTCTTCATGTATGTGTAGACTTTAATGCATCCTTTGAGCCAAATGTGTAGGCTTGCAATTTACACCAACAGCTCCCCCTCAAGCCAAACATTTTGGCTTAAGTATTCATCTTCAATCTTCAAGTATATCCTACAATCCAATCATGGATTTGAACCTGCAAAGTTTTGTTACATCCAAAGCTTTAGTCAACAAATCTGCACATTGCATGTTGGTTGATACATAGGTAAGTTGAATGTCCTTGCTTATCAACTTCTCTCTCACATAGTGATAATGGACCTCTATGTGTTTGCTCCTAGCATGATAGATAGGATTAGCTGCAAGGTGAAGAGAACTTGTATTATCTCCAAAGATAATTGGTGACCTAGTAAACAAACCCAATTCTGTATACAAAAGCTTAATCCAAATTGCTTCTTGTGTGGCATTAGCCAGTCCTCTATACTCTGCCTCTGTGGAAGACAAAGCAACAGTAGGTTGCTTCTTTGAAGACCATGAAATTGGTTTGTCACCTGCAAAAGAAATATATCCAGAAGTGCTCCTCCTATCATCCTTGCATCCTGCCCAATCAACATCTGAATAAATTTTGATATCAATATCTGAAGTGTAAGGGAAATACAAACCATGGTTCTGTGTACCCTTGAGATACTTCAAGATTCTCTTGGCAGCCTCTAAGTGAGGTATCCTTGGCTTGTGCATAAATTGACTTAGCACACTTACTCCATATGCAATATCAACTCTTGTAAGAGTGGCATAGTTCAAGCTACCTACCATACTTTGATAACCTGTAATGTCTTTGACTTCATCACCTTCATGGGCACTTAGCTTTAGGTTTACCTCCATTGGAGTGCTTGCTACTTTAGCATCCTGCAAGTGAAACTTCTTCAACATATCCTGTACATACTTTTTTTGAGTTATGTATATCCCTGAATTAGTGTAAACTAATTCAAGCCCTAGAAAATAATTCAATAAACCAAGATCATTGATCTTGAACTCCTTCATCATCTGGCTTTTGATATACCTGATTCCATTGACATCATTACCTGTAATGATGATGTCATCAACATAAACACAGAGATATATTACCTCTGAATTACTTCTCTTAATGAACAGAGAAGAGAAGTGTCAGCCTTGCTCATGACAAAACCTTGATCTTGGAGGTATGTAGTTAACCTGTAATTTCATGCCCTAGGTGCCTGCTTCAATCCATATAAAGCCTTTTTTAATTTGCAAACATAAGTTACCTTCTTAGGGTCCTCATAGCGAGGAGGTTGTGACATATAAACTTCTTCTGAAATCCATCCATTCAAGAAAGCATTCTTGACATCCAATTGGTACATATTCCAATTTTTTGATGCAGCCACACTTACCAACACTCTGATTGTTGGCATCTTGGCCACAGGAGAAAATGTCTCTTCATAGTCAATGTCTTGGGTTTGTGCAAAACCCTTGGCTACCAATCTGGCTTTGTACCTATTGATTGTTCCATTAGAATTTCTTTTCAACTTAAAGATCCATCTGGATCCTATTACCTTCATAGAATCCTTCTTGGGTACTAACTCCCATGTGTCACTCTCCTTGAGTGCTTCAATTTCCTCATCCATAGCTTCTTTCCATTCTGATTTGGTTATAGCTTCTTCATATAAACCTGTTTCTTCATTTGATAAATCTTTGGCAAGATAAACAGAATGTTTAGTAACAAGAGATGTATCATACCCATTTCTGATAGGTTTCTTGCTTTCTCTTTGAGATCTTCTGATTGATTGAGTTGAAGATTCAGGTATGTCTTCAAGCTTCTTCATCTTCATTTTGCCCTTGGACTTCCATGCCTTGAATTCTTCAAGGTTGATAGTTTCTTCATCATCTGAACTTGAATCTTCATTCTGAGTAGGTTCCTCCTTTGCAAGTTTTGGAAATTCCTCTTCCAAGTCATAGGGTAGTTTAACCTTCCTGCATTCATTCTCATACCAAGAATCATTTTCATCAAAGATCACATCTCTGCTTACCATAAATCCCTTATTGGTAGGATTATAAAACCTGTAACCTTTTTTATTTAAATCATATCCAATGAAAATGCATTTTTCAGCCTTTGGGTCTAGCTTACCTCTTATCTGAGAAGGAATGTGCACATATGCTACACATCCAAATATTTTGCAGTGATCTAATGATGGTCTCTTACCATGCCATGCTTCATAGGGTGTCATACCATTAAGTGACTTAGATGGTAACCTGTCTATGAGATAAGTGGCAGTGGAAACACTCTCTGCCCATAGATAGTTAGGTAACTTCTTCTCATTAAGCATAGATCTAGCTGTCTCAACAATTAACCTATTTCTTCTCTCAGCTACCCCATTCTGTTCATGAGAATACCTTGTGGTTATCTCTCTTTTGATGCCTCTGTCCTGCAAGAAGTCTTCAAACTCATTGGAGAAGTACTCACCTCCTCCATCTCACCTTAGCCTCTTCAAATTCCTTCCTGTCTGGTTTTCAACTAATGCAAGATATTTCTTAAAACAATTAAATACCTCATCCTTGTGCTTCATGAAGTATAATACAGTCCATCTACTATAATCATCAATGAAAGACACATAGTACCTTGAACCTGAGACTGAGGGGTCTTTGCTAGGTCCCCATACATCTGTGTGTACAAGCTCTAGGTAGTCTTCATGCATATATCCTTTCTTGGAGAAGGGTAACCTGTGAGACTTACCAAATTGACAAGCACCACACTTGTAAATCATATGTTGTTTGGATACATTAGGTATCCCCAAGCACACATTGGTCCCTGCATATTTGTTTCAAGGTTCTTTCTCCCATGTGCCCTAACCTTTTGTGCCAAATCTCAAGCTCTGAAAGTGTTTGATCTTTATAACTGTATAGTGCAATATTCTTTGTATCTTCCAACTCAAAAGTGAAAAGTCTACCTGATTTTTCTCCTTTAGCAATCCTCTTGAACCCATGTCTTGGGTCCTCCACATATGCTCCATATTGATTGAATCTGACCTGCAAACCTTTCTCCACAATCTGACCAACACTCATCAATTTTTTTGTAATGGTTGGTACATAGAGTACCCTGCTCAACAAATTCTGATTACCATCACAAGTCTTAACATTTCCAACTTTAACTACTGAATGTTTTGTATCATCACCTGTTTGGACTTGATGTTTACCTTTTGGTTCCTCAAGATCAGAGAGTAGTGCCACATTGCCAGCCACATGATTTGAGCACCCTGAGTCAATGTAGAATAGGTGATCATCATTTGTACCTGACTTTGAAGTCATGTTCATGATCAGAAGAGAGTCATACTGCTCCTCTGTGTAGTTGTTGTAGTCCTTTCTGGTTTTGAATCCTCCTTGGTAGTTTCCATTGTAATTGTTGTTGTAATTGCTATTGTGGCCTTGGTGATGGTTGAACCTTTCTCTTGACTGTGAGTATCCACCTCTTTGGTAGCCTCTTCCTCTCTGATTTCTGTAATTCTTGAAACACTCATCTGTAGTATGATTTGATAAACCACAAATGTTGCATGGTGATGAGTTATAGGGTCTCCCCCTACTTTGCTTACCTCCTCTGTTGGTGCAATTCAAGCCTTCACAATTTGGCTTGGATTACTCCATGAAGACATCACTTGATGGAAGGATCATAGGAACTTATGCTTATAAGTTCTTACCATTTTACTCCATGTAAAAGTCTAAAAGACTTGGCATTTTTTATGTACACACCTACTTGATTAGAATCGTGGAAAAAGTTGTTGGATGATTGAGAGAATATCTCATTACCTTTTTAGGTGAAAGATTCTAGGAGTTTGAATTTGAATTCAAACTTGAATTTTCAACCAAACTCTATAAAAGATGCAAGTCAAAAGTCGCGGGTAGCTTGACTCATCCTAGCTCACTTCCCGAGGCTTCCATCATTTGTATCTGAGGGTGTATGAGTGCTACATTGAAGCCCATACCTCATTACCTCATCTAGCTATGGTTATCATGCTAATGAGATTGTACAATTATGTTAATCAATAGATATATTCACATTCATCAACTCTGTGTTCTCTGAGTGTACTACTTCAAGTCTGTCAACTTCAAAGAGGCATATCTCAGTGCCTACTCCATCAAATCAAGTGATTCAAAGCTTGTTGGATCCAGCCCAAAGCATACTACAAGCATACAAAGTTTGAAGCAACTTGGTTCAGCCAATCTCGAGAAATCGCCGTCGAAGTGCTCACTGGTATTTGTCTGCATACTTCCAAAAAAAATCGGGGGTATCCATAATTTTGCTAAAGTGATTTCTCTGAGTATAGTTTATCATTTTGAATGATTCCACTTGCAAATGTTAGCTTACTAAGCTAATAGAATACCTCTAGAAGGAATTTTGCCAATTGTAAGTGTACTGGTCATACTGAGTGAAAGACTGAGAAGGTATCAACACCAAAATAGAAAGTTTTCTAGCTTTGAGATTTACAAACTTATCTGTTTTGATCAAGTCATTACTCAAACCTTTTCCAAAGTACATATAGCTTATCTTGGTATCATTTGGAAGCTAAGAGTGTCTACTAATCATATCTGGAGTCACTGAGGGCTGGTGCAAAGCAGGATTAGCAGCACCTACTCAATCTTCTGAAGGATCCATCCATCTTTCCCAACAGTGGTATCAGAGCAAATAAGGTAACATGGGAGATGGTTTTCCTTCATTCATTGACAAATTGGACAGGAACAATTATCAAGCTTGGTCTCTGAGGATGAAGACCTATCTACAAGAAAGAAGTCTATTTGGATTCATCTCAGGAGATGAGGAATTGCCCTCATTCAAAGCAAGAGGCCTACCCACCAAGAAAGAACAAGAAAGGCTTAATACATGGTGTGCAAAAGATGCATTGGCAAGGTCTTATCTTCTTAACTCTATATCTGATTTCCTTTTACCTCACATAAGGAATTGTAAGACTTCCCAAGAAACTTGGGAAACCTTGTCATCATACTTTTCATCTAATACAAGGGCCAGGAAGAATCAATTGTGGATTGAATTCACAACCCTTAGGAAGCAACCAAAGCAATCAGTCTCAGAATTTGTGACCAAGATCAAGGATGTGGCAGACCAATTAGCAAGCATAGGAGAGGAGATTGAAGAGGAACAAATAGTAAGGCAAGTAACCAATGGACTAAAGGTAGATGATAAGTGGGAAAGCTTCACCACTGCAATGGATCTCTACATGGACATGCATACCCCAGATCTCACAACTCTGATGGGCCAACTATTCACACATGAAGCAAAGTTCACAAAGGTTGGAGATACATCTAAAGGTAACACTCCTTCTGCCCTATATACTGATAAAAGGATTAAAGACAAAGGTAAAGGTAAGAAGCAAGAGGATGAAAGTACTACCTCTCAAGCCAACTATGCAGGGAGAGGTAGATCTTCAAGAGGCAGTGGCAGAGGAGGTAAGCAAGGTAGGGGGAGACCCTACAATTCATCACCATGCAACATTTGTGGATTGTCTAACCACACCATAGATGAGTGTCACAGAAACTACAAAAATCAGAGAGGAAGAGGCTATCAAAGAGGTGGATACTCTCAAGGCAGAGGAAGGTTCAACCAACACCAAGGCTACAATGGCTACAACAGTAACTACAACAACAATTACAACAACAACAACCATAATGGTAACTACCAAGGAGGATTCAGAAATAGGAAAGACTATAACAACTACACAGAGGAGCAAGATGACTCCCTATTGATCATGAATATGACTTCCAAGTCAGGTATCAATGATGATCATCTGTTTTATATTGATTCAGGGTGTTCTAATCATGTAGCTGGCAATGTGGCACTACTCTCTGATCTTGAGGAACCCAAGGGCAAACATCAAGTACAGACAGGTGATGATACTAAGCATTCTGTAGTAAAGATTGGAAATGTAAAAACTTGTGATGGTAATCAGAACCTATTGAGCAGGGTACTTTATGTACCTACTACCAACCATTACCAAAAACTTAATGAGTGTTGGTCAGATTGTGGAGAAAGGTTTGCAGGTCAGGTTCAATCAACATGGAGCATATGTGGAGGACCCAAGACATGGATTCAAAAGGATAGCCAAGGGAGAAAAATCAGGTAGATTATTTACTTTTGAGCTAGAAGACACCAAAAACATTGCTTTATACAATTACAAGGATCAAACACTTTCAGAATTAGAAATATGGCACAAAAGGTTGGGTCACATAGGTGAAAGGACCTTAAAGCAAATGTGCAGGGACCAATGTGTGCTTGGGATACCTAATGTATCCAAGCAACATGTGATTTACAAATGTGGTGCTTGTCAGTTTGGTAAGTCTCACAGATTGCCCTACTCAAGGAAAGGTTTTATGCATGAAGACTACCTAGACTTGGTACACATAGATGTTTGGGGACCTAGCAAGGATCCCTCCATTTCAGGCTCAAGGTACTATGTGTCTTTCATTGATGATTATAGTAGATGGACTGTGTTATACTTTATGAAGCACAAGGATGAAGTGTTTAATTGTTTCAAAAGATATCTTGCACTAGTTGAAAATCAAACAGGAAGGAACTTGAAGAAGTTAAGGTCGGATGGTGGAGGTGAATATTTCTCAAATGAGTTTGAGGACTTCTTGCAAGAAAGAGGCATCAAAAGGGAGATAACCACAAGGTACTCACCTGAACAAAATGGGGTAGCTGAAAGAAGGAATAGACTTATAGTTGAAACAGCCAGGTCCATGCTTAATGAAAAAAAGTTGCCAAATTATCTTTGGGCAGAGAGTGTATCTACTACCACCTATCTCATAAACAGGTTGCCATCAAAGTCACTTGATGGAATGACACCTTATGAAGCTTGGCATGGTAAGAGACCATCATTGGATCATTGCAAAATTTTTGGTTGTGTAGCATATGTGATATTCCCTCACAGGTAAGGGGAAAGCTAGATACTAAAGCAGAAAAATGTATTTTCATTGGTTATGACTTGAATCAAAAAGGGTACAGATTCTACAACCCAACCAATAAAGGGTTTAAGGTAAGCAGAGATGTCATCTTTGATGAGAATGACTCATGGTATGAAAATGATTGCAGGAAGGTTAGTCTACCCTATGATGTGGAAGAAGAGTTTCCAAAACTCTCAAAGGAAGAACCAATCCAGAAGGAAGACTCAAGTTCAGAAGATGATGACACAATCAATCTTGAAGAATTCAAGGCATGGAAGTCTAGAGGCAAGATAAAGATGAAGAAGCTTGAGGATATACCAGAATCTTCAACACAAGCAATGAGGAGATCTCAGAGAGAAAGTAAGAAGCCTATCAGATATGGGTATGATACATCTCTTGTTACTAAGCATTCAATTTATCTTGCAAAGGACTTGTTAAGTGAAGAACAAGGTTCATATGAAGAGGCAATCACCAAACCAGAATGGAAAGGAGCAATGGATGAAGAAATAGAAGCTCTCAAGGAGAGTGACACATGGGACTTGGTACCCAAGAAGGAATCTATGAAGGTGATAGGATCTAGATAGATCTACAAACTAAAGAGGAACTCTGATGGTACAATCAACAGGTACAAAGCTAGGTTGGTAGCCAAGGGTTTTGCACAAACCCAAGGCATTGATTATGAGGAGTTTTCTCCTGTGGCTGAGATGCCAACAATCAGAGTATTGGTGAGTGTAGCTGCATCAAAAAATTGGAACATGTACCAATTAGATGTCAAGAATGCTTCCTTGAATGGATGGATATCTGAAGAAGTCTACATGTCACAACCACCTGGCTATGAAGATCCCAAGAAGGTAAACTATGTTTGTAAATTGAAGAAGGCTCTATATGGATTGAAGCAGGCACCTAGAGCATGGAACTACATACTGACAACATACCTCCAAGACCAAGGATTTACTATGAGCAAGGCAGATACTTCATTGTTTATCAAAAGGAGCAATTCAGAGGTAATCTATCTCTGTGTTTATGTTGATGACATCATCATTACAGGTAATGATGTCCAAGGAATCTGAAGCATCAAAAACCAGATGATGAAGGAGTTCAAGATCAATGATCTTGGATTATTGAAATACTTTCTAGGACTTGAATTGGTTTATACTAATTCAGGTATATATATCACTCAGAAAAAGTATGTACAAGACATGTTGAAGAAGTTTAACCTGTAGGATGCTAAAGTCTCAAGTACTCCAATGGAAGTCAACCTAAAGCTAAGTGCTCATGAAGGGGATGAAGTCCAAGACATTACAGGATATCAAAGTATGGTAGGTAGTTTGAATTATGCTACCTTGACCAGAATTGACATAGCATATGGAGTTAGTGTGCTAAGTCAATTCATGCACAAACCAAGGGTACCTCACCTTGAGGCTGCAAAGAAGATCTTGAAGTATCTAAAGGGAACTCAGAACCATGGTTTGTACTTTCCTTATACATCAGACATTGACATTAAAGTGTATTCAGATGCAGATTGGGCAGGATGCAAGGATGATAGGAGGAGCACATCAAGATACTTATCTTTTGCAGGTGATAAACCTATTTCTTGGTCAGCCAAGAAACAACCAACAGTGGCATTATCATCCACTGAAGCAGAGTATAGAGGGCTTGCCAATGCCACTCAAGAAGCTGTTTGGTTAAAGCTTTTGTATACAGAGCTAGGCCTACATACTAGGCCCCCAATTATCTTTGGAGACAACACAAGCTCTCTTCATCTTGCAGCTAATCCAATATATCATGCTAGGACAAAACACATAGAGGTTCATTACCACTATGTGAGAGAGAAGTTGCTAAATAAAGACATTCAGTTGACCTATGTGTCTACTAATATGCAATGTGCAGATTTACTCACTAAAGCTTTGGATGGAAACAAATTATGCAGATTCAAATCCATGATTGGATTACAGGATGTGATTGAAGATTGAAGATGAAGACTTAAGCCAAAGTGTTTGGCTTGAGGGGGAGCTGTTGGTGCAATTCAAGCCTTCACAATTTGGCTTGGATTACTCCATGAAGACATCACTTGATGGAAGGATCATAGGAACTTATGCTTATAAGTTCTTACCATTTTACTCCATGTAAAAGTCTAAAAGACTTGGCATTTTTTATGTACACACCTACTTGATTAGAATCGTGGAAAAAGTTGTTGGATGATTGAGAGAATATCTCATTACCTTTTTAGGTGAAAGATTCTAGGAGTTTGAATTTGAATTCAAACTTGAATTTTCAACCAAACTCTATAAAAGATGCAAGTCAAAAGTCGCGGGTAGCTTGACTCATCCTAGCTCACTTCCCGAGGCTTCCATCATTTGTATCTAAGGGTGTATGAGTGCTACATTGAAGCCCATACCTCATTACCTCATCTAGCTATGGTTATCATGCTAATGAGATTGTACAATTATGTTAATCAATAGATATATTCACATTCATCAACTCTGTGTTCTCTGAGTGTACTACTTCAAGTCTGTCAACTTCAAAGAGGCATATCTCAGTGCCTACTCCATCAAATCAAGTGATTCAAAGCTTGGTGGATCCAGCCCAAAGCATACTACAAGCATACAAAGTTTGAAGCAACTTGGTTCAGCCAATCTCGAGAAATCGCCGTCGAAGTGCACACTGGTATTTGTCTGCATACTTCCAAAAAAATCGGGGGTATCCATAATTTTGCTAAAGTGATTTCTCTGAGTAT
This sequence comes from Ceratopteris richardii, assembly GCA_020310875.1. Classification (NCBI taxonomy): domain Eukaryota; kingdom Viridiplantae; phylum Streptophyta; class Polypodiopsida; order Polypodiales; family Pteridaceae; genus Ceratopteris; species Ceratopteris richardii. The sequence continues at coordinate 87,585,372 of CM035443.1, forward strand.
AGTTTATCTTTTTGAATGATTCCACTTGCAAATGTTAGCTTACTAAGCTAATAGAATACCTCTAGAAGGAATTTTGCCAATTGTAAGTGTACTGGTCGTACTGAGTGAAAGACTGAGCAGGTATCAACACCAAAATAGAAAGTTTTCTAGCTTTGAGATTTACAAACTTATCTGTTTTGATCAAGTCATTACTCAAACCTTTTCCAAAGTACATATAGCTTATCTTGGTATCATTTGGAAGCTAAGAGTGTCTACTAATCATATCTGGAGTCACTGAGGGCTGGTGCAAAGTAGGATTAGCAGCACCTACTCAATCTTTTGAAGGATCTATCCATCTTTCCCAACATCCTCTGCCCCTTCCTCTTGAAGATCTACCTCTCCCTGCATAGTTGGCTTGGGAGGTAGAGCCTTCATCTTCCATCTTCTTGCTCTTGTCTTTATCCTTAGACTTCTTACTCTTGGGATGTCTTACAATTTCTGATATGTGGCAAAAGAAAGTCAAAGATAGAGTTGAGTAAATATGACCTTGCCAATGCGTCCTTAGCACACCATGTGATGAGCTTTTCTTGTTCTTCCTTGGTTGGAAATCCTCTTGCTTTGAATGAGGGCAATTCCTCATCTCCTGAGATGTATCCATAGAGACTCCTTCCTTGTAGGTAGGTCTTCATTCTTAGAGACCAAGCTTGATAGTTGTTCCTGTCCAATTTATCAATAAATGAAGGAAAACCATCTCCCATTTTACCTCTATTGCTCTGATACCACTGTTGGGATAGATGGATGGATGCTCCAAGAGACCGAGTAGGTACTGCTAAACCTGATTTGTACTAGCCCTCTTTTGCTTCAGAGTTGATAAGTAGACCTTCTTATCTTTCCAATAATACCAAAAAATGGCCTATGTACTTTGGAAGTGATGTGTGCAATGATTGAACCAAAACAGATAACTTTGAAGTTCACAAACTCAAGAAAACCTTCTATTTATGTCTTGACACCTGTTGGATGTTTTACTCAGTGTGACCAGCACAGTAAAAACTGATAAAATTCCTTCTAGGGGTATTTAATTAGCTTAGTAAGCTACCATGTGCAAGTGGAATGATGTAAAAAGATAAACTATGCTAAGAGAAATCAATTTAGCAAGTTTAGCTATACCCCCGACTTTTTTGGACTGTAGCAGAAATTGACCAGAGTTCACCTCGACACAGATTTCTCTGAAATGGCTGAATAGAATCACTTCAAACTTTGAGAGCATGTAGATGACTTTGAGCTGAATCCAACAAGCTTTGAATCACTTGATTTGGTGAAGAATTGACCGAGATATGCCCTTGACAAGTTGACAGACTTTTGAGTACACTAACAGAGAACTCAGAGATGAATGATGTAAATGTATCTATTAATGAACACTTGTATACAATCCCATTGGCATGAATCACATTGCCTAATGGTGTAGAGAGGTGTAGGCTATAGTATAGTCCTCACACACACTCAAAATCAGTAGAATGAGGCTCGGGAATGATCTCTCTACCCGCGACTTTTCATGTCCACTTTTATATGTAATGAGCAAAGATTTGAATTCAAATTCAAATTTTGGCTCCCTATGATCAAGCTCCTAAATGCTTGGAGATATTCTTTCAATCAAATGAACTACTTTTTCCACGACTCACTTTGGTAGGTGATTACAAAAGATTCTAAGTCAATTTGACTTTTACAACGAGGTAAAGTGGTAATTAACCACTAGCATATGTTCCTATGCTTCTTCATGTATGTGTAGACTTTAATGCATCCTTTGAGCCAAATGTGTAGGCTTGCAATTTACACCAACAATAAAGAGGTTACCATCTAAATCCCTTGATGGGATGACTCCTTATGAAGCATGGCATGGTAAGAGACCCTCACTTGATCATTGCAGGATATTTGGATGTGTAGCATATGTACACATTCCTTCTCAGATAAGAGGTAAGCTAGACCCTAAGGCTGAGAAATGTATCTTTATTGGATATGATCTAAATCAAAAGGGGTACAGGTTCTACAACCCTTCAAATAAGGGATTCATGGTTAGTAGAGATGTTGCCTTTGATGAAAATGATTCTTGGTATGAGAATGAATGCAGGAAGTTTAAACTACCCTATGACTTGGAGGAGGAGTTTCCGAGTCTTACTAAGGAGGAACCTACTCAGAATGAAGAAACCAGTTCAGATGATGAAGACATTAACAATCTTGAAGAATTCAAGGCATGGAAGTCCAAAGGAAAACTCAAGCTTAAGAAACTAGAAGATATACCTGAATCTTCAACTCAAGCAAACATAAGATCACAAAGGGAGAGCAAAAAACCTATCAGATATGGGTATGACACCTCTCTTGTCACTAAACATTCTATTTATCTTGCCAAAGACTTGTCAATTGAAGAACCAGGATCATATGAAGAAGCTGACCAAGACAGAATGGAAGGAAGCTATGGATGAGGAGATTGAAGCACTCAAGGAGAGTGGCACATGGGAACTAGTACCAAAGAAAGAGTCCATAAGGGTAATTGGATCCAGATGGATCTATAAACTCAAAAGAAATTATGATGGGTCAATAAACAGGTACAAAGCCAGATTGGTGGCCAAAGGTTTTGCACAAATCCAAGGCATTGACTATGAAGAAACATTCTCACCTGTGGCCAAGATGCCAACCATCAGAGTATTGGTAAGAGTATTGGTAAGTGTGGCTGCATCCAAGAATTGGAACATGTATCTGCTAGATGTAAAAAATGCTTTCTTGAATGGATGGATTTCAGAGGAGGTATATATGTCACAACCTCCTGGCTATGAGGATCCAAACAAGGTAACATATGTGTGCAAATTGAATAAAGCTCTTTATGGATTAAAGGAGGCACCTAGGGCATGGAATCACAGGTTGAACACATACCTTCAAGACCAAGGTTTTGTCATGAGCAAGGCAGACACTTCTCTATTCATTAAGAGAAGTAATTCAGAGGTAATATACCTATGTGTATATGTTGATGATATCATACTTAAAAGTAATGATGTCAATGGAATCAGACAAATCAAGAACCAGATGATGAAGGAGTTCATGATCAATGACCTTGGTCTACTCAAGTATTTTCTTGGACTTGAGTTAGTCTATACTAATTCTAGAATCTATATTACTCAGAAAAAATACATACAGGATATGTTGAAGAAGTATCATTTGCAGGATACCAAAGTTGCAAGTACTCCAATGGAGGTAAACCTAAAACTAAGTGCTCATGAAGGTGATGAAATTGATGATATTACAGGTTACCAAAGCATAGTGGGAAGCTTGAACTATGCTACCTTAAGAAGGATAGATATTGCATATGGAGTTAGTGTGATAAGTCAGTTTATGCACAAGCCAAGGGTACCTCACTTGGAAGCTTCCAAAAGAATTCTAAAGTACCTCAAGGGTACTCAACATCATGGTTTGTATTTTCCTTACACTTCAGACTTGGATATCAAGATTTTTCCAGATGCAGATTGGGCCGGATGCAAGGATGATAGGAGGAGCACTTCTGGATACATTTCATTTGCAGGTGATAAACCAATATCATGGTCTTCAAAGAAGCAATCTACTGTTGCCTTATCTCTACAGAGGAAGAGTATAGAGGATTGGCTAATGCTACTCAAGAAGCCATATGGATCAAGTTATTGTATACAGAATTGGGTTTGGTCACCATTGATATTTGGAGATAATACAAGCTCACTTCACCTTGCAGCTAATCCTATTTATCATGCTAGGACCAAGCATATAGAGGTCCATTACCATTATGTGAGAGAGAAGCTATTAAGCAAGGACATTCAACTAACATATGTATCAACCAACATGTAGTGTGCAGATTTGTTAACTAAAGCATTGGATGGAACCAAACTTTGGAGGTTCAAATCAATGATTGGATTGTAGGATATACATGAAGACTGAAGATGAAGACCAAGCCAAAATGTTTGGCTTGAGGGGGAGCTGTTGGTGCAATTCACAAGCCTACACATTTGGCTTGTAGTTCATACACATGTGAAGATGCATAGGAATCAATGCTAAGGGTTAATTACCATTTTATCCTTTTGTAAAAGTCACATTTGACTTGGAATCTTTGTAAAGACCTACCAAGAAAATCTCGTGGAAAAGTTAGAGCTTTGATTGATGAAATATCTCCTATAATGGAGGATCACTTTTTAGAGAGAGCCAACAATTTGAATTCAAATTCAAATTGGAAGTGAATATCTATATAAACTTCTAGGAAAAAAACGCGAGTAGAGACTCATCAATCCCGAGCTACTCATTGTACTTTCTGAGTGTGTGTGAGGCTTACACTCTAGCCCACACCTGTCTATACCATTAGGCAATGATATTCATGCCTATGGCATTGTACAACAGTGTTCATTAATACATATATCTACATTGTTCATTTCTGCGTTGTCTGTCATAGTCTCTATCAGTCAGTCAACTTATGCAGCTCATCTCATTTCTTGACCAAATTCAAACATCTATAGCTTGTTGGAACCAGCTTAAAGTTGTCTACATGCTGTCAAAATTTGAAGGATTTCTATTCAGCCATTTCATAGAAAAGTCCGTCGAGGTGATCACTGGTCAAAGTCTGCAACAGTCCTAAAATATCGGGGGTAAAGGTTTACTTGCTAAATTAATTTCTCTGAGCATAGTTAATCTTTTCTAGTGATTCCACTTGGAATAGTTAGCTTGATAAGCTAATTAGATACCCCTAAAAGGAATTTTTCCAATTCCTACTGTGCTGGTCATACTGAGCAAAAGATACCGCAGGTGTCTAGTAAAAAATAGAAGGTTTTCTTGAAGAATTGAAGTTCAAAGTTGTTTGTTTTGATCCAATCTTTTCATACATCATTTCCAAAGTTCATAGGCCATTTTATGGTGTCATTGGAAAGCTAAGAAGGTCTATTTATCAACTTTGAAGCATCAAAGGGGTGGTACAAAGTAGGATTTGGCAGTACCTACTCATCATCTTGAAGTGTCCATCCATCATTCCCAACAGGTCGGATATCCTATTTCATACCTATGGTCCTTGGTTGTGGGATCTTTGGTATCCTACCTAGTACATTTATCCATACCTATCAATCTCTAGTTGTGGAACTCCTTGTAATAGTTGTACATTCTTGAATTCTTTCCCCTATGTGAGTGATCTTGTCATTAGAAATATATTTCAAGAATCTTGTTTGAGTATGGCCAAAGAGCACAATCTAGTGTTCCCTTGACATCCCCTCCATTGTCACCTTGTTCCCCACATTGAAGCATAGAAGCATAGGCTTGTATTCCTTTTAACATGAATTTGTTCGTAAAAACTATGAGAATTTGCATAAATGTCTAAGACCTTTGCACACCTTGCTTTTGTTCTAGCTACTTGAATAGAAAGAGACTCTATAGTTTAAAGATAGCTATATGCTGCATGCAACTTCTTCTTTTCTATCAAGGGATATAAGGCTACCAACATCACTTTTCTATGCTAAGGCAAGATGATATCTTCCATTTCTTTCCTATCCAATTTAGTAACAAAGCTATAATACTTGGCAAAATCTTTTATAATCTCTTGCATGGAAACAATGGACATTCCAATTTCAACCAACTTCAATAAGACTTCCTATGTAAATCCTCAAGTAGTGCTTCAACCTTTTGCTTAAAAAGGAAAACTTCAACCACATTATTAATATGTAGTGGAGTTCTCTTAAGAAATTTGGGCAAAACTCTTTCACAATCAAAATCATTCAAGAACACAAATAAGGGTTAATAAGGGTTCATGATCTGACAATAAGCATGCGATGAGAATTAGGATGACGTAGTGAAATGTGGGAATAATACACACGATTTGATCAACTTTTTGCTTGCAAATGCAATTTTTAGTGGAAGACATACCTAACACTATTCCACAAATATAATGTGAAATATTTTTACATTCCACTCATTCTACAATCACATTCTAAGAACAAACCTCTCGTGGGGCCATAACAGATGTTGCAGTAGAATAGTCGGTCTCTTGCTCTACCATATTCAAGTCACTCAAAAGTAATACTTTTGTATCTTTAAGAAAATCTGCATGTTTTGCAATAGCCTCAAGAATATGTTTGCATGTTCCTAGCCTTTCTCAAGGAGTGTTAGGTGCATAGACATTAATCACTAAATACTTCACATTAGAACTTTAAACTACAACCATTTGGAACCTTCCTAAGGAGTCATTGTGTATGACTACCAAAGATATGTTCACAAAGAGAGTGGTATTTAATTCCTTGAAAGGGAGGGAATAATGCTAATGGTAAGAATGTACTTATACTCACAAGCTGTGTTTTACAACTGTCCAAATGGATGGATGGAGAGAGAAGAAAAGAAGGAAAGAAAGAAAGACATTTTAACGTCTATTAGAGACCAAAATCAGCCTATGAGACAAAACATATACATCAGTATGATCCAATCCACTCTGATTCCAAAAGGAAAATAAAGTGTGGGTACAAAATAGAATATAAAAGGAGTGGATAGTAGCTTGCATCAAGGGTATGGGGTGGTATGGGTATGCACTCTATATGCTCAATAGGTGAGGGGAGGCTCGGTGGTGTCATAACGCTCTAAGTGCTTGGAGTGGGTGTAGGATATAGTGCATCGGTGGGTAAGGCATCGTGGCGATCCTCAAAATGCTCTGCACATCGAGATCGACAGGGGTGCACTACTGGCGTCTCCGTATCTCCATGTCATGGCGTGTGTGAATCGCTTGAACCTCTCTCTAGTGGAGATGGGCTCTCCGGAGTGGGGGTCTAGGTCATCGACGCTGTCGTCTACGCTGTCGTCTAAGCTCCTCTGCTCTCTGTAATGTGACACCTTGCGTCGAGTTGGGTCCTCGAGTGGCTCTGGGTCTGAAAAAATCTGTAATAGAAGTCTTTGGAACCAAGTGTATGTCCATCCGCTGCTGGAGAAGTGATGCATGGTGGCGCTGGAGCTCTACTAGGAAGCAATCTAGAGGGCCCTGGTCCTCCGTCTCCAATAAAGCCCTGACCTCTCTGGGCCCCCTGAAGAGCTATGGGTAGCGGTCTCTGATGTCCTCGTACGCCTGGCATCTACATGTGTAGTGCTCCTCGTCCTCCACCTCCTCTCGGCATATCCTGCATAATCTCTCGTCCTTGGGGGTATGTGTCGCTCGCCCAACCTTAATCTCAAGCTGGTGTGATGATACTCTTAGCTGTCCAATGGCCACTCTCTTTGCTGGAGCCATGTATGTATCCATGTATTGTGGTCTTTGGATGAAACCATCCGCTGTCACAGTCAGGAAGTGCTCTCTGTAGTGTTGCCTCTTTGTGGGAAGAGGCTCCCTTGGTGCTATCCATGTCTCCCTCATGTGTATCTGTAGTAGGTCGTGACGGATGATCTTGTTCCTCTCCGAACGAGAGAGGGTAATGTAGGGGAAAGAGAGGTCACTGTGAGTCCTCTCTCCATGCAGAAGGTATCATGTGTTTGTAGCCCTTCCTGTGACTCTGAAAGCATGACAATGTCATGAGCATATAATAGTATGTGTACTGACGTACCTCCGATGTCTCCTCCTAGCCCTCCTTCTCGTTCTATATAGTCCGTGATGTTGTCGATGTAGAGACCAAAGAGAGTGGGTGAGAGAGGGCACCCTTGTTTCACACCAATGGTGCCAGCATGCGTACTGAGCTTTGCCTCTAGTACTGCCCCATAGATCTTGGCTAGGATGTGGCCTATCATAATAGTCATGTAGTTCCTTGGGTCCATCATATCGCCAAACTTATGGATAGGCGCAATGGTATGCATAGTCCACGAGTCAGGTAATCCCTGAACCAAAGCTAAGTTGAAGAGATGGGCGATCGGGTGGGCAACTACATCGACTGCGTATATAAAGTGCTAGCCCTGTAGTCTTGTGTGGTCTACTGAACGGCCCTGGAGAGAGAGAGAGAGGGGGGGGGGGGGGAAGAGAGAGAGAGAGAGAGAGAGAGAGAGAGAGAGAGAGAGAGAGAGAGAGAGAGAGAGAGAGAGAGAAAGAAAGTCATATTAACGTCTTCTGGAGGCCAAACTTGGCCTATGAGCCTCCCCTCCCCGCCCTCTAGATTGCTTCCTAGTAGAGCTCCAGCGCCGCCATGCATCACTTCTCCAGCAGCGGATGGACATACACTTGGTTCCAAAGACTTCTATTACAGATTTTTTCAGACCCAGAGCCACTCGAGGACCCAACTCGACGCAAGGTGTCACATTACAGAGAGCAGAGGAGCTTAGACGACAGCGTAGACGACAGCGTCGATGACCTAGACCCCCACTCCGGAGAGCCCATCCCCACTAGAGAGAGGTTCAAGCGATTCACACACGCCATGACATGGAGATACGGAGACGCCAGTAGTGCACCCCTGTCGATCTCGATGTGCAGAGCATTTTGAGGATCGCCACGATGCCTTACCCACCGATGCACTATATCCTACACCCACTCCAAGCACTTAGAGCGTTATGACACCACCATCTGTAGTAGGTCGTGACGGATGATCTTGTTCCTCTCCGAACGAGAGAGGGTAATGTAGGGGAAAGAGAGGTCACTGTGAGTCCTCTCTCCATGCAGAAGGTATCATGTGTTTGTAGCCCCTCCTGTGACTCTGAAAGCATGACAATGTCATGAGCATATAATAGTATGTGTACTGACGTACCTCCGATGTCTCCTCCTAGCCCTCCTTCTCGTTCTATATAGTCCGTGATGTCGTCGATGTAGAGACCAAAGAGAGTGGGTGAGAGAGGGCACCCTTGTTTCACACCAATGGTGCCAGCATGCGTACTGAGCTTTGCCTCTAGTACTGCCCCATAGATCTTGGCTAGGATGTGGCCTATCATAATAGTCATGTAGTTCCTTGGGTCCATCATATCGCCGAACTTATGGATAGGCGCAATGGTATGCATAGTCCACGAGTCAGGTAATCCCTGAACCAAAGCTAAGTTGAAGAGATGGGCGATCGGGTGGGCAACTACATCGACTGCGTATATAAAGTGCTAGCCCTGTAGTCTTGTGTGGTCTACTGAACGGCCCTGGAGAGAGAGAGAGAGGGGGGGGGGGGGGGGGGGGGGGTGGGGGGGGGGGGGGGGAAGAGAGAGAGAGAGAGAGAGAGAGAGAGAGAGAGAGAGAGAGAGAGAGAGAGAGAGAGAGAGAGAGAGAGAGAGAGAGAGAGAAAGAAAGTCATATTAACGTCTTCTGGAGGCCAAACTTGGCCTATGAGACAAAAACCATGTACAAGAGTAGTAACCCTGTGTAGAGGATGAAATGAAATAAAAGGTATATCGCGACACAAAGATATATATAAAGCTGGAAAAGGATGGGAAGACGTGGCTCTGACTCGGCAGATAGTGGTACATCGGGGACATGTGAGTAAAAGTGTGAGTAAAACATCCTAGCTACCGGTGAATGGGAAGAGGTGGGTGTAGTATGTGGTACATCGGGGGTGGTCTGAGTGCCTCCTGAAGGAAGACAACCCATGGGGTGGTGGTGCGCCTATGCTCCATCATGTGGTCGTAGGCTATCCCGATGCGTGAGATATCCTCCCGATATAGTCGTGGTCGATGATATCTGCCCATGCGTGGTCGGCGTCGTGCTCTCTGTGCTGCTGCCTGGTGGAGCCCTATAGATGGACCTCTTTGATGTAGCTCAGCTCGTTGAAAAAACTGGGTAATGGTCTGCTGTGTACTCACCCGTGGCTGATGTGTGGGCTGGAGTGACCGATCTTGCCTCTCGTATGTTGCTGCGAGGAAGCGTCCCAAGCGTCGCTGGTCTCCCATAGTCATGCATAGCGGGAGTGACTCCTCTATCTGGAACTGTGCTCGTAGGTCTAAGTATGCTGGACATCTGATAGCAAAATGCTCCTCATTCTCTACCTCTGTCTCGCATACTGGGCACCACCTCTCCTCACGGGGGACTCCCCTGGATCGACCCCTCTCAATCTCGAGCTGATGTGATGAAACCCGGAGCTGCCCAATGACGACTCGAAGGTGGTGGGGTAGATATGTCTGCATGTATCTCGGAATCTCGATGAAGCCCTCGTCCGATATATGTAGAAAATGCTGACGGTAATAGAGCATTTTCGGTGGCAATGTACCCCTAGGGCTCACCCATGTCCTCTGTATGTATGTATGCCATATCTCCTGGCAAATAATCCTATTCCTCTCCTAATGAGAGAGCGAGTAGGTGGGTGCATGTGAGTCGTACTGTAGTGGTGGTAGCCTGTCTATGTCAAAGCCGTGGTGCGCCAGCCAGTCTCGTGTCTGTGCATACCATGAGGAGGTGTCGCCTGCTAATGCCATGTCCCGTGATGCCTGGAAAGCCCGATAAGCAATGCGCTCTGTATCCATGCTGCGGAGTCTGTGTAATAGGCATACTGTCTGGAATAGTGCCTCAACTAGCATCGGTGGTGCAGCGAGCTCTGCTCTAATGATATCATGTGGTACTGAAGGCTTGTTGTGGATAAGTCTGGAAATCATGAGGATCTGTGGCCTCTCTAATGCTGTCCATACTGATGTGGCTAATCCTGGCCCCCATATGGCTGCCCCATACATGAGCGCTGATGTAACCAAAGTGTCGAAGAGCCACCCCTTTGTGCGGGGCTCCTGAAAATATGCCCGGTGGCACTGTCTCTCCATCAAGGCAAGTGCTTCATACCCACGTGTGATGCGGTCACGTGTTGCCTTAGACATAGAGAAGACCCCTGATGCTGCTGTAAATGTCACTCCCAAGTAAACATATGATCCGACCACCTCAATCGGTCCACCCATATGGGAGGGGGAGGGGGAGGGGGGGGAGGGGGGAGGGGGAGGGGGAGGGGGAGGGGGAGGGGGAGAGAGAGAGAGAGGGGGAGAGAGAGAGAGAGGGGGAGAGAGAGAGAGGGGGAGAGAGAGAGAGGGAGAGAGAGAGAGAGAGAGAGAGAGAGAGAGAGAGAGAGAGAGAGAGAGAGAGAGAGAGAGAGAGAGAGAGAGAGAGAGAGATTTTTAATGTCTATTAGAAGGCTCGGCCTATGAGACACAATCAATCTGCATATGTGATGTTTCCGATCAATCGGAAAGACAAAATGTGCTGAAAAAGAAACACGGATGCTAATACAAGGAAAACTTGAGTCCCCATAACATGCATGTGTCGAAAAAACATGAGAGAGGGGGGATAAATGGGATAAAACATGTACGCTCCTATGGTAGCGTACATGCAAGAGGGTAGTACAGATATGAGAATGCATCTAAGTTACTGACCATCTCCACCTAGTGCTCATTTGTGGGTGTAGTATGTGGTACATAGGTGGAGGTGGTGTCAGGGCTGCCTAGAGAGAGAGAGAGAGAGAGAGAGAGAGAGAGAGAGAGAGAGAGAGAGAGAGAGAGAGAGAAAGAAAGAAAGAAAGAAAGAAAGAGTTTTAACGTCTATTAGAGGCCAAAAATCGGCCTATGAGACAAAACATATACATCAGAATGATCCAATCCACTGCGATCCCAAAGGAAAATAAAGTGTGAGTACAAAACATAGTATAAAAGGAGTGGATAATAGCTTGCGTCGAGGGTGTGTGGTGCTATGGGTATGCACTCTATATGCCCAATAGGTGAGATACAAATATGATAAGCATAGGGAGGGGAGGCTCGATGGTGTCATAATCCTCTAAATGCCAGGAGTGGGTGTAGGATATAATGCATCCGTGGGTAAGGCATCGTGGCGATCCTCAAAATGCTCTACACGTCAAGATCGGCAAGGGTGCGCTGTTGACGTCTCCGCATCTCCATGTCCGACTGGCTCTCCGGAGTGGTGGTCTTGGTCGTCGGCGGCGTTGTCATCTAAGCTGCTCTACTCTCTGTAATGTGACACCCCGGGTCGAGCTGGGTCCTCGGGTGGCTATGGGTATGAAGAAATTTGTAATATGAGTCTGGGGGGCTGGGTATATCTTTATCTGCTTGAGAAGTGAGGCACGGTGACACTGGAGCTCTACTAGGAAATGATCGAGAGGGCGTTGGTACTCCGTCTGCAATAAAGCCCTGATCTCTATGGGCCCCCTGAAGAGTTGTGGGTAGCGGTCTCTGATATCCTCATATGTATGGCATTTACATGTGTAGTGCTCCTCGTCCTCCACCTTCTCTCTACATATCCTGCATAATCTCTCGTCCTTGGGGGTATGTGTTGCTTGCCCAACCTCAATCTCGAGATGGTGTGATGATACTCTGAGCTGCCCAATGGCCACTCTCTCTGTTGGTGCCATGTATGTATCCATGTATCGTGGTCTCCGAATGAAACCATCCGTTGTCACTATCAGGAAGTGCTCTCTGTAGTGTTGCCTCTTTGTGGGAAGAGGCTCCCGTGGTGCTATCCATGTCTCCCTAATGTGTATCTATAGTAGGTTCTGATGGATGATCTTGTTCCTCTCTGAACGAGAGAGGGTGATGTAGGGGGAGGAGAGGTCATACTGAAAAGGGGGGAGGTCGGTAATGCTCATGCCATGGGCTGCCAACCATCGGTAGGTCTGTGCATACCATACTCTCTCATGCCCTGTCTCTGCCAAATGTCTAGAGCTCTCAAATGCAAGCCTGCTGAGTCGACTGGTGGGGAGCTCTCTGACTCTCAGAATAAAGGTCACCAGCTGAAAGAGGGCCTCCACTACCATCGTTGGTGTGCAAAGCTCAGCTCGTATAATGTGATGTGGAACGGAGGGCTTGCTGCGGAGCAAGCGTTAGATCATGGTGTCCTTGGGCCTCTCAAGCCGTGTCCACATCACCTCCGTGATCCCTGGTGCCCATGCTGCAGCTGCATACATCAATGCGGGTGTCACTAGAGTATCAAAGAGCTACCCCTTAGTCTAGGGCTCCTGTAAATGTGCCTCAAAGCAGGGTCTCCAATCCAGCAAGCACTGCATAGCCTCACATCAATCTATCTCTTGCTGCCTGTGCCATAGAGAATACCCCTGTGCTGCCCGAGAAGGTGACACCTAAGTAGACGTAGGAGTCCACTACCTCTATCTGTCTCCCGGCTGCGATGAAAGAGGCACGATGTCGTACTGTCCTCGAGGTGTGGAATGTTGGGAATGATGGATGGATACTCCAAGAGACTGAGTAGGTACTGCTAAACCTGCTTTGTACCAGCCCTCTTTTGCTTCAGAGTTGATAACTAGACCTCCTTAGCTTTCCAATGACACCATAAAATGTCCTATGTCCTTTGGAAATGATGTGTGCAATGATTGAATCAAAACAGATAACTTTTGAAGTCACAAACTCAAGAAAACCTTCTATTTATGGCTTGACACCTGCTGAGTATTTTGCTCAGTATGACCAGCACAGTAGGAATTGGAAAAATTCCTTTTAGGGATATCTAATTAGCTTAGTAAGCTGGATGATGTAAAATGATAAACTATGCTAAGAGAAATCAATTTAGCAAGTTAAGCTATATCCCCGACTTTTTAGGACTGTAGCAGAAAATGACCAGAGTTCACCTCGACGCAGATTTCTTCCAAAATGGCTGAATAGAATGTCTTCAAATTTTGACAGCATGTAGATTACTTCAAGCTGAATCCAACAAGCTTTGAATCTCTGAATTTGGTGAAGAATTGATCGAGATATGCCCTTAACAAGTTGACAGACTTTTGAGTAGACTAACAGAGAACTCAGAGATGGACAATGTGAATGTATGTATTAATGAACATTTGTGTACAACTCCATTGGCATGAACATCAATGCCAAATGGTATAGAGAGGTGTGGGCTTGAGTATAGACCTCACACACACTCAAAATCAGTAATGCTAGGCTCAGGAGTCCTCTCTCTTCCCCGCGACTTTTCATGTCCATTTTAATAAGAGATGACTAGAAATTTGAATTCAAATTCAAACTTTTGGCTCCCTATGATCAAGCTCCTAAATGCTTGGAGATATTCTTTTAATCAAACAACTACTTTTTCCACGAATCCTTTTAGGTAGGTGATTACAAGAGATTCCAAGTCAATTTGACTTTTACAATGAGATAAAGTGGTAATTAACCACTAGCATATGTTCCTATGCTTCTTCATGTATGTATAGACTTCAATGCATCCTTTGAGCCAAATGTGTAGGCTTGTAATTTACACCTACAGCTCCCCCTCAAGCCAAACATTTTGGCTTAAGTCTTCATCTTCAATCTTCAAGTATATCCTACAATCCAATTATGGATTTGAACCTGCAAAGTTTGGTTCCATCCAAAGCTTTAGTCAATAAATCTGCACATTGCATGTTGGTTGATGTTAGCCCAAGAAATGGTTGGTTTTTCTGCACTAACGTGTTGCTGTTTGGCAGAAGAATATATTTGATTTCAGGTACTTAAAGGGTGATTAGGTGATTGATGGGAAATATCTGGAATGCATTGTTGCCGTCGAGAGATGGATTTGCTCTTCCACATTATGAAGAAGGCCTTTTCGCAGCACATAAAGGGGCCGCCTCTGTCGGAAAAAGGGAAGAACCGTATCTGAAAAGTAATGGGCCTAATCCAGTGAGGCCATTTCATTGTCAGAGGCCTGATTTGAGAAGGAATGTGTCAATTGGGGAAGTCATTGCTCAGGTTTTGGGGTAAGATACAAAAAACTGCAGACGAGCAGTGGAATTTGAAGTCCTTGTTTGGGAAAAAGAAGTAATGTGCCTCTAACCATACCTCTCGCTAAATCTGAGGAATGGCGTCAAAAAAAAAAAGCATATTTTTTAGTGTCCATTTTTGGCATGTACGAGGAAGATCGAAGGGGGCTCTCTCTCTCTCTCTCTCTCTCTATCTTATCGCTTCACAACACCTTCTGAATGGAGGGTGCAAAAAGTTTTTTGATGGGCAGCGTAGAAGGGTGCAGCTCTGCATGGGTCTACTTCAGCCATATAAGACGAGATAACGGTGGACCTCGGGGGGGTAGCTCGAATGGATTTGCTCAACTTCTTGGTTGCTGAGTCTGTACAGTGGTAAGCTTGCTTACCTCGGAGGATCCTGGAGCAAGAAAGTTGGATGTGCTGGAGAAATTCCTTTACAGGGGGACGAGTTCACTTCGCTTTAAGGGAGTGCAAGAACAAAAAGGATGCAGGTATCTGCGATTTTCGGAGGGGAACGCGGCGCTGTGAATAGAAGGTGTGGGGAGAAATGCTTCTAGGCACGAAAAGAGATGGAGATGATGGTTATGGTATGCTGTTTTAAATTTAATAATGGTCTTCTGCACAATCGTCCACCCGTTCTCCAAATCGAGTGTTCCATAGTTTACTCGGTAGTAGCTTTTCGTTATTGGATCCACCTTGCTCTCTGAGCGAGTAAAAGAGCATATTTAGGGCGCTTCTGAGTTGTAATGATGGCTATGGTAGGCTGTTCTGATAATGTCGTTGTCATGGATTCACGTAATGGTTGTCTGCACAAACGTGTACTTGTTCTCTATAGATCGTTCTTTTCTTCGGTTCCATGTTTTATCTTTTTTTTGTATGAGGGCATTATGTTGAACTTGTCCTCTAAACAGTAGTACTTGAATCATGTCCTAGTCCTGTGACTAGGTGGCTTTAAATCATAGATATGGAATGGTCTTGTGATTTTCTTTGAGTCAACTCATATGATAGATACATAAAGTGCTGATCTATTTTGTGTCACGTAGTATGGTAGGGGTTGTGAAGAAAAAAGAAAGAGGTGGTTCTTCTGCTATCGGCTGCTGAAGCGGAGCAGAAGGAGCAGAGGAGTGGGAGGGTTCTTCTTGTCCCTTGTTGCGGCCAGTAGTAACTGAGAGGAAGAAGCGAGCTTTGGAAGGTTTTTCAGCCTCTCCATTTTCTTTGGCATTGGTGGCTGAAAGGATTGGGGATCACAATAGAAGAGGGGGCTGTCAAAGGGGGCAATTACTGCAGATCAAGAGGAGGAGGTCACTCCATAGCCACGAGTTTAACTTTTGGCCCAGATTCTCTTCGTTGTGACGGAGGTTTCCTAGTAATGCGGGCAGAACGGAATATACACAAATATGTTGAGCTTGTGGTTCAAGTCCTCTATGTAATGATGAGTGGTACGCCTATATACGGGATGAAGCAAATGCCTTAACAGGGGGGAAGGCTTCCATTTTTTTTGCTAAGGTTTTTGCATCGATGCAGGCCATGAAGGTAGGTGGAGGGCTATGTTGATTTTCTCTACAGGTGTGCAGAAGTGGATCACAAATGGGAGGGTTTCCATCCATGCATCAATTCGAAGAGGAGCGTCAATTCGAAAAGGAACGAGCATGGAAATACGTTTCACATGGGTGCATGAGTTAGACTTGTGAAACTACTCAGATTATTGGAACGCTTTGAGTCACAAAAGACTTTTAGTTGTGTGGATGGCATGTTTTATGAGACAATTTGGGGAAAGCAGTTGAGCGGGCAGATTTTCATCGCTGTTAAGTTCACATGCAAGAATACATTCGATTTATGAGTTCGATTGTGGACCATTGTCGAATCAGGTTCCTCATATGCTATTGTTGTTTATCGTGAAGCGGCATTCTTCTGTAAATGGCTGCCAAGCCGCTCAGTACATTTATCACTTGTTATCATGCGGTCTGATTTTGTAAAATTGGTCCTGCCTGTAATAGTACTTTTGTCCATGATCTCCGAGACTACATAAGTGAACCTGACGTGAAATGAGGGGGGTTGAGTGAAGGAAGGGAGGTTACAGGAAGTGACCACTGGAGGTGGATCTCCAATCGCGCACGTTTTCTCGCCTCCCCCATCAAAACTTTGGAGTGAACTTGTGGACTTAAGGGAAACCAAAATTGACTTAGTATCAAGAGAGTTGAGTAAAATATCATTGTGTATAGGCATTTTCCCTTGGGCTAAGAGCTCTATCATTTGGTGCGTTTGCCGGGAACATATGAGCTAGTGCATAGACATAGGAAGAATCCATTGTGCGATAATTGTGGGCTCTAGGTAATCCAATTAGACCGATTCCGAGGGATTTGAACAAAATTAAGCCTCGTATAATCACTTTTTCGTGCAGCATTAAGACTCTTCATTTTGGTGTGTCTCCCGGGAACATATGAGCTAGTGCATAGACATAGGAAGAATCCATTGTGCGATAATTGTGGGCTCTAGGTAATCCAATTAGACCGATTCCGAGGGATTTGAACAAAATTAAGCCTCGTATAATCACTTTTTCCTGCGGCATTAAGACTCTTCATTTTGGTGCGTTTGCCGGGAATAGCTTGGTACGTCTCTATAAGAGAGTGCCATAGGTTCGCCTAGCGCCACAGGTTGGCCGAGCTTGCGGACCCCACGATCTAGTACATGAGCGAGGGGAGCTCATCGTGAGGAGCAACACAAACTCAAAGAGAGGAACGCGCTCAGAGAAGAGCCCTTGAAAGAGAAAGGAGAAGGTGGGAACCACCAGGTGAGTGGACCTCGATTGGTTCGAAGAAATCAGTCAGAAACGTGTACTCTCGTAGGAGAGTCGCGAATCAAGTACGGAAGATTGAAGGAGGGATCCTGAAGCCACGTGTGCTAAATTTTTGGGATCGAAGTGATATCGACATCACACCTCTGTTCGAAATGGCTGAGCGGATTTCAGTTCACTTTGGGGACTTCACCAAGTTTTCAGGTACTTGGGACGAAGATCCAGATAGCTTTATCCAGTTGTTTGAGGTCACCTGTGAGGCCAATGATGTAGTTGACCAGGATCAAAGGTTGCGAATTTTTCCGGCTATTCTCCGTGATGAGGCAGCCAATTGGTATGGGAATCTGACACCACAAGAGCGTGGAACTTATCAGATGCTCAAGGAAGCCTTCTTGGCAAAGTTTCGACGACAAAGCTTTCAAGATAGATTGGCCCAACAAATGGATTATTTGCGACAAGGAGTCAACGAGAGCATCGATAACTACATTCAGAGAATGGAAACGTTAGTAAGAAAGATGGGCGTGAATGCCCCGAACGATGAGACATTGAAAAGAAGATTCATTTCGGGATTGAGAGATCCTACGGCACAGCAGCATATCAGTCTGACAAGACCGGCAACTTTAATGGATGCTAAGGAACAAGCGAGGCTTTGGGAGGAAGTACAATTATGTCAACAAAGGAAGATGGAGCTCTTATACGAGCCTATGGGAGGCCCAGGAAACATACCGATGAAAGATCCTGGCCAAGGAAGTCCCGCATTGACGACCCCAGCTTTTGTAGCTTCCACTAGCACGCCAGGCGAGGTAAAGCCTGCGCTAACCGAAGAACGAATATCAGAGTTGGTCACGCAAGCTATAAAGGCTGCCACGATAACTCAAGAGACGTACACAGTAAAACCAGAGGTCACAACAAACCCGAATCAAGTGTTTCGATCGAATACATGGTGTGGAAAGTGCCACGGTTACGGCCATTTGGCTTCAGAATGCCCCACAGTCTCGAGAGTATTCACAGATAGGTCGCCACCTAGGATGCGTTGTACATTTTGTGGAAGAACAAATCACACAGAGGACCGATGTTACAACAAGAGAGCCTATGAAGAAAGGACTCTGAAATCAGGAGATACAAGAGAAAGACCTTACACTGGATTGCCCGCTCAAAGTGTACCACCTACATCTCGTTGGGAAAACAGACCGACTTATGGATATGGTGCTCAGGGTCAAGGAGGAGACTATCCAAGAGGAGCCGCGCGTGATCAAAGAAGAGATGGTCCAATCCAGTGCTGGAGATGTCATGGCTTTGGCCATACTCAATCTAGATGTCCAAACGAAAAGAAGCCAATTGATTATACTCCATTATGTAGGTACTGTAGTGGGGAGGACCACTTTGATGAAGATTGTCCAAAACGAAGAGCTGCCGCCGGCAAGGAAAAAGGACCAGTAGGATCCTCGAACTATGTTGATACTCAGATGCATCCCACATCAAGAGCTCAAGAGCACGTTCCTACGATCAGAGTAGTGTTCAAGACACCGAACCCTCAAGAAGGCTCTAGCTCGTCGATGCACTTTGTGGATGCTTACGAGGCCAAGAAACCACACAAAGATCCAACTGTGGAAGTAGTCACAAGAACTCAAGAGTATTCGAAGAAGAACCCAAGAGGCGAAGGTGAAGAAGGGAGTCAAGAGAGGATAGCTGAACACGAAGAGGTAGAGAATCAAGTTAGAGGACTTGTTGAGCAGCAAGAGTTTGAGGATGGGGAAGAGGTTGAGATTCTTCCACCAGTAACCAAGGAGTTTGTGCCGGGCATAGCACCATTCCCTGAAAGATTGAAAGCTCCTAAGATTAGAAAGGAAAAACAAAGTTCGGAAGAAATAGATATTGTGAAGTTACTTGCTGACACTGAAGTCACGCTGGACATTGGCACACTGCTGAAATGCTCACCTGCTTATAGGAAACAATTCTATAACGAATATATTAAGAAGCCGAGGAAAGCTCGAGATAAAAATAGACAAGGTAAAGATGTCCAAGGGATCATTCAAAGCATTACGACGCAAATTGATTCGAACGCTCCAGCTGTGATGGTCGAGATTAAAGGGTATGCAGTCCCTGGTGCTCAGTTAGATAGTGGAGCTGCAGTCAACCTTATGACAGAGTTCATGATGAAAGCTTTGGGCCTTAACCACATGGAAGAAACGCCGATGTCTTTGAGAATGGAGGATCAAACGCAGGTGAAGCCTGCGGGTCTTTTGAAAAATGTAAGTACAATTGTAGGCGGTCTAGAGTTTAAAGTCGATTATCTGATAGTAAGACCAAGGACCTCGGAGGCTACCTTCTCGATCCTACTTGGACGGCCATGGCTGGTGCAAGCCGAATGTGTGCATGACTGGCGCACAGGTTTTATTTCAATAGGGCCAAAGTCTGATCGAATCCAAATACAAGTATCCCCACCCTCGAGCAACAAGAAGAAGATAATAATAGTCGATGAGATGGAAAGGAAAGAGAAGGAGAAAGCAAGGCACGAGATGGCACGAGCTAGGTTTTCTTTGAACACGGACACCTACAAGAATCTGCTTCAAGACGGGTTCAACTTGCAGCTCTTTAAGAATCAAGACACGAAGATGGGAGAGTATCAAAATCCATTGCTCTATAACGACGATTCGGACCAAGAGTTGCTGGGATGGTTGACACATACAAGTAAATTTGATTGCTACATGTTGAGTATAGACACAAGTAAAAACAAAACTACTCAATCCTTGGAGAAGGGAACTTCAAAAGGAGAATTGAAACTAGATTTAGCTGCGGCAATGGAAGTGCAACAGTTGAGGGAAAGAGTTAGAATGCTAGAAGAAGAGATTCTAAAGAGAAGTCGAGAATCGGAAAAGGAAGCGAAGAGTAAGATTAAAGTGTCGGAAGCTATTGCAAAAGCTGAATTGAAGAAACTAGGTTCAATTGAAAGAGAACAAGACAATGATTTACTGGCCAACCATGCACGCGTGATCGGAGAGCACATTCCAATCACAGTGTCATCGAGAAATAAGGATTATTCGCGAGAAGCTCAGTTGGAAAAATGGGAAGTCTTTCCAGAAAAGTTCTTGAGTGTAGGGTCAGAGCTACCAGATGGAGTACGAGACTGTATTAAAACGACACTCAAAAATTTTAGCGAGGCCTTTGCATGGTCGTACAGTGATCTGAGAGGAATTGATCCCCAAATCTGCCAACATTATATAGACTTGGAAGAAGGCACACGACCAATATGTCAACGACTCAGGCGAACGAATCCAGTCTACTCGGAATTGATCAAGCTGGAATTGACCAAATTATTGGAGGCAGGATTTATATATCCCATCGGATCCAGCGAGTGGGTATCACCAATTGTAGTTGTTCCGAAGAAAAACAAGAAAATCCGTATTTGCATAGATTATCGAAAGTTGAACGAGCGCACGAAGAAAGATCACTTCCCCTTGCCATTTACTGATCAAATCTTGGATAGAGTGGCTGGCCATAGATTGTACTCATTTTTGGATGGTTTCAGTGGGTACAACGAGATCCAGATCCATGAAGAGGATCAATCCAAAACTACTTTCACGACAGAATGGGGTACGTATGCATATCGGGTGATGCCATTTGGATTATGCAATGCACCGGCCACATTCTAGAGAGCAATGATAGCTGCATATCAAGACTACCTGCAGGATTGGATGGAGATATTTCTTGATGACTTTGCAATCAGAGGCGACGATGAGAACATGATGGAGAGGATCGAAGCAATTGTAAGAAGAAGCATCGAAAAAGGCATCGCATTGAATCCTGAAAAGTGTACATTTGGAGTACGAAGAGGATTACTGTTGGGACATGTTATTTCCGAAAAAGGGATTGCGGTTGACGAGGACAAAGTGGAGAAAATTGGACAACTTCCACCTCCACAAAATTTGCGACAACTCAGAGGATTCTTAGGCCATGCAAATTACTATCGACGATTTATATTAAATTTTGCCTCTATCGCGGCACCACTGACGACTCTTTTGAGGAAGGACCAACAATACCAGTGGACTGGAGAGTGTCAAGTTGCATTCGACTCGATCAAAGAGAGGTTAATAAATGCACCGATTTTGGTAGCACCTGATTGGACGAAGGAATTTCATGTACATACCGACGCTTCTCATACTGCAGTTGGAGTAGTACTATGCCAAGCCGACGAAAAGAAGTTGGATCATCCTATTTACTATGCAAGTCGCAATTTGAATAGCACTGAGAGGAATTATACGACTACGGAGAAGGAATGTCTCTCGATGATCTTTGCGGTGAACAAATATCGGCATTACTTGATGGGAAAGCATTTCACTTTTTATGTGGATCACGAAGCTCTTAAGTATATCATTAATAAACCAGAGTTATCAGGACGACTGATGAGGTGGATGCTACTTCTCCAAGAATTCCAGTTCACAGTGGTCACCAGACCAGGCAAAGCACATATATTGGCCGACCATTTATCTCGAATTGTTAATGAGGAGCCAATCTCTGGTGTGCCCGACGATGCTCCTGATGGGCATCTATTCCAGGTTGATACGAAAATACCTTGGTATGCCGATTTGGTGAATTTCTTGTGCACTACTAAATATCCGCCAGGAGCAAGCAAGAGAGAGAAACAAAAACTGTTAGCATTGGCGAAGCATCATAGCATCATTGGGGGGCAACTCTATCGATATTTTGTTCATGAGAGCATTTATCGGAGGTGTCTCGAGGAAGAAGAAGCAAATCTAGTGTTGAGGGCTTTGCATGACGAACCTTGCGGTGGACATTTTGCTGGTGAATTGACGGCAAGAAAGATTTTATTAGCCGGGTATTGGTGGCCAACGCTGTTCAAAGACTCACACACATACTGTAAGAAATGTGACAAATGCCAACGAATGGGAAAACCCACATTATCACATGCTGCTCCTCTTACGCCGGTGTTGGCTCTTAAGCCGTTTGAGAAATGGGGAATTGATTTTGTGGGGCCTATTGATCCTCCCTCACGACGAAGATCCAATAGGTATATCTTGGTCTGTACTGATTATGTTACCAAGTGGGTGGAAGCCAAAGCTCTGAAGGCTGACCGAGCTATTGATGTTGCTAAATTTCTGTATGAACAAATTATCACTCGATTCGGATGCCCATTGGAGATAGTGAGTGATAGAGGGACACATTTTGTCAACGAATTGATCGACGAATTAATGGAATTATACAAGATCAAACATAGAAAGAGCACTCCATATTACCCGAGGGCAAATGGACAAGTGGAGGTCACCAACAAGGTGCTGGAACATATTCTGACAAAGACAGTAGCTGTGCATAGGAGAGACTGGGATGAGAGACTTTTGGAAGCCTTGTGGGCATATCGAACATCCTACCGAGTGACGACTAAGAGCACTCCGTTCTCCCTAGTATATGGCGAGGAAGCCATCTTTCCCATTGAAAAAGAAGTTCCGACACTAAGAGTGGCCATCGAGGCTAGGCTGGGAGAAGAAGAGTCATTGAAGGAAAGGTACATACAACTGGTCAAGCTAGAAGAAAAGAGACTCATTGCACAGCAAAGTCTGGAAGCTATTCAGAGAAGACGTAAAGAGAGGCATGACAAGAATCTCAGGACCTATGCGATTCAAGAAGGGGATTTGGTGCTAGTCTATGATAGTAAATATTATAAATTCTCGGGGAAGTTACAGAAAAGATGGGCAGGACCGTTTAAGGTAGTGGAACTCAACTCCAATGGTTCCATGCAAATTCAAGATTTAGGTGAAGAATGTGCTCCCGTGAAGGTTAACGCGCTTCGAGTTAAACCATATTTCAAGTGATATTAGGACGGGAGAAGTCAGACGAGATCCAAACGAAATGACGAAGTAGACTACTTGTACATACATGTATAGTATTATATATATATGCGCATATGTAAGCTATGATTTGTGTATTATAAATATTCTTCCTTGTTAGCTCTAGAAGCTTTGGACTTCTAATTATTTTTCTTGTGTTGCGCAGAGACTGTTAGAAGCTAAGTAACCAAAATGGCAGACCAAATTACGCAACTCTATTTGTACGAGCTAAGGATATATTTCTCGGACCAAACGTTCGCTCGCATGGACATAGATGTCGACGACTTTGATACGGAATACGATGTTGAGGAAGCGCATTGGCTGGTATGCTTTATAAACCAGGATTTGGGTGTTGCATTTTATATTGAGTGTTTTGAGGAGTACCTAGCTCGACATGTAGGATGGGCGGGAGATCGGTACTACTATTTTGATCCTTCTAGGGAAATGCCTAACGAGGAAAACGATATCACATGGGCTTGGGCAGATGTGCTAACGCTAGGAAGTGATGACGGAGCTCCCGAAGTTGAGCCTGACTCGCCTTAGGGAAGTTGTCGGGATACGAGTACGATGTGAGACTACATGAGATATTCCGGAGAATCACATTCTAGGACACCTAGGGATAGGTATACGAGGGACTAAGGCATAGCTGGCTGTAGTTACCTAGTGAAAAGTCAACTCGATGAATACATATGTAGTGTCTGTAATTGAGAGAATGGAGTGAAGAGGTGGTTGATCTGTCAAAGGCTAGTGTGTATATGTTTTGCATGTCTGTGTGGGAACAGTGGGAAAAGTCCCTTTCTTCCTCTCCCTAATTCTCAAGACTTGGGTGAACCAATTAACTATGAAAAAAAACGAACAAAAGAAAAGAAAAGAAAAAGAAAATGTGTTGTGTGATCGTACCAATGCGCTATGGTGGACTAGTAGGTGGGTGGATTTATCCTCGCCGGGTGGCTAGGACTACGAGCCGCAGCTAGTTTCGCCAGAGGCTTGGGATGTATGTGATTGTGTCTTAGCTACGCGCCATAACGGGTTGGTAGGTGGGTGGAGCCATCGTGGCTGGGTAGTCACGACCACGAGCCGCATCCAGCTTCGTTATGGGCTAGCTGATATATGTTATGTGTGATCATTGTGTGTTTGTGTGTTGTGCGCTGCATTGCATTGGTAGATGGGTGGGATCAACCTGATCGGGTGGTCAGGTCCACGAATCGCATCCAGTGTCAATGTAGGCCAACGTGTGATTAAAATAAAATTTCCATATGAAGTTATTCCCCACTCCTGAGGGGGAGAGAGAGAGAGAGGAGAGGGCGATGATCGCCTGGAAGGGAATGTTAGTTGCTTGTGTGATTGGTATGTGTTGGCTCGCGATAGATCGGCCCACTTTGAATCAACATTCTTGAAGGTACGGAGACTCTATATGTATTTATGGATGAGGCTTTAGCGAGGTGATGCAACGGTAGTGCTTTATAACTTGTGTGCTCTATCTGAGGGTTTTTCTAGTGTGTGGGACACTCCAGGGTTCTGATGTATGTCTTGACTTGCACTCGAGTTTCGATGATTTTTGTAGGACGACGATGGGGATTCTTCGGGAATGTCTAGTCATGGAATGATTGTACATAGCGAGTAGTAGGTGCAATAATGGGGTATGCATTTTGGGTATTTTTGCATGTCCTGTGGGATTCATTTCAGTTGTTTTTGCTTATTTCGGTATTTCCGTTTCTGTTTTCCGCAATGGTAGTTGCATCTGTAAAACATGGAAAGGTGTGCATGTGTTATTTTGGTTGAGCCCATTTTCATAATGGAATGTATGAGCAAATTGATGCATGGCTGAAAGGGGATTGCATGTATGTGCATGTTCTTGGATCATTTGGAAGTGACTGATTTGTATGTATTCATGAGTGATTTTTTTTAGCACTAATAGTTTCAATGAGTGCAGGTCCACTTGGAATGACAGTTCGATAAAACGGTATGCGAACAAATTGAAAATTGACATGTTCATGGTTGTTTGGATTTTATTGCAACAAGAATGGCTTGTCGAGGGCGACTTCGCAAATAAGAAGAGGGGAGTATGTTAGCCCAAGAAATGGTTGGTTTTTCTGCACTAACGTGTTGCTGTTTGGCAGAAGAATATATTTGATTTCAGGTACTTAAAGGGTGATTAGGTGATTGATGGGAAATATCTGGAATGCATTGTTGCCGTCGAGAGATGGATTTGCTCTTCCACATTATGAAGAAGGCCTTTTCGCAGCACATAAAGGGGCCGCCTCTGTCGGAAAAAGGGAAGAACCGTATCTGAAAAGTAATGGGCCTAATCCAGTGAGGCCATTTCATTGTCAGAGGCCTGATTTGAGAAGGAATGTGTCAATTGGGGAAGTCATTGCTCAGGTTTTGGGGTAAGATACAAAAAACTGCAGACGAGCAGTGGAATTTGAAGTCCTTGTTTGGGAAAAAGAAGTAATGTGCCTCTAACCATACCTCTCGCTAAATCTGAGGAATGGCGTCAAAAAAAAAAAGCATATTTTTTAGTGTCCATTTTTGGCATGTACGAGGAAGATCGAAGGGGGCTCTCTCTCTCTCTCTCTCTCTCTATCTTATCGCTTCACAACACCTTCTGAATGGAGGGTGCAAAAAGTTTTTTGATGGGCAGCGTAGAAGGGTGCAGCTCTGCATGGGTCTACTTCAGCCATATAAGACGAGATAACGGTGGACCTCGGGGGGGTAGCTCGAATGGATTTGCTCAACTTCTTGGTTGCTGAGTCTGTACAGTGGTAAGCTTGCTTACCTCGGAGGATCCTGGAGCAAGACAGTTGGATGTGCTGGAGAAATTCCTTTACAGGGGGACGAGTTCACTTCGCTTTAAGGGAGTGCAAGAACAAAAAGGATGCTGGTATCTGCGATTTTCGGAGGGGAACGCGGCGCTGTGAATAGAAGGTGTGGGGAGAAATGCTTCTAGGCACGAAAAGAGATGGAGATGATGGTTATGGTATGCTGTTTTAAATTTAATAATGGTCTTCTGCACAATCGTCCACCCGTTCTCCAAATCGAGTGTTCCATAGTTTACTCGGTAGTAGCTTTTCGTTATTGGATCCACCTTGCTCTCTGAGCGAGTAAAAGAGCATATTTAGGGCGCTTCTGAGTTGTAATGATGGCTATGGTAGGCTGTTCTGATAATGTCGTTGTCATGGATTCACGTAATGGTTGTCTGCACAAACGTGTACTTGTTCTCTATAGATCGTTCTTTTCTTCGGTTCCATGTTTTATCTTTTTTTTGTATGAGGGCATTATGTTGAACTTGTCCTCTAAACAGTAGTACTTGAATCATGTCCTAGTCCTGTGACTAGGTGGCTTTAAATCATAGATATGGAATGGTCTTGTGATTTTCTTTGAGTCAACTCATATGATAGATACATAAAGTGCTGATCTATTTTGTGTCACGTAGTATGGTAGGGGTTGTGAAGAAAAAAGAAAGAGGTGGTTCTTCTGCTATCGGCTGCTGAAGCGGAGCAGAAGGAGCAGAGGAGTGGGAGGGTTCTTCTTGTCCCTTGTTGCGGCCAGTAGTAACTGAGAGGAAGAAGCGAGCTTTGGAAGGTTTTTCAGCCTCTCCATTTTCTTTGGCATTGGTGGCTGAAAGGATTGGGGATCACAATAGAAGAGGGGGCTGTCAAAGGGGGCAATTACTGCAGATCAAGAGGAGGAGGTCACTCCATAGCCACGAGTTTAACTTTTGGCCCAGATTCTCTTCGTTGTGACGGAGGTTTCCTAGTAATGCGGGCAGAACGGAATATACACAAATATGTTGAGCTTGTGGTTCAAGTCCTCTATGTAATGATGAGTGGTACGCCTATATACGGGATGAAGCAAATGCCTTAACAGGGGGGAAGGCTTCCATTTTTTTTGCTAAGGTTTTTGCATCGATGCAGGCCATGAAGGTAGGTGGAGGGCTATGTTGATTTTCTCTACAGGTGTGCAGAAGTGGATCACAAATGGGAGGGTTTCCATCCATGCATCAATTCGAAGAGGAGCGTCAATTCGAAAAGGAACGAGCATGGAAATATGTTTCACATGGGTGTATGACTTAGACTTGTGAAACTACTCAGATTATTGGAACGCTTTGAGTCACAAAAGACTTTTAGTTGTGTGGATGGCATGTTTTATGAGACAATTTGGGGAAAGCAGTTGAGCGGGCAGATTTTCATCGCTGTTAAGTTCACAGCATAGTTGCAACGCAACGCGTTGCGTAGCGTCTGCAACGTTCGCAACGCAACGCGTTGCGTAGCGTCTGCAACGTTCGCAACGCAACGGCGTTGCGTTGCGACGTACGCAACGCGTTGCGTTGCAGACAAAAAAATTTGCCCCCTCCTTTGAGATCCATGGGATTGGTTTCATCGCCCGATCCATGGGATGGCACACTTATTGCATCCCTTATGGAGATCTCAGCAGGCCATCGTGGATGAGGAGCTCTTGAGTGCATGGAACACATATGTATATAGGCTTTATCCAGCTGATGTAGAGTTGCGACTTCAGTTGGAGAGACAGCTCTTGGTATTCCAAAATGGTGGTGGCCATTTTGGAAAGGATACGGCTTGTTTGAGATCTGCTCAGTTGCGGCCAGTATCATGGTGGGAGATGTATGGTGCTAGTGCTCCTCAGTTGGTAAGTACTAAGTCAAAAGTCTTTAGTGTAGTGTCACCTGTGTGACATGTGATAAATATGTATATAGATTTATGTACTAATTATTTTTTGAATTATGTTGTAATGCAGAGAGAGTTAGCTATTCGTATCCTTTCACAGGACTGCAGCGTAAGTCCTTGTGAAAGGAATTGGAGCACATGGGCCCTCTTCCATACAAAGAAGAGGAACAGATTATCTACAGCGCAGTTGGAGCGGCTAGTTTATTGCCACTGCAACTTGCGTCTCTTGGAGAGCGGCGGACATACAGGAGATGTGAGGGAGGTCAACGTGGACACAGTAGATATAGAGAGAGTCAGAGATATTCCAGATATTCCTCCAGAGGATCTGGACTTATATACTATGCTGTACCATGAGTTGACCTTACCTCAGCATGATACCAGATCATCTCGGAGCCGCAGAGGACCTAGTGGTAGTGGTGATGCATCCACTAGTAGCCGACCACATACCACTTCTACTAGGGATGATGATGATGATGATGATGATGATGATGATGATGATGAGAGTGATGATTTGTCATCTGACACCATGTCAGAGTGACAAAGTTTGTATATTGACATTTGAGGCTTTGACATTTCATGTTTGACATTTGGTATTTCATGATATGTACATTTGGTATTTCATGATATGTATCATTTGCCACTTATGATTTATGTATCATTTGGTATTTCATGATATGTATCATTTGCCACTTTGTCATAGTGATCTCTATTGTTTTATTTTGATGTATGAACGATGATATGATCATGACACATGTGACATGTATGATGCCAGGTGACAGGTCTTATCATTTATGTTATAAATCATGATGTTTATTGTAATTTGTTAAAAGTTAGAAGTTAGAACTTAGAAACTAGAAACTTGAAAGTTAAGTGTTATGATCATTATGTTGTTAGAATCTAGAATCTAGATGATGATGTTATGATTATTGATGTTATGATTGTATTTGAATTTTGATACAATGATGATGTATTAGATTGATAATCTCTATTATTTGTGATATATCTTATATTGTAATAAGTATTTTATGGTATATATAGTCATATCCCACCTTATTACATATCATATGACCCAAAATATGTGAAAAAAACATATAAAAATTTTGAAAAATAAATCACTTTATCGCAACTCCTAGGTCTAGACGTTGCCCTCGTTGCTAACCCGTTGCTAACCCGTTGCCGTTGCCGTTGCGAAAACGTTGCTTTCCACTATGGTTCACAGGCAAGAATACATTCGATTTATGAGTTCGATTGTGGACCATTGTCGAATCAGGTTCCTCATATGCTATTGTTGTTTATCGTGAAGCGGCATTCTTCTGTAAATGGCTGCCAAGCCGCTCAGTACATTTATCACTTGTATCATGCGGTCTGATTTTGTAAAATTGGTCCTGCCTGTAATAGTACTTTTGTCCATGATCTCCGAGACTACATAAGTGAACCTGACGTGAAATGAGGGGGGTTGAGTGAAGGAAGGGAGGTTACAGGAAGTGACCACTGGAGGTGGATCTCCAATCGCGCACGTTTTCTCGCCTCCCCCATCAAAACTTTGGAGTGAACTTGTGGACTTAAGGGAAACCAAAATTGACTTAGTATCAAGAGAGTTGAGTAAAATATCATTGTGTATAGGCATTTTCCCTTGGGCTAAGAGCTCTATCATTTGGTGCGTTTGCCGGGAACATATGAGCTAGTGCATAGACATAGGAAGAATCCATTGTGCGATAATTGTGGGCTCTAGGTAATCCAATTAGACCGATTCCGAGGGATTTGAACAAAATTAAGCCTCGTATAATCACTTTTTCGTGCAGCATTAAGACTCTTCATTTTGGTGTGTCTGCCGGGAACATATGAGCTAGTGCATAGACATAGGAAGAATCCATTGTGCGATAATTGTGGGCTCTAGGTAATCCAATTAGACCGATTCCGAGGGATTTGAACAAAATTAAGCCTCGTATAATCACTTTTTCCTGCTGCATTAAGACTCTTCAGTTGATACATAGGTAAGTTGAATGTCCTTGCTTATCAATTTCTCTCTCACATAATGGTAATGGACCTCTATGTGTTTGGTCCTAGCATGGTAAATAGGATTAGCTGCAAGGTGAAGAGAACTTGTATTATCTCCAAAGATTATTGGAGACCTAGTAATTAAGCCCAATTCTGTATACAAAAGCTTAATCCAAATTGCTTCTTGTGTGGCATTAGCCAGTCCTCTATACTCTGCCTCTGTGGAAGACAAAGCAACAGTAGGTTGCTTCTTTGAAGACCATGAAATTGGTTTGTCACCTGCAAAAGAAATATATCCATAAGTGCTCCTCCTATCATCCTTGCATCCTTCCCAATCTGCATCTGAATAAATTTTGATATCAATATCTGAAGTGTAAGAGAAATACAAACCATGGTTCTGTGTACCCTTGAGATACTTCAAGATTCTCTTGGCAGCCTTTAAGTGAGGTATCCTTGGCTTGTGCATAAATTGACTTAGCACACTAACTCCATATGCAATATCTATCCTTGTTAAGGTAGCATAGTTCAAGCTACCCACCATACTTTGATAACCTGTAATGTCCTTGACTTCATCACTTTCATGGGCACTTAGCTTTAGGTTTACCTCCATTGGAGTGCTTGCTACTCTAGCATCCTGCAAGTGAAACTTCTTCAACATGTCGTGTATATATTTTTTCTGAGTGATGTATATCCTTGAACTAGTGTAGACTAATTCAAGTCCCAAAAAATATTTTAATAGACCAAGATCATTGATCTTGAACTCCTTCATCGTTTGACTTTTGATATATCTGATTCCATTGACATCATTACCTGTAATGATGATGTCATCAACATAAACACAAAGGTACATTACCTCTGAATTACTTCTCTTAATGAACAGAGAAGTATCTGCCTTTCTCATGACAAATCCTTGGTCTTGGAGGTATGTAGTTAACCTGTAATTCCATGCCCTAGGTGCCTGCTTCAATCCATATAAAGCCTTTTTTAATTTGCAAACATATGTTACCTTCTTAGGGTCCTCATAGCGAGGAGGTTGTGACATATATACCTCCTCTGAAATCCATCCATTCAAGAAAGCATTCTTGACATCCAATTGGTACATCTTCCAATTTTTTGATGCAGCCACACTTACCAAGACTCTGATGGTTGGCATCTTGGCCACAGGTGAGAATGTCTCCTCATAGTCAATGCCTTGGGTTTGTGCAAAACCCTTGGCTACCAATCTGGCTTTGTACCTATTGATTGTGCCATCAGAATTCCTTTTAAGCTTGTAGATCCATCTGGATCCTATTACCTTCATTGAGTCCTTCTTAGGTACCAACTCCCATGTGTCACTTTCTTTAAGTGCATCAATCTCTTCATCCATAGCTTCTTTCCATTCTGATTTGGTTATTGCTTCTTCATATGATCCTGGTTCTTCATTTGACAAATCTTTGGCAAGATAAACTGAATGTTTAGTAACTAGAGATGTATCATACCCATATCTGATAGGTTTCTTGCTTTCTCTTTGTGACCTTCTAAATGGTTGAGTTGAGGATTCAGGTATGTCTTCAAGCTTCTTCATCTTCATTTTGCCTTTGGATTTCCATGCTTTGAATTCTTCAAGATTGATAGTGTCGTCATCATCTGAACTTGAGGCTTCATTCTGAGTAGGTTCCTCCTTTGTAAGACTTGGAAATTCCTCTTCCAAATCATAGGGTAATTTGACCTTCCTGCATTCATTCTCATACCAAGAATCATTTTCATCAAAGACAACATCTCTGCTTACCATAAATCCCTTATTGATAGGATTATAAAGCTTGTAACCTTTTTGATTTAAATCATACCCAATAAAGATGCATTTTTCAGCCTTTGGGTCTAGCTTACCTCTTATCTGAGAAGGAATGTGTACATATGCTACACATCCAAATATTTTGCAATTGTCAAGTGAAGGTCTCTTACCATGCCATGCTTCATAGGGTGTCATGCCATCAAGAGACTTAGACGGCAACCTGTTTATGACGTAAGTGGCAGTAGAAACACTCTCTGCCCATAGATAGTTAGGTAACTTTTTCTCATTAAGCATAGATCTAGCTGTCTCAACAATTAATCTATTTCTTCTCTCAGCTACCCCATTCTGTTCAGGAGAATACCTTGTGGTTATCTCTCTTTTGATGCCTCTTTCCTGCAAGAAGTCTTCAAATTCATTGGAGAAGTACTCACCTCCTCCATCTGACCTTAGCCTCTTCAAATTCTTTCCTGTCTGATTTTCAACTAATGCAAGATATTTTTTAAAGCAATTAAATACCTCATCCTTGTGCTTCATGAAGTATAATACAGTCCATCTGCTATAATCATCAATGAAAGACACATAGTACCTTGATCCTGAGACTGAGGGGTCTTTGCTTGGTCCCCATACATCTGTGTGTACAAGCTCTAGGTAGTCTTCATGCATGTATCCTTCCTTGGAGAAGGGTAACCTGTGAGACTTCCCAAATTGACAAGCACCACACTTATAAATCATATGTTGCTTGGATACATTAGGTATCCAAAGCACACATTGGTCCCTGCACATTTGTTTCAAGGTTCTTTCTCCTATGTGCCCTAACCTTTTGTGCCAAATCTCAAGCTCTGAAAGTGTTTGATCTTTATAACTGTATAGTGCAATATTCTTTGTATCTTCCAACTCAAAAGTGAAAAGTGTACCTGATTTTTCTCCTTTAGCAATCCTCTTGAACCCATGTCTTGGGTCCTCCACATATGCTCCATATTGGTTGAATCTAACCTACAAACCTTTCTCCACAATCTGACCAACACTCATCAAATTTTTGGTAATGGTAGGTACATAGAGTACACTGCTCAACAAATTCTGATTTCCATCACAAGTCTTAACATTTCCAACTTTAACTACAGAATGCTTTGTGTCATCACCTGTTTGGACTTGATGCTTACCTTTTGGTTCCTCAAGATCAGAGAGTAATGCTACATTGCCAGCCACATGATTTGAACATCGTGAGTCAATGTAGAATAGGTAGTCATCATTTGTACCTGACTTTGAAGTCATGTTCATGATCAGAAGAGAGAGTCATCTTGCTCCTCTGTGTAGTTGTTGTAATCCTTCCTGGATTTGAATCCTCCTTGGTAGTTTCCATTGTAATTATTGTTGTAGTTGTTGTTGTAATTATTGTTGTAGCCTTGGTGATGGTTGAATCTACCTCTTGACTGTGAGTAGCCACCTCTTTGGTATCCTCTTCCTCTCTGATTCTTGTAATTCTTGAAACACTCATATATAGTATGATTTGATAAACCACAAATGTTGCATGGTGAGGAGTTATAAGATCTCCCCCTACCTCGCTTACCTCCTCTGCCCCTTCCTCTTGAAGATCTACCTCTCCCTGTATAGTTGGCTTGAGAGGTTGATCCTTCATCTTCCACCTTTTTGCTTTTACCTTTATCTTTAGACTTCTTATCAGTGTATAGGGTAGAAGAGTTATTACCTTTGGATGTGTGTCCATTTTTGTTGAGCTTTGCTTCATGAGTAAACAATTGTCCCATGAGAGTTGTAAGATCTGGAGTGTGCATGTCCATGTAGAGATCCATGGCAGTGGTGAAGCTTTCCCATTTGTCATCAGCCTTGATTCCATTGATCACTTGCCTTACAATCTGTTCTTCTTCAATCTCTAATCCTATGCTTGCTAACTGATATGCTACATCTTTAATCTTGGTCATAAATTCTGAAACAGCTTGCTTAGGTTGCTTCCTAAGTGTTGTAAATTCAATCCACAACTGATTTTTCCTAGCCCTTGTGTTGGAGGAAAAGTATGATGACAAGGTTTCCCAAGTCTCTTGGGATGTCTTACAATTTCTAATATGTGGCAAAAGAAAATCAGATATCGAGTTGAGTAAGACCTTGCCAATGCATCCTTAGCACACTATGTGTTGAGCTTTTCATGTTCTTCCTTGGTTGGTAATCCTCTTGCTTTGAATGAGGGCAATTCCTCATCTCCTGAGATGTAACCATAGAGACTCCTTCCTTGTAAGTAGGTCTTCATCCTTAGAGACTATGCTTGATAGTTGTTCTTGTCCAATTTGTCAATAAATAAAGGAAAGCCATCTCCCATTTTACCTTAGTTTGCTCTGATACCACTGTTTGGAATGATGGATGGATACTCCAAGAGACTGGGTAGGTACTGCTAAACCTTCTTTGTACCAGCCCTCTTTTGCTTCAGAGTTGATAACTAGACCTCCTTAGCTTTCCAATG
Source organism: Ceratopteris richardii (assembly GCA_020310875.1). Classification (NCBI taxonomy): domain Eukaryota; kingdom Viridiplantae; phylum Streptophyta; class Polypodiopsida; order Polypodiales; family Pteridaceae; genus Ceratopteris; species Ceratopteris richardii. The sequence continues at coordinate 87,619,500 of CM035443.1, forward strand.
ACACCATAAAATGTCCTATGTCCTTTGGAAATGATGTGTGCAATGATTGAATCAAAACAGATAACTTTGGAAGTCACAAACTCAAGAAAAACTTCTATTTATGGCTTGACAACTGCTGAGTATTTTGCTCAGTATGACCAGCACAGTAGGAATTGGAAAAATTCCTTTAAGGGATATCTAATTAGCTTAGTAAGCTACCTATTCCAAGTGGAATGATGTAAAATGATAAGCTATGCTAAGAGAAATCAATTTAGCAAGTTAAGTTATACCCCCGACTTTTTAGGACTGTAGCAAAAAATGACCAGAGTTCACCTTGACGCAGATTTCTTCCAAAATGGCTGAATAGAATGTCTTCAAATTTTGACAGCATGTAGATTACTTCAAGCTGAATCCAACAAGCTTTGAATCACTGAATTTGGTGAAGAATTGACCGAGATATGCCCTTGACAAGCTGACAGACTTCTGAGTAGACTAACAGAGAACTCAGAGATGGACAATGTGAATGTATGTATTAATGAACATTTGTGTACAACTCCATTGGCATGAACATCAATGCCAAATGGTATAGAGAGGTGTGGGCTTGAGTATAGACCTCACACACACTCAAAATCAGTAATGCTAGGCTCAGGAGTGCTCTCTCTTCCCCGCGACTTTTCATGTCCATTTTTATAAGAGATGACTAGAAATTTGAATTCAAATTCAAACTTTTGGCTCCCTATGATCAAGCTCCTAAATGCTTGGAGATATTCTTTCAATCAAACAACTACTTTTTCCACAAATCCTTTTAGGTAGGTGATTACAAGAGATTCCAAGTCAATTTGACTTTTACAATGAGATAAAGTGATAATTAACCACTAGCATATGTTCCTATGCTTCTTCATGTATGTATAGACTTCAATGCATCCTTTGAGCCAAATGTGTAGGCTTGTAATTTACACCAACATGGAAGATCATGACCTTGGTCTTGCCAAGGTTCACAGTGAGTCCTCTCTCCATGCAAAAGGTATCGAGCGCGTGTAAATGTGATTGCAACCCCTCCTATGACTCCTTAAGCAAGAAAATGTCATCAGCATATAATAAGATGTGTACTAGCGTACCTCCGAGGTCTCCTCCTAGCCCTCTTGCCCGCTGTATATACACTGTGATCTCGTAGATGTAGAGACCAAAGAGAGTGGGTGAGAGAGGGAAACCTTGTTTCACCCCAATGGTGCTAACAAGGCTTTCTGATAGGCCACTGGGACATCTCACCCTTCCTGTGACTCATGCATACAAAGCATGGATGGCCCATAGCAAGTTGGATGGTAGTTGTAACTCCTTGAGTCTCCGTAATAGTCTGTCTCGAGGGACCATGTCGAAGGCTTTGCGGAAATCCACAAAGCAACGGTATAGTCTCCGCTTCCTCGCCTTCGCGCTCTCAATCAAGCAACGAAGTACGAAGATGTGGTCTATGGTGGAGAAAGTGCGGTAGAAGCCTGCCTGGCCGGATGCTCTGATCCGGGCTGCCTCAGTGTGTGTACTGAGCTCTGCCTCTAGTACTGCCCCATAGATCTTGGCCAAGATGTGGCCTATCATAATAGTCCTGTAGTTTCCCAGATCCATCATATCATCGGACTTATGGATAGGCACAATGGTATGCATAGTCCACGGGTCAGGTAACCCCTCAACCAAAGCCCGGTTGAAGAGGTGAGCGATCAGGTGGGAGACTACATCGACTGCGTATATAAAGTGCTCGCCCTGTAGTCCCATGTGGTCTTCTGAACGGCCATGTTGTAGCCTATGGATGGCCTGTCGTACCATGCCGGCCGTGAATAGGGTGGATATCAGAGGACGCAGTGTGGGAGGGACCGGCAATAGGGGCTGTCCCGGGACATCATATAACCTCTAGGCATACGTGTGCCAAGTCTGAGGGTCTGCAATGGGTGTAGGTGGGCTTGGCTCACGTAGGACCCTCCACGCGGTGGCCCAATCCCTACTCATGAGGAGCTCAAACAGCTCTGCCTCCTGTCGCTCCTTGAAGGCTCGCCGCTTCCGGCGTGTGAGAGCTCGCATCTATCGTCGTGCCTCCTTCTCCGTGATGGATCCCAAGATACTCTGTGCTCCGAGATGTCAATATAGACTTCTACACTCCTCGTCGTACCATCTATTGTGGGGTGTATGCCCCGGCCGTGTCGAATGTGCAGGGCTGTGGGTGGTGATTGGAAAGCTGAGAGTGGCGGATGTGTGGGGGATCGAGGAGAAGTGGGCGGTGAGGGTGTCCAATTGGGCAGAGGGGTCAAGGAAATAGATGCCTTCTCGAACATGGGAGCTATAGATATCTGCAAGCTCATGTCTAAAGTGAATGGTAGTATGGGCATATGGCTGTATGAGAGAGAGAGAGAGAGAGAGAGAGAGAGAGAGAGTTTAACTAAGGTTTCATCCACAATAAGGAGAGGAGTGTATGTGCTTGCAGTGATCTACTATTAGAAGAAATTGGTCTGTTGCTGCATGGTAAAGCATCAGGCCCATGTGGAACACCGAACTATTTAGCTTGCGAATTCAACCCACACATTCTAATGATCATCATTTGCATTTATATGTCGAGGCCTTTTGGATGTTAATGATAAGGGTAATGTAAAAATGTGTTATCACAACTTTAAGCGTTCGAATTGCATCAATGGTTATTGAGAAGGAACCCAACAATCCTTAATCAATTTCCAGAATCTATCAACTAAAATATGTACGTGAGGATTCCATTATACACTCTTTAAGTGTCCTACAGAGCTTAAAAGTAGCGACATCGTGAACTCGTAAAAAAAATTATCAGGGGTAAGATGATAAGAAGATGATTTGCAAATTGCATATGATTGTTTGACCATCTGACATTCTACTCAGATGCCTCTTTCTTTTCTAAGAGTATAGTTCTACTGTTTTTCGTTTCACTCTATGTGAGTCGTCACTAATCTGAGGAGGAAATTGTAGATATGTAGCTGTAAAATGTTCACTGAGGAATAGATAGAATATTGGAATGTTTGCAACATTATATTATATTTGTTATTGCTGCAATTAATAAAAATTAAATCCTTGTCATCTCATAGATATCTCAAGAGAGGGGTGAATGAAAAGGGTCAAGTAGCAAATGAAGTGGAGACAGAGCAACTAGTTCAGGAAGAATCTGAAGGAAAGGTTGGACAAATCAGCTCCATTGTTCAACACCGAGGCTCGATTCCTCTTTTCTGGTACCAGGAAACATCTGTTCTGAGCCCGAGGCCAGAAATAAAATGTAGGTTTCTTTCTTCTGATGGAGAAGACTACATTCTTCAATGGTTTTAAATGAGGATAATTTATAGCTCGATGTTTTTCAGTGAAAAGAGAGGATTTCTGTTATAGAGCAACTAAAATACACTTTGACAATCTGGCTTCAAGATATGGAAATCCTATCATTGCGTTTAATCTGATAAAGGTAGGGACACGATGCATGTGCATTCAGTGTTTCTTATATAATATCTTGCATTTAGTGACATTTGACATGTTAAAACATGCATATCAATGCATCGATTGATTTTCGCACAAATGCTTAGCATATAATTTTTATATTTCATTGCTTGGCAGTTTCACTATGGATGGCTCTTACTGCATAAAAGGCTTGGCGAGTCACTTTATCTTTATTTTATTTATTGATCACCTTAGGTGAGCTCAATATTTGGATATGTTAGAGCAGCAAGCTCTTCTTTGTCCAAATCAGTGGGTATGCATAGTGTCTCGTTTTCTCAGAGTGTTAAAACAACAGTATTCAGTTTTGATCGGACATTTTGCAGTTGTCAGCATGTAGTCCTTGCTTATGTAGGAGCGCTCAGTATATTTCATGAATCACATTATTAGGGGCCTTGATCATTTTAGATTCTCTCTATGGACTTCTCACTGAGCCCAGAAGAGCATACATGCCTGTTGAAATAGGGCTCTTGTTTTGCAGCATCATACAGCAGCCACAGTTACCATAACAGAAGACATATTGGCTTCTTAGACTTCATGAATATCCAAGTTTTAGTCACGAGATCAGAAGAATATCCTCCAGAAAACATTTCTTCCAATCATGAAGGATACATGGGGAGAAAAAAACAGTCGTCTGCAGAAGTTTCATATCAGAATTTCATGAGAAGACTGACGGTTACCTTACTTGATTTACTTTTATACCTTCTTCCAAGGGCTCACCAGTATCGAAGGGGATCAATATGATGCTTGATTCAGCTTAGAGTCTGAGACCTCACAAGCGTATAGAGTCATTCTGTGATTGTAATATCTTTTTGCAACGAAGTACAGAGCCAGTGCCATCTGTGGTTGGAAGATATTTTGATACCATAACCATGATTGAAAGATCACTTAGTGCCATGTTTGTGATTGAAAGATCTTGGTACTATGATACAAATGCCTCTGACGGAACCCATGGTAACAGCTAAGGCTTTAGGATTTCCCAAGTTCAGGGTCTTGGTACCTGTGCACGATAACATTGTCTTGGAGAATTGAGATCCTTCTTCTAATCCTCTCAAGCATATGGATAGTATAGTGCTTTAAGTATTATGATCTCCTTAGTGAATTGTCCTCATGAGATAAGACACCTCACAAGAGAACCAATGTTACATTTATTCGGTGGAATAATAATGTTTTACTGAATAATGCCATAAAATTTCGATTTTTCTTTTTTAAAATCTGGCAATCAAATGAATCATTTTGATCAAAAACCTTTTGATTGAACTCAAAAAAATTTAGCGTTTCATGCGAATACACACATCTGGCTACCATACTTGTACAGCTTCAAAAATGTCAGGAAGAATGACTTACTCTTGAATGGTAGCTTTCTTATCTTCAGCAGTGACAGATTTGGGGGAGGATTCCCTTTCGGTAAATGACTTCATAAATTCCTTTTACCAATTTTATGGAGGGGTAATGTGAAAGGACAATTATCAATAGGCTCATCTTCAGTACCTGTGGCTAGTTCTCCATTTGCAGTCCTTGGAACTTGGTCTGCCATGTGATATTCTTGTTGGAAATTTAGTAAGCCCATAACTATTACCACAGGTCCAAGTTCCATAGATCCAGGATCAACAACACAGATTTCAGCAATCTTCCAATATTGACAAAACATGAACATACCACATTTAATCATACAAATGATGAGACAAAGATAGAGAAGGATTAGACAACATGTGTAAAGTGTTACGTAAGCCATTGCTTATTCACACTATGATATATACAAATGTTCAATGTACAATGTGGGAGTCAAAATTCTCAACCACTCTATGTGAACAAAAATAGATGGATGAGTGAATGTACAAATGTAACAATCATATTCAGATGTATGGATAGAAATCTGAATATATATGAGATGTGTGACTTAATAGGTTGTAGAAGAGTGAATATGAGTGACAGAATGAGGAAGGATCAGTGTAAAACTGATAATCAACAAACCCTCATCTAACCTTAGGCTATGGAAGACCCTACGTTAGACACGTGTGTGAAAAGATCACATACTTACAAAAGTAGCAAAGAATGCTAACAAGTTTGCTTCCAGAAATCCTCAAACTCATATGAACATATCTTCTCTAACACCTCATCCAAATATGCATAAAGCATACACGTACTGATTCTCTTGTACCTATGCCGAATAGGACTCCTCTTCAAATGGATGTTACTGCCTCCGTAAACTTTAAGTAGTACGTGTGTGCATAAAGAGAATATGTACGTGAATACTTAACATAAAATGCAAATCTTATGTTAACCACCATCCAATGTCTTTGAAGTACACCAAAATCTTCATGTAGAAGAAACTCTTCAAATACATCATGCGAATGGCCGATCCCCACCAAGCTGCTAATAGCCTCTCCATAAGCAAGAGTGTTATCACACTCTTCTTCTCCAAGAAGAACTCCATAGTTGCTCCTCAACATGCTCCAAAATAGCACCATGGCTTCCCCATGTGCTAAGAAGCACCACCTCTAATGAGGGAACAAGCTCCAAAGCTTGTGTTGCAAAAGGTGTAGGATCCTAAACAATAAGGCAAACATGTTGTTATATAGTATGTTGTCTCTTCCAAAAGCACCATCAAAAGCTCTCGTCGGTAAAACTCTCAACGATTGCTAAGAGTAAAACAACACATCGCTTTTGTCCGTCGCTATCGCGATCCATCCGTTGCTTTTTCTCAAAATCATGCCAAACTAAAAAAGTCGCACCGAGCCGCTGCCAGAGGGATTCGAACCCAGGTCATACAGATGAGAGGATCACGACTTAACCAACACGCCATTGCCTTTGCTTGTACAAGGGCTAATAACAACAGCTATACATGCTGTGATCTGTGAGCAATTTTTTGACCAATGGACATTGTTTCCAACAATCCCCCTGCAATGTCATATTGGTACAAACTGAACGGGATTTGCACACTATCAAAGTTGCAAACTATTACAAGCTTCAAGTTTGTACTCTCGAATTGACCTTCAAAACCTTTTCTTCAAAAGTCTTCTTGAAAACTGGTTTTGACTTTCCTTCAAACTTCAAACACCTCAACTTGTTGAATATGAATCATAATACTTGAGAAAATATGCAAACTAGATATCCAATAGTGTACTCATCAAGCAACCATTTGCTTGACTACAAATGTAGAAAGTACTGACTCTGAACATGCTATCTCGTGTCTTCTTAAACCTGAAAACATACACTAGGATGCACATATTTGCATTTACCTTACGAAAGTTTTCTCACCGTACTTCTACTGTGTCATGTAAATACACTAAACATAATCAAGAACTGAATTCTAGAACCTGTGACTATAATTCACAACTTAGTGTATTATGAACACTGCTGGTTCATCTCTGACTGTACTCAAGTCAACTGAACTCAACTGAAATCAACTCATGAGTTTCATCAAAAAATCTATGATGTCATCATGTCTTCATCCGTAAATCCTTCATACCTCTTTCCTTCAGAATCTGGTATAAACATATGTGTGCACTTTTGTAAACATACCTCTCTGAAATATCAAATTTCTCTTCAATAGAACTCTGGAACCTTCTCCTGAACAGGAACATCCTAACAGGAACTTTCTCGAGACATTCTCCTTCTTCTTTCTTCTTTCAAAGCTGGAACATAAAGAGAACCTGACAAAGGAAATATAGGAATACCTAAAATAGGAATACCTTGTAGGTATGACTCTGTATTCTTTCATATATGGCTGAAAATAAGTCTTCATGTTTCATCACCCCCCTGGATGATTTAACACTAGTATCCATAATTCTTCAAATATATCAGACTTAATGAAATCTGGAACGTCTTCCTTCTTTCAATAAATCTGATCTTCAGTGATCAATACATGTATCTGAAACAAAATCTCTCAACCCTTTTTATTAGCACTGCATAGTTGCCAATAGCTTCCACTATTTCTTCCTCAACTTTCCATATTAAAGAATAAGGTTAGCTGATCTATTACATGATAACAAAAAACTTTACTGAAAGAATTTTAGGATTCAAAATCTTCTACAACATAACAAGTATCTTCTTCTATTTCTTTGCAACACTAATCTGATAGGATCCGAATCTTTGACTTACTTCTTCCAATGTTAAGAATTTTCACAAACAAAGGATAGACAACTGACTCATTAATACTCAAGATCTTTTATGATCTTCAAGATCATCCAAGATCATATTACATCATACAAGATCAATGATCTCTCTAACAAAATACCTGTGTAGAATCTGCTCTCATCAAACCTTTATGATTGAATGTTTGATTTGTTACCTGAATGTCTATAAGTGTTCATGCTTCTCACAAAGTTGTAAAACTTTACTTCAACCAAATCCTTCCCAAGAATCTGCAACTCCTACTTCAAACATAAGTGGACGAAACTTCTTACCTTGAGAATTCCATAAGCTACAAGTTGATACTTCAGATCTTCATATTCTACCCGGGTGAAATGTGATAGTACCTACTTGATTTCTTTTGGCCAACTCCACTTCTCAATCAAGTGATAGGATTTGATGGAACACCTTTTTGAATACAAGCATGTATCCAAAAAACAAGACAATCATAGAAAGTAGATTCTTCAACTCACTAGTATATCAAAAAATCTGAATTTTCTGAAGTTTTTTGAAAATACTGAATATGAGGTAACCTTTTCAAACAAAAAACCTCGACCCAAGTCTTCAACATCTGCTACAAAAAACTCTTTTACCTCAAGAGTTAGATAAAGAAGAAATATAATTCTCTGCAACTTGTCATATGCCAAGTAGCTTTGTATTGACACTCCAAGAATTATTTGAGGGAACACATAAGCTGCCTGCTCAAAAACTTCAACTTATATATAACTCATACATATTTGAGGCACAACATATATGTGCTTCTTTTCTTTCTCTCAATGTAATTCTTTGTCAAAACCTACTAAAACGTGACCAAGTATAATGCAAAACAAGAAACTGCTTCTTCTTTAAATTATCTTCACACAAGATGTTCTCGTAGACTTGTCTTTGGATGTAGGGGATAAAATAGGAAAAGTATATGGAAAATATGAGAGAAAAGGAAGTCTTACTTTCCCATTGGAAATGTTGGACTTCCTTCTTCTGTATCTTTCTTCGACCTGATGATGATGTCAACATCTTCAAACTTCTCTTCCATTCCTTTTGTTTTCTTCATCTTGAAGTAGCAAGCACTCTTAACTTCTTCAAATGAACTTTTCTCTTCCTCTATTGCTAAGAGTAAGAACAAACAAACATGGTATACAAATGGAAGTGAATATAGAATCATGTTTTATCATCTCCTCATATCCTTGAATCAAAATTCTACTTCAAATGTCTGAAATGAATGAATTCACCAACATTTCACCTTGAGTTGGCTGAATGCTGAATTACCTTTCTAGAGTTACCTTCTCTAGATCAAATTTTGTACCTGGATATCCAAACAACTTACAACAAAAAAATGGCTGAACACAAAACTGATGCTCTCCACATTTGTCTTCTTAGATAAGCTTTCTTGCCATGAAAGAGATCTCTCAAAACTCTCTAGAAAAACCTCTAGATATCTGTTTTGATGTAGCTAATGCTTTAACTTTCAAAGAATGAAAGTGTACAAAAGCATTCCTTGAGTCCTTCAAATCTCTTCATAACTGCCCTTCTAAGACATGACTTGCAAATGATAATCTGATAGTAGAAATTGATACCTGTGATTTGATGTTGATCTGATTCCTTCATCTTCTCCAAACCATTGCTCTTCCTTGAATTTGAAGTAGCCTTCTCTTCATCAAGTCTTGGTCATCAAACAATACTTTTGTAAAGTATTTGCATACTCTTCCAAAAATATTTGGCTGCTAACAGATCATCAACTTCATACTCCACACTGATAGATAAACGTGTAACTGAATTGTCTAATTCTCAAATCTCTACTCATCTAGATTAAGTTTATATGTCAAATGTCAAATATTAGAAGATGCTCTTAAAGCATATGTTGTAAACCTCCAAGTTTGGGAACCTGGGAATATAAGAGCCTGAATGAACTGTGATATCAAAACCCTAAAGCTCTGATACCAAACGTTGGAGATTTAGTAGGCCCATTACTAATACCACAGGTCCAAGGTTCCATAGGTCGAACATATACAACATGGAATCTAGCAATCTTCCAATATTGACAAAACATGAACATACCACATTTAATCATACAAATGATGAGACAAAGATAAAGAAGGATTAGACAACATGTGTAAAGTGTTACGTAAGCCATTGCTTACTCACACTATCATATATACAAATGTTCAATGTACAATGTGGGAGTCAAAATTCTCAACCACTCTATGTGAACAGAAATAGATGGATGAGTGAATGTACAAATGTAACAATCATATTCAGATGTATGGATAGAAATCTGAATATATATGAGATGTGTGACTTAATGGGTTGTAGAAGAGTGAATATGAGTGACAGAATGAGAAAGGATAAGTCTAAAACTGATAATCAACAAACCCTCATCTAACCTTAGGCTATGGAAGACCCTAAGTTAGACACGTGTGTGAAAAGATCACATACTTACAAAATTAGCAAAGAATGCTAACAAGTTTGCTGCCAGAAATCCTCAAACTCATATGAACATATCTTCTCTAACACCTCATCCAAATATGCATAAAGCATACATGTACTTATTCTCTTGTACCTATGCCGAATAGGACTCCTTCTCATATGGATGTTACTGACTCCATAAACTTCAAGTAGTACGTGTGTGCATAAAGAGAATATGTACCTGAATACTTAACATAAGATGCAAATCTTATGTTAACAACCATCCAATGTCTTTGAAGTACACCGAAATCTTCATGTAGAAGACAATCTTCAAATACATCATGTGAATGGCCGATCCAAAACATCAAACTACTAATAGCCTCTCCATAAGCAAGAGTGTGAGAACACTCTTCTTCTCGAAGAAGAACTCCATAGAAGCTCCTCAACATGCTCCAAAATTGCTCCAAAATAGCACCATGGCTGCCCCATGTGCTAAGAAGCACCACCTCTAATGAGGGAACAAGCTCCAAAGAATGTGTTGCAAAAGGTGTAGGATCCTAAACAATAAGCCAAACATGTTCTTATATAGTATTGTGTCTCTTCCAAAAGCACCATCAAAAGCTCTCGTTGGTAAAACTCTCAATGATTGCTAAGAGTAAAACAACACATCGTTTTTGTCCGTCGCTATCGCGATCCGTGCAGTTGCTTTTTCTCAAAATCATGCCAAACTAAAAAAGTCGCGCTTCGCCGCTGCCAAAGGGATTCGAACCCAGGTCATAGAGATGAGAGGATCACAACTTAACCAATGCGCCAACGCCTTTGCTTGTACAAGGGCTAATAACAATAGCTATACATGCTGTGATTTGTGAGCAAACTTTTGACCAATGGACATTGTTTCCAATAATTCTTTACTTGGTTTTATACGGATTTTAAAATCATGATCCTGGAAGAGAAGAAACCAATGCCAGATTCTTCCTTCTACCCTTGGTTTACTTATCAAATACCTTAATGGTTGGTGATCACATATAAATACAAAGTGAGAACCCAATAGATAGTCTGGGTTTTGTAAAGCAAATACTATTCTCTTCTACCTTTGTGTGTAGTCTACTTGAATATGGGATGGGTTGGTCTACTTTCCTGTCTTGAGAAATTTGATCTAGTACTACATCCACGATATGAAAACTGGCATCTATATGCACATGGAGCTCTAGAATCCAATGAGGGACCACAATTAGTGACGTTGTACATAACCTGATTTTCAGCTTGTTGAAGCCTTTCTCTGCCTCTTGTGTCCACATGAAGCCATGATAATGGCTTTGCTATGTCGAATACGTTCGCATAAACCGTCTTTGATACCTTGCACGTAGAAAACTTTGAACTTCCTAAGCGTTACAAGGAATAGACATTGATGTTATGGTTGAAACTTCTGATGGATCATCTCTAAACCATGAGCTGATTTTATTATGCCCTATTAAAACGTCCTTTGTGATAAGATCTTGATATTTTACCCAGATTAATTTCAAACGTGTGGACAGGCATTGATAAAAGATTTCTTGTAGATTCTTCAAACTCTGATGTAATTTTTTCGTGATTGCCTTCTATTCTTTTCTTGAGAATATGGAAAAATACATGGAAATCGATAAAAAGAAATTTAACCCATTTTTCCAATATTATACATGGCTTTATTGGAAAAAGAAGGTGTGTTTTAATCTCAAAATGCCATTTTGGTGTATGCATACCTGGTTGAGTGACAAAAGCTGCTGTTGTCCTCAAGATGAAAAAAAACTGGTTGTATCTAGTAAATGCATCAAAGAAGTTTTATAGGGTATGTGCAACCACCTCTTTTAAGACCTTAGTAAAAGGTTGTATGAATCTTTTCTAAATTGTGGCCTTATTCAAGGCCTGGAAATCCTTATCTTCTTCTATCCTTTTTAGGCACAATAATCATAGAAGCATCTAAAATGTTCAACATAAATGATAATTCCTTCTTCCTTTGGTTTGGCCAAATTCTACTTTGGCTCCTTTGCATACTTAAGATTGAGTTTGCATGGTCTACTCCGTACATGTGAAGTGGCTTCTACCAAGGGTATCGTGTGTAGTCCAATAGTCCAAACTCCTTAACAATACTTGTAAGATCCATGTAGAACGAGGCAAATGCCTTCTTTTAATTGTATAATTCTGATATTACCTTGTCGAAGAGATACTCCATGGCTCCATTTTTGAAGAAGAAGAAATGATTCACCTCCGAGGACATGTTCTACTCAAGGGGGGGTTCTTGTTAGGTAAATATACCTTGAACTTTCTCAGGTATACACAAGAAAGTAAGTTGTGTTGTGCTTATTATGAAAGATATATAATAGCAGGTACTCAGGGATTCATATGAAGAATTAAACCATTACATCTTAGAAAAAAGTTTACTCTACTGAAGAGCATTCCAACAACAAGAAACAATGACTTGAATATAGGTAACATTTTTTTTCGTCCACAAAAAGTTCTTGTCATTAGTTAATAGAAAAAATGCCCATAGGGCTACATTCCCAATCTGAGATCAAGTAGTAGTCTTATCTTTTCACATTCTTTTTCAGAACAATTATCATAAAAGAGAGCCATCAAGAGTGTTCTATGGGAACAATGATACTTGCCTCTTCGAGCTTGGTCAACTCTACCTTAATTGACTCTGCATATTTTGGATTGAGTCGGTATGGTCTACTCCATATTGGCAAAATCCCTTCTACCAAGGCATCTACTACTATTGTAATCCTGATTATGATATTGGGGGGTAGTGGATAATTATGATACGAGGAGTTCCTCTGATGGGATGGAATATAACCAGTGAATGATTTAGCAGGGTCTTGGATCACAACATTCACTATTGGTCAGTTATGGGTCTTCACATTATAAGGGCAAGCCTCTGTGGTGTGGCTCACACATTGAAAAATAGTGCAATACATGTGGTTTAGTGCACAATTTGCTAATGTGTGGCCAGCATTTGAACACTTCATACAAAAACACCTGTTTGAGCTGGTCATCTTGAATTGGGGTCTTTGCTGGCCACCACTCTAAATCTTCTACAAAACCTCCAACTTTATGTTCAAGCTCTAAGGCCATATCTATCAAACCATCCAAGGTCATGTCACCAATGCATTTGATAATCATTATTTGTCTTAACTATGGGATGGGTCCATCGATAACCACTATGTTGTCACATCTACCAAGAGGGCATTGTCCACCAGAATCTCTCGTAAGGTTTTGAATGCCATTCCCTTACACTTACAACTCTAAGGAGTGAGATTCATCCATGAGATTGAGCACGCGGAATGGATGTCCCCCATAGTTGTTGTGCCCAAGAAAAGTGGTAAAGTAAGAGTTTGCATGAATCTAAAAAAGGTTAATGCTACTACCATTAGGGATGGTTTCTTACTCTTGATTATTGATTAGCTTTTGGAAAGAATAGCACGCAAAGAAGTTTGTAGCTTTTTTATTGCTTTCTTTTCTCTATGGAATATTAAGTACCCCTACAATTCAGGTGACTAACACATCTTTCTTGCTTGCCCTCATTAAAATTGGGTAACCAACTTCATATCACTGATGCCTAGGCTACTTGGGCGGTCTCTCCTACCAAAATGGCTATGCATCCATGTGGAGTCCATACAAGACGAGAAGTGAGCATGGTTGGCTGACCTCATCCATCCATATGGGTTGACTTCCAAGAAGAGGGATAAGGGACACCACACATTGATAATGTTGGGGAGCCTCAATCTATGTGGGAAGACACAAATAAGAGATAGCTATATCTTATCATCACTCTTTTTAGCATCTAGCTTTGTCAATGACCAAATTGTGGAGCCTCATAATTAGCCACACTTATTTTTAAAGTCACTTTATCCATAAAGATGTTTTTGGGGGGCATTGTCTTTAGATGGATCCACCCCATGATTGGGGGGATTTTGGAGTACCCTACTCTTTGGCATAGCTTTATCCTTCTTTCTAGTAGATCATGCTCTATCTTTACATTCTCTCTAAAGATAGGCTACAATTGTCCCCACATCTATCTATAAAATCAGGTTTCTCCTTCCTTGCACGGCACACCTCATAAAGAACTTGGGTGACTACCATCTTGCTGGTGACTTTTCTTAGGCAATACATGAGCGTACTAGCAACTCCTCTTGGTGGTCCTTCTCCCTCCCTCATACCTCTTTTGACTGTTGGGTGCCTCTTCCTTGGTGAGCCAGCAAAACAAGGCTAGTATTTTCTAACGTCCTTCTCATAACTCACGTCCCCATCCCATCCTCTAAAAGTCTTTTAGCTTCCTAGCTGCCTTGACGACCTACCTCCTGAGAGCATCTCTAAAGCACCCTCTTTTCTTACTTCATCCATCCACCCATAGTGCATGAGGCACAATGAGGACCTCGAGAATTCATTCAGTTCATAGATACTACTTTCTAAACATTTTATTTCCATAGGAACCATATCCACTTCACAAGGTCTCTCTAGAGACAATGAGAACCTACATGAACATGAAGCATATGAACATCTAGGAATTGGCAAGGATGAGGCAAGTGAAGATGTCGGAGGTGTTCAAGAAGCAAGTAAGAATATTGGAGATGATAGTGAAGCATATAGTAGTGATGCAAAAGAAGTAGAAGAAGACATGAAGAATGCTTGAAAGGGCAAGAAGGATTAGAATGACATGAAGAACAAGAAGGCACACAAGGAGAAAAAGAACAAGAAGGCATTGAAGAGGAAGGTAGTCCACAACACTCCATTCCTATCACTCTCTCATCCACTAAAATTAGCAATGAAAAATCTATTATGGAAGTAATTTGAGGGACCCTTCCTACAAGACTCAACGTTCAAACTCCAACAATGATTGCTCCAAGAGTGATAGCATACCTATACACAAAACGAAGAAGGACACTCCAACTTAAAAGACGACGTATTCTTGAGAAACTCACCTCGAAGTTCATGATAATATGAGATTTCTTATAGATTCTTTTGTACCAGAGCCTCTTCATGCTTCCTTCACACAATCTCAATCGGACATGATGAGATAACATCTATTGGCAGAGACAAACATCCGACATCTTATGGGGAATTGTTCAGCAAAAATAGGCTTCAAATCATTAACTCTAATTACAACTTTCCCATCCACTCCAATGGGAAGCTCACTGCTGAGGTGTTAGTCAAAGCTATGGGATCTGACTTAGAAGAAAATTATCGAAGAAGATTATAAGATTCATTCTCTAACAGAAACAAAGGGAACGTGATTACTACATGCATAACCACTTTCTCTATGGATCAAATGGACCGTCAAGATGCTAAAAAGTTTTCAAGTGCTAAAAACTTACTTCCAACTAAGGGATACAATTGAATTCACTGATTTAAGGTATGCAAACTAATAAAATATTTCTTCTTCATTACCCATATTACAAGCTTTTAGCATTGTCCTTGGCTGAGAAGAGCAAGACTTTAAGCAGCAAAGAAGGCACATACATTTAAGGTTTATGGACTGAAGGTTATGTTATGGGCCAAAGGACTGAAAGATATGTCTAAACTAGGCAGCATTTGGACTTCTATGACATCCCCCATTACAACTACATATCCCACTCAAAAAAAGCAAGCTACCTCTTTTAAGTCCTCCAAAAAAAGATCCGAGCTCATGCTATACAGGAAGACCAACAGACGTTGGAAGGTTCTGTACCCTCTGTGTTAGGCTATGCGAAGGTCAAGAAGGTGAAACCAACCTCATAGCATACCTCTAGGACAACTCCACCAAACCCACTATCCCATACTTCACACCCATCTTCACATCGCTCATCTTGCACACCAACCTCTCACCCTACTAGCCCAACCATTTCAGCTTCCATACATTCACCTATGCTTAAGCATTCTATACGTGGGAACTCTTTCACTTGTTGACACGCCACTCATTCTCCTACAGTTCAACAACCTCATCCACCCTCCACCATTCGCTGGCCCTCCAATCTCTCATCACTATCTACATTTAAACATACACCTACATTGGCCTCACGTTCGCCATCTTCTTTCACTCTCTTCGCAAGCATCTGAGCTTCTACTATATGACTATGCAAAAATCCTTATCAGAAACTCCTCTTCTTCATAATCCTAGAAGCTCACAATGGTACATCTCATCATCTCATGCAGTGGCATCATCTTTACACGCTTTCAGATCACCTGTTCTTTATGCCGTTGGAGTACATCCTCTGGTAGCCTTTGTAGAAAATATCCCCATATCTTTACAGGTAGCTAGTATTGTGGTTCCCGATTTTACTCCAGATATTACAACTCTGGATGTTATGCGATCTGCAATGCAACCATTCCCTCACCCCTCCTACACTCACTCCCAAAGAACGCAACAAATTTAGCTACAGAGATAGGGCACAGCTGGGAATACCTCGAGATGTTCCCAGGGAACACCTCAAAGAGGTTAACAAGAATCAGCATAGTTACACAAAGATGTTATGCACAAAATACTGGTGCACAAAGTTAAATATGAGCAATAAAAATAAGGAAATTGCTTCTTTATGAAATCATGAAAGAGAGCTTGAATATCTATGCTAACAAGTTCAAATGTTCACCTCTTTCGGCGTATGTCTTCATCTTTTGTCTTGCCTCTCTCTCTCTCTCTCTCTCTCTCTCTCTCTCTCTCTCTCTCTCTCTCTCTCTCTCTCTCTCTCTCTCTCTCTCTCACCGGAGGGTATGCAACGACACTTTGATGCTCTACACAGCTTTGCAGAGGATAGTGGTTTGTCTGTAAACCTTGATAAAACCAAGGTTATGGTGTTTAGCACCACCCCGCAGTGGATCAGGAGATCAACACCGATTTTCACATATGGGCAGGAGGTTGTGGAGTATACAGATGCATACACATATCTGGGGGTAGTATTCACTGGACCGAGATTTTCCTTGAGGAGAGCAGCATAGACTAGACTGACTAGAGCATCTGCAGCTTTGGGAGGATTGGAGAGGATGTGCTCGCAAGTTCAGTTTCAGGAACCCAGGACAAAGTTATGGCTCTTTGATACTTTGGTTGCCTCTACTATGCTATATGGGGTACAGGTTTGGGGACCTTCTATAGGCGAGGATGGGTGGAAAGTCATGGAGAGTCCCTTGGTATCTATGATCTCTAGGCTGATTAGAGCCAAGGCCTCCGTACCACATGATATCATTCGAGCGGAGCTAGCTGCCCCCCCTATTGAGATTGAGGCACTCACTAGAGCAGTCTCCTTTGTACACCGCTTGTGGGACACTACCAGAGATAGATATACGAGGTTGGCCCTCGAGTCATCCAGACAGCTAGCCCTGCAGGGGGATACATGATGCTGGTTTGCACATATGACATCATGGTTTCAGACACATGGTTTTACCATGGACAGGCTGCCTCCTTTCCAGTACTCTTTACAGACACCCGTGATGTACCTGACACGGGTGGAGATTACCAGACTCATTCGTCAGGATCTGATCCAGCTGGACAACAGGAGGACATGGATTGAGCCTACACAGGAGTTGGGTACGAAGATGGCTTTCTATAGAGAGCATCTTCTACACCTCACAACGGATGGGTTTGTGACTCGACCTAGCTATATGGATACACACCTTTCCCATGCCTTACGTTGTGCCATTGGCCAGTTGCGCACATCCTCACATCAGCTTGAGATTGAGACTGGCAGATTCAGAGGGGTACCAACAGATAGCAGGATATGCCGTCTATGTCACCTAGAGCCAGAGACAGAGCTACATTACATATGTCATTGCACGGTATACTATGAGATACGGGGCCGTTTTCATTGTCTATTTAGAGAGGGTTTTGGGCCTCTATCTAGAGTCATGAGTTTTGAGGATCAGAGATGTCTTGGACTATATCTATTAGAGGTACACAGACATAGAGACACTCTACTGAGGAGAGCTGGAGGGAGACAGTCCCAAAGACAAATTACGGGTTTCTTTACACCAGAGACACGGGGCAGCTAGAGGAGCAGTCAGTAGAGCATCTAGTACAGAGCTCTGTCCACACTCATACAGCGACTACTGGCACTCTCATAGACCGAGCAGTGGAGCTAGGGAGATCTAGACGACCGAGAGTGAGAGGTGCTACACAGTATCGGCGGAGACTACAGCGGAGGATTGGAGCTGTACTTTTCAGACGCCCACAGTGCATATGAGGATAGATCTCCAGCCTTGTATATCAGCACATCCCTCCTATGTATCAGCTCTTTGTTGTATTAGTCTTGGTGTTAGCCTTTTCCCTGCTATTTTACATCTTTCATTTTCAATACCACTTCCTTTGGTACTCAGATTTTGTATCAGATTCACCAGTTTTGTAACTTTTGGTCTCATAGGTCATTTTGGCCTTCTGAAGATGTAAATATATCATTTCATTTCATTTCTCTCTCTGATTTCTCCTAATGCTCATTATGCACAAAGGTGTTGTGAAGGCGGAGTGTGTGGGGCATGGCTGGATATGGCATGGCACTATCCATACTCATGAATAGGTGTTACAGCTCAAGCTCTTATGCCTCCTCAAATGTTCACCTCTTTCAGCATATGTCTTCATCTTCTGTCTTGCCTCTCTCTCTCTCTCTCTCTCTCTCTCTCTCTCTCTCTCTCTCTCTCTCTCTCTCTCTCTCTCTCTCTCTCCCCCCCTATGTATCAGCCTTTGTTGTATTAGTCTTGGTGTTAGCCTTTTCCCAGCTATTTTACATCTTTCATTTTCAATACCACTTCCTTTGGTACTCAGATTTTGTATCAGATTCACTAGTTTTGTAACTTTTGGTCTCATAGGTCATTTTGGACTTCTGAAGACGTAAATATATCATTTCATTTCATTTCTCTCTCTGATTTCTCCTAATGCTCTTTGTGAACGGAGGTGGGTGGGTGGGTGGGTGTGTGTATGTGTGTGTGTGTGTGTGTGTGTGTGTGTGTGAGAGAGAGAGAGAGAGAGAGAGAAGAAAGAAAGAAAGTGATATTAACTTCTGCTAAAGGCCAACGTTGGCCAATGAGTCCAAACCATGTACATCGACAATAATCAAGATGACTAGAAAATCAAAATAAAGGTATCATCGTTCTTGCACAGAAAACGACCATGTTATACGAGGGGAAAATATAACAATGAGCAAGGAAAAATAAAAAATCATAAACTTCGGGGCACAATATGGGGGTGGGGTGGATGTAAAATTTTATACATAGGTGAAGGAGGAAGTTTCCAGTATAAGATAATGCCCTCGAGTCTCGACACACTGTTCCTCTCCATCTGCTTCTCTTGGAGTGATCGGATCCTCAAGATCTCATGTTGGTAGAGTATGGGTCTCCTATATCTGGGAAGAGTTTGTCTCCTAGCTCTGCCTCCTTAAGAGTGAACCCTGGGCCACTGGGGAAGGGATGTGGCTCAATCCTTTGAAAGAAATGAGTAATCCTCTGCTATATACCCTTGCCTGCTGCCTGTATAGGCTGTGTAAGAGTCGCATCTGTGATATGTAGCAATGAGGAAGCATCCAAAATGACACTGATCCTCGCTCCTCATACACTTCTATAATAATCCCTCTATCTGGATCTCTATCCTAAGCTCATATGCTGGGCATCATATAACAAAATGCTCCTCGCTCTCCACCTCTGTCTGGCAAATGGGGCATATACGATGTCTGGCAAATGGGATACATACGATCTGCCCTGAGTATCCTGCTAGCCAGACCTCTCTCAATCTCCAACTGGTCTGATGATACTCTAAGCTGCCCAGTAGCAACTCGTATGTGATGTAGCATATAGATCTGCATGTACTGAGGCATCACAATGAATCCCTGATCTGAATTTGTAGAAAAAGATCACAATAGTGAAGCTTTGCCGCTGATAATGTCTCCCTATGTAGGATCCAAGTCCTCTATATATATTTGTGTCATATCCCCTTCTGTATGATTCCATTTCTCTCCTGTAAAGAGAGTGAATAGGTGGGAGCATATGTATCATATTATAAAATGAAATGAAATGAAATGATATATTTACGTCTTCAGAAGGCCAAAATGACCTATGAGACCAAAAGTTACAAAACTGGTGAATCTGATACAAAATCTGAGTACCAAAGGAAGTGGTATTGAAAATGAAAGATGTAAAATAGCTGGGAAAAGGCTAACACCAAGACTAATACAACAAAGGGCTGATACATAGGAGGGATGTGCTGATAAGGCTGGAGATCTATCCTCATCTTCATTGTGGGCATCTGAAGAGTACAAAGCTCGAATCCTCCGCTGTAGTCTCCGTCGATACTGTGTAGCACCTCTCACTCTCGATCGTCTAGATCTCCCTAGCTCCACTGCTCGGTCTATGAGAGTGCCAGTGGTGGTTGTATGAGTGTGGACAGAGCTCTGTACTAGATGCTCTACTGACTGCTCCTCTAACTGCCCAGTGTCTGGTGTATAGAAATCCGTAATCTGTCTCTGGGACTGTCTCCCTCCAGCTCTCCTCAGTAGAGTGTCTCTATGTCTGTGTACCAGAGAGAGAGAGAGAGAGAGAGAGAGAGAGAGAGAGAATGTGGGAGATGGAAAATATTTACAGAGCAGAGAAAAGAAGCCTCGTGAAACAGTACTTTGCCAGGAATATGAGAATGCCATTGCTTTTCTGAATCAAAATCGTGAGCAGAAAATTAAGCTTTTGCAATGGGACTTCCATACATTTGCCAGAAAGTAAGTGTTTGGTTAATGTCAATATATTTCTCAGTTTTAGATGCTTTGAGACATTCCTTACCTTATGTATTGTTATTTTTGATGTCATCAAAAGTGGTTGCAAAAATGTGCTTCAGGCAATTGGTATGGTAGCAACTGATGCATTGAATCAGGTGGGCTTCTATTGTAGCAGCAAGCCTATACGTTTACCTACAGAGAGCCAAGCTTTGGAAGAAACATCAAAGTAGGAATGTTTAATTTAAATAAGGATTTCCCATGTTTCTGTTTTACATACACTACTCATTCTACACATAAGATTCTGTGACATTCTAGTTGATAGCTCTTGACAGGAGATCAGCATGCATAAGACAACATAGGAAAACTATCAAGCTTCAAAAAGGTGTATTAAGGACAAACTGTATTGACTGCCTCGATCGTACAAATGTGGCACAGTTCTCATTTGGGTTAGCAGCATTAGGCCAACAAATACAAGCCCTTCGACTGCATCAGAATCAGAAAGCTACCCCCGAGAGTAAGGTGGGGCTACTCTTAATGCACCTTTATGAAGAAATGGGTGATGCTCTTGCACTACAATATGGAGGTTCAAATGCACATAATACTGTAAGCATGGAATCTTTTTCATTTAAATTATGCTGCCTTTATGGAAAGTAATATCCTTGTTAGTCTATATGCTATATCAGATCCTCTCAAACAGCCAAGGGAAATGGAAAGCTGCTACACAATCCCTTGATCTTTTGAGATCAATAAAGCGCCATTATAGTAATTCTTATACAGATGGCCTGAAACAGGATGCAATCAATGTGTAAGATATATGCTTTAATTGTAATTATGAGGTTTTGTGATGCCCATTTGCAACTTTTGGGTTCAATCATAGATCCTATGGAACTACAGTTTTTTGGGACACAGCCAACCAGAGGTAAGAAAACAACCAGTTGGACAGTTCGACTCTGATGACCACCTTCATTTCCACAGAATGTATGATTCGTTTGCCATTGAAAAGTGAGTACATCTGGAAAAGCTCCATTTAATCCGATACTGTGCCTGGATTCAACTGTAAGTTCTTCTCTTCATCTATTTTCAGAGCTGTGTTGAAGAAATTCTCCTCCATGGGAGGAATCCTTAAAGATCAAACAGCTGTCCTGAAGCAAGCTTTACCATTCATGTGGAAGAAACTTGGTGGATCATCTGGAGAGCATTGCAAAGAGATGTACGATAAAGATTCTCAATCTACTCTGATGATTCAAGCAACCATCACTTGCAAGAACAGAGAGAAATCTCTGTCAGGTGAAAGGTAATTTAATAGGCATAGCATTTAACCCTTTTTTTCTTTCCTTAATCATCTGCATTGGCTTTATATTCTTTCTACAGTATCCTGTATCTTTTATTCAAATAGTATGTTTTGTTGTTCAAACGACTTTTACCATAAGAGAAATAAAAATTGACAAAACAGTAGTTATCTATCTACATTTGAAGACGATCCCACTTTAGCTGCCCCTGATGGGTGGCTACTTTAGGGGTCGGGTTCTCGTTGGAGAATTATAATCCATAACACACCCTGTGCCTACCTATGCGAGGAGCACCAAAGAACAGGCTAGTTAATAACATAAAATTCTCTGAACCTTCAAGGATTAGCTCATACAAGTGGAGTTTACTTGGTGTGAAAAGGTGATTTGCATAGACATCATTTCCAAGGTCAGTACATGGGTTGCAAAACAGGAACAAGAACATTAGTCCATCAATACAACTAGAATCGCATCCCTTAAAGACAGTTCATACACCATTAGACATTAGCAAACAATCTAAGAGCTTCTCTTTAGCCTTCCCTGAGAGCAACTCCTGCCTTGAGTCACCATTCTTGGACTCTCCCACTAGCAGGAGAAGCACGTTTTGTCACAGGAACAGACAACAAGAAAGCTTCTTAGTGCAACTCTTCTAACTTCTGCTTCCTGGAATGATGCCAGAGACCTGCTTATATAGGCCATAGAATACCACTCTTGGATGCAAACATTTTCAGGCATTGCACGGTCAAGGTTGGAGGGCTCTGCCAATGAAAATAGGTGGCCCATCCGCCACAAGGGTGGTCGACTCCCAGCCCCTTGTGGCAAGTCCGACGGAAATGCGAGGGCATTTACCAACTTCCCTGGGCTTTCTTGCAACAGTCTTCTTTCTCTTTGTAGAGCCCCTCTTCATTCCTTCAATAATTGATATGTACGTTCCAATGATGGAAGTGTACTTGAAAGGGTACTTTGTACTTCAAGTATGGTACTTTGTACTTCAAGTATGGTACTTTGTAGTGAAGGTATAGTCTATGCACTCTAAGGTACAGTACTTCATACTTCAGGTACTTTATACTCGAACAATGGATGCAATTTGTAAGGAAAAAGACCCGTTCACAAAAAATTTTCAATGTATATCCTTGATGTATCCCCCCACCCCCCCCCCCCCCCCCCCCACCCCCCACATGTACAAGTAAGCATATGAGCCTCTCCTTGTGTGTCAAATGGCAAAGATTCCATGGTACTTCCCCTCTTGCCATGTGGCATGTATTTCATCTCCCTCCCTCTTTCTCTTTCCACCTTTCTAAGACCAAGGATCCTTTGCCAAAGACGAGGATACAGCCGACATACATATAGAGGGCTTCCATTGTCGATTGATCTCTCTGGACCTTGGGAATGCTCAGGTGAAGGGACCATCTGTTGAAGGGTTGGTCACGCTATCTAAGGATCGGTGCCCAGGAAGGTGTAGGTGACATGCCCATCTGATG
>CM035443.1:87647962-87777962 GCA_020310875.1 Ceratopteris richardii
AGAACCTTAAACATGGATTGGATGTGCTTTTTCTAGTTACATCCTCATATGTGTAAGTAGCATTTGCATTAAGCCCTCAAAGAATGGTTCTTTTTCTCTGAAAGTGCACCATGATTCTGCATCTCTAAATTGGATCAGAACGATCCTTTTAGAGTCATTTGTCCTACTCTTTAAACTTTCAATATAGGCAGACCATGCCTATATCTGAATTCATTTGTCTTACCTGGTGGTTTAACATCTTCTTCTAGTGACGTCTACTCTTGGATATAATGATCCTAACACTGACCAGGCAGTTGATTTGCCAGATTTTCTCTTCCTTCATAGGAGTATGAATACCAAGTCTCTTCTCTTGATGCAGTTTCTTGCACTTCCTTCTTGAAATCATTCTTCACAACTTCAGCCCATCCTCTGTGTATCCCTTATATTTCGCATTCATCACTTGCTTTGTCCCTTGTATCTCTCTTTCTTTAAATGTTAAGGCATACCTACCCGAACTTCTCATGAACTCTTGGCAGTTTGAGGATAGCATTCTCAAGTTTCATTCCCATGAGTTCGTCACATACTTTCCATTTTTTTAGATGTTTCATGTTCCTCCATGAAGCTAATATATTCTAGAGCCTGCTATTCCAAACAATAGCTATAAATTTATATACCTACCAGAACAATGCATATCAATAATTTCACGTAGTTGCACTGAAAGCATGCAGAACTTCTAGGATAGTCATGATGAAAATGTGCATTTTGCACCATAAAGAGGTAAACGTTAGTGGGAATCCATGAAAATTCTCATCTGCATGCCAATAAGATCTGTGTCTTTGAATTACTTAAACAGAATCTCACAGCAGAGAAAATTTTATTTTTGTCACTAAATATTGACTTTCATGCTAATGCAGCTTATTTTCAAGCAAACACAATCAGAGGATTTTTCCTCCCATTCTTATAATTCCAGAGAATGACGAGGACTTCAAACTGTCCCATAGCAATGAGGTGGTTTTACTCTTAAAATTATTTAATCTGGCAGCTGTCACAAAAGTGATGACGAAGATTTCCAATAATCAATCTTTTTCACATGTTATCTCCAGGACTCGCAAAGGAAGTCAGAGGAGACAGAGGAACTATGGCATGAAACATTTGGTACAGAAGTAAATTGGGAAAGAGACCGAACTTTTGAAGAAAAGTGCAGTCTTGCTGCATCAGTCAATCTTGAAAGGAAGCTATGCATCTTAAAGCATACTCTGAATTACAAAGATACCTTTGAAAGATGGGTTCGATATGGTGGAACAATTTTCTAGTACTATATAATATTCTTTAACTGTCATTATTATATCTCCTTGACAATTCTGGAATCACAAAAAGCCCTCTAAGCCTGGATATGGGGAGATTTCTAGTGGAAATACACAGGATCTGTTTTAATTGTTTATGAGATGAGCTCAATAAGGCGGAAAAAAGAAAGGGTGACACCCAACATACACACAACATACCCTTTTCCTCTCCTGTTTTGTTTATTTACCCCTTTTCCCTCGATTTCACCCCTATTATACAGCTGTATTAAGTTGGAGGTGATACTTAAAGATAGATCGGAGAGGAGTAAGGTCGTGTACATGGTCATGAGGACATTCCACATTTGTTGTAGGATTCCAATGATAGATTAACTAATGAAGATTTTCTGTTAGAGTTTATTTATAACAGAAATGATTCCCTGCTACAACAAAGAGAATAGTACCATTCATGAAGGCAATAGGATCCAGGTGGATTTACAAAGTGAAAAAGAATTCAGATGGCACAATAAACCGGTATAAAGTAAGGATAGTAGCAAAGGGGTTCACTCAAACCATGGAGTGGATTATGAGAAGACCTTCTCACATGTAGCTAAGATGTCAACTATCAGAGTTCTAGTAAGTATTGCTGCTTCAAAGAATTGGAACTTATACCAGTTGTAGATCAACTTCTTGATCTATATGCTCGATGTGGTGTGTCCTCTTAAGTGCAATATGCACTGTGGGTTGCAATTTGAAGACTCAATGGGGAAGAAAAAATAGCATATACAATGACATAGTGAAATAAGAGGAAGAAGCTGAAATTATGAGTACAAACAGCTCAAAAGAGGATTATGCAAACTTTGGCAATCGGTAGGAGACATAAGCATTCACCTTCATTCTAAGTGCTGGACTTCGGATCCCTAAACATACATGCTCAAAAATCTAGGCTTCCTACTAGCTGCTCAAGAGAAGATTGGCCAATCACTGCTTGCCCACTACTCACTCAGAGTGCCAAGCTAGCTGATTCCAATCCTACCAAGTGGAGCACTAGTGGTAAGCTAAGAGCTCTACACACACAAAGAGAAGGCAAAGCTTCAGCTCTGCATTCCTTCCTCGAGTCTCTCTCTGAGCTTCTCAGAGCTCTGCATTCCTTCCTCGAGTCTCTCTGAGCTTCTCAGAGCTTCTTTCCCTCCCCTTTGTTGATGAAGAGGTCTACTTATATAGTTTTTTTAAAAGTGAAGAATAGCAAGAGGGGACAAAATTAGTTTCTTCTTTGGCAGGCTCCCTGACACTTTTGACAATTTTGGTACTCTGGAAGCTTCCTTCTTGGTCCACTTTTCCTGCGCCGTCACTATCTTCCAAATTTTGGTGCCGTCCACCGTCCACGAGCTCTCCGCATGCAAGTGGCTGAAAATTTAGACCATATGGAGATCTGGAAAATTTATTCGCTTTTTTCTTTCTCAAGTGAAAAAGTAGACTAAATCAAAAGTACACCCTTTTCTTAAAAATTAGACTACTTTTGAAGTAAGTAGACTAACTTCATAAAATTAGTGAACTTTTGAGTAAGTCGACTAACTTGTAAAATTTGACTAAAAAAACGACTAATTGGTCGACTTAGGAAAATTAGACAACTTAGAGATTTGGTGAACTGGGAGAATTAGACGACTTAGGAAAATAGGTGAAATGGGGAATTAGGCAACTTGGGAAAATAGGTGAAATGGGAATTTAGACAACTTGGGAAAATAGGTGAAATGGGAATTTAGACAACATGGGAAAATAGGTGAAATGGGAAAATAGGTGAAATGGGAAAATAGGTGAAATGGGAATTAGGGAACTTGGGAAAATAGGTGAAATGGGAAATTTGGCCTTCTCCATGAGCTGGATCCCCCTTCCACCATTTTCTTTCTCTTCGCTTCTTCTTCTTCTCCTTTTGTTCGAAATCGAGGTAACTTGCCTTGTGCTTGGCTTCTGCATCTTGAAAAGAAAAAAAAAATTAAAAATAAAAATAAAAAAAATTTAGGGTGTATCAATATACCCCGCTACAGGTTGCCCACCACTTATACATTCTCCGTCCTCGGAGAGAAATAATACTTTTTTCTCTTTTTTTTCTTTCTTTCTTTTTTTTTCATCTTCTTCTTCTTCTTCTTCTTCCTTTTTTTTTTTTTTTATAAATAATGTAAGTGAGAGATAATATGGAAAAAAGGGAGACATTTGCAAGTAAAATGCAATACATGCTTCTTACAAAAGGAAGTAACTAGACAAAAAGATGGCCGATACAAAGTAAAAAGAAACATCTAATGCTATCCACAACCATTCCTAACTAGGGTGTGTTTTGTGCCGCCATAAAGAGAGTTTTTGCCTTGTCGTGGATGTCTTTATTGAACGTTGCTTCTTTCCGTAACTTCTCATTTTCCTCTTTGAGTTCCTGGTTGTTCTTCTCTAGTTGCTTGTTGCGGTCTTCTAAAGCTGCGATCTGTTCGTGAAGCTGAAGTACTTGTTGGTTTGCCACCCCATAGATGCCGAGATCTCTTTATGATAGTCATTGAGTAGTGAGAGAGATTCTAACGTGTTGCTTGCACGAAGATTCGCTATGTGGATGTTTTCTAATGCAGGGAGTGCATAAGTGGAAGAACAAGGTTCGAGTGGAGGTGTGCTAGAATGTATGGGTTGGGTGGAGGTGGAGTGCATATGTGAACCTGAAGGGGTAACTAAGATGGTGGGGGCAGGTGAGCTTGGTGATGGCATAGGAGGAGGTATTGGAGGTATGGGAATAGGTGGGACATGTATAGGTGTATGATGAGGTTGAATCGAAGGTGACATACGTGGTGAAGGAATTTGGATAGGAGACGATGTATGTGGAGTGGAAAAAGTAGGAGGAGATGGTGGTGGTGTGGGCGGATTATATGAAGCACTATGGTGAGTGCGAACCTGAGGATTAGGAGCCTTTTTCCGTGCATATGTACATGAAGATGAAGGGGGATGAGTACCTTTTACTGCAGCATAACCTTGCTCACCAATTGGAAGGGCTCGGATGTCTTCTAATGCGTCGCCTTTTACTCGTGCTCGTTTTACTTGGAGCTTCTTTCTCACAGGAGTGGATGGATTTCGCTTCATGGAAGATGGATGACCCACATTCTTTTGTATTTCCGTAAGCCTCGATGGTAAATTCTTTAGCCACAAGAGTATTATAGAAAAGTATACGTGAAATTTTTGTACCTGTACCGCATGCCTTTTCCTTTTTTCCATGATGGATGTCCATATTAGATGATGGAAGGGATATAGACGCACCCAGGCAAGACATAAAAGCGCATCACAAGTAGCCATATTATTGAATGGAAACTTGGATTCGACCCTTCTTAAGAGGATAAAATATTGGCACGCACATAAGATATGATAGTACCTTTCGGAGAGGTCGTTGGCAGTGAACAACTGTAGAATAAATTTTTGAAGGACAGAGTAAAGGATGGCACCAAGGAACCAAATATCAAAGTGGGCGCCAGGTGTCCAAATACTGAAGTTGGGCGTCAGTGGTCCAAGTACTCGAGTTGGGCGTCAGTCGTCCAAATTCTGGAGTTGGGCACCACATGTCCAAAATCTGGAGCTGGGCACCAAGACGTGCAGATGGTAGAGTTGGGCGACTGCATGCCCAAGGCATGCCCAAACAAGCAGACCTGACAAGGCGGCCAAGTGGGACCCAGCCACTCTTCATTACACGACAAAGTCTGGTACTGGAGACGGCCAGGCTGACAAATGAAACTGCCTAGTGCATTAATTTCCCATTACTCCCATGTAACAGACTTCTCTATTGTACTGGTTCCTCACCTCTCTCCTATAAAGGGGAAAACCTCAAGTGAGAAAAGGGACATGAGATGATATGATATCCGATAGGAGATAGAGCATGTAGTGTACTCTACAGGAGAATATAGCTGAGAGTGAGAGTGGGCTTAGAACTCCTGGATAGTTGAGTCCTGTTCATGTTAGTTACTTCTATTGCCTACCTATGTTATCTGCTGATGTTACTTATGTGAGAACACTTGGAGATGCATTCTGTTGTTTGTTCCTTTACTTGGTATGATCAGCTGTGGTATGATTAGTTAATGGCTGGTATTCAGATCGTGTTATATTTGATTTCCTAGTTAGTGTTGTCTTGTGCTCTATTAGGTTGCATGTTTGCTGCTGTTGAGATTCTATTGTAGTTCCTAGTAATGACATGGGGGTTTGGTGATATGTGTTTCTTATGATAATGTGTTTCATGTGTTTACATGTACTCCAGGAGTAGTGCATTTTGCATTCCCTGCACCCACACACTTCATTTCACCACCTACAGGTGAAAATTTGGCACGCCCGGTGGGACAGGGCTTCTGGAGATTTCTCGTTACTTGAGAAATCACTTAGAATTGAGTACCCTTTCCTTTGAGAAATCATTTAGGATTGAGTGCCGAGGGCCACCTCTCCCCCTCCTTCCCCTTCCTACCTTCTTGGGCGACTGCTCCTCCTCATCCTCCTTAATTTCTGTGGGCGACTCTCCTCCTCTTTCGGAGTCTTGGGCGACTCCTCCTCTTTTGGCTTCCTAGGCGACCCTCCTCCTCCTCCTCCTTCTTGGCTTCTGGGGCACCTACTCCTCATCCTCTCTTGGCTCTTGGCTTGGGCGACTCCTCCTCCTCCCCTTCTTAATTTTTTGGGCGACTACTCCTCCTTATCCTCCTTCTTGGCTCCTTGGACGTCTACTCCTCCTCCTTCTTGGCTCCTTGGATGTCTACTCCTCCTCCCCCACTGGAGTAACCTCTTCTTGGGCGAAGAATCCTCCGGGGCGACCTCTTCATTGGGGTAATTTCCTCCTTCAGAAGTAGTTCCAAAGATGGTCCATGACCCACACCAGAGCTAGCAAGGAGAAGCAGCTAAGCCCTAAGAAGACACCAATCAAGAGTTACCACAGAAGAAGGCCAGATCCTTACCTAAGACCCGTAAGAAGTCTATTTGTCTCAAGCCTAGTCTCTAGAATAGAAGGGTTAGACGACAAGGCTAAAACTCAAAAGACTCTACCTCAAAACACTCTTCTTAATAAAGCTATGGCAGAGGAACTTTCCACTCTTTTGTCAAGAATAAATATTAGATTTTCTTCATTTCATGGCGGTGCTAATGAAGATCCTGAAGATCATGTACGAAGATTTCTTTCAATTTGTAAGAGTAGGGGCTTACAGCAACGACAGGACACATTCCTTGCTCTCTTTCCATCGACTCTTGAAGGACTGGCGGACAAATGGTTCAGCCAGTACGCGATAAACCATTTCCAAACATGGGAAGCATTGAGGACCGAATTCACAGACGCATTTCGGCGAGGTAACTCTACAGAAAGAACGTTAGATGAACTTGAGAATCTAATCTTGCATATGGGAGAATCATTTTGAGAACTTATGACGCGGGCAAGGTCACTCGTGGCAAGATTGCCGGAACCACGAGGGGATTTCCTTGTTAAGAAGTGGGTGGAGAAGGCCTTGCCGAAATCCACACAGCATAAGCTGAGAGAGCTGTTGAGACCAGATGCCACTTTGAGAGAATTTGAAGGAGCTGCCACAAGGATTGAGGCTGCACGGGTTCATTTTGGAGCACATCCGGGAAAGACTTTCCCCCAAGATGAAGACATGGTGACAGCCTTGAGGAAGGAACTAGAGACCTTAAAGCTTCAAAGAAATCGAGAAGAGGACAAGGGTACTTCCGAAGGTCTCGCTCAAATACGACAAGAGCTTGAAGAACTCAAAACATTAAGGGAGGTAAGAACTGGACTATGGTGTTCTCTCTGTAGTACTCAGGGACACACATCACAAGAATGTCCAAGGAGGCTAACATGCCAGTTTTGTGGCAAGGGTGGCCATGAGGCCAAGGATTGTTATTTTCTGAAGGGTCTTGGAAATCAAACTATGATGCCAGGACAACCTCCAGCAGCTCAATGGGTAGGAGTGGCTCAGTCCTCCTTGTTAGGGCAACCACCCTTACCATCCACTACAACACCCCCTGTAACAACTTTTTACACCAATCAAGGACCTCAACGGAAAGAAGGTAGGCCTCGTCAGAACCGACCACCTAGGCCTATAATGTGTTACAGATGTGGGGAGTATGGACACTTCCAGAGTAAATGTTCACTTCCTAAGGATGCCCCACCATGCAAAAATTGTCCTGAAACAAGGGATCATTACACGAAGGACTGCCCAAAGTCAATGCCGTCTACAAGCACACCAGGTAACTCTTGCCCCCTACATATGATCACAGTATCTAATGATAAGGGCAATGTAGGCTCCCCAAGCGCCTGAGTAGTCCAACTTGAGGAACTTCCCGGAGTAATGACTAGGGCACAAAAACAGAAGGAAGCTTTGAAAGATGCTGCAAAAGAAGCAACAGATTCATCAAAGGACAAGGGAAAAAGGACCATGGAGCATGAACCTTCTCAGGGAGCCAACCACCACCAAAACAAGGAGAAAATCTCACTGGGAAGAGTAGGAAGAAATGAAGATACTAATGAGCAAGTTATTGACAAAGCTTATGCAGTATCTAAGGAGGACCTAAGGCACTTTCAGAATGGATCTACTTCAAGGAACAACCAAGAAGGCTTTCTCACTGCAGTTCAAGTCTTGCAGAGCACCTACTAACAGGTATCTTTATATAACTTGTTAGTTATGAGTCCTGGATTCAGAGGAGAAGTAATGGCTGCCATAAATGGGTTAGACCCTGGCACCATATTAAGTGGCGGGCAAGGCTTCACTTCTCTAATTTCCCAACAAATACCTATACCCTCAACTTATAGCTCAGAACCATCTAGGATGGCACCTCTTACCGATTACAAGAGCCCTAGATTGACTGTAAGTATCAAGGGAACTCCTCTGGTAGGAGTTATAGTTGATGGGGGATCTGGTATTAATCTGATGCCTGAGTACACAATGACATTGCTAAATCTGAAACCAACTAAAGATGTTCATTTTACAGTATCATTGGGAGACCAAAGCAAGGTAAGCCCACTAGGCATAGTGGAAAAGGTTGAGGTCGTCATCCATAAGCTAAAATTTGTGTTGGATTTTGTGGTAATAACACTCCCAAAGGTGAAGGGAGGATTTCCTCTTTTGATAGGAAGGCCATGGCTACGCCACAGTAAAGTGGTACATGACTGGGGTAGTGACACCTTATGGGTGGCCGGACCAGACAAGGTAATGAGACAACTTCAGATGGAAGGAGGAACAGATGAAGCCCTAGGTACTTCTCAAGTTGTTCTACATCCAGAGCAGACTACAGAGGAAGACAAAGAAGATAACAATGGAGAAGAGGAACAACAAACTATACAAGAAGGAGCAAACATTTGGGCCACACCTCCTCCACCATGGGTTCTGGAAAATCAAGAAATATCATGACAAGAAAGGGCGCCTTCACCTCCCTCGGCATCTCCACCTCCTAATCCAAATTGGGCGCCTGCTCCACCTCCAAACAATTGGGCGACTCCACCTCCACCTCCAAACAATTGGGCGACTCCACCTCCTCCTCCAAACAATTGGGCGACTCCACCTCCTATTTGGGCGCCTCCTCCACCTCCAAACAGTTGGGCGACTCCACCTCCTAGTCCAAGCTGGGCGCCTCCGCCTCCAAGTAGTTGGGTCACTCCAGAGGCTTGGGCTCCATACTCTGCTCAAGGGCCTCCACATTGGGCACCTGAATGGGCAGCTTATCCTCCATCTTGGGCTACCCCTACAATTGGCTGGGCGGCCCAATGGGCATCTGGGAAGCCTCACACAGAGCCAACTAAGACAAAATCACTTGACATTAAGGAAGAAGTTGATATAGGAGAGGAATTATCTAATGAAGATCTAGGCGACATAATGGACTGGATTGAGGAGACTAATAATGTTTCATGCTTTACAATAGCAGTCAAGGAGAAAGAAGTAGAAGAACCTACTCTGGAGTCTGTGGTATTAGGAGAACCAGCTAAAGATTTCCGAAGAGGTAAAGTTTTGAAAGGAATTGAAGGAAGAAAAGGGATTGAAGCAAGCCAAACAGAAGAAGAACTAGTGGAAAGCATTTTCCCATTGGTGGAAGTTCCAGTGGGATGGACACAAGAAAAGACCCAGGAAATCACCATCAATGATAGTCCAGCATTCACCAAGCAAATGTTGTTTAAGGACGAGGAAGAGGCAATTTTGGAGCCAGTTAAAGAAGTCAACTTAGGGGAAGAAGAAAATCCACAAAATCTTCTACTAGCAAGTTGGTTGTGGGACCACCCTCTTCTTCTCGCAGAGGTAACGACATTCATGAATAATTTCAAAGATGTATTTGCATGGAGTTACAAGGATTTGACAGGAATACCAAAAGAACTGGGAATACACACTATTCCTCAAGTGGCAGAAGCTCGGCCAATTAGAGGAAAAATATATAGGTTAAATCCCAAATATGCAGAAGAAGTCAAGAAGGAAATCCAAAAAGTGGAGGAAGGAGGCATCATAGTCCCTGTGGAGCATTCAGAATGGTTGTCCTCTATGGTCATAGCACCTAAGAAGCAACCTAATAAAATCAGGGTTTGTGTGGATTTCCGGGCATTAAATAATGTAACCATACCTGACGGGTTTCCCACCCCCTTTTCTGAACAAGTGATTGAAGATGTGGCAGGGCATGTGCTATACAGTTTCATGGATGGTTTCAGTGGATATAATCAATTGGAAATCCATCCTGAAGATCAACCAAAAACAGCCTTTGTAACTCCTTGGGGAACCTATATCTACACCAAAATGGCTTTTGGCCTTAGAAATGCACCAGCCACTTTTAATAGGACTGTATATCTAATCTTCAACAAGTTGCTCCTAAAACTCTTAAGAATTTTCATGGATGACTTTTCAGTCTTCTCTGGAGCACCTTGCACCACTGCAGTAGAGAATGTGCCAGAACATTTGAAGCAATTAGAACAAGTATTCCAGTGTTGCAGAGAGACAGGTTTGAAACTTAACCCTAACAAATGTCATTTTCTCGTAACCCAAGGTACCTTGTTAGGGCATGTGGTCTCAGCAAAAGGGATGACTCTAGATGCAGATAAGGTAATGTCAATTCTTAAGCTTCCAAGACCTATAAATGCTAAAGAGGTCCAAAGCTTCTTGGGGCACACAGGATATCACCGCAAGTTTATACGCATGTATGCAGAGGCAGCACGACCACTTTCACGACTTACGAGTAAAAGTTTTCCTTTTCAATGGTTTGAAGAAGAAGAATCAGCATTCACTTATCTGAAACAAAGGTTGGCATATGCACCTATACTCACCTCACCAGATTGGTCTAATACATTTCACGTGCATATAGATGCAAGTTTGTATGCAGTAAGGGCTATATTGACTCAACCAAGCAAAGTACACAGATTAGATCAACCCATTCATTATGCGAGTAGACTCCTATCAAAAGCCGAGAAGAACTATAGCACCACAGAAAGAGAAGCATTGGCTATTGTATTTGCCCTCAAGAAATTCAGGCACTATTTATTAGGCACTACATTCACCGTGATTACGGATCATCAAGCTTTGAAATATTTGTTGAATAAACCACAAGTTGCAGGAAGAGTATGGAGATGGTTGCTTCTCTTCCAAGAATTCGACTTTGAAATTGTACAGAGAAGCGGTAGGCAACATGTCATTGCAGACCACCTCTCTCGCATCAGGCATCCAAGGCAAGCAACAAAGGGAGTAGAAGATGATTTCCCAGACAGCCAAATCTACAAGGTAAATATAGCACCTACATGGTATGATGATTTAACTCTCCTTCTAGGGAAGGGCCAATTTCATACTGGATCTACTCCATTGGAAAAGCGTAGACTCCTCCTAAAAAGTAAGAATTTCATGATGGCAAAAGATACCCTCTATAAGGTTGGCCCTAATGGGATGTATAGAAGGTGTCTTCAACCACATGAAACAGAAAGTGTTCTTCAGTTGGCACATGAAGGAAAGTCTAGTGGTCATTTTCCTGGACATATCACTGCACTGAGGATATTCCAAAGTGGCCTATGGTGGCCATATATCTTCAGAGATGCCACTAAATTTGCCAAGGCATGTGATGTTTGTCAACGATGTGCGCCCAAACCAACACGACAAAGAAACCAACCTCTTAATATCTCTGTAGCTTGGCAACCATTTGAGCATTGGGGAATAGACTTTGTTGGCCCCATTTTCCCAGTAGCACAAGGTTCAGGTGCAAAGTATCTTTTAATAGCAACGGATTATGCCACTAAGTGAGCTTAAGTCATAGCCAGTAAGGAGTGTACTGCTGAAACGGTAGCCAACTTCTTGTATAACTACATCTTTTGTAGATATGGATGCCCAATAGAGGTCACAACAGATCAAGGATCCCATTTCGTCAACAAGGTGCTGACTTTGATTTTTGAAAAGTATCAAATATTCCATAAGAAGTCCTGTGCCTACTACCCAAGGGCAAATGGGCAGGCAGAGAGCACAAATAAGGTCCTCATGCTCTTACTAAGAAAAACATGCTTACAGTTTCCTAATACATGGGGCCAGGCATATCTTGGAACCTTGTGGGCATACAGAACCTCTTTCAAAGCCACAACAGGTCATACTCCATTTGAACTATTGTATGGAATACAAGCAATTGCTCCTTTTGAGTTCTTGCATGGCTCCAACTGCGTGGGAACCAATCGAGTTCCTGGATTTACTAGCACTCTCTCAGCCAACATTGTGAGGCTACAACTTCTTGAAGAAAAGAGTAAGATAGGCAATGATACTCTAGTGACAGTACAGGAAAAAAGAAAACAGGATCATGATGCACACCTCTACACCTCTGGAATCAAAAATTAAGGAAGGAAGCTTAGTTTTGCTGTACCATCCGCGACTATTTGAGAAAAAGGCTAAGAAGAAGTTGATGCCGAGATGGAACGGACCTTTTAGGGTCATACGCACACTTCCAAAAGGGGCAGTACAAATCTCCACATTGACGGGCACAATACTTCCCTTAGTCAATGAATCTAAGCTAAAACCATATGTGGAAAAATAGGCAAGAGAGAACTCGCCCTTGTATATAATGTACATACCTTTATGTTGCTCCCTGTCATTTCCTTATTTAGATATTGGATTTTATCATCGATCTTCTCACACTCATTTATCCACTATCATTTTCCTCTCATAAGTTTCCCACTATCATTTTCCTCTCATAAGTTTCCGCTTCAACTTTCTTCTATCTCTTATCACACATACTCTATTTCCTTTTCCTTCTAGGCCACTTCTCTAGGCCAAGAATGGCAATGGATTCTCAAGCACTTACCTAAGCGACCTCCCTTCTCATGACTATTTTTTGGGCGACCCTCCTCCTTTTCAACCTGCATGACCACTTGGGCGAGCCTCCTCCTTTTCACCTCTATGGACACTTGGGCGACTCTCCTCCTTTTTAACCCCCATGATACTTGGGCGACCCTCCTCCCACTCACCTCTATGGGACTTTGGCGACCCTCCTTCCTCTCAAGCTTAAGAAAGCAACTGAGCCTCATCATTCTACTTGGCCAAGTTGATCGATCCTCCTCCCTCTCAAGCTATGGGACAAAGCTGGGGGACCCCTCATCCTCCCACTTTACCCATTGGGGCGACCCTCCTCCCTCTCAACTTCAATGAGCAACATGGGCGACACTCCTCCCTTTCACCTTCATGGGGTCAAAATGGGCGACCCTCCTCCCTCTCAACTTCAATGAGCAACATGGGCGACACTCCTCCCTTTCACCTTCATTAGGCCAAAGTGGGCGACCCTCCTTCCTCTTAACTTCCTTCAATGTGCCAACATGGGCGACCCCCTACTTCCCACCTTAGCCAATTGGGCGGCCCCTACTCCTCATGGCCATTTTATGGGCGACCCTACCCCTTCTCCTTCAACTGACTTGTACCACATTCCCTCCTCCTTCTTGGTTTATGTGACCTCATCTCCTCCTCATTCTAACCTTCTTAAGAATCTCAATGGCAACACTCTTGCCTCATTTCTAGCATTGGCTACCCCAACCTCTCCAACTTCACGACTCTTTGCTTTGCCTTCGTTGCTCAACCCCTCTACACCTCATCTAGGCAACTTTTCCACCTCCCTTGATCTTCAAATTGGCCTCTCATTATCAATAATACGATCACTCCATCTATTCCTATCTCTTCTCATTCATCACTCTAACCTTTCCTTCCATGACCTCCTACCACCTCCTCTCAGCACTAATCCCCAAGGGCATACCCTCCACTTTTTCCACCCTCTCTTCATCAATAAAATACATCTCCATCTACCCTCCTTCTTCCTCATTCTAAGGCAATACATCCTTCCCATGGGAAACCCTCATCCTATTTATTATCTCATTAAGTTGGGCGACCCCTCCTCCCAATTTCCCAAATAAGGCGACCTTCCTCCCAATTTCCCAAATAAGGCGACCCTCCTCCCAATTTCCCAAATAAGGTGACCCTCCTCCCAATCTCATCTTAGGCGACCATATCTCTTTTCAAACTCTAGAACCAATCAGGGCGACATTCTTTCCCCTTGAGACCATGGGCAACCTCGACTCCTTTTAAGGCTACAATCTGGCAACCCTTAGTCCTTCATTCTTGACAACCTCAATGTGCCAACTCGGGCGACCCTCAACCTCTTACCATAAAATTAGGCGACCCTCCTCCGATTGCTTGAATAAGGCGATCACCCTCCCAATATTGGCGAACCTCCTCCCTATCAATCACTATGGCTAAGATAGGCGACCCGCCTCCCTATCAATCAATATGGCTAAGATGGGCGACCCTCACCTCCGCCGAATTGGCCATTCCTCCCAAATTGGCAAGCCCCCTCCAATTTTACTTAAGGCGAACTCAAATCAGCGACCTCCCCTCTAGAACCAACCCTCGATAAACCACTCCCTGATTAGGCGACCTTGTCTAACCCTATCTCATGCGAGGACGACTCCAATTATCACATGGTCGTGGGCATCCATCCAAATAAGGCATCCACTCTCACTCATCTATTCGATACCAGCCACTGTTCAGCGCCAGAAATCGGCATCACTAGCGTCAATATTTAGCCGAAGCCATATATAATCCTTTTGGGAGTTATTGCACGCGCAAACACCTATTAGCTTCATGCGAACTCGGTCCATCGCCATTACACCATCGAATTCATCACAGCACACAATCCCAACCTCCGCATTCAATTCGGCAGCAAGATAACAGAGAATATCTTAGATCCAAATTCGTGGACCAGTTGCGGTACAGCCAGTAACATCAGCAGAGGCGGTTCCCATCAACAGAGCATGTTCAGAGCCTGTTCTTCACACCCGTGCAAAAGATAGAGCAACGGCCAGTCGGGATATCTCAAGAAGGTGAAGAAACAGTCGGGGTAAATCTCAAGAAGGTGAAGAAACACTGATCCAGAAATAAGACCCCACTCAACTCAGAAAGAAAACTAAAAGAAGCATGGGACGATGCAACCCTCACTGAGATAATAACCTACCAGTTACTCATCCAAAACATAATCTGAAAAGCCAAACTCTCCTCAGCACAGCAATATCAGTACTAAATTCATTCAAGACGACAACATTCTAGTTTTCTACATTGAACATGGCATCATCCTCAGTAGAGATTGAAGAAACGTTTTCAGAATTCAAAACCGACACCGAAAGTGCCACTGGCCAATCCAGCTCTAACGAAGACTCCAGTGATTCCCTTTATGTGGTCTCTGAGGAAAACCCTTCAGAGTCCGAATCACTGGAAGAAGAAAATCAGCATGAGGAATGCACAACTCCAACAGCAAATACTCAGCCAGATATTCACCAGGACTCGGCTACATCTTCAGCAAATGTGGCAAATGTGGCCACAACCACAGAGATCTTCATTTCCATTCCTGGCGAAATCACCTTGAAATTGGACTTGAGCATATGTGGTAAGCTTCAAAATTCATTTACTTTAGAAGAACATATGGGTTTACTCACCATTGCAAATGCCAAGCTTCCCTCAGACCTCTGGGTTGGAGATCTTGACACTCTTCAAGTCCTTCCCATCCCTTTCTGGAGAAAGAATCACTAAGGACAAGCTCACTCTTATGTTGGGAACCCATAGGATTCCAGAATCTAAGAAGGCAGGCAACTATGCAAAGTTGGCCATTCCCGACATATTGGAGACGTGTACGACTAGCTTCTCCACTCCCACTTGTAATCAGGTAATGCTGCAGAGGCTCCTATTATTCAAGGCATTTTTTCTCTTGAAGGACAATTTACATTTCACGGGCGTGAAAATATGTGAACCTCTTCTTTGCTTTGCCTAAGCAAAGCCCTACCCATATCATAAAATTCTACTTCAATCACTAGCCGAACGAAAGAAAAGGTATGGGCAGCAGGTAGGCAAAAAGGCTCTGACATTCAAAGTGGTAGGATGCCACATCATACTGTACATATACATGTACTTTGCAGCCCTCCATTCAAAAGACGTGTCGTGCCCTACATCATCGAAACACCCACAGGCAGCGCACCCTCGCAAAAAGAGACGAGCAAAGATTCAAAAGGATTCCCATGAGCTCCTCGACACTCTTCCAATCGACCAGCAAGGATACGCTAGAGCATCAAAGAAGGTACGCACATCAGCCAACACTCCCTTTCCACCAATCAAATTAGTACCTACTTCATCCAAAAAACCTTCTTCTGTTCAATCCCCTCCACCTTCACAAATCCCACACACTTCAACCGTACCTACTACACCCATTGCCCCACCTCATTCCAACCCAACTCCACCTCCCGCTTCCACCATGACCACTCCCATTACCATTGATCCACCCATAGATCCAATTCATCTCCAATTCCATCATGTCCCACACCACCACCTTCCCCTCCACAACCCGCACCACCCCACTCCCCATCTCCCCAGCCACCATCTCATCCACCTTCGCCCCTCCCACCAGCATCAATACCTATTCCCCCAAGTCACACACCACTCCCACATACGCTACCTCAAACCTCCATTCAACCACCCCCGTTCGATATACTACCCTTCCCACCATCATTTCGGTTCTCTCCTTCTCGCTGTAACCCTCCCACATATTTACCTCCACAACCCTTTCTTGATGCATCTAGTGTAGAGCAGCTATCCACGAATGAAAAGTACAAGAAACATATATGGCCACTAGTTCCCAATCACTTACACGATATGTGCCAAATGGATGTCGCAAAAAACAGATTTTCTGAGATTTCTAACAAATTTATGGAAGACAGGCAGGTGTGTATGAATTTAGAGAATCGGCTACGCCATTATACTCACATGTTGAGTGAAGAATTTCAACGTGTAAGTCTCCTCAACAAAGAGCTGTACATGCAGATAGCAGAAATATCTACCCACTGCAAGGATGCACGAAGACTTGAAGACAAGGTCAAAAACTTGGAAGCATTTCTGCAGGATGAAGAAGAAAAGACCAAAAGATTGAAGGCTGAAAACAAAGAATTAAAATGAGCAAACAAGAACCTCTTGGCTGAAAACGCAATACTAAAGAAACAAAAGGATGCACTAAAATCCAAATTTAGTGCATTAAAGGCTCTGCTCACATCCTCTGACACTAAGGACCTCACTCCAACACAAGGAGAAACCAATCAGGAAGTTACTGTGAATAAAGACCAGCAAAACAGTTTAGCTGAACATCATCATAGGCCTGGGAAGGAGCCTGCATGTGAC
Source organism: Ceratopteris richardii (assembly GCA_020310875.1). Lineage (NCBI taxonomy): Eukaryota > Viridiplantae > Streptophyta > Polypodiopsida > Polypodiales > Pteridaceae > Ceratopteris > Ceratopteris richardii. Next base: position 87,664,908 of record CM035443.1, read on the forward strand.
TAGTCTCACTGTGACTAGTCTCACTGTCATGTGGACAAGGATCCTTATTTTTTGCTTTGTCCAATTTTCTAGTATTTTATTTTTGCACAGTATCATAGTTTAAATTTTGCAACAGTTGTATAACTCTTGGGACTTTATTTTGTACCGGCAGAGCTCATAGTTCTTTTTGACAGCTCATGATGTATTTCTTCCCTTTCTGTCTGCAATTATCTGATGTAATCTCTCCATTTATTCTGTTGTAACACCTCAATTATGTATTTTTCCTTCTCTCCCTATCTCTCCGAGACGTAGAGACACTAATGGCGGGCAACCTATAGAATAAATTTTTGAAGGACAGAGTAAAGGATGGCACCAAGGAACCAAATATCAAATTGGGCGTCAGGTGTCCAAATACTCAAGTTGGGCATCAGTGGTCCAAGTACTCGAGTTGGGCGTCAGTCGTCCAAATTTTGGAGTTGGGCACCACACGTCCAAAATCTGGAGCTGGGCACCAAGACGTCCAGATGGTAGAGTTGGGCGAATGCATGCCCAAGGCATGCCCAGACAAGCAGACCTGATAAGGCGGCCAAGTGGGACCCAGCCACTCTTCATTACACGACAAAGTCTGGTACTGGAGGCGGCCAGCCTAACAAATGAAACCGCCTAGTGCATTAATTTCCCATTACTCCCATGTAACAAACTTCTCTATTGTACTGGTTCCTCACCTCTCTCCTATAAAAGGGGGAAACCTCAAGTGAGAAAAGGGACATGAGATGATATGATATCCGATAGGAGATAGAGCATGTAGTGTACTCTACAGGAGAATATAGCTGAGAGTGAGAGTGGGCTTAGAATTCTTGGATAGTTGAGTCCTATTCATGTTAGTTACTTCTGTTGCCTACCTATGTTATCTACTGATGTTACTTATGTGAGAACACTTGGAGCTTCATTCTGTTGTTTGTTCCTTTACTTGGTATGATCAGCTATGGTATGATTAGTTAATGACTGGTATTCAGATGGTGTTATATTTGATTTCCTAGTTAGTGTTGTCTTGTGCTCTATTAGGTTGCATGTTTTCTGCTGTTGAGATTCTATTGTAGTTCCTAGTAATGACATGGGGGTTTGGTGATATGTGTTTCTTATGATAATGTGTTTCATGTGTTTACATGTACTCCAGGAGTAGTGCATTTTGCATTCCCTGCACCCACACACTTCATTTCACCACCTACAACAACTTCATATATTCCTCACCTACCTTGCTTGCGTCGACTCCTGAGTATGATCTCCCTGGCATGAGCCGTTCTGACTCTTTCATCCCCACAACTTTGTTTACCATTTTCTTGGTAAGAGTTCCTACAGTAAAGTGAGGAAAGGACTCGAAGAAGTCAATCACCTCGTCTATTGCAATATTTTTTGTAAGTGGTACTTTGGAAGTCTCTGTGAGGTGCATAGTATGCAACTCTTCCGCTCTTAAGATCTCTTTCAATGATGCTGGTGGAAGAGCATCGTGGGCGATCAATGTGAGTGAATCTTCTCCTTCACTTGATGATTGGGCTGAACCGAAACCTTGCTGATATGGTTGATTATCTGAGTCATAATGATTGGTGCTCATTGAATTCCTTAAAGATGATGATTCTGACATCTTACTTTGTTGATTGGCTGCTCTTTTCTTCTTGCTAAAAGCCCACCTTGTAGTTCTAGATTTCCTCACTCACATAAGCTGATGCCTTTTTAAGAAGCAAGAACAATTAACTACTCCTGATAATAAAGGTGGAGAAACGAATGGGTGCTGATAATAAATGGGAGGGCAAGCTGCTGAAAAAGGGACTCTGGCAGTGGGTATTCCGGAGTCAGATCGGTCTTTCCTGTGCTGGCAGGAAAAGGCCGATTGCACTAGAAGGCTCCTGCGCTCCAGAAGTCGACACGAACTAGGATCAACACGAACTAGGATCAATTAGACTCCTTCAACCACTTCCCTCGTGGGATCGACTGGCCACATAAACATAGGACTTCCCCAGATATACATGCGCGCGACTTCTCTCATATAAAATCGACTGACCAAGGAAAAAATCGACTACCCATCGACTTATTATCTTGACCAAGGAAAAATCGACTTAACAAATCCACCAAGAAAATCGGCTACTCAAATCGACTTATATGTAATGTTGACTAAGAAAAAAAATCGATCAAACACTCAAAAAAAAATCGACCTTCCTCCTAAAAAAAATCGACCTTCCTCCTAAAAAAAATCGACCTAACAAAAAAATCGTCCTTTTTTGACTTATAAACATGACCAACAAAAAAAATCGACCTAAACACTAAAAGAAAATCGACTTTTTTTTTTTTTTGAAAAATCGACCTTTTTGTTTTTTTAAAAAAATCGACCCAATAACTACAAAAAAAAACGACTTTTCCAACTAAAACAAAAGCGACATTTTCTTTGGGAAAAAATTCGACCTATCCAAAAAAAATCGACTTTTTTTTTTCATTTTTGGAAAAAAAATCGACCTTTCCACAAAACAATCAACTATTCACTAAAAAATCGGCCTCTACCAAAAAAATTGACTCCAACTCAATGTCAAAAAAGACTTATGCTAGTGGATAGAGATATGGTTTTTATTGATGGGAACTATAGTAAGTCTAATAGAGCATAAGGAGGGGACATGGTATGTACATAGTTCCGATATTAGTGATTCATATCTCATTCTCATTCTCGGTAGGGTTTGAGAAGTGAACAGTTCACCAAAGGAATCCGGGTCCCTTCAAGAGTGGAAAGGCGTACCGCATCTTGGGGAAGGATTTCTGTTACCTTGTAAGGACCGGTCCATCCGGTGGATAACTTCTTTTCTTTCTTATTGTATAAGCTTGGTTGATATAGTAGGACCAATGATCCCTCTTTGATCTCTGTCTTCCAGAGATTCTTGTCATGCCATGCTTTCCGCTTCATCTGCTCTTTCTCGAGAGTTGAATCTGCTAAAAGCCCACCTTGTAGTTCTAGATTTCCTCACTCACATAAGCTGATGCCTTTTTAAGAAGCAAGAACAATTAACTGCTGCTGATAATAAAGGTGGAGAAACGAATGGGTGTTGATAATAAATGGGAGGGCAAGCTGTTGAAAAAGGGACTCTGGCAGTGGGTACTCCGGAGTCAAATCAGTCTTTCTTGTGCTGGCAGAAAAAGATTGATTGCACTAGAAGGCTCCTACGCTCCAGCAATCGACACGAACTAGGATCAATTAGACTCCTTCAACCACTTCCCTCGTGGGATCGACTGGTCACATAAACGTAGGACTTCCCCAGATATACATGCTTGCGATTGCTCTCATATAAAATCGACTGACCAAGGAAAAAATTGGCTGACCAAGGAAAAAATCGACTGCCCCGACTTATTATCTTGACCAAGGAAAAATCGACTTAACAAATCCACCAAGAAAATCGGCTACTCAAATCGACTTATATATAATGTTGACCAAGAAAAAAAATCAATCAAACACTCCAAAAAAAATCGACTTTCCTCCTAAAAAAAATTGACCTAACAAAAAAACATCCTTTTTTGACTTATAAACATGACCAAAAAAAAAAAATCGACCTAAACACTAAAAGAAAATCGACTTTTTTTTTTTGAAAAATCGACCTTTCTGTTTTTTTTTTTAAATCGACCCAATAACTACAAAAAAAACAACTTTTCCAACTAAAACAAAATCGACTTTTTCTTTGGGAAAAAATTCGACCTATAAAAAAAAATCGACTTTTTTTTCATTTTTGGAAAAAAAATCGTCCTTTCCACAAAACAATCGACCTATTCACTAGAAAATCGACCTCTACCAAAAAAATTGACTCCAACTCAATGTCAAAAAAGACTTATGCTAGTGGATAGAGATGATGGTTTTTATTGATGGGAACTATAGTAAGTCTAATAGAGCATAAGGAGGGGACATGGTATGTACATAGTTCCGATAGTAGTGATTCATATCTCATTCTCATTCTCGGTAGGGTTTGAGAAGTGAACAGTTCACCAAAGGAATCTGGGTCCCTTCAAGAGTGGAAAGGAGTACCGCACCTTAGGGAAGGATTTTTGTTACCTTGTAAGGACCGGTCCATCTGGTGGATAACTTCTTTTCTTTCTTGTTGTATAAGCTTGGTTGATATAGTAGGACCAACGATCCCTCTTTGATCTCTGTCTTCCACAGATTCTTGTCGTGCCATGCTTTCCGCTTCATCTGCTCTTTCTCGAGAGTTGAATATGCTATTGTTCTCTTTTCCTCTAGTTGATGTAATCTCTTCATATTGATTTTACTCATGACTTGCAAATTACCAATCCTTGGATGTCCCACTCTGCTTGATCCTTTCAGGAATTCTAAGGGAGCTATTGCTTCAAGACCATATACTAACTGGAAGGGAGTATGTTTCGTGGTTACCTTGAATGCCGTCCTGTATGCCCATACCACACCGAGGTAGGTAGTGCCCCATGTCAAGGGGTGGAGATAGCACATTTTCCTCAAGAGTGAGACAAGTACCTTGTTGGTGCTTTCCACTTGACCATTGGCTCCTGGGTAATATGCACATGATTTCTTGTGGAAAATTTTGTACTTCATAAATAATTCAGTTAGGGTTTTGTTGATAAAATGAGATCCTTGGTCACTTGTAACTTCAATTGGACAGCCATACCTATAGAAAATATTTTCATACAAGAAAGAGGCTACCGTATGAGAAGTGCAATCTCTTGTCGCCAGAACTTCTGCCCATTTGGTGGCGTAATCTGTGGCCACCAACAAGTACTTCACATTCGATGGAGAAGTGATGGGATAGATTGGCCCCACAAAATCTAATCCCCATTTTTCAAATGGTCTCCATGATAAAGAAATTTGCAAGGGTTGGTTGTTGAGCTTACTTGGTTTTGGTGCACAACGTTGGCAAGTGTCGCATGTCTTTGCATATTCTGTTGCATCTCGAAAAAGATAGGGCCACCATAATCCTCCGTGTAAAATCCGATGTGCTGTTATGTGACCTGGATAATGGCATGCAGCTGTTCCTCCATGGGCTTCTATAGTATTTTTTGTACTTCATGTGGTAGGACACATCTCCTATAGATCCCATCATATCCTACTCGGAAAAGAGTATTTTGAACGATTGAAAAATTCTTACTTTTTAGGAGAAATCTTCTTCGTTCGAGTGGTTTGAGGTTAGGTAGGCCCCTTAGTTAATAAATAATGGACGTCCTAGAACCAAGTAGGGTAAGTGCTTACTTGAAATAAAGATTGATCGGGGAGGTTCTCTTATATGCCCATAACTAGTTCCGGATGTCCTTTAATCCTTGAAAGGTGATCTTCCATCACATGGTGCTTCCCAGGTCGTTGAACTAGTTCGAAGTTGAATTCTTGGAATAAGAGTAGGCGCCTCCACACTCTTCTATAGATGTTCGGCTTGTTTAGCAAATATTTGATTGCCTGATGGTCAGTGATGACTGTGAAGTGAATTCCCAACAAATAATGACGGAACTTCTTGAGGGCGAAAACAATAACGAGTGCTTCTCTTTCATTAGTACTATAGTTGCGCTTTGCTTTGGTTAAGATTCTGCTAGCATAGTAAATGGGTCGGTCAAGTTTGTGTTGTTTGCTAGGTTGTGTGAGTATGGCTTCTACCGCTATAGAACTTGCATCCACATGAACGTGGAAGGTAGAATTCCAATCTGGTGCTACTAAAATAGGTGCACTGATAAGTTTGGTTTTTAGAAGGGTGAATGCATTGTCTTCTACTTGAGTCCACTGAAAGGGTTCCGTCTTGCTAACGAGTCTCGAGAGGGGCTTAGTTATCTCAGCATACATTTTTATGAACTTGCGATGATAGCCCCCTAAGAAACTCTGGATTTCTTTTACATTAATTGGTTTGGGCATATGAAGTATTGCTTTGATTTTGTCAGGATCGGGAGTCATACCTTTTGCTGAGACTATGTGATCCAAGAGTGTTCCTTCTATCACCAAAAAGTGACATTTGTTTGGATTGAGTTTCAATTTGGCTTCTCTGCAAGCACTAAAAACTTGTTCCAATTGACAAAGATGATCAGTGAAGTTTTCTACTGGAGTAGAACATCCAGTGCCTGAAAAGGTGGAGAAGTCGTCCATAAAGATCCTCAAGAATTTTGGCAACAATGATCGGAAGATTGAGTAAACCACTCGATTGAAAGAGGGAGGAGCATTGCATAATCCAAAATCCATCTTGGTATATACATACATACCCCATGGAGTTACAAATGCAGTTTTAGCTTGGTCTTTTGGATGTATGAACACTCGGTTGTATCCGCTAAATCCATCCATGAATTTGTATAAAACATGACCAGCCACATCTTCCAGAACTTGTTCTGAAAATGGGGTTGGAAACCCATCGAGAATCGTAATCTTGTTGAGAGCCCGAAAATCGACACAAACGCGTATCTTGTTGGATTGCTTCTTTTGGACTTTTACCATCGATGATAACCATTCAGAATGCTCCATTGGGACAATGATCCTTGCTTCCTCTAGCTTTTCAATTTCTTTTCTAACTGCTTCGGCATACTTTGGATTAAGTCGATAAATCCTTCCTCTTACTGGATTCGCATCATGAATTAGGGGAATAGAATGCTCTCCAAGGTGAACAAGAATTCCCTCTTAAGTCATGGTAACTCCATGCAAACACATCCATGAAATTTTGCATGAACGTGGTTACCTGATGGAGCAAGGACGGATGATCCCAAAGCCCTATTGCTAGTAAGATTGGTTGTGAATGCTCCTCATTTCCAAGATTGACTTGCCTTACAGGTTGAGATGTCATGGTTGATTCTTTGTTTTGGTTTTCAAAAATGCATTGTGGATAGGCCAGAGATTCCTCTATGTTGATCTTTGATTCCTTTTCTTGCATCCATGAAGGTGAAAGCTCTTTCATCCACTGTATGTCGGATGGTATCGGTAAGTCATCTACTACAGCTCTTTTCTCCTTTCCTTGGGTCAAATCCTTCAAAACTCCTTTCTTTCCTCTCCTCAAGTCCATAGCCGGTTCTCCAAGCCCAAGAGTTTCTACCTGTTCAGACTCGCCTTCACAAATAGATATGCCATAACATGGAAAGGCTTCCATCCATTCCAAAAGATCTTGGTCATCGTTTATTCCAATTTCATTACATGCTTCTGTGATAGGAATGTGTTGTTCTTCGAGAATAGTGAAAGAATGAGCATTACCTCCATGAGATCCTTTCGGATCTAAGTGTACTTGTTTTGTACTTTTCGTGGCAGGTTAACTAAAATAGTATCATTTCCCCAATCATGCATGGCTTGGATGTGTCTTAGCCATAGGATGAGTAAAGGAAAGCCTCCATTGACCTGCGGTAAATTTAACACCACAAAATCTAGAAAGAATGTTAGCCTGTCCATCTCTATCGGTACCTTTTCCACAATACCAAGAGGCTTAACTCAAGTCTAGTCAGCCAAGGTTATTGTGAACTTTGCTTCACCTGAAAGTTGGAGTCCAAGTGATTTGAGGGTAAAATCTGGCATGAGATTTATGCCTGAAACTCCATCGATTATTACTCCATTTATAGTTATTCCATATATAATGATTGATAGACATGGAATCCTGAAGTCCGTTAGAGAGTTGGTTGATACCTTTGTGAAGTTCTCGGAAATTGAAGCTTTCATCAGGTTCGTTGGAGTGTGCCCACCACTTATTGCGAGCATTGTCGGAGGAGACAATGTCTCTATGATGCCTATAACTTCACTTCTAAATCTTTCATCCATTCTTGATAGATCATACAATGATACCTGCTGGAAGGTGTTCTTTAATATTTCCTCCATCTTGATGATGGATGCTATTGGAGAAGGTAGAGAAGGCTTGTTACATGAATGGAGTTCCCTCATCGGTTCTTCAAAAACTTTGTCTATTTCCTGCAAAACTTCAGAATTTTTCGTACTTAAGTCTTTTTCCTGGAGGACCCTTGCTTCTGCTTTCTTTTTCTGGGCTCTAATCTTCACCCCTTGTTCTTGATCAATTTCTTGCAACGCCACCACTCTAGCTTCTGGACTTGAGCTGAAGGATGGGCATGCATTGAGTTCTTGATTTCCTTCTCTCTGTTGTGAATCAGGTTCTAACTCTGGAGCATAGCTTGGGGTTTCTTTTTCTGGTCCATGATTGTGCAGGGAAACATCTCCATGAAGTTGACCAACTTCACTTAGTGGAGTGGCATGAATTTGGGCAAAAGAGTCGATTTCAAAAAATAGTCTATTTTCTTGAATTGAGTCATCCTGGGAAAACAAGTCGACTTCAAAGATTTGACCTTTTTTAAGTAGACTATTTTTAAAAGTTTGGGCAACTTCAAGTTGACCATTTTTCAAAAATTGGTCTACTTTATGAATGTGGTCATTTTTACAAAATTGGTCAAATTTTTTAGTCACTTGCTCCTCCTTTAAGTCGACTTGCTGAACTTGACCATTTTTAAAAAATGGGTCAACTTCTTTAAGTGAAACAATTCATCCAAATTGCCCAGGGGAATCACACACATTCGGGTCCTCTTTCTCAGATAAGTGCCACTGTGAGTGTACAGGAGAAAATTGGATACCTGGATAATTAAGAGTGTTGCTCTCTTCTCTCTTACTTGAATGAATTGTTGGTTGCTTTCCCTTATTGACAGAGATAACATTGACTTGGTAGGATGGAGCTGATCTGCTTGTAGAATCCTTCTGCTTCGGACAGTCCTTCGAATAATGATCCATTGTATCTAGGCAAAACTTGCAAGGTGGAGACCCTTCAGGGAGGGAGCATTTTCCTTGAAAATGCCCATATTCGCCACATCTGTAGCACATGATAGGACGAGCTGGTCTTCTAAATGGAGGTTTTCTTTCGTTAGAGGAGTTTACCTGAGGAGTGGTATACATGCTTTCGACTTGAAATTTTGGAGTTGGTAATAGGGGCTGATGTACGGATACACTTGGTGACGCCCAATTCGCTTGCATCCCCTTGAGAAAATAGCAATCCCTTGCTTCATGGCCTGGTTTTCCACAAAATTGACACACCAACCTCTCTGGACAATCTTGATAAGAATGTCCTGATTTCTTACATAAGGTGCACCAAATCGATGTTTTTACCTCTTTTTGCGTTCTAAGCTCCTCCAATTCTTGTCGTAGTAGAGCTAGCGCTTCATCCCTTCCTTGCCAAGCAGCTTTTTCCTCTTGCATGGTCTTTTGTAACTTCAAGGCTTCTAACTCTCTTCTTAGTTGTGCAAGAGGATCACTTGTGAATTCATCCATACCTTCATGTTCTTTGAACTGGACTCCTGCTGGCTCGATCCTTGAGGCTGCAGCTTCGAATTCCTCCAATGATGCATCAGCTTGTAGCAACTCTCTAAGCTTTTGCTGAGAAGTTTTTGGTAGAGCCTTCTCTACCCATTTCTTGACTAGAAAATCCCCAGGATTGTGAGGAAGACGAGAAACTAACGACTTCACTCTGGTCATTAATTCAGAGAATGCCTCTCCTTTTTATAGTTTAAGATTTTCCAATTGATCAAGAATGCGTTCTGTGGAGTTACTTGGGGTAAATGTAGTTGTGAAGGCGGTTTTGAGGGCATCCCAGGTGGTGGTGTGCTTCATCGTGTTTATTATACCATCGATCCGCGAGCCCTTCAAGAGTGGTCGAAAACAAGGCAAGGAAGGCATCTTCTCGCTGATGTAAACCCCTACTCTTACATAGGGAAAGAAACCTCCTGACGTGATCATCCGCATCCTCATGAGGGGCTGCCTTGAAGGAAGGAAACTTGATCTTGATCCGCGAGAGCAAGTTAGTCAAATCATCCCACATCACTTCCGCTTGTGGCCTTTGGTTGTCTGCCATGTTCGTCGAAGGAGGCGTTGAGTGCCGATCCAAGATGCCTCGCGATGATGATGGGTCGGGAAATGGAAATGGAAGTGGTGGAGCTCTAGGAGGGATGTAGCGTAATCTTTTGCGTTGATAACTCTTTATGGGAGTCTTTACGGAACTAAGGGATCCTTCCTTATGGCTGGAGCGAGTATGAGTCATAGACTATCGCTCTAACACTCTTCATCAACGTGGTTCTTCTAAGGGCTGAATTTCTAACAAGTTTGAATTGCAACAAAGGTCCCACCGGGTGTGCCGAAATGAGCACCAGTAGATCAACTTCTTGATCTATATGCTCGATGTGGTGTGTCCTCTTAAGTGCAATATGCACTGTGGGTTGCAATTTGAAGACTCAATGGGGAAGAAAAATAACATATACAATGACACAATGAAATAAGAGGAAGAAGCTGAAATTATGAGTACAAACAGCTCAAAAGAGGATTATGCAAACTTTGGGAAATCGGTAGGAGACATAAGCATACACCTTCAGTCTAAGTGCTCGACTTCGGGTCCCTAAACATACAGGCTCAAAAATCTAAGCTTCTGTTAGCTCAGAAAATGGTTGGTTTTTATGCACTAATGCGGTTCTATTTGGCCAGGAAAATATGTTTGATTTCAAGTACTTGAAGAGTGGAAGTGACGATTGATGAGAAGTATTTGGAGGTAACACGACAACTTGTTGGTCGACGAGATGGGCTACCTCATGGGCAAAGAATGTCAAGAAAAATAGCTTTCTCCTCTTCGTGGGTGACTCTTGGATGATATGTTCAAAGCAGAATGACAACAAAAGGGGCTAATTTCACAAATGCCATCTTGGACCGTGTTGTATTTGATGGGTCAAACTTGCAAGGTGCTAATTTCAAGAATGCAGTTCTATCAGGATCAACATTCGATAATGCAAAGCTAGAGGATTCGAACTTCGAAGATGCTCTTATAGGTTATGTTGACCTTCAGAAGTTATGTAAGAACACTACTCTATCTTGACATGACCGAGGTTACTATGTCCAAGGCTTATGCAGTAGGTGCAAGCTTAAAAGGGGCTTCTTCTTTTTCGGATTTCAAAAGAAACGTGTGCTGGGGAATGATTTCCTTATCAAAAAAGGGTAGAAGAGGGGCGCCGATGGACAGATAAGGGAGCGGTGTAAAAGCAATCTTGGAGGGGAGTCTTTCCTCTCGTTCGTTTTTACCATTGGAAGGCGGGCTTATCAATTTAGGGGGGAAGAAAGAAAAAAAGATAGAAGATGAATGCGCGGGATATGAAGAGGCGCTCTGAATAAAGAAGGGAGGGCATCCCGAGTCCTGCTGGAAAAATAGAGGCTTTTGGGGAATTGGTGCGAGGGGACGACTGATGCAGAACCGGGCATTGAAGGGCACTATGAATCAGAGGAGTCACAAGGAAAGGCCCGCTTTTCATGTTTCCTAATTTGCCACAGAGCTCTCTCTCAGGAAAGGACAGGAATTTGATCGAGGGGAAGAAGGAAACGGAAAGAAAAAGGAGCGCTGCAGAATTTTTTTCTCTCTCTCCCTCGAAAGAAGGCATAAGGAAGGAAGCGGTGGGCTACTGCATTGCGCACAGAAGAATCAGGATGATCACATCCTCCACATGGGAGTTTTTTGTATCGGAGGGGTAGTTTTCTGATTTGAGGGGCTTCTCGCATCTGATAGCAAGTATGTGCTGATCTGCATATTGAGTCTTGAAGATCAAAGGCAGTTTGTTGCTTCTCGAAAGGCAATTCAAGAGAGTGCCAGATGACTCACCACGAGGAATTCCTTGAGCTAATCAGTTTGGATCTCAATCTGTGTTCTTGTTTCTACTATTGCTGAGCATCCTTAGAAATAAAGAACAAGGTAAAATCTTGCACTTCCTTTGGAGTATGAAAGAAATTTCATGGTCTGCCGATAAGTAGCGTTACCTTTCCTTATGTGAAATTATTAATTGTGTGCTTACTTTCTAGTTGAAATACGTGAAGTGAATTATCTTGAAGCCTTGAATTTTGCGCATGGAAGATAGCGTGAAATAGATGCACTAAGTTTTGTAATCCAGCTCGTAGAACCAAAATGAAGAAAAATGTATTACGAACATCCAGAGTTCAGGATTTATATACTCTCTCTTTATCACTGTGTGGGTTGATCTTTCAATACAATAGAGAAATCTGTATACTCTTACGTCAACGCTCAGATCATATTGCAGCATCTTTGAAGCTTTAATATGTATTTCGCTTTCCTGCATGTGCAAATTTAAATAGAGATGTTGGTGTGATTGCTTTCCGTGAACTGCAAAGCTTTTTTTCATTTATCATGTTAAGGTGAGAGGAAGGAATAGCTAGCTTAACAAGCATGATGACTGGAGTTTTGTTTGGAGCAGTATAAAGTTAAATACGATTTCTGTTCACTTGTTATGAAACGTGTCTATGGCAATGGAGCACATGCTTGCCCACAGTATTGGTGCAAGAAATAAATTAGCTGGAATAACGCATAAAGCTGTAAGTTAATTCATGTGGTTCAACTTTTGCCCAAACTTTTTACATCAGTGCATATGGGTTGGTTATTGTGATCTTAAAAATTGTGCCAGCAATTGAATTTGCTGCATCGCTATGAAATCACGAGACATGATGTTGCGATCTCCTAACCTTAAACCATAGGTTTTCTTGCAGATTTTAGCTGCCGTTGAATAATTCTCTTTTGGCTTACCGTTCAAGATTGAGAACTCTCGTTTGGCTTGCTCTCTCTCCATCCAAGATCATGTGCATACTAGAATACAACAGTCCTTCGAAACTGGTTACTGAATTTGTAAACTGTAAGGATAAACAAAACAAGGCTTGAAACTTATATTGATGATATATAAATAAATATATATAAATATCGTTAACTGGCGACTGTACTTGCAATCTTATGTTTGTAAACTAAACAACTTCTTTTTATGAAAAGCGATCTTTGTCGTTTGGTACTTGAGTCTCGTTCAAAGAAAATATCAAGCATTCAAATCCTTATGAATTAGTCAAACGAACTGCTACTATAAGAAGGGAAATTGTTTATTTGAAGATAAGACTCAACACGTAACACGTAAGGGACTTAGGAACTCCTTGCTTCTCTTTCACTAAAGTGTAAGAATATATCTGCAGAAGAATGGGGTTCAAACTCTTTCTTGTTTAAATAAATCAGAGTGAGAAAGATGTGAGCTTATCCGCAATATTAAGACTCAATTGATGAGTTCCATGATTAGCTATACGAAAAATTTTTAGCTCAATTGACTCTCACTTATCAACTTTAAGAGGGAAGAATTTCAGTGTAGCATGAGTAATCTCATACTTCTTTGAAACTAAAATCTTTCTTCATCTATTCCCTCTTTTTTTTTTTCTTGCGATCTCCGCGACATACCTGGTGAACCCGACGTGAAAGGAGGGGGTTGAGTGAAGAAAGGGAGGTTACAGGAAGTGACCACTGGAGGTGGATATCCAATTGCGCATGCGTTTTCTCGCCTCCTCCATCCAAACTTTGGAGTGAACTTGTGGACTTAGGGGAAACCAAAATTGACCTAGTATCAGAAGGTTTTGGCAGAATATCACTTTGGATATGTACTTTCCCTTGGACTAAGAGGCTAAACATTTTGGTGCATCTGCCGGGAATAGCTTGGCACGTCTCTATAAGAGACTGCCATAGGTTCGCCTAGCGCCACATGTTGGCCGAGCTTGCGGACTCCAGATCTAGTACATGAGCGAGGGGAGCTCATCCTCAGGATTAACACAAACGCAAAGAGAGGAACGAGCTCAGAGAAGGGCACTTGAAAGAGAAAGGAATAGGTGGGAATCGCAAGGTGAGTCAACCTCGACTGGCTCGAAGAAATCTGCTAAAAACGTGTACTCCCGTAGGAGAGTCGCGAATCAAGTACGGAAGTTTGAAGGAGGGATCCTGAGGTCGCGTGTGCTAAATTTTTGGGATCGAAGTGATAATGATATCACACCTCTGTTCGAAATGGCTGAACGGATTTCAGTTCACTTGGGGGACTTCACCAAGTTCTCAGGTGCTTGGGACGAGGACCCAGATAGTTTTATCCAATTGTTTGAGGTTACGTGTGCGACCAATGAGGTAGTAGACCAGGCTCAAAGGTTGAGGATCTTTCCGGCTACTCTTCGTGATGAGGCAGCGAACTGGTATGGGAATTTGACACCTCAAGAGTGTGGAACTTATCAGATGCTCAAGGAAGCCTTCTTGGCAAAGTTTCGACGACAAGGCTTCCAAGATAGATTGGCCCAACAGATGGATTACTTGCGACAAGGAGTCAATGAGAGCATCGATAACTACATTCAGAGAATGGAAACGTTGGTAAGAAAGATGGGCGCGAATGCCCCGAATGATGAGACATTGAAAAGAAGATTCATTTCGGGATTGAGAGATCCTACGGCACAGCATCATATCAGCCTGACAAGACCTGCAACTTTAATGGATGCTAAGGAACAAGCAAGGCTTTGGGAGGAAGTACAATTATGCCAACAAAGGAAGATGGAGCTCTTATACGAGCCAATGGGAGGCCCAGGTAACATACCAATGAAAGATCCGGGCCAAGGAAGTCCCGCATTGACGACCCCAGCTTTTGTAGCTGCCACTAGCACGCCAGGCGAGGTAAAGCCTGCGCTAACTGAAGAGCGAATATTGGAGTTGGTCACACAAGCTATAAAAGCTACCACAATGACCCAGGAAACATACACAGTAAAACCAGAGGTGACTACAAACCCCAATCAAGTGTTTCGATCAAATACATGGTGTGGAAAGTGCCATGGTTACGGCCATTTGGCTTCAGAATGCCCTACAGTCTCGAGAGTATTCACAGATAGATCACCACCTAGAATGTGTTGCACTTTTTGTGGAAGGACAAATCACACAGAGGACCGATGTTATAACAAGAGAGCCTATGAAGAGAGGACCATGAAATCGGGAGATACAAGAGAAAGACCTTACACGGGATTGCCCGCTCAAAGTGTCCCACCTACATCTCGTTGGGAAAACAGACCTACTTAAGGATATGGTGCTCAGGGTCAAGGAGGAGACTATCCAAGAGGAGCCGCACGTGATCAAAGAAGAGATGGTCCAATCCAGTGCTGGAGATGCCATGGCTTTGGCCATACTCAATCTAGATGTCCAAACGAAAAGAAACCAATTGATTATACCCCACTATGTAGGTACTGTAGTGGAGAGGGCCACTTTGATGAAGATTGTCCAAAACGACGAGCCGCCGCCGGCAAGGAAAAAGGACCAGTAGGGTCCTCGAATTATGTTGATACTCAGATGCATTCCACATCGAGAGCTCAAGAGCACGTTCCTACGATCGGAGTAGTGTTCAAGACACCGAACCCTCAAGAAGGCTCTAGCTCGTCAATGCATTTTGTAGATGCTTACCAGGCCAAGAAACCACATAAAGAGCCAACTGTGGCAGTAGTCACAAGGACCCAAGAGTATTTAAAGAAGCATCCAGAAGACGAAAGCGAAAAAGCAAGCCAAAAGAAGATAGTTGAACATGGAGAGGTAGAAAACCAAGTTGGAGGATTTGCTGAGCAGCAAGAGTTTGAGGATGGGGAAGAGATAGAGATTCTTCCACCAGTGACCAAGGAGTTTGTGCCAGGCATAGCACCATTCCCTGAAAGATTGAAGGCTCCTAAGAGTAGGAAGGAAAGACAGAGTTTGGAGGAAGTGGATATTGTAAAGTTGCTCGCTGACACGGAAATCACGCTAGACATCTGTGAGAGTCGAGATTAAAGGGTATGCAGTCCCCGGTGCTCAGTTAGATAGTGGAGCCGCAGTCAACTTAATGACTGAGTTCATGATGAAAGCTTTGGGCCTCAACCACATGGAAGAAACTCCGATGTCCTTGAGAATCGCAGATCAAACACAAGTGAAGCCTACAGGCCTTCTGAAGAATGTAAGCACAGTTATGGGCGGTCTAGAGTTTAAAGTTGATTATCTGATAGTAAGACCAAGGACCTCAGAGGCTACCTTTTCGATCTTACTTGGACGGCCATGGCTGGTGCAAGCCGAATGTGTGCACGATTGGCGCACAGGATTTATCATAATTGGACCGAAGGGCGATCGAATACAACTTCAAGTGTCTCCAAATTTGACCGGCAAGAAATCGATAACAGCTGAGGAAAGGGAGCAAAAAGCAAAGGAAAAGGTTAGACAAGAAATGGCGCGGGTAAGATTTGCCCTACGCACGGAGACTTCCAAGGACCTTTTACAGGATGGCCAACCTCCAACATGCGAAAGTGGGCGAGTACATAGATCCTCTATGTTACAAGGATGATTCAGACCAGGAGTTGCTCGGATGGTTGACACATACAAGTGAATTTGAGTGCTACATGTTGAGTATAGACGCAAAGGAAAATAAAGCTACTCAATCCCTGGAGAAGGGAACTTCAAAAGAAGAGTTGAAACTGGAGTTAGCTCCGACAATGGAAGTGCAACAGTTGAGAGAAAGGGTTAGAATGCTAGAAGAAGAGCTTCTAAGGAGAAGTCGACAATCAGACAGAGAAGCGAAAAGTAAAACTAAAGTGCGGGAAGCCATTGCAAAAGCTGAACTAAAGAAATTGGGTGCGGTTGAAAAAGAACAAAACAATGATTTATTGGTCAACCATGCACGCGTGATCGGGGAGCACTTTCCAATCACAGTGTCATCAAGGAATAAGGAATATTCGCGAGAAGCTCAGTTGGAAAAATGGGAAGTTTTTCCAGAAAAGTTCTTGAGTGTGGGGTCAGAGCTACCAGATGAAGAACGAGATTGCATTAAATTGGCACTCAAAAATTTCAGCAAGGCCTTTGCATGGTCATTCAGTGATTTGAGAGGAATTGATCCCCGAATCTGCCAACATTATATAGATTTGGAAGAAGGCACCCGACCAATATGTCAACGACTTAGGCGGACAAATCTAGTCTATTTGGAATTGATCAAGCTGGAATTGACTAAGTTATTGGAGGCAGGATTTATATATCCCATCGCATCCAGCGAGTGGGTATCACCAATTGTAGTTGTTTCGAAGAAAAATAAGAAAATCCGTATTTGCATAGATTATCGTAAGTTGAATGAGCGCACAAAGAAGGATCACTTCCCTTTGCCATTCACTGATCAAATCTTGGACAGAGTGGCTGGCCATAAATTGTACTCATTTTTGGATGGTTTCAGTGGGTACAACCAGATCCAAATCCATGAAGAAGATCAATCAAAAACTACTTTCACGACAGAATGGGGTACGTATGCATATTGTGTGATGCCATTTGGATTATGCAATGCACCGGCCACATTCCAGAGAGCAATGATAGCTTCATATCAAGACTATTTGCAGGATTGGATGGAGATATTCCTCGATGATTTTGCAATCAGGGGCAATGATGAAAACATGATGGAGAGGATCGAAGCTATTTTAAGAAGAAGCATTGAAAAAGGCATCGCATTAAATCCTGAAAAGTGTACATTTGGAGTACGAAGAGGATTGCTTTTGGGACATGTTATTTCCGAAAAAGGGATCGCGGTTGACGAGGATAAAGTAGAAAAAATTGGACAACTTCCACCTCCTCAAAACTTTCGGCCAATGGGCATGCTAATTATTATCGACGATTTATATTAATTTTGCATTAATAGCAGCACCACTGACAAATCTTTTGAGGAAAGACCAACAATACCAATGGACTGGAGAGTGTCAAGTTGCATTCGAATTGATCAAAAATAAATTGATAAATGCGCCAATTTTAGTAGCACCTGATTGGACGAAAGAATTTCATGTGCACACAGATGCTTCTCATACTGCGGTTGGAGCAGTGCTATGCCAAGCTGATGAAAAGAAATTGGACCACCCTATTTATTACGCAAGTGGAAACTTGAATAGCACGGAAAGAAACTACACAACCACAGAAAAGGAATGTCTCTCGATGATCTTTGCGGTAAACAAGTATCGGCATTACTTGATGGGAAAACATTTCACGTTTTATGTGGATCATGAAGCCCTAAAGTACATCATTAATAAACCCGAGCTATCAGGGCGATTGATGAGGTGGATGCTACTCCTACAAGAATTTCAGTTCACAGTGGTAACCAAACCAGGCAAAGCGCATATATTGGCTGACCATTTATCTCGAATTGTTAATGAGGAGCCAATCTCTGGTTTGCCCGACGATGCTCCTGATGGACATCTATTCCAGGTCGATGCTAAAGTACCTTGGTATGCCGACTTGGTGAACTTCTTATGCACCACTAAATATCCGCCAGGAGCAAGCAAGAGAGAGAAGCAAAAACTATTAGCACTGGCAAAACACCATAGCATCATTGGTGGGCAGCTCTATCGATATTTTGTACATGAAAGCATTTATTGGAGGTGTCTCGAGGAAGAAGAAGCAGCCCTAGTTTTGAGGGCATTGCATGATGAACCCTGCGGTGGGCATTTTGCTGGTGAATTGACGGCAAGAAAGATTTTATTGGCTGGGTATTGGTGGCCAACGCTGTTCAAAGACTCTCACACATACTGTAAGAAATGCGACAAATGCCAAAGAATGGGCAAACCAACATTAGCACATGCTGCTCCTCTTACGCCGGTACTGGCTCTTAAGCCGTTTGAGAAATGGGGAATTGATTTTGTGGGGCCTATTGATCCTCCCTCAAGACGTCGGTCTAATAGGTATATTTTGGTCTGCACTGACTATGTTACCAAGTGGGTAGAGGCCAAAGCTCTGAAGACTGACCGAGCTGTTGATGTAGCTAAATTTTTGTATGAACAAATTATCACTCGATTCGGATGCCCGTTGGAGATAGTGAGTGATAGAGGAACACATTTTGTCAACGAATTGATCGAGGAGTTAATGGAATTATATAAGATTAAACATAGAAAAAGCACTTCATATTACCCGGGAGCGAATGGACAAGTGGAGGTCACCAACAAAGTTCTTGAACAGATTCTAACAAAGACAGTAGCTGTCCATAGGAGAGACTGGGATGAGAGACTTTTGGAAGCCTTGTGGGCATATCGAACATCCTACCGAGTGACGACTAAGAGCACTCCGTTCTCCCTAGTATATGGCGAGGAAACCATCTTTCCCATCGAAAAAGAAGTTCCGACCTTAAGAGTAGCCATAGAGGCCAGGCTGGGAGAGGAAGAGTCATTGAAGGAGAGGTACATACAACTGGTCAAGCTAGAAGAAAAGAGACTCATTGCACAGCAAAGTCTGGAAGATATTCAGAGAAGACGTAAGGAGAGGCACGACAAGAATCTCAGGACCTATGTGATTCAAGAAGGAGATTTGGTGCTAGTCTATGATAGTAAATATTATAAATTTCCGGGGAAGTTACAGACAAGATGGGAAGGACCGTTTAAGGTGGTGGAACTCAACTCCAATGGTTCCATGCAAATTCAAGATTTAGGAGAAGAATGTGCTCCCGTGAAGGTTAACGTGCTTCGAGTTAAACCATATTTCAAGTAACATTAGGATGGGAGAATCCATACGAGATCCAAGCGGAGGGACGTAGTAAACTCCTTGTACATAGATGTATAGTTATATATATATATATATATATATATATATATATATATATATATATATATATATATATATATATATATATATATATATATGCGCATATGTAAGCTATGATTTGTGTGTCATAAATATTCTTCCTTGCTAGCTCAAGAATTTTGGACTTCTAATTATTTTTCTTGTGTTGCGCAGAGACTGTTAGGAGCTAAGTAACAAAATGGCAGATCAAATAACTCAACTCTATTTGTACGAGCTAAGGATATATTTCTCGGACCAAACATTCACCCGCATGGACATAGATGTCGACGACTTTGAGACGGAATATGATGTGGAGGAAGCGCATTGGCTGGTATGCTTCATAAACCAGGGTTTGGATGTTATGTTTTATATTGAGTGTTTTGAGGAATACCTGACCCGACATGTAGGATGGGCAGGGGATCGATATTACTATTTTGACCCTTCGAGGAAAATGCCTAACGAAGAAAACGATATCACTTGGGCTTGGGCAGATGTGTTAACGATAGGAAGTGATGACGGAGCTCCTGAAGTTGAGCCTGACTCGCCCTAGGGAAGTCGTTGGGATGCGAGTACGATGTGAGGCTACATGAGACATCCCGGAGACCCACATTCTAGATCGTCTAAGGATAGGTATACGAGGGACCAAGGCATAGCCGGCTGTAGTTACCAAGTGAAAAGTCAAATCGATGAATACATATGTAGTGTCTGTAATTGGGAGAATGGAGTGAAGAGGTGGTTGATCTATCAAAGGATAGAGTGTATATGTTTGCATGCATGTGAGGGAAAAGTGGGAAAATCCCTTTCTTCCTCTCCCTAATTCTCAAGACTTGGGTAAATTAATTAACTATGAAAAAAAAAGAGAAGAAAAAGAAAAGAAAAGAAAAAATTTTTGTTGCTGTGATCGTACCAATGCGCTATGGTGGGCTAGTAGGTGGGTGGATTTATCCTAGCCGGGTGGTTAGGACCACGAGCCGCAACTAGTTTCGCCATAGGCTTGGGATGTATATGTTTATGTCTTAGCTACGCGCCATAACAGGTTGGTAGGTAGGTGGAGCCATCGTGGCTGGGTAGTCACGACCACGAGCCGTATCCAGCTTCGTTATGGTCTAGCTGATATATGTTATGTGTTATCAGTGTGTGTTTGTGTGTCGTGTGCTGCATTGCATTGGTAGATGGGTGGAATCAACCTGGTCGGGTGGTCAGGTCCACGAATCGCATCCAATGTCAATACAGGCCAACGTGTGATTAAAATAAAATTTACCTATGAAATTATTCCCCACTCCTGAGGGGGAGAGAGAGAGAGGAGAGGGCGAGATCGCCTGGAAGGGAACGTTATTTGCTTGTGTGATTGGTATGTGATGGCTTGTGACAGATCAGCTCACTTTGAATCAACATTCTTGAAGGCACGGAGACTCTATATGTACTTATGGATGAGGCTTTAGCGAGGTAATGCAACGGTCTTGCTTTATAACTTGTGTGCTTTATCCGAGGGTTTTCCAGTGTGTGGGGCACTCTCGGGTTTTTATGTAGGTCTTGACTTGTACTCGAGTCTCGATGGCTTTTGTAGGACGACGATGGGGATTCTTCAAGAGTGTTTGGTCATGGAATATGTCTACATAGCGAATAGTAGGTCAATAACAGGAGTATGCATTTTGGGTATGTTGCATCTCTTGTTGAATTCATTTCAGTTATTGTTGTTTATTTCGGTATTTCCATTTCTGTTTGTTCATAATGATAGTTGCATGGGTAAAACATAAAAAGGTATGAATGTGATATTTTAGTTGAGACTAATTTCATAATGGAATGCATGAGCAAATTGATGCATGGTTGAAAGGGAATTGCATATATGTGCATGCTCTGGGATCATTTTGGAAGTGACTGATTTGTATGTATTCATGAGTGATTTTTTTAGCACTAATAGCTTCAATGAGTGCAGGTCCACTTGGAATGATGGCTCGATGAAAAGGTATGCGAACCAATTATAAATTGACATGTTCATGGTTGTTTGGATCTTATTGCAGCAAGAATGGCTTGTCGATGACGACTTCGCAAATAAGAAGAGGGGAGTATGTTAGCTCAGAAAATGGTTGGTTTTTATGCACTAATGAGGTTCTATTTGGCCAAGAAAATATGTTTGATTTCAGGTACTTGAAGAGTGGAAGTGACGATTGATGAGAAGTATTTGGAAGTAACACGACAACTTGTTGGTCGACGAGATGGGCTACCTCATGGGCAAAGAATGTCAAGAAAAATAGCTTTCTCCTCTTCGTGGGTGACTCTTGGTTGATATGTTCAAAGCAGAATGACAACAAAAGGGGCTAATTTCACAAATGCCATCTTGGACCGTGTTGTATTTGATGGGTCAAACTTGCAAGGTGCTAATTTCAAGAATGCAGTTCTATCAGGATCAACATTCGATAATGCAAAGCTAGAGGATTCGAACTTCGAAGATGCTCTTATACGTTATGTTGACCTTCAGAAGTTATGTAAGAACACTATTCTATCTTGACATGACCGAGGTTACTATGTCCAAGGCTTATGCAGTAGGTGCAAGCTTAAAAGGGGCTTCTTCTTTTTCGGATTTCAAAAGAAACATGTGCTGGGGAATGATTTCCTTATCAAAAAAGGGTAGAAGAGGGGCACCGATGGACAGATAAGGGAGCGGTGTAAAAGCAATCTTGGAGGGGAGTCTTCCCTCTCGTTCGTTTTTACCATTGGAAGGCGGGCTTATCAATTTGGGGGGGAAGAAAGAAAAAAAGATAGAAGATGAATGCGCGGGATATGAAGAGGCGCTCTGAATAAAGAAGGGAGGGCATCCCGAGTCCTGGAAAAATAGAGGCTTTTGGGGAATTGGTGCGAGGAGACGACTGATGGAGAACCGGGCATTGAAGGGCACTATGAATCAGAGGAGTCACAAGGAAAGGCCCGCTTTTCATGTTTCCTAATTTGCAACAGAGCTCTCTCTCAAGAAAGGACAGGAATTTGATCAAGAGGAAGAAGGAAACGGAAAGAAAAAGGAGCGCTGCAGAATTTCTTTCTCTCTCTCCCTCGAAAGAAGGCATAAGGAAGGAAGCGGTGGGCTACTGCATTGCGCACAGAAGAATCAGGATGATCACATCCTCCACATGGGAGTTTTTTGTATCGGAGGGGTAGCTTTCTAATTTGAGGGGCTTCTCGCATCTGATAGCAAGTATGTGCTGATCTGCATATTGAGTCTTGAAGATCAAAGGCAGTTTGTTGCTTCTCGAAAGGCAATTCAAGAAAGAGCGCCAGATGACTCACCGCGAGGAATTCCTTGAGCTAATCAGTTTGGATCTCAATCTGTGTTCTTGTTTCTACTATTGCTGAGCATCCTTAGAAATAAAGAACAAGGTAAAATCTTGCACTTCCTTTGGAGTATGAAAGAAATTTCATGGTCTGCCGATAAGTAGCGTTACCTTTCCTTATGTGAAATTATTAATTGTGTGCTTACTTTCTAGTTGAAATACGTGAAGTGAATTATCTTGAAGCCTTGAATTTTGCGCATGGAAGATAGCGTGAAATAGATGCACTAAGTTTTGTAATCCAGCTCCTAGAACCAAAATGAAGAAAAATGTATTACGAACATCCAGAGTTCAGGATTTATATACTCTCTCTTTATCACTGTGTGGGTTGATCTTTCAATACAATAGAGAAATCTGTATACTCTTATGTCAACGCTCAGATCATATTGCAGCATCTTTGAAGCTTTAATCTGTATTTCGCTTTCCTGCATGTGCAAATTTAAATAGAGATGTTGGTGTGATTGCTTTCCGTGAACTACAAAGCTTTCTTTCATTTATCATGTTAAGGTGAGAGGAAGGAATAGCTAGCTTAACAAGCATGATGACTGGAGTTTTGTTTGGAGCAGTATAAAGTTAAATACAATTTTTGTTCACTTGTTATGAAACGTGTCTATGGCAATGGAGCACATGCTTGCCCACAATATTGGTGCAAGAAATAAATTAGCTGGAATAACGCATAAAGCTGTAAGTTAATTCATGTGGTTCAACTTTTGCCCAAACTTTTTACATCAGTGCATATGGGTTGGTTATTGTGATCTTAAAAATTGTGCCAGCAATTGAATTTGCTGCATCGCTATGAAATCATGAGACATGATGTTGGGATCTCCTAACCTTAAACCATAGGTTTTCTTGCAGATTTTAGCTGCCATTGAATAATTCTCTTTTGGCTTACCGTTCAAGATTGAGAACTCTCGTTTGGCTTGCTCTCTCTCCATCCAAGATCATGTGCATACTAGAATACAACAGTCCTTCGAAACTGGTTACTGAATTTGTAAACTGTAAGGATAAACAAAACTAGGCTTGAAACTTATATTGATGATATATAAATAAATATATATAAATATCGTTAACTGGCGACTGTACTTGCAATCTTATGTTTGTAAACTAAACAACTTCTTTTTATGCAAAGCGATCTTTGTCGTTTGGTACTTGAGTCTCGTTCAAAGAAAATATCAAGCATTCAAATCCTTATGAATTAGTCAAACGAACTGCTACTATAAGAAGGGAAATTGTTTATTTGAAGATAAGACTCAATACGTAACACGTAAGGGACTTAGGAACTTCTTGCTTCTCTTTCACTAAAGTGTAAGAATATATCTGTAGAAGAATGGGGTTCAAACTCTTTCTTGTTTAAATAAATCGGAGTGAGAAAGATGTGAGCTCATCCGCAATATTAAGACTCATTTGATGAGTTCCATGATTATCTATACGAAAAATTTTTAGCTCAATTGACTCTCACTTATCAACTTTAAGAGGGAAGAATTTCAGTGTAGCATGAGTAATCTCATACTTCTTTGAAACTAAAATCTTTCTTCATATATTCCCTCTTTTTTTTTTTCTTGCGATCTCTGCGACATACCTGGTGAACCCGACGTGAAAGGAGGGGGTTAAGTGAAGAAAGGGAGGTTACAGGAAGTGACCATTGGAGGTGGATATCCAATTGCGTATGCGTTTTCTCGCCTCCTCCATCCAAACTTTGGAGTGAACTTGTGGACTTAGGGGAAACCAAAATTGACCTAGTATCAGAAGGTTTTGGAAGAATATCACTTTGGATATGTACTTTCCCTTGGACTAAGAGGCTAAACAGCTTCCTACTAGCTGCTCAAGAGAAGATTGGCCAATCCCTGCTTGCCCACTACTCACTCAAAGTGCCAAGCTAGCTGATTCCAATCCTACCAAGTGGAGCACTAGTGGTAAGCTAAGAGCTCTACACACACAAAGAGAAGGCAAAGCTTCAGCTCTGCATTCCTTCCTCGCGTCTCTCTCTGAGCTTCTCAGAGCTTCTTTCCCTCCCCTTTGTTGATGAAGAGGTCTACTTATATAGTTTTTTTGAAAGTGAAGGAAAGCAAGTGGGGACAAAATTAGTTTCTTCTTTGGCAAGCTCTTTGACACTTTTGACAATTTTGGTACTCTGGAAGCTTCCTTCTTGGTCCACTTTTCCTGCGCCGGCACTATCTTCCAAATTCTGGCGCCGTCCACCGTCCATGAGCTCTCCGCATGCAAGTGGCTGAAAATATAGACCATATGGAGATCTGGAAAATTTAGTCGCTTTTTTCTTTCTCAAGTGAAAAAGTAGACTAAATCAAAAGTACACCCTTTTCTTAAAAATTAGACTACTTTTGAAGTAAGTAGACTAACTTCATAAAATTGGTGAACTTTTGAGTAAGTCAACTAACTTGTAAAATTTGACTAAAAAATCGACTAATTGATCAACTTAGGAAAATTAGCTAACTTAGAGATATGGTGAACTAGGAAAATTAGACGACTTAGGAAAATAGGTGAAATGGGGAATTAGGCAACTTGGGAAAATAGGTGAAATGGGAATTTAGACAAATTGGGAAAATAGGTGAAATGGGAATTTAGACAACTTGGGAAAATAGGTGAAATGGGAAAATAGGTGAAATGGGAATTAGGAAACTTGGGAAAATAGGTGAAATAGGAAACTTGTCCTTCTTCATGAGTTGGATCCCCCTTCCACCATTTTCTTGCTCTTCGCTTCTTCTACTTCTCCTTTTGTTTGAAATCGAGGTAACTTACCTTGTGCTTGGCTTCTGCATCTTGAAAAGCAACAAAAAAAGAAAAAAAGGGTGTATCAAAGTACCCCGCTACACCAGTTAGATGTTAAAAATGCATTTCTTAATGGGTGGATCTCTGAAGAGGTCTACATGGCTCAACCACCATGATATGAAGACAAAGACAAACCTGATTATGTATGTAAATTAAGGAAGGCACTGTATGGTTTAAAGCAAGTTCCTAGAGCTCGGAACCATAGTCTGTTCACATACTTGCAGGACCAAAGTTTTGTTATAAGCAAGGCAGATTCTTCATTGTTCATTAAGAAGACTAATTCATAGGTTATTTATCTATGTGTTTATGTGGATGACATTATCATTACAGGAAATTATGCCAATGGCATCAAGAAGATCAAAGCCGAGATGAAGGAGGAGGTCAAGATCAATGATCTTGGATTTCTTACATATTTACTTGGCTTAGGGATTGTGTATACAAATTTTGGTGTTTTAATTACTTAGAGGAATTACATCCATGATGTGCTAGTTAAGTTCAAAATGAAAAATGTAAAAATTGTAGGTACACCCATGGAATTGAACCACAAACTCAGTGCTCATGAAGGAGAGCTTCTTGAAGACATTACCGGTTATCAAAGGCTTGTTGGGAGTCTCAATTATGCAATCCTAACAAGAGTGGATATATGCTATGGGGTGAGTACATTTGTGAAGAGAGATGGTGGATGCAATCCAAAGATGAGTAGGTGCTGCTACAACCAGCTTCACACCAGCCAACTTAGACTTCAAAGTTGATTAGTAGACCCTTTGAGCTTCCTAAATCCACCAAAATATTAGCCAAGTACTTTGGAACATGTATCCCAAAAGTTTAAGTCAAGACAGACTAGTTGCGAAATGATTAGCTCCCAAAACTTGCTATTTTTGGACATACACCTGCTGGAAAAACTGAACAGTGCTCTCAACCTGGTAAGAATTAGATAAATTCCTTTTGGAAATAGCAAATAGACTTAGCAAGCTTCCCAATCCAAGTTAAAACACTTCAAATGATGGACTGAGCACTTAGAAGAAGATTCATCAATTTTTGGAACATGCCCACCATTCTCGGGACTCTGCAGAGATAGACCAGTGAGCAGTAAAATGCAGATATCTCACAAACTATAACTCCAATGCAGAAAGTAGACAGTAAGAGCTATTCAACGCACGTTAAAACACTGAAAAAGGTTTTGTAGAACTCGAGATATGACCTTCTGAAGTTACTGCTCTGAGTGAGTATAACAGAGAACAAAACAGAGAAGTAGATGATGATAAATGTATAGATTCACATATGATTACAACCACATTGGCAATGAATCTTTGCACAATGGGAGTAGAATGATAGACCTATGGAGTAAGCTCTTCAATCTCTACAAAATGACTTGAAGTGGTCATGTACAAGGCTTGCTAATCACCTCTTCCTTCTTGCTCTTTTTATAGCTATTCTTGGAGGGAGTTTTGAACTCGAATTCAAATGGCTCCACCTAAAAGTGATCCCCAAAGTTAGGAGATATTCCCTCACCTCAAAAATTCATGGTTTTAGGTAGTTAGAGCCATGAGTTTGCTTTTACATCATGGATGAGATAAGCCATCTTTTTCCTTTTTCCTTTTTTCAATTACAAGAGATAAAATGTACTCTTTTACAAGAGGTGTTCACATGACTACACATGTGACTTACAAATGATCATAATATCAAGCATATCAAGCATGTAGGCTTGGGTAAAATGCACCAACAGCTCCCCCTCAAGCCTAACATGCTTGGCCTCCAAATAAGTCTTCAATTGTCCTTGATTTCCTTGAAGCCAATCATCAACTTGAATCTACTTAACTTTGTACCATCAAGAGCTTTAGTCAACATGTCTGCACATTGCATATCTGTAGAGACATAGGATAGTTGAATATCCTTGCTCATTAGCTTCTCCCTTACATAATGGTAGTGGACTTCAATATGCTTGGTTCTAGCATGGTATACCGGATTAGCTGCAAGATGTAGTGAGCTTGTGTTGTCACCAAAAATGTGAGGTGTTGAAGAATGAAGTCCAAGATATGTGTACAAAGACTTTAACCACATGAGTTCTTGAGTTGCATTAGCCAAACCTCTATATTCGGCTTCAGTAGAAGATAATGCCACGGTTGGTTGCTTCTTCGATGACCAAGAAATGATTTTTGAACCTGCAAATGATATATACTCGGATGTGCTTCTTCTATCATCTTTAGATCCGGCCCAATCTGCATCTGAGTAGACCTTTAGCTCAATATCTGAAGTATATGAATAAAACGAACCTTCATTCATGGTCCCCTTTAGGTACTTGAGGACTCTCTTGGCCGCTTCTATATGTGGTCTTCTCGGCTTATGCATAAATTGACTCAATATGCTAACACTATAGCATATATCCACCCTTGTGAGTGTTGCATAGTTCAAACTTCCAACCAAGCTTTGATAGCTTGTGATGTCTTCAATTGGCTCTCCTTCATAAGCACTAAGCTTATGATTTTTCTCCATAGGTGTACCTGCACACTTGGTATTTTCCATCTTGAACTTGACGAGCATGTCATGCACATACTTCCTTTGTGTGATGTATATACCTAAATCTGTGTAGATTAACTCCAATCCAAGGAAATAAGTGAGTAGTCCGAGGTCACCTATTTTGAACTCCTCCTTCATTTGAGTCTTTACCTGTTTGATTCCTTCAAGATCATTGCCTGTGATAATAATATCATCAACATACACACATAAATAGATCACTTCAGATCCATTCCTCTTTATGAACAAAGAGGTATCCGCCTTGCTAGCTTTGAATCCTTGGTCCTACAAATAAGTCACCAATCTGAAATTCCAAGCTCTTGGAGCTTGCTTCAATCCATACAAAGCTAGTTAGGATAATGTGCATCCTCATATCCAGGAGGTTGTGCCATATACACTTCCTCATAAATCCATCCATTCAAGAAAGCATTCTTTACATCAAGTTGATAGAGATTCCAATTTCTAGATGCAGCAAGACTAATGAGAACCCTAATTGTAGGCATTTTTGCAACAGGAGAGAAAGTCTCCTCATAATCAATACCATGGGTTTGAGCAAACCCTTTAGCAACTAACCTTGCTTTCTGTCTATTTATACTTCCATCTGGATTCCTCTTGATTTTGTATATCCACCGAGATCCAATTACCTTCATAGATGGCTTGTTAGGTACAAGCTCCCAAGTGTCATTCTCCTTCAAGGCTTCCATTTCTTCATCCATTGCATCTCTCCAAGCTTTCTTGCTTTGTGCTTCTTCGAATGTGGTAGGTTCTTCATTGGTTGAATCCTTTGCAATGTAGATTGAGTGATTGCTGACCAAAGAAGTATCATAACCAAACCTCTCTGGTTTCTTCTTCTCCCTTGAAGACCTTCTAAGTGGTTGATGTGAGCTCTCGGATCCATATGTAGCATCCTGCATCTTTGCTTTGCCCTTGTTCTTCCATAGCTTTAGTCTTTCCAAGTCTTCTAGGTCAATCTCCGAATCACTTTCTTCAATTTGCTTTGGCTCTTTTGGTTGAAGTGATGGAAAATCTTCATCCAAGTCATTAGGTAGCTTCACTTTCCTATCATCATCAAACCATGATTTGTTTTCATCAAAAATTACATCTCTACTCACAGAAAATCCTTTATTGGTTGGATTGTACGGTCTATATCCTTTTTGGTTTTGGTCATAACCAATGAATACGCACTTCTCTGCCTTGGGATCCAATTTCCCTCTTACTTGAGAAGGAATGTGAGCATAGGCTAAGCATCCAAATATTTTGCAATGCTCTAGACTAGGTCTTCTTCCATTCCACACTTCATATGGAGTTGTTCCATCTAGTGACTTAGATGGAAGTCTATTTATGAGATATGTGGCTGTAGACACAGCCTCTGCCCATAGGTAGTTTGGAAATCCCTTTTCGTTGAGCATGGACCTTGCAGCTTCGACAATAGCTCTGTTCCTCCTCTCTGCTACACCATTGAGTTCGGGTGTATACCTTGTAGTGACTTCCCTTTTAATGCCTCTTTCATGCAAGAAGGCATCAAATTCAGAAGAGAAGTATTCTCCTCCACCATCTGATCTGAGTCTTTTCAAAGTCCTACCTGTTTGGTTTTCAACAAGAGCAATATACTTCTTAAAGCAATTAAACACTTCATCCTTGTGCTTCATGAAAAACAGAATGGTCCACCTGCTACAATCATCTATGAAAGGCACATAATATCTTGAGCCTGATATAGATGGCTCCTTACTTGGACCCCACACATCCGTGTGCACTAGATCCAAAGGATTTTGATACATATATCCTTTCTTATTGAAAGGTTGTCTATGAGCCTTGCCGAGTTGACAAGCTTCACACTTATAAATCATGTGTTGCCTTGTGATATTAGGCAAACCAAGAACACTTTGGTCTCTGCAAATTTGTTTGAGTGTCCTCTCACCAATGTGAGCAAGCCTTTTGTGCCATATCTCCAACTCAGTTAGAGTTTAAGATCCATAGCTAAACAAAGCTATGTT
Source organism: Ceratopteris richardii (assembly GCA_020310875.1). NCBI lineage: Eukaryota > Viridiplantae > Streptophyta > Polypodiopsida > Polypodiales > Pteridaceae > Ceratopteris > Ceratopteris richardii. The sequence goes on from CM035443.1 coordinate 87,694,905, forward strand.
CTTTGTATCTTCCACTTCAAAAGTGAAAAGCCTTCCTGTCTTTTCTCCTTTGGCAATCCTTCTAAAGCCTTGCCTTGGGTCTTCAACATATGCTCCAAATCGATTGAATCTAACCTGCAATCCTTTTTCAACAATCTGTCCAACACTTATTAAATTTTTGGTAATTGTAGGGACATACAAGACTTTGCTTAAGAGGTTCATATTCCCATCTGATGTCTTCACATTACCTATCTTCTCCACTGAGTGCTTTGTGTCATCTCCTGTCTGCACTTCATGCTTGTTATGAGGATCTTCCAAATCAGAAAGTAAAGCCACATTTCCTGCTACATGGTTTGAGCATCCCGAATCAATGTAAAATATGTGATCATCATCCTTATCCTTCTTCACTGATAGATTCATAATCAATAATGAATCTTCTTGACTTTGGTCCTCTGCATAGTTATTGTAATCTCTTCTTCCTCTATGGCCACTTTGATAGTTGTTGTTGTTGTTGTAATTGTTGTTGTAGTAGTTGTTGTAGCCTCCATTGTACCTGCCTCTATTTGATCCATAGCCACCTCTATTGAATCCTCTTCCTCTTGAGTTCCTCGGGTTCCTGAAACATTCTTCAGTAGTATGATTAGATAAGCCACATATATTGCAAGGTTGAGATGATTGGAATCTCCTCCTACCTTGCTTTCCACTTCTGCCTCTTCCTCTAGCTCTTCCTCTACCTGCAAAGTTTTCTTGGAAAGAGCTACCTTCATCTTCATTCTTCCTATTCTTTGACTTGTCCTTGACCTTAGCTTTATCAGAATATAAGGCAGAAGTTTGATTACCTCTTGAGGACTCACCACCTTTGTTAATCTTTGCTTCATGAGTGAAGAGTTGGCCCATGAGTGTGTTGAGGTCGAGTACATGCATATCCATGTATAAATCCATGGCTGTTGTGAATGACTCCCACTTGTCGTCTGCTTTGATTCCATTTATGATTTGTCTAATGATTTGCTCCTCTTCAATTACCTCTCCAATGCTTCCAAGTTGGTCGGAAATCTCCTTCATCTTTGTGACATAATCAGTCACATTTTGCTTCGGGCTTTTCTTCATTGTTGTGAACTCCATCCACAATTGGTTCTTCCTTTCTCGAGTGTTGGAAGAGAAGAAAGAGGCAAGTGCATTCCAGGTCTCTCTTGATGTCTTGCATCCCTTGACATGAGGTAAAAGAAAATCAAAGATTGAGTTTAGAATATAGGACCTTGCAAGTGCATCCTTCGAACACCAATTTGAAAGTCCTTCCACTTCTTCATGTGATGGTTGCCCTTTGTTCCTCATGGTTGGCATTGCTTCATCTCTGGATATGAATCCATATAGATTCCTCCCTTGAAGGTAAGCCTCCATACCTAGAGACCATGCCGGGTAGTTGTTTCGATCCAATTTGTCAATTGTTGATGGAAATCCATCTCCCATGTTGCTTGACTATGCTCTGATACCACTGTGAAGAGAGATGGTGGATGCAATCCAAAGATGAGTAGGTGCTGCTACAACCAGCTTCACACCAGCCAACTGAGACTTCAGAGTTGATTATTAGACCCTTTGAGCTTCCTAAATCCACCAAAATATCAGCCAAGTACTTTGGAACATGTATCCCAAAAGTTTAAGTCAAGACAGACTAGTTGCGAAATGACTAGCTCCCAAAACTTGTTATTTTTGGACATACACCTGCTGGAAAAATTGAACAGTGCTCTCAACCATGTAAGAATTAGATAAATTCCTTTTGGGAATAGCAAATAGACTTAGCAAACTTCCCAATCCAAGTTAAAACACTTCAAATGATGGACTCAGCACTGAGAAGAAGATTCATCAATTTCTGGAACATGCCCACCATTCTCAGGACTCTGCAGAGATAGACCAATGAGCAGTAAAATGCAGATATCTCACAAATTGTAACTCCAATCCAGAAAATAGACAGTAAGAGCTATTCAACGCACATTAAAACACTGAAAAAGGTTTCGTAGAACTCGAGATATGACCTTTTGAAGTTACTACTCTGAGTGAGTATAACAGAGAACAAAACAAAGAAGTAGATGATGATAAATGTATAGATTCACATATGATTACAACCACATTGGCAATGAATCTTTGCACAATGGGAGTAGAATGATAGAGCTATGGAGTAAGCTCTTCAATCTCTACAAAATGACATGAAGTGGTCACGTACAAGGCTTGCTAATCGGCTCTTCCTTCTTGCTCTTTTTGTAGCTATTCTTGGAGGGAGTTTTGAATTCGAATTCAAATGGCTCCACCTAAAAGTGATCCCCAAAGTTAGGAGATATTCCCTCAGCTCAAAAATTCGTGGTTTTAGGTAGTTAGAGCCACGAGTTTGCTTTTACATCATGGATGAGATAAGCCATCTTTTTCCTTTTTCCTTTTTTCAATTACAAGAGATAAAATGTACTCTTTTACAAGAGGTGTTCACATGACTACACATGTGACTTACAAATGATCATAATATCAAGCATATCAAGCATGTAGGCTTGGGTAAAATGCACCAACAACATTGAGTCAATTCATGCATACACCAAGAAAACCTCACTTGGAAGTTGCCAAAAGGATCTTAAAGTACTTGAAGGGTACCATAAATGAAGGACTATTTTATCCATTCACATCTAACTTGGATATCAAGTTATACTCTGATGCAGATTGGGTTGGCTCAAAAGATGATAGATGGAGCACTTCTGGCTACCTATCTTTTGCAGGATCTAAATTAATTTCATGGTCATCCAAGAAACAACCAACTGTGGCATTGTCATCAACTAAAACTGAATATAGAGGCCTAGCAAATGCAACACAAGAGGCAATGTGGTTAAAGCTACTCTACTCAAATTTGGGGATACGTACATACACTCCAATGATCTTTGGAGATAATACTAGCTTATTTCATTTGGCTGCTAATCCTGTATATCATGCAAGGACTCAGCACATTGAAGCGCATTGTCCTATATATCAACCAACTTGCAATTTGCAGATATGCTAACCAAATCTTTGAGTGGAACTAAATTAAACAGGTTCAAGATGATGATTCGATTGTAGGAGATTAAAGAGAATTGAAGCCAAAGCATACACTCCAATGATCTTTGGAGATAATACTAGCTCATTTCATTTGGCTGCTAATCCTGTATATCATGCAAGGACTCAGCACATTGAAGCGCATTGTCCTATATATCAACCAACTTGCAATTTGCAAATATGCTAACCAAATCTTTGAGTGGAACTAAATTAAACAGGTTCAAGATGATGATTCGATTGTAGGAGATTAAAGAGAATTGAAGCCAAAGCATATTAGGCTTGAGGGAGAGTTGTTGGTGCAATTACTCCAAGGCTAAATGCTTGATCACTTATCCCAAGGTTCATATGTGCATTCATGTATCAGCACATGAATGATCTCTTTCAAAAGATTGATTTTTACTCCTTGTAAAAGCGCATATATGGAATCACTTCAATCATGAGTTCTGAGGAGAATCTTTCCACGACTTATTTGGTGAGGACTTATAGAAAATGAAGTCCTAAAAATTTGGGATACTTTTTGGGTAAAGATTTGAATTCAAATTTGGATCTTGGCTCCAACAAAAAGGCTATAAAAAGAGGACTACCTAGTCGCATGAAGAGGAGACAAATATAATAGAGATTTCAGTGGGATTTCATATGGATATTGAGCTCACACTATATCTCTACCATTTCCCTCAAATTGTGAAATCATTCATTGCCAATGTTAATGTAATTTATGTGCATTAATACATATAGCTTTCTCATATCTCATATCTTCTACTCTGTCATGTATCACTTTGAACAATGAACTTCATGGATCCATTTCTCAGTGTATACTTGATCAATTTCAGTGATTTAAGTTAGGATAGATTCATTCGACTATCTATTTTCTTGATACAAATTTTCTTAATTATTACCTCAGACAATCTCGAATTATGTGCAAAACATTACCCTCTGGTTTGCATACTATCAACACCCAAAACTGTCGAGATGCATCTCTAACTTGCTAAGCATCATTCTCTGAGCATGGTCTATCATTTCATGTGAAATAACTTGAAAACCTTAGCTACCCAACTTAATTAGATATTCCCAAAAGGATTTTGTTCAATTATTAGTAAAGGAGTGTTGTTTTTTTCTCTGAACAGGTGTAGTGAACAAAATAGAAAGTTTTTGGTTCACAATGAAACTCCAACTTATCTGTTTTGATCCAATGATTTGAGGATCATCTTCCAAAGCACCTAGGTGATTATTTGTGCTTCTTGGAAATCTCAAGAGGTTTACTTTGCACTCCTCAACTCAGTTTTGGCTGGTGTGAAGCAAGAATTTGTAGCACCATCTCATCTCTAGAAGGTTTCCACCATATCCTCCAACATGAGTTTCATTGTGAATAAAAAAAACTTGCTATTTTGGTCACTACACCTACTCAGAGAAATGAACAGTTCTCTTTCTCTGCTAACAATTAAACAAAATCCGTTTGGGAATATCTAATTAACTTGGGTAGCTAAATTTTGCAAGTTATTTCACTTGAAATGATAAACTATGCTCAGAGAATGATGCTTGGCACATCAAAGATGCATCTCGACATTTTAGGGAGTTAATAGTATACAAACCAGAGGGAAATGTTTTGCACATAACTCAAGAATTATTGAGCCAATTGAAATGAAACTTTGTAACAACAAAAAAGATGGTCTAATTAATCTATACCAACTTAAATCATAGCAAATGATCAAGTACATGCTGAGAAATGGATAAGAGAAGTTCACTAATTTGAGTGATACATGACAGAGTAGAAGAGATGGGATATGAGAAAACTACATGTACCAATGCACATAAATTACATTGAAATTAGGTATGAATGATTGCACAATGTGAGGGAAATGGTAGAGCTATAGTGTGAGCTCAATGTCCACTGTAAATCCATCTGAGTATCTCTCCAAATAAAGAGGAGTAAGATGAAGAAAAGAGGATCCAATTCATTAGTTCATCAAGGAGAGAGGAATCAACGAACTCCCAATTTCCTAAATTTTCTAATTTCCTAATTTGCCTAATTTCCCATTTCACTAATTTTCTAAGTTATCTAATTCCTTAAGTTGACTAATCTTCCATTTCCTAAATAAGCCAATTCCTCCTAAAATTTGTTTAAATTTCAAAGTCATCTATTTTTTTTAGATGCCTATTTTTTTTAAGCACTTTAGTGTCCAAGTTGACCATTTTTAGGAGTCTCATTCTAAAACCTCTCCTTGTTTACAAATGTAGTTGACTTACTTCAAAATTTGCCCATTTTTTGTAAAGTATTCTATTTTTGAGAAAATGGTCTACTGTTTTTAGACTTAAATTTGGTCTACTTTTTTACGTGAAAAAAACGACTAATTTCAGAGGACTTCCATGGACTAAATTTTCAGCCACTTACACTTGGAGAACTCATGGACGGTGGATGGCGCCAAATGGAGGAGGGACTAACCAAGTGCCAAAATTTGAAAGATAGTGATGGAGCACGAAAAGTGGACCAAGAAGGAAGTTTCCAGAGTGCCAAAATTGTAAGCGAGCCTGCAATGGGAAGAAACTAATTTTATCCCTTTTGCTACCCTTCAACACCAATCTAACAACTTACTTTCTTTCCAGGCACTATTGGGGATCGTGGGCAATGGGATCAGGCTTTCCTTCCAAGAGGTCATGGAGGGGGTCTCCCTTCTTGAGTCACTTTGGAAGGGTCGGATTTTTCTCATTCCTAAGGATGGAGGGAAACTCGATGTATCAAGTACTAGTGTCCAATCACGATTCTCAACTCAGCCTAGAAAATTATTGTGAAGGTCTTGAGTTTGAGATTGATGCCACTTCTTGAGATGTTTATTCATCCGACACAAACGGGGTTTGTCACGGGTCATAGTATCCTTCACAACAACTTCACTTTCTGGGAGACTGTTTCCTTGGCTAGGATGCATGATGAGACACTTGCAATTCTGTTGTTGGACTTTGAGAAAGCCTATGATTGAATCGAATTGACTGGGCTTTTGTGGAGGACACTATGCTTTGTATGGGCTCATTGGGTCAGAGCTATTACTTCTCTTTACCATTCAGTCCCTAGCCAGGTGTTCTTGTGGCAGGGGATCCAAGGGAGAGATTCAACATTTCGAGATCAGCTAGACATGGCTATCCTTTGGTTCTCACCATGTTCCTCCTTTGTTGAGGCTATGAGTTCCTTTTTGTTTGCTCAGGACACTAGGTTGCTAGGCATCAGACTCTCTTTTACATAGCAAGCTTTGTTGAATGCTAAGTATGCTAATGATATTATCGTTTACTTGCATAGTCATGAGGCCAATATGTCCAGATTCTAGGATGCTTTGGATAGGTTTTGTAATGCTTCAAGTGCCAAAATCGATTGGCACAAATCCTATGGGTTTTGGATTGGCCAAGATTTTCTCTTTATGTGGCTCCCGTGTGCCAAGTTTCATTGGATTACTCGTAGCACTACGGTGTGCTACCTAAGGTGCCATATTGGTTTAAAGTTCTCAGTTGGACAACAGATCTTGCCCTTCCTCTTGACTATTAGGAGGAAGTTGATGCATGAAGCACTACACTCTTGTCCTTAGCTGGGAGGGTTGTGGTGGCTAATCAGGTACTTCTGGCCACAATGTGGTATGTCACCTCCTATTGGATATTCTTTAGCTGATTAGTCAGATTCAATGGATCGTCAAGAACTTCTTATGGTCTGGGAAGGATGGTAGCCCCGTTCTAGCTAAGGTTGATTGGTCGGTCATCAACCTTCCCATAGAGCATGGTGGCCTTCATATTATTGACCCTACTTGCCAGAGCAAAGTCGTGTTGGGAAAGTTTGTTGTTCCTAGCTTGCTTCTTGGTCTGGAGCCTTGGAAGGATTGAGGATTGTTTTGCTTGTAGTATCTTGAGATCTTGGGAGTAGTTGCATCCTGCTCTTATCTAACTCTCTTCCTCTTGCATTGAGGAGAAGCTCTCTCAGCCTATGACCTAGAATCCTCTTCTTCTTATAGAGAGAGGATTCATGATTGGCTCCTGTCTTCATGTTTCTTGAGGTGAGTTTGGGTGTAGTGTAGCCAATAGGCTCTAGTTTAGAGGGCTTAAAAAGGTACAATAGTAGGATCGAATATGAAATACTTGTTGGTCGCCACTGACCACACCACCAAATGGGCAGAGGTTTTGGAAACAAAAGATTTCACTTCTCATACGGTATCCACTTTCTTGTATGAAAATATTTTTTGTAGGTACTGTTGTCCAATTGAAGTTACCAGTGACCAAGGATCTCACTTCATCAACAAAAGAAGCACAAAAGATTGCACTTCTCACACAGTATCCACTTTCTTGTATGAAAATATTTTCTATAGGTATGGTTGTCCAATTGAAGTTACCAGTGACCAAGGATCTCATTTCCTAACTGAAATATTTATGAAGTACAAAATTTTCCACAAAAAGTCATGTGCATATTACCCATGAGCCAATTGTCAAGCAAAAAGCACCAACAAGGTACTCATCTCTCTCTTAAGGAAAATGTGCTATCTCCATCCCTTGACATGGGGCACTACCTACCTAGGTGTGGTATGGGCACACAAGATGACATTCAAGGAAACCACGAAACATACTCCCTTCCAATTAGTATATGGTCTTGAAGTAGTAGCTCCATTAGAATTTCTAAAAGGATTAAGCAGAGGGATTCAATTCTCAAGAAAGAGCAGATGAAGTGGAAAGCATGGCATGATAGAAATCTATGGAAGATGGAAATCAAGGAAGGATTGTTGGTCCTACTATATCAACCAAGCTTGTACAACAAGAAGGAAAAGAAGTTATCCATAGGATGGACAAGTCCTTACCAGGTAAAAGAGATCCTTCCTCAAGGCTCGGTACGCCTCTCCACTCTTGAAGGGACCCAAACCCCCCTAGTAAATTGGTCTCATCTCAAACCTTACTAACCTTCCCACAAAACCTGTTGAAGACAAATTGGATCACCACTGTACATAATGTAGTACTATTATACCCAACTATCTTGATGGGAATAAGTAGACTATGTCTTACCATTCAAAAACAAAGAAAAACACCAAAAAAAAAAGGACCAAAGAAAGTTGTCTAAATTTTTTACTCTAAAAACCCACGTAAAAGTCAATTTTTTCTTGGTCTAAATTCTCTAGTCTAAACTTTTTAGTCTATTTGTTTTTAGTCAAATTTTTTTAGTCTAAATTTGTTTTAGTCAATTTTAGTTTTTATAGTCTATTTTTTTAAAGTCAATTTTTCTTAGTCTAGATTTGTTTTAGTCAATTTTGGTTTTTAGGTTAATTTTTAGTCAAATTTTGTTAGTCTAAATTTTTCTTAGTCGATTTTGGTTTTTAGGCAATTTGTTTTTAGTCAAAATTTTTTAGTCTAAATTTTTTGATTCGTTTTGGTTTTTAGTCTATTGTTTTTAAGGTCTAATTCGTTTAGTCTAAAGTTTTTGGCCGATTTCTTTTTAGTCTAAATCTTTTTAGGCAAATTTTAAAGTTGATTTTTTAAAGTCCATTTTTTTTAGATAAGCGTGACCCGATTAAGAGATTGAGTTGATTTTGGTAGATAGGAGTCGATTTTTTCAAAGAGACCATTTTTCTTAGTCAATTATTAAAAAGACTATTTTGGTTTAGGCTGTTTATAGTAGAACTATGTTGAGTCAATTTCTATTCAGGTGCTTCGACTTTTTTATAACCATTTAATCAATTGCATAAATAGGTCAATTTTAAACCAATCCATAGTCCTTCTAGTCGACTTCAGCTGCAATGGAAGACTTCACCCGTGCAACATCCTCCTCAAGAGCTTTGAGTTTTGCAATCGTATGCTATGGAGATAGTTTTACACATTAATTCATGGCTTTTCCAAGTGGCTTTTGTAGTTGTCGGTGAGTTGTGTCTAAGAAATGGTCAACTTTCAATTGAATAGGTTAATTTCTCCATATCGATTTTAAGTTTTCTCAAATTCTTCTCTTAAAGAAGTGGACAACCTCACATCATCTAAAGGATAAGAATTCAAGAAGTAAGATATGGGTAGCTAGCCATTAATAGCAAAAATGTTAGAATCATCTTCCAAGAATTCCATGAGCAACAATAATTATGATTCTCATGATGAATTATATTAGCACGGTTCAAGTTCAACCCAATCAACAAGCAAAGGGGGCGATTCACTCACATTGATTGCCCATGATTCTCTTCCACCTGCATCATTGGAAGAGGTCTTCACAGAGGACAAGTTGCATACGATGCACCTCATGGAGATTTCCAATGTGCCACTTACCAAGCATATTGCAATAGACGAGATAATTGATTTCTTTGAGTCCTTTCCTCACTCTAATAAGAAAATGGTGAACAAAGTTGTGGGGATGAAAGAGTGAGAGCGGCTCAAACCAAGGAGATCATACTCAGGTGTCGAAGCTAGCAAGGTATGTGAGGAATGTGTGAAGTTGTTCACTACCAACGACCTCTCGAAAATATATTATCATCTTTTATGTGCATGCAAGTATTTTACCTCTTAAGGAGCATCAAGTCCAAGTTCCCATTCAACAACATGGGTGCTTACGATGCACTTTTATGTCTTGCTTGGGTGCATCCATATCCCTTCTATCATCGAATATGGACGTCCATCATGGAAAAAAAGAAAGGGCATCTGGTACAGGTACAAAAAGATGCAAATAAATTTCATGTATACTCTTTGATAATACTCTTGTGGCTAAAGAGCTTACCTTCAACCCCCACCTTCCTCGAAACGAAAGCCATCCACTCCTGTGAGAAAGAAACTTCCAGTGAAAAGGGCACGAGTAAAAGGTGACTCATTACAGGACATACTAGCTCTTCCGATTGGCAATCATGGTTATGCAGTAGCAAAAGGTATTGATCCCCCTTCATCTTTGCATACATATGCATAGAAAAGAGCTCCTAATCCTTAGATCCACACACACCATAGTACTTCATATAGTCCACCCACACCACCACCATCTCCTCGTATTATTTACACTCCACATGCATCACCTCCTGTGCAAATTCCTTCACCACTTATGTCACCTTCCCTTCCAACTCAGCATACACCTACACATGTCTCACCTATTCCCATACCTCCTCCTATGCAATCACCAATCTCACCTACCCCCACCATCTTAGTTACCCCATCATGCTCACATATGCACTCCACATACACCCAACCCATGCATTCTAGCACACCTCCACTTGGACCTTGTTCTTCCACTTATGCACTCCCCGCATTAGAAAACATCCACATAGTGAATATTCATGCAAGAAACACATTAGAATCTCTCTTGCAACTCAATGACTACCAAAAAGAGATCTCTTCATTCATGGGAGTGGCAAACCAACAAATACTTCAACTTCACAGAAGGATCCTAGACTTAGAAGAACACAACAAGCAACTAGAGCAGAATAACCAGGAACTCAAAGAGGAGAATGAGAAGTTACGGAAAGAAGCAATGTTCTACAAAGAAATCCATAACAAAGCAAAAAATCTCTTTATGGCATCCCAAAATGCAACCTAGTTGGTAATGATGGTGGATAGCATTAGATGTTTCTTTCTACTTTGTATTGGAAATCTTTTGTTCTACTCACTTCCTCTTGTAAGAAGCATGTGTCTCATTTTACTTGTAAATATCTCCATTTTTCCATATTATCTTTCACTTATATTATTTCTCAAAAGAAAAAGGGAAGGAAAAGAAAAGGAAGAAAACAAATGAAGAAAGAAACAAGAAAAAGAAAAAAAAGGGAAGGAGAAGAAGAAGGGGGAAAAAAGAGAAAGAAAGAGAGAGAAAAGGAAGAGAAAGAAGAACAAGAGTATTATTTTTCTCCCAGGATGGAGGATGTCTAACTGGTGGGCAACCTGTAGCGGGGTACTTTGATATACCCTTAAAATAATGTATTTTATGTTTTGCTTTTCAAGATGCAAAAGCCAACTATAAGAAAAGCTACTTCGATTTCAAGCAAGAGGAGAAGTAGAAGAAGCAAAGAACAATAAAATGAAGAAGAAAGGATCCAGCTCAAGAGGCAGAATTCCCAATCTCCTAAGTCACATAATTTCCTGCTTCATCAATTTCCCATTTCACCAATTTCCTAAGTTGCCTAATGTCCAAGTTGAAAATTTCCCATCTCACCAATTTCCCAAGTTGCCTAATTTCCCATTTCACCTAGGAACTTGCCTATTTTTCCATTTCACCAATTTCCGAAGTTGCCTAATTTTCCAGTTCACCAATTCTCTAAGTAGTCTAAATTCCTACAGGAAAAGTGGACCGAGAAGGAATTTCCAGAGTACCAAAATTGCCAGTAAGCCTGCCAAATAAGAAACTAATTTTGTCCCTTTTGCTACCCGTCACTTCCAAAAAAAAGCTATATAAGGAGACCTTGTATCAAAGAAGAGCAAGCTCAGAGGGAGAGAGACTCGTGGAAGGATTGCACAACTAAAGCATTGCCTTCCTTTTGTGTGTATAGAGCTCTTTGTTTACCACTAGTGCTTCACTTGGTAGAATTGGAATCAACTAGCTTGACACTGTGGGTGAGTAGTGGGGAGGCAGTGATTGGCCATTCTTCTCTTGAGTAGTTAGTTGGATGACTAGAATTTTGAGAATGTATATTTAGAGAATTGAAGTTCAAAAATTAGAGTGAAGGTGTATGCTTATGTCTTCTACTGATCGCCTAGAGTTTGTATAATCCTCTTTTTGATCCTTTCATACTCATAATTTCAACTTCTTCTCTCATTTCAGTATGTGTCATTGTATGTGCTATTTTTTCCCCTATTAAGTCCTCAAATTGCAACCCATAGTGCATATTGCACTTAAGAGGACACACCACATTGAGCATATAGATCAAGAAATTGATCTACAATGAGCATGAGACTTTTCCTTAGAGCTTAACAGTTAATGGTGGATAATGTACCGATCCAAAACAAAAGACAATCATCAAAATTTATTGGCTTATTTGATGTGGCAGAATTATGTAGCTCTCAAATTTTCTAACCATCAGGTTGATCGCATGCCACTAAATTTTATAAATTAAAAAAAAAATAAAAAATAAAAAATAATTTCATCTCATTCAGAAGTGGAACTTCATGATAATATATAGCCACATGAATTCATGTCATAAACATCACAAGGATTCTCTCCTCATATTCGAACTCCTATACATGCCACACTCAGGTGCATAAAGGATAGCCTTCAGGACTCGAGAGCAAAATTTAGGACAAAAAAAGGTCAACATTTCCTTTGCATTGCACAAGCACTATGACAAACACATATCTGTTCAGAGATTGTTTCTTGCTTTACACCGAAGAGAAGCACAAATATTGGAATCTATCATAAAAGAACCTAGAGTTTTCCATTTCAAAGAGGCCATGGTCTAGAAAATTTGCAGTAGAATAGAAGCATTGGAGAGGAGTTACGTAGTTGTTGGGATATATGGATGGACACTCCAAGAAATGAGTAGGTACTGCCAAATCCTGCTTTGTACCAGCCCCTTGTAGCTTCAGAGCTGAGTTAAGAGCTCTCTTATCCTTCCAATGAATAAGTGCCTGTGTACTTTGGAAATGATGTGAGAAAAGATTTAACCAAATTAGACTACTTCCAAGTTGAAGGATCAATGAAAACTTTCTATTTTTGATCACACACCTACTGCTTATTATGCTCAGTGCTTCCAGTATAGTAGGAATTAGAAAAGTTCCTTCTAGAGGTATTTAATTAGCTTATTAAGCTAATGATTCCAAGTGGAATCACTTAAAATGATGTACTATACAAAGAGAAATCAATTTAACAATTGAATCATTACCCCCGATTTTTTAGGACCTCTACAGAGTTTGACCAGTGAGTGATTCGACACGCTTTTCTCCAATCTTTTCAGCCTAGTAACTTAACTTGTAAGGCACGCAGTGGCAGCTACCCTTGCTCAACTCCACCTGTTGTAGTCAAGTGCTCGACCCACTCCTCCTTCAAAGCTCCCAATTCTATGCTTCATTCTTCCATCCACCCCTGGAAGAAGCAGAATGGACTCCCTCCTCTACACACTATGTAGGGGTCTTGTGTCTTTCTCCTCTATCTATCTATGAGCTTCCTTCTTTGATGGAGAGGTCTTCTTATATAGTTTTCTCGTGGGATTGGTATGAGTGAAGGGTAGCAAAACGGGACAAAATTAGTTCCTTCCTTTGTGGCTCACTAATAATTTTGAAACTTTGGAAACTTCCTTCTTGGTCCACTTTTCTTGCTCCATCACTATCTTCCAAATTCTGGTATTTGGCACCGTCCATGAGTCCTCTGCATGCAAGTGGCTGAAAATTTATTCCATGTGGAGAGTTTGGGAGATTTAGTCACTTTTTTAAGTGAAATAGTAGACTAAATCAGAAGTAGAACATTTAAAAAAAATAGACTACTTTACAAAAACGGGCAACTTTTGAAATAAGTAGACCAAATTTATAAAAATGGGCAACTTTGGAGCAAGTCGACTAAATTCATAAAAATAGGCAGGTTTTTGAGTAAGTCGACTAAGTTTATAAAAATGATCAAATTTTGAGTTTATAAAAATGGTCAAATTTTGAAATAGGTCAGTTGAATTTAATCAACTTGGGAAAATTGGTGATTTGGAAAATAGGCCGACTTGGAAAAATAGAAAACTTTGGAAAATGGGTAATTTGGAAAATAGGCCAACTTAGAAAAATAGAAAACTTTAGTCAACTTGGGAAATTAGTCATCTGAAAGAGTAGGAAACATGTTTAATTTGGAAAATGGGAAACTTGAACAAATAGGCAAATTGAGAAATTGCTCATCTTGGGAAATGGATCACTAGAGAAAGTAGGCAACTTGAGAAATTTGTGCAACTTGAAAAATGGGCAACTTGCAAAAGTTGTTGATTCCTCCCTTCTTGATGAGTTGGATCCTCTTTGTTTTCTCCATCTTAGTCCCATTTACTTCTTTTGATCTCGCTAAACATTAAGATAACTCCTTGCCTCCTTTCCTTCCATCCTATAAAAAGTAAAAAGAAAAAACATAGCATACATTGTTCAGGGTACTTATCAGAGTACCTCTCTACATCTTTGCAATGATGCTTCATCTCATCACTACTTCTAGTTGTGCACTCGAAAAGGCCCCTTCCTTCATTCACTAGCCACTAAACAACGAGAACAAAGCAAACCCCGTACTCTTGAGCATGCAATCCAAGCACCCTCGAGAATGAGCTACACCTTGTTTTCCCCAAATTCGACGGCCCTTCATCTCGAGGGGATCAATTTTTTTTTGATCATGCTATGAAGATAGAAGAACAAAAAGCAACACCCCTCGGATGAGGGCCGCTTTGGTGTAGCAGACCTGTGAAAAATGAGGCTTCAAAAAAACGGCCTTTACCCCACTTCCTAGTGACCAAATTAATTTTTTTCAAGCTTGAAAGTCAAACACTTTGTGAGCCTCTTGATGAGAGATGACGTGACATATTCCTTCCACACAACATAGATAAGAAAGGTTGTGCAATGATGAACTTGAAGAACATGTTAAAGAAAATTGTCACACTATGGCCTGCTGAACGGATTTCTTGTGAGAGAATCTCACTAGGGATCAGCCATTTGAGTGGATCAACTAATATTCCAAATCCAACCACAAAGACACATACCATCACCAATTCTATGGCACTATACGTCGATGCAATGGTACAATTTGAACATATATATTTTTTGAATATCATCAATGGGACCCATGATTAGTTCACCCTCCTTCCCAATATCCAAACACTTGATGTTGAGTCGCTCCATGTTGCAACATCACACCTGGGTGATTCATCAAAAATACATAATGCATAATTTGCATCTCCTCCTGGTTTTTACTCATTGTAGCCTATGGTCCATGTGTTCCATGCCACTACATCTCTTTTCTGTACAAAACACCTGAATTCAAACATAAATTCCACCAAGAGGAAGCATGTCAATGCAAAAGAAAAAAAAAATCATTTTGCTCGCTAACATACTCCCCTTCAGTGATCTACGAAGTCATCCTCGAAGAGAGATCCATCTTGCAAATATAGCTTGGACAACCACAAAACACATCAGTAATATAATATTTTCCTTGTGCATACCATTCCATCAAAGTCACCATTCCTCAATTCACATGCACTTGTTTAAGAGATTAGATTTCGATTATAAAGACATCACCAATGAATGCATACAAATCATTTATCCATGAAACCATCTACTAGCAAGAACATACATCAAGTTCTCTTTTCATGTGCTTTCCCACACTTATTCATATATCACTTTCACCACTATAAGCATGGTTCCAACCAAAATAACACATTCATACCTTTTCATGCCTTGACCTACTATGTGCTTTCTTTTGATCTTTACAAATCCATTTTGTCATTGCAAGAAAACAAAAAAATGGAAAATATCAAAATGAACAATGCCAAACTAAAATGAAATTGAATAGGAGATGCAAAATACCTAGAATGCATACCCATTTATTGCTTCTACTATCCACTATGTATAGATAACCTATGGCTAGACACTCCCTAGGAATACCCATCATCGTCCTATGGAAGTCATCGAAATACGAGTACAAGTCAAGTCCTATATGAAAACCCTAGAATAATACATATACTACGACAACCTGTAGACAAAGCATATGAGTTCATAAAGCAATATCTGCCCTACCACCTTGCTAAGGTCTCATCATATATGAATATATATAATATTTGTGCCCTTGTGAGTGTTGGTTCAGAGTGTGTCGATCTATCGCAAGCTACATATCCCCAAACAAACCACACCTTTCTGTCACATTTCCTTCGAGATTATCATCAGCCTCTCTCTCTCTCTCTCTCTCTCCCTCCCTCCCTCCCTCCCTCCCTCAAGAGTGGGAAATACTTTCATATATAATTTTTCTTTGTATTTACACGTTGGCCTACATTGCAACTGGATGTGACTCGTGGCGTCAACCACCCAACCGAGTTGATTCCACCCATCTATCAACACAACGTAGCGCACAACACACAAACACAGACACAAGATAGACACAACATATAGAAGCTAGCCCATAGCAAAGCTGGATGCGGCTCATGGTCTTGACCACCCTGCCAATATAACTCTACCTACCTATCAACCCGCTATGGTGCATAGCTAGAACACAAACACACCACATTCCAAGCCTATGGTGAAACTAGCTATAGCTCGTGGTCCCAACCACCTAGCTAGGATGATCCCACTAGCCTACTAGCCCACCATTAACGCATTGGCACACGCACATAAAGCACAATTGTTTTCTTTCTTTCTTTCTTTTTTTTTTAACTTAATAAATATTTTTCTTATCCTAAGAATTAGAGAGAGAGAGAGAGAAAGGTTCTTACCCCACCTTTCCCACACATACACACCTACATATATTCATTGATATTTTGATGGATCAAACTTCTCCCTACCCCAATCTCTCAGTCGTGAATCCTACATATGCATAATGGATTTGACTTTTTACTAGGTAAATACAAACAGCTACCCCTCAGTCCTTCATATACCTATCCTTGGGTGATCATAGGGTGTATGTATCCTAGATGTCTCATATAGCCTCTCCTCATGCTCGTGTTATGAGAACCCTCCTAGGGCGAGTCAGACTCAGCTTCAGGAATCCCATCATCACTACCTATTGTCAGGAGGTCTACCCAAGCCCAAGTGATATCATTCTCCTCCTTAGGTATTTCTTGTGAGGAGTCAAAATAATAATATCTCCCCTCTGTACATCCTATGCTTTCAAACAAATATCTCTCGAACCATGGAACCTGAAAGCTAATATCTAAGTCTTGGTTTAGAAAACATACCAGCCAATGAGCCTCTTCTACATCATATTCTGTCTCCAACTTCTCAACATCTATGTCCTTATTAGCTAGCGTGTGGTCCAAAAAGTATACCACGAGACTGTAAAAGTACATTTGGGTTATGTGATCTGCTATCTGTCACCTAATTTCTAATAATCTTGCATGTCAACAAATTTGATTGATTGATTTATTTATTTTTTGAGGAGAAATACTAATTAAAAAGAAAAACAAGGAAGGTATATATACATGTATACAAATTTTCCTCCTCAAGTCAAATTCCTTCAATTCCTACTAATTGCTCGATTTTCACTCTCATCTCCTAATTAAAATATGGTTTGACACGAAGCCGATTGACTTTAACTAGAGTGTATCCTCTGTCTATGTCTTGTATTTGCAATGAGCCATTTGGATTCACTTCCACTTCCTTTAATGGACCCACCTACCTAGTCTGCAATTTTCTGAGAAACTTGTAATATTTACTATCATAAACAAACACTAGATCACCTTCCCTTATTGCATACATTCTAACTTTTTATCATGCTTGTCCTTTCATCTTTTTTCAATGGCCCCAAAGCTTTGTTGCACTAGAACTCTTTTCTCCTCTAACTTGACCAATTGAGTGTATCTTTCTTTCAATGATTCCTTCTCTCCTAATCTAGCTTCAATGGCTACCCTTAGCATCAAAACTTCTTTTTCAATTGGGAAAATGGCTTCTTTCTCATAGACTAGTTTAAATGGAGTGCATTTAGTTTTTACTCGATAAGATGTTTGATATGTCCACAAGGCTTTTGGAAGCCGTTCATCTCAGTCTCTTCTATGAGCTGCCATTGTCTTTTTCAAGATCTATTCGGGTATCTTGTTTCATGACTTCAACTTGGCCATTTGTTGTTGGATAATATGGCATGCTCTTTCTATGTTTGATTGTATATAGGTCTATTGGTTCATGAAATAGTTTATTGATGAAATGCAACCCCCTTTTGCTTACTATCTCCAACGGACATCTGCATTGGGTAATTATCTGCATATATACAAACTTTGCCATGTCGATGGCCCGATCTATCTTAACAACTTTGGCTTCTACCCATTTTGTGATGTAACCAATGCATACCAAGATGTATCTATTCGATCTATGTCTTGAGGGAGGATCAATGGGACCTACAAAGTCAATCCCCCATTTCTCGAAAGGCTTTGAAGCCAAAATAGGTGTGAGGGGAGCTCCACGTGTCAGTGTAGGCTTACCCATTCTTTGAAACTTGTCAAACTTTTTACAATAAGAATGGCTATCCTTGAATAGGGTTAGCTACTAGTACCCTATCAAGAGGATTTTTTAAGCTATCAGATCTCCTGCAAAGTGTCTACCACAAGCCTCATCATGCAAAGCTTTTAAAACAATTTTTTCCTCTTCTTATTCAAGACATCTGTAGCTCAGTGATGAGTAGCACCTCCTTTAATGTCAATCCGGGAAGACGTGAGGATGGTATGGTGACCTCAAGCAAGTGAAGGCACAAGTGCATGAGTGAGAAGCACACTAACATGCACACACATACACACACACGCGCACACACGGCAAGACAAAGAGAGAGAACCAATGGAGTTCTTAGATTACTTTTAAAAAGCTCATACAAGTTCAAATCAATTACAAGCTAACCTCAAAAATGAGCTCTCTAGCTCTATTTATAGTTTTTGACTAGGTTTTGGCCTTGTCCAGACCTAGTGTACGACCTAGTTAAAAATTAGGTTCTCTACCCTATTTGGAGGTTCAAACGGAGTCTAAAAAATGTGAAAACTGATAGGTAGGTACTTCTAAAGCTTCTCAAGCTCAAGGACTCCTTGGCTTGCACAAAATGGAGCTACAAAAATATGAAATGGTACTTACAATGGTTTTTAGTGATGAAAATCACTATTTTTGTAGGGATTTCTTCTAACATTTGACATACATTTCCTGGAGCTCCCTACTTGTGCCTTCTTCTTGTGTGCCCAACTCTTTGATGCTTGAAAAATTTAAATGGCCTACTTGCCAGATCTTCTTTGACTACTGTGTCTGCTTGTTCTTTCTCTTCGCTTCGACTCCCTTCGTAGGCTTCCTTGTCTTGTGACTCCTTCAGTTCCTTGACTACTGCCAACACCCCTCCCCCTCTCTCGCGTCTGTCGTCTCTGACAGACCCTTGTCTAGCTGTGCGTTGGACATAATATTGAACAACATCGACAGCGAGGTGGTGTTCTTCTAATCGTAGCCCCCGTGCTAGGTCTGTTAACAATGCATCCCAATTCACTGATCTTGGGACGTCCGGATGTGGCACCCGCAATTGTTCTGAATGGATGGTTCTTTCCACAGCGAATAAGTGGAGGAGATGTGAGGGCCTGGGTACAAATATTTCTGAGTGATATTCCGAGAATCCTGTTACGAACATCTCCTCGAATGTCTGTTTAAAGCAAACTGGGAGGTACTTAATTCTGGCATGCCAAGCATATATTACCTCTATTGATGGGGTGGTGCTCATGTCGTATACCAGATCTTGGTTTCCTGTAAGAAAGCCGACTCCTGAGAAGTGGGGGTCTTTAATATTCTTGAATGTCGTGAATGTGATCAGCATTAATTCAAAGATTTTCATGCACATTTGGGCCATCACATCGGGGGTATTCCGTAGTCGAATGCTCCAGTGACGGATGGTAGAAATCATATAATTCACAGTGGGAGGTCCTTGTGGAGGTGCTAGATAAACATAATTTAACCACTTTGCACAGCCTTTGATGTTCTTGACAACAATGGTAAACTCGGGCCAGGTGCGTCTGCGCAAGAGTGGAACATAACAGGGATTGTATTTAATAAAGAGTGGCATGTTAGTCCAAGTACGAACCATCTCTGGGTAGGTCTCAAGAAGACGGATCCTCTTTTAGCACTCTCTGGGATATCATCGGGTCCAAATTGTGTGGTGAAAGTTGGAGGTTTGCCACATCGGCGTTGGATCTCCGCGTTGTAATCTGCTAGGAGTACAGAGTATGGCACATACTGATCGTCATTGGTGCGGGCATCTATGATGAGACATACTGAGAAATATTCTGACTTTATGATGGTGTCTTCTAATTTGGCCATTGATTGGATTTGGATTGCCACTCGATCTTCATGGGTTGTAGCTGTTTTTTCTAATGTCTAGAGCCATTCGGGTACTTCGACTTCCAAGGTGTCCATTCCTTCTGAGGTTTGCTGACCACCTAGCATCGGCATAGGAACATATGGTTCCTCATACGTTTCGTCCACCTCAATGGGTACCAATTCATCTGGCTCTGGTTCTACAACTGGAGAGGGCTGCCTTTCATATTCCAGTAACTTCTAAGGAGTAAGTTCTCAAAGAGTAGCTCAAGGGTCCATGATATACCTTAATTGGTTCATGCTAATGTATGTGACTCGTCCCACACTCCCTCACTTGGGAGGAATATTTATTATGTCACCTTCATGGATGATTGTTTTGAATATAGTTGGGTTTATTTCATGAAGTCCAAGGTTGAGGTATTTCAAATTTTCAAACACTTTCATGTTATGGTTAAAAAGATGATAGGACAAAGACTAAAAATACTATGGTTTGACAATGGAGGAGAATTCTTATCAAAGGACTTCAACCATTATCTACTTGAGGATGGCATTTGAAGACAGCTTACTTGCAACTACACTCCACGGCAAAATGGAGTGGCTAAGAGCAAGTAATGTCCTCGAAAGAATAGGATAGTATTTGAAGTTTTAAGATGCATATCAAAGACAAAGGTCTAAGCAACATATTTCGCGCTTAAGAAATCAAGAATTCATGCTATTTGATGAATAGGTATCCTAATGATTTTTTTAAGAGCATTACTCCCTATGACTCTTCACAACAACAATCCTAAGGTACATCATTTAAGAGTTTTTGGATGTGTTGCATCTTCACATATTAGAGATGAAAAGAGGAAGAAGCTTGATGAAAAGTCAAGGAAATGCATGTTTGTTGGATATAGTGATGTGAGCAAATCTTATAAACTTTATGATCCATGTAAAAAGAAGACATTCCTATCAAGGGATGTGATTTTTTATCAGAATGCAAGTTTCAGTTTAGCCTCATCTTTAGATTTGGATTAACACTCTCTGACAACCGTTAAAACTGAACTTCCCTCTTCTACACATGAGGAAACCATTGAAGAACTAGAGGAAGAAGATGATGATCACCGAGCAACTCTTAGAAGGTCTTCAAGGATCAAAACACAACCTCAAAGGCTTACATATCAATGAGGTAATTCCTCAAAAATTCAGCAAAGGAATGTTGCTTTTCTTAGATCTACTTTTAAACATGAAGAACCTCAACCTATAAGGTTTTCAGTACTAAAAAAGAATGGCAAGAAGCTATGGACAAGGACATGGCTTCTCTTCATCAAAATGGTTTTGTCCATTACCTCCCAATAAGAAAGCAATCGATTGTAAGTGGATCTACAAGTTGAAATTCAATAAGGAATGGAAGATTGATCAACACAAATTAAGGTTAGTAGCTAAAGGTTGTTCTCAAAAATATGGATTGGATTTATGAAAAAACATATGCCTCAGTAGCAAAGACGAGTTCAGTTAGGTTACTACTTTCTGTTGCCTCCATATTCAAGTGGAGGGTAAAACAATTGGATGTAAACAATGCCTTCCTCAGTAGCCTACATGAGGGAGAAGTCTACATGCAACAATCAAAGGATACATTGTCAGAGGTGAAAAACTCATGGTATACAAACTTCACAAAAGTTTGTATTATTTGAAGCAAGCTCCAGGAGCATGGTATGCACAGATTGATGAGCATCTTTGCTTTCAAGTTTTTCAAGAAGCAACACTAGTCATATCTTGTATTATAAAGTGAAGGAAAAAGATATTGTTCTTGTTCTTCTTTATATGGATGACTTGCACCTAGATTTCAACCGAACATGTGTTTAAGTTTTTTGAGGTCTCTTACCATATGTTATTCCACTTTAAACTTTCCAGCCCCTTCAACTTCAAGCAGGCCACATTCTTTTTATGCTCTATGGTACTTGGAATGCTAGTTCCATGTAAGTACCATGGTAAAATCTCATTGTTCTTGTGGTGCAATACAAAGGAAGCAAGCCATGATATGTGCTTTTCTGATTGTATTCCAATGGTTGTTATAAGTGATTTTATAGTTTCCCTTGTCCTCTTCCAATTGCACACACTTCAAAATCTCTATTCATAATTGTCAAGCTAATTCTTTCTAACCGTTGTCCCTTCACAATTCAGCATTCATCAAACTTCAAAACAAAAGCTCACTTACCATTGCACTCCTCTTTTGTAACTCTATAGTATTGAACCATTTATTTTTGTACTCTTTCAACATGAAGGTAAACATTGTTGTGTTCCTAATAATTAAACAAATTTGAATTAGGCAACTACAATGAAGCCTCAACTTATTTATGTTCACCAAGCAAGGTTGGAACATTTGAATTGGAATCCTTCAAAGCGATATTCATATTGAATGGTGTTGGAAGTAGGGGACACATTAATCCCTTTCATCTATGTACATTGGTAACAATATTAAAAGGCATCTGATACGCTTTTTGACTTATACCTATTGCATCATAAACATCCAATATCTCTTGTGGTGTCATCAAGCTCACAAATTCTTTGTAGAATTTATGCTTAAGTTCCTTCGAGAGATTAGTATTTGTTGGGTTTTCAATCATCTACAACATTTCTTGAATTTTGACATTGTATTTGACCATTACAACTCTCTTTTTTTTCCGACAAAATAGATCCTTTCATTAGTTAACAAGAGAAGCACCCATAAGGCTACAAAACCAACCAAGGGTCAAAAGATCAAATACAAGGGGATAAAGCACCCCACACACCCACCAATCCAAGGAATGATAGTACTAGCTCCTAAGGGAAGGGATGGAGGGAGGGGAGAAAAGCCATGCAGGCAGCTCATAACTCCATTGGATAGCATCACCCTGAGAGGTAAAGAAGGGGCCTTTCTTCCAAAGCTAAAGAAAAGCAATCCGCCATTAAACCATGCTATCCAAATCACCCTAGAGAGTTTCCACCTGCCCCCACACAGTGTGGATTAGCTTAAGCCCAAATGAGAAGGGTGCGGGAGGGAGGGGGGTCACTATTGTCGAAGGGGAAGCAAGGAGGGAGGGGAGTCACTATTGTCGAAGGGGAAGCAAGGAGGGAGGGGGAAGGGGTTATCAAAGGTGCCGGGAGAGGGGGGAGGCTTGACTGCCAATGGCAACAAGGAAAGGGAGGGAGGAGGAAACGTTGGTATTCTGTAGCTTAAATACATGTTCATAACTCTTCCTCCATGTTTCCAACTGACAATATTGTAACCCCATGCAATATCAACGCATACCATCGTATCCATCACCAAGGTACTCAAACAATGGTGCAAGATCTTGAAATGACGATGAAGAACTTGTTAGAGGGTCACTAGGATATAATGTATTAATGCTCCATAGGTGTAGTTCCTTGCATCCTTGCATTCCTAATTGGGTCAACTCAGCTTGGTTCTTGTTGATGCTTTGGCTTCGTAGGCATGGATACTATTTCGCCATATTAAGATGTAGATTGAATATGTTAGTTCGAGTCATTTCTTCGCCTAAAAAAATTTCTCACAAGAAACTAAATGTTGAAGATCGTCACACATGAGCAAATCACATAGTAAGCTTAATTTTGTGGATAGAGAACATACAAGAATGAGAGTAAATAGTGGTGAGGGCAGAATTCTCTGGGAAAAGAGAGAAGTGAGAAAGTACATTTTTCCACTAAATCTTAGTATTGATCTTTTGAGAGTTTCTATGAATGTTTCCCATTTTTTTAAAAAATAATATTTATAAGGCTTCTAACATTAAACGAGTTGAAAAGGAATAAAAATCCATTATAGAGAAAGAATGGAAATTCTCTACCTGCCACAATATTTGAAAACTTGAGTTGAAGTCACTTTTAAGTACAAAACATTAAATGTTAGAGAGAAAGATCTAAAAGAGAGAGAATAGTAATTAATCACTTTTCATATGTAAAATTGACATATTATTCTTTTATCACACACTTGTAAGGCCAAAGTCAAAGCATGATTATATTAATCCATTTCCACTAATGTGGAAAAATAAGTGGTCCTTGAAGACCCCAAAAAACCAAGATCAATTTTAGCTAAACCCATACCGCAAAATCTAAACATGATGTTTTGAGCCTAGTAGGCAAGATTAAAAGAAGGACTCTAGGTAGTTGAATTGAGTAAAAACTATCCAAGAGATGACTTGGAAATTGAGAGAACAACGCTTCGCATGAAGATGATAGAATTAGCCCAAACCATGTTTGAAGCCTCTCGATACATTAATTGGAGTAATATAGCGAAACCAAAGTTACACTTTCAAGGACTATCGGAGAGGCTAGAATACTTGATTGCTAGCAATGAGAAGAAGAATCTGCAAAAGAACCCTATTGTCCGAGAGACACAGGAAGGTTATGTACCATAATTGTCTCAAGTGTTGAATACCGAGGTCGAAGACAATCTGTCTTCCATAGATAAGTATTCACAAGGGTTTCTAAGAGAAATCCAAGAAGAGAAGTGGAGACAAGAGAAAGAAACCCATCCCCCTATTCAAGAGATAGATGACTTGCAAGAACAATTTCCCCAAGACATACCCTCTATCTATGTTGATGTAGAAGAAGAGTAGCTTAGTCAACAAACAGAGTTTGAATCTAATTTCTTACAAGGATTACCCCAGTTCACAAGACCTTGGGAAGATAAATCTATCAGTATGAGAGCTCCCCCCACAATTGTGAGAAATGAAGAATCAGTAATCCCTAGAAACATGAAAGTGATAAAAAACACTAAAGTACAGTGTCATCTCACTTTAGAAGACTTGTTTAAAATTAAGCCAAAGTTGTGGAAGCACATAGCAAACCAATTCCTAGCGGTTGCTTCCACTCACTCTCAAGAAGTTTCACACAAGAAGGTGCCAAAAATACCCATGGAAAGAATTGGAGACATGAGCGAAGGAGAGGAAGGTAATACCTATCTTTCAATAACCCACCAAGGTTACACCACTAAAGCCATCTTAGATTCAGGTGCGAGAGTAGCCATCGCTACCACTACCTTATGGAAACATTGGGGTAAGCTAGCACTAAGACCCACAAGAATGAAGCTACAAATGGCTGATGGACACATTGAGAAGCCATTAGGATTACTAGAAGGCATATCTCCTACCACTTGTGCTGTAGAATTTGAACACACTTTCACTATTTGTGATTTTGGAAAAAATCACGCTTACGAGATGATTTTAGGACAACCATTCATGCATCAGTTGCAAATTGTACAAGATTGGTGAGCTAATTCTTTGTACTTGCAACATTTAGGAGTAACCACCAAAGTTAATATCAAATACTATTCCCATCAAGATGTAACCCCAATCCAGTGGAATACCATCCATAGGAAACAGGAAGAGATAGAGTCCGTGCATTCATTAGAATCAGACCCTTCATAGTTGCATGAGGACACTCATTTATGGATGTGTAAGGTAGCCAAGCAAGAAGAAGAACGATTAGAAGTGAGAAATTTAGGTTCAGAATGACATCCATGAACCCTTCAAGATCTTGCTTATGCACCTCTAGTGTTTCCAGACGAGGAATTCGAGCCTCATGGTTGGGCAAAGATTCTAGCTACGATGGATATAGCTATGAACAAAGAACAATGGACCCCTCATTGTGATGAGGATGAATATGATATCTCAATCTTTATGATAGAATCCCTAGAGGAAGATCCCATCCTAGAAGAACGCGAGGAAATGGCTCAAGAATCAAACAACACAAGTGATGAGGATTTAGATTCCATTATCATGGAACCCATTTGCTCAACAAAAGAGGAGTATCTTTACTTTGTGGAAGCCAATACCCCAGAGATGGACAAGGAAAATCAAACCAAAAACCGGAGTCACTCACAAAAGATACATAAAATAAGCAAAAGAAGAGAAAGAAATCATCTAAGACAAAAGAGGAAGAAGAAGAACCACTCATGAAAGTACCAGAGAACTTCAAAAAGTATGAAATAGAAGATACAAGAATCATGGTACGGATGTAATAAAGTGATAGGTAGGAGACGGTTGAACCACACCCTTGACAATAGGAGATGGTTGAACTACACCCTAAGAGAGAGGATTAGGAAGTAATCCTCAACCATGGCTTTTGGGGCAAGTGGTTAGCCCATCATACTCCTAACCAAGAGTTGTGAGTTCAATTCCTTACATTGGTATCAGAGCCTAGGAAGTAGGCTTGGGCAAGGTGGAATGACCCAATGGCCTCTAAAAAAGGCGCTTGGGCACTCTATCATGTGAAAGGGTAGGAACTGTGGAGACGGCCCTTTGAGCATTGGACCCAACAAAGAATCACATGTATCTCTCAATCTATAGGTCGGATTGAGGCATATAAGATACCATTGAAAGCTCTCAGAACGAACTTTCCAAATCATTGGAGCTAGCTTGAAAGTGTGAAGTCCTTGGGAAACCTTGGGTGGCACTTGATTGAGGGTTCAAGATACCAAACATGGGTGAGAACAAGCTTCAAGACTGAGGTTGAGAACAAGGGCTCAAGACACCAAGGTTGCAAACAAGAAGGTTCAAGACACCAAGGTTGAGAGCAAGGGTTCAATAGACCAAGGTTGAGAACAAGGTTCAAGAAATTGTGCGAGGTTGAGGACATCAGTTCAAGGGTACCTAGGGAATTCAAGGGGCTAATTACCAGGCTAGAGGGATACAAGAGTAGATGATTGAGGACAATGATCAACTAAGGGGGGGGGAAGAATGTAATAAAGTGATAGGTAGGAGACGGTTGAACCACACCCTTGATAGTAGGAGATGGTTGAACTACACCCTAAGAGAGAGGATTAGGAAGTAATCCTCAACCATGGCTTTTGGGGCAAGTGGTTAGCCCATCATACTCCTAACTGAGAGGTTGTGAGTTCAATTCCCAACATAAGCATATGGTTGGGAGGAGAGTCATCTCTCTAGCACGTGGTGGTCGTAATCTTTGTTCTCTTGCAACGGATGCCTAAAAGAGAAGCAGGCATTGGAGAAGCATATGATAACTGATAGAAAACCAAGAAAATAATAGTCACAATAGAAAAAGGAGAAGAAAACTGCACATACATAGGGCATGATTTGATGACTGAAGAAGAAGAAGAATTAACCACCCTATTGTGAGAATATAGAGATGTGTTTGCATGGAGTTAGAAAGACTTGAAAGGAGTAGACCTAGACATATGCTGCCATAGAATCCCTACGACTCCAAAGGCCAAATCTACTAAGCAGAAACCATACACTTATAATGATAACTATGCGGCCAAGATTAAAGAGGAGATAGATCTATTGAGAGAAGCAGGATTCATTTATGAAATTGAGCATACCGAATGGGTATCCCCCATTGTGGTAGTGCCAAAGAAAAATGGGAAATTTCACATGTGTATTAACCTTAAAAAATTTAATTCCGCCACGATTAGAGACAGTTATCCTCTTCCTATCACGGAACATTTGCTACAATGAGTGGTAGGCAAGATAGTTTATAGCTTCTTTGATGGACTCTCAGGCTATAATCAAGTATCCATTGCTCCTGAATATCAAGACAAGATGGCCTTTGCCACAGAATGGGGCATATTTGCATTTTGTGTTATGCCATTTGGGCTGACAAATGCACCCGCCACTTTTCAACGATTAATGTGTCATGTTTTTAAGGAATTCTTAAGAAAGAATTCGGAAGTTTACATGGATGAAATTTGTGTGCATTCTAACATGTGACATACCCACATCCTTGAATTAAGAAAAATATGTGACAAATGTTCAGAATATCAAGTTTGCCTAAAACTAGAAAAGTGCATCTTCATGGTCAAGCAAGGCAAAATTCTAGGACACATTGTGTCAAAGAACGAGATTTCTACAGACAAAGAAAAGCTGAAAGTAATTGCACACCTACCTAGGCTGGAAAATGTGAAAGAAGTATAGGCTTTCATGGGTCATTGTGGTTATTATCAAAGATTTATACACATGTACGTGCTCATAGCAAAGCCTTTGTACTCTCTTTTGACCAAGTTTAAATGGACGGATGAATGTGAGAACTCATTCAATGAACTCAAACGACGCTTGTGCTCAACAGCTATATTAACTACACCAGATTGGAGTAAGCCATTCCATGTACATGCAAGCTAAAGGAACTTTCAAAGTTGGCCCCACTGCACTAGTGGTCAATTTTGGTAATTTATTAGCTGAGTCTTATCCTACATGGCAACCACCAGAATTTCAAGGTTTCACAGGACTAATGCCCATACATGACCCTCCTCTCGGACGCATTGAAAAAGTTCATAGCAACTCACATTATTCCAAGGTCTAGCAGGACCCTTAGTGGATGCAAACTTTGTCTATGATGCTATGCTTTGTTTTGATGGTAACAAGTGGGTTAGATATCAGTTTTTCTCACGTGAATTTGAAGAGCTTCAACATTTAGAGGAGTTATGACACATTTGGGCTAGGGCTGGTTTCACTAAGTACTTTAGTGACCCTTTACCAAAACCTAATTTCTATCGATGCTACTATTCGATGACCACTCTTGAAGCCCCTAAGAGGAAAGAACTACAAGGAACTTTCATCTTGCCCTCTCTAGTGAATGATCCACCCTATAAGAAATGTTATCTATCAAAGGACCTCATTCGAGCCGCCCTAAATATCCATGGTACTTGTTGGTGCAAACGTTCAAGCCTACACATTTGGCTTAGCATGGAAGACATTTTGTGGTACTAGCACTTGATGATCCATGTGACCTATAGCTTGTAACTACTTGATCATTTACCATTGTAAAACATTAAGTCCTTGGAGAATCTTGTAAAAGCTTATAACTCATGGATTTAGGAGGAATATTACCTACGACTTCAAGTTGAGAGAATATCTCCTAAATCAATGGAGTCACCTTTTGATTGGAGCCAAAGTTTTTTCAAATTCAAACTTTGAAGTAACACTTATGAAAAGGACCTTGTAAAATCTTGCGAGGTATGGTGCCTCATTTAGACCTCATTCCTTGATTACTTGTAGAACTTGAGTAGCTCACACTATAGCTCACTCAATTCATTAGTATTGAGCATTATTACAATGCCAATGACTTTGTACAATTATGTTCTATAATACATATAGCTCATTGATAATCTCTGTCTACTTCTCTGCTATGACTACTCAAAATAGTCAACTTCTTCTGATCATACCTCAGTGAATACTCAACCATTTTAGATACTTCTTGGCTTATTGGAACTAGCTTGAAGTTTACTTTGTTCTGTAAAAGTTTCAACACATTTGGATTAGGTATCAGGGAGAAATTGCCTTCAAAGTGCTCACTAGTCATCTACTGGATGTTTCCTAAAATATATCGGGGGTAAGATCTGATTTGCTAAAGTTGTTTCTCAGAGCATAGTTGATCATTTTAAATGATTCCACTTGCAATAATTAGCTATCTAAGCTAATTGAACTCCATCAAAAGGAACTTTGCCAATTGTTATTGTGCTGTGAGCTCTGAGTAAAAAACCCAACACATGTATGGACTAAAATAGCAAGTTTTTCAACACTAGCTATTCTTGAACTAGTCTATTTTGCATTAATTGTTTCAAGCATCAATTGCAAAGTACATAGTTACTTTCTTGGTGTCTTTTGCAAGATAAAAGGGCCTAATTTATAACTCTGAAGTTCATCAGGGCTGGTACAAAGCAGGTTTTAGCAATACCACCTCACTTCCTTGAGGTATCCATCCATCTCTTCCAACGATGGTATTAGAGAAAGTTGAGGTAAAATGGGAGATGGTTTCCCTTCTTTCATTGACAAATTGGACACGAATACTTATCCAGCATGGTCTTTGAGGATGAAGACCTATCTACACAGAAGAAGTCTCTATGAATACATATCAGGAGATGAGCAGATGCCCATATTTAGAAGCAAAGATCAACCTACTAGAGAGGAGCAAGAAAGACTCAACTCATGGTGTGCCAAAGATGCTTTAGCCATGTCATATCTAATTAACTCTATCTTTGACTTCCTTCTTCCTCATATTAGGAATTGATAAACTTCCCAAGGGACTTGGGATACTCTATCTCCATACTTTTCTTCCAATACAAGAGCTAGGAAAAATCAATTGTGGATGGAGTTTACTACTCAAAAGAAGCAACCTATGCAGAATGTTTCAGAGTATGTGACCAAGGTGAAGGATGTGGCTGATCAATTGGCAAGCATAGGAGAAGAGATTGAAGAGGAGAAAATAGTGAGACAAACAATCAATGGCATCAAGGTAGATGATAAGTGGGAATCTTTCACAACTGCAATAGATCTTTATATGGATATGCAAATCCGTGATCTAACCACTCTCATGGGGCAACTCTTCACCCATGAGGCCAAGCTCAACAAAAAAGGTTGAAACATCAAGAGGTAACAATTTTTCTACCCTCTATACAGATAAAGGAAAGTCTAAGGCTAAAGGGAAGAGCAAAAAGTTTGAAGATGAAGGTGCTACTTCCCAAGCTAACTATGCACGGAGAGGTAGGAATTCAAGAGGAAGGGGCAAAGGAGGTAAGCAAGGTAGGGGGAGACTTTTCAAGTCTTCCCCATGCAATATATGTGGACTGTCTAATCACACAAGTGATGAGTGCTATAGGAACTTCAAGAAGAGGATTCCAAAGAGGTGGCTACTCATAATCAAGATGATTATTCAATCATAATCAATGTTACAACCATGGCTACAACAACAATTACAATGGCAATTATCAAGGAGGATACAAATCAAGAAAAGACTTCAATAACTATACAGAAGATCAAGAGGATTCTCTTCTCATTATGAACATGACCTCAAAACAAGGTATGAATGATGAGCACCTCTTCTATATTGATTCAAGTTCTTCAAACCATGTAGCAAGCAATATAGCTCTCCTTTCTGATCTTGAAGAGCCCAAGCGAAAGCACCAAGTGCAGATAGGTGATGATGCCAAGCACTCAGTTGTCAAGGTAGGAAATGTCAAAACTTCTGTTGGGAATAGGAATCTATTGAGTAGAGTTCTTTATGTACCTACTATCACAAAGAATTTGATGAGTGTTGGATAGATAGTGGAAAAGGGTTTGCAGGTTAGGTTCAATAAACTTGGAGCCTTTGTGGAGGACCCCCAACATGGCTTCAAGAGAATTGCAAAGGGAGAGAAAACATGTAGATTTTTTACATTTGAGCTTGAGGACACTAGCAACATTGCACTTTACAATTATAAGGATCAAACCTTGTTTGAGTAAGAGATATGGCACAAAAGACTATGACACATTGGTGAGAGAACATTGAAGCAGATATGTAGAGATCAATGTGTACTTGGGATACCTAATTTATCCAAGCAAAATATGATCTATAAACGTGGTGCATGTCAGTTTGGTAAAATCACACAGGTTACCCTTTACAAAGAAAGGCTATATGCATGAGGATTATTTGGAACTTGTCCACACAGATGTGTGGGGACCAAGCAAGGATCCTTCAATTTCAGGCTCAAGGTACTATGTGTCATTTATTGATGATTTCAGTAGGTGGACTATCTTGTATTTTATGAAACATAAGGATGAAGTGTTTAGTTGTTTCAAAAAGTATTTTTCACTTGTGGAAAATCAAACAGGAAAGAGTTTAAAGAGGATAAGGTTAGATGGAAGAGGTGAGTACTTCTCCAATGAGTTTGATGCATTTTTACAGGACAGAGTTATCAAGAGAGAGAGATCACAACTAGATATACTCTTGAGAAAAATGGAGTAGCAGAGAGGAGAAATAGATTGATTGTGGAAGCAACTAGATCTATGCTAGAAGTTGCCTCATTACTTGTGGGCAGAGGTTGTTTCTACTGCCACTTATCTTATTAATAGGTTACCTTCTAAGTCCCTTGATGCGATGACCCCCTATGAGGCATGAAATGGTAGGAGACCATCACTTGAACATTGTAGAATATTTGATTGTGTTGCTTGTGCATATTCCATTTCAAATTAGAGGTAAGCTAGACCCTAAGGGAGAGAAATGCATCTTCATAGGGTATGATATAAATCAAAAGGGGTACATGCTTTATAATCCATCCAACAAAGGATTTATGGTCAGTAGAGATGTTGTGTTTGATGAGAATGACTCTTGGTTTGAAAGTGAATGCAGGAAGGTCACATTGCCATATGACTTGGAAGAAGAATTTCCAAGCTTCACCAAGGAGGAGCCAAGCACAATTGAAGACATCAAATCAGATGATGAGGGCACCATCAACTTGGAAGAGTTTAGAGCATGGAAATCAAAATGCAAAGTCAAGGTGAAGAGGTTGGAGGACATACCTGAGTCATCCAACCAAGCCTTAAGTAGATCACAAAGAGAGAGTAAGAAGCCAATCAGATATGGGTATGATACTTTATTAGTCACTAAGCATTCTATTTATCTTGCTAAGGATTCATCACTTGAAGAACCTTCTTCATATGAAGAAGCAAATACCAAAGCAGAATGGAAGGAGGCTATGGATGAAGAAATAGAAGCACTCCAAGAGAATGACACTTGGGATCTAGTACCCAAGAAATCATCAATGAAGGTAATTGGTTCTAGGTGGATTTACAAAATCAAAAGGAACTCAGATGGATCCATAAACAGGTACAAAGCTAGACTTGTGGCTAAGGGTTTTGCACAAACCCATGGAGTAGACTATGAAGAAACTTTTTCACTAGTGGCTTAGATGCCAACCATCAGAGTATTGGTAAGTGTAGCTGCATCTAGAAATTGGAATATATATCAACTAGATGTGAAAAATGCTTTTCTCAATGGGTGGATTTCAGAGGAGGTTTACATGGCTCAACCTCCTGGCTATGAAGATCCAAGCAAGGTAAATCATGTGTGCAAATTAAAGAAATATCTTTATGGTTTGAAGCAGGCACCTAGGGCATGGAACCATAGGCCATCAACCTATCTTCAAGACCAAGGATTCATGATGAGCAAGATAGCTTTTTCTTTGTTTATCAAGAGGAGTAACTCAAAAGTGATATACTTATGTGTATATGTGGATGAGATCATTCTTACACAAAGTGATGCCAATGGCATCAAACAAATAAAAAACCAGTTGATGTAGGAGTTTAAGATCACAAATCTATAAAACAAAAACATTAATTTTACCTCTGAAGAAAATTCTCTATGGTAGGATTAGAGCTCTATAGACTCTCAAAAACATTCACGGAATGCATTTTCATCAATAACTTTTTGATCCAAAGAACTTTTGATCGAAAATTTTTTGATCGGAACTTTTTTGTTCAAAACAATTTTTGATTGAAAACCTTTCAATCAAAAGTTTATCCCTGTCTGATTTAGTTTGCGTTTATTCAGACAACACTGAATAAAACAAACATATTCTATATTTTTTAATTATTCGATCGAATAAATGCAACTTAGAATGACACTTCTTTGTTCTCTGTTTCATTAGCTTTTTCCTGATTTTGCTTGTTCTTAATGGATTTCTATCTCAGATGAAAATATTTTATTCTTGTGGATTGGATGGATTTTGTTTTGTTGAAGGCAAGATCTTATCCATATCCCTTTCTAATTCCCTAAGCCTCAAAGTTAAGCTTCTTAACCATAGAATGATTATCGATGAGTATACATGAAACTTCTTTGCCTATTTCTGTACCTGCACCGCATACCTTTTTCTCTTTTCCATGATAGATATACATATGAGACGATGGAAGGGATATAGACAAACCCAAGCTAGGCACAAAAGCACATCACAAACTACCATGTTGTTGAAAGGAAACTTGGACTCTATTTTCCTGGAGAGGAGAAAAACTTTCATGCACATAGAATGTGATAGTTCCTTTCTGAAAGGTTGTTGCCTATGAACAACTTAACACATTCTTCACATACCTTGCTAGCTTCCATGCCTGAGTATGACCTTCTTGGTCTCAACCTCTCTGATTCTTCCACCCCCACAAATTTGGTAACAACTTTCTTGGTAATTGTTGCACCTGCAAAGTGAGGAAAGGACTCAAAGAAATCGATTACCTTGATAGTTGAGATATCCTTGGTAAGTGGCACTTCAGAAATCTCCATTAGCTGCATCGTATGCAACTCTTCTTCCATGAGGAGCTCCTTCAATGATGTTGTTGGAAGAGAACCATGGGCAATCAATGTGATTCCATCTTCTCCTTTGCTTATTGACTGGCTAAACTTAAATTTTGTTGATATGGCTCGTCATCAGAGTTGGAGTCAAAGTTATTGTTGGGATTGAATTTCTTGACAATAGCATTGACATGTTTGCTGCTGGTGAATTTGAAATGATTAGTGCTTAACTGTGTAATGGTTGCAAAGTGATGTTAATAGTGGCCTTTGATTGAAGCCCTTCCTCCTTAGTGCCTTGCTAAAGTATTGTAAGTAGCTAATAGCATAAAGGAGTGACTTGCTAGAAGGGGTGACTTGTCGAAAGGAGTGACTTGTTGAAGTATTGTAAGCATCGAATAGCCCATATTCCTGGCTACCATGTATGCACTTGACATCCTTCTCATGTGACTAAGTCTCTATTTGATGATTTTAAAAGGATCTCAATTAGAAGCCTTATTTGAGTAGCACGTGGGTGATTCTCACTACTTGATATCAATCGATCTAGCGTACGGTAAGAAAACCACACACGCTGCCAAAAAATTGATTGAAAAAGGACTCTCAATGGAGTTAAAAAAAGACTAAATTAAAATCTTACGATTAGAATTAAAAAAATCGACCAAATTAGATTAACTTGAAAAATCGAATAAGTAGATAAAAATGGACCAATTAGCTCCTGAAAAGTTGACCAAATAGTTGTTCTATGAAAATCGACCAAAAAAATCCAAAACTGACCATCAACTTCATAAAAGATCTACTTAGCATTGACTTATAAAAATGGACCAACATCAACGCAATGGAAAATTTGACTTCTAAATGTAATTTGACCTCCATAAAAAAATCAACAAACTGGAAAAATCGACCAATAAAAGGAGAAAATTGACCCAAAACAACAATTTTTCCACAAAATCAACTTTGTAAAAAGAAAAGTCCCCTCTTGAAATTAGCTGATTTTTCCTTCAATGTGTGGTTGGCCACCAATTGGCCGATTTTTTCCTTCACATTGTGACTGGCCACCAATTGGCCGACTTTCCCTTCCCCCAATTAGCCAAATTTGGCCTTCTTTACTAGCCACCTTCAGCAAGACTTTATTGCAATTGACCGGCTTTGCGATTGGGTGACTTCAATTTGCAATTGATCCACTTAATTGGGACCGATTTTAATAAATAGATTGGCAATTTAACTCAAAAATGTTGGGCAATATGGTTGATATAGTGGTTAAAGTCCACTTTTAGGGAGGAAGCAAAGCCCCTTGCTATTCAATCCTGGATTAAGAGGTGAAATGTTGATCAGCTAGTGTTATGAGCAGCCTCAATGTGTATTAAGGTGAGTTTTCTTGATGCAAAAAGAAGGTAACTTCTAATAGTGCAAAAGGAAGGGACTATGGTACTTATTGCTTCTACTTTAGTATATACAATATGTATAGTATTGATTCAATGTCCTCATTATGATTCTTGGTAAATTTTGAGACGGGAATGGTTTACCAAAGGGATTTGGTCCCTTTCCAAAGTAGAGAGACATACTGCTCCTTGAGGAAAAATCCCTTTTACCTTGTAAGGGCTAGTCCACCCAATGGATAACTTCTATTCTTTTTTGTTGTATAGGCTTGGTTGGTATAGCTCCATCTTCCACAGGCTTCTATCATGCCATGCTTTCCATCTCATCTCCTCTTTCTCAAGAGTCGAATTCACAATTGTCCTCTTTTCTTCCAATTGATGTGATCTGTTCATATTCATGTTACTTAAGACTTGCAAGTTATCAGTTCTTGCATGTCCTACTTAGCTTGATCCTTTTAGAAATTCTAATGGGGCTGTTGCTTCAAGACCATATACCAATTGGAAGGGATTATGTTTTGTAGTTATTTTGAAAGCCATGAGATAAGTACCTTGTTAGTGCTTTTTGCTTGACCATTGGCTCATGGTTAATATGCACATGATTTTTTGTGGCTTCGTAAATATTTTAGTTAGGGTTTTTTTGAAGAAATGAGATCCTTGGTCACTTCTAACTTCAATGGGATAGCCATACCTACAAAACATGTTTTCATACAAGAAAGTAGCTACCGTGTGAGAAGTGCAATCTGTTTATGCCAAAACCTCCACCCATTTGGCAACATAGTCAATGGCCACCAGCAAGTACTTCACATTCGATGGCGAAGAGATGGGATAGATGACTCAAACCAAGAGTTGCTAGGATGGTTGACAAGAACAAGTCAATTTAAAGGTTATATAATGAATATAGACTCAAGGACCAACTATTCCCTAGATGTAGGAATCCAAGAAGAGGAATCAAACCCTGAACTGGCCACAACAGTGGAAGTAAGGCAATTGAGTGAGAAAATTAAGGTTCTGGAAGTTGAACTCCAGAAGAGATGCCAAGAGTTGGAATTAGTGACAAAAAGGGAACACAAAGCGCAAGAAATGATTGTGAAAGCCGAACTAAGGAAACTACATCCAATTGAAAAGGAAAAAAATAATGATTTACTGGCCAACAATGCATGCGCGATTGGTGAGAACTTTTTTATTAGAGCAATGTTGAGAGGTGAAAAATACACGAGAGAAGATAACGTGGAGAAATGGGAAATCTCCACAGAGAAGTTCTTGATCATCAGATCAAAGTTGCATGACAATATGCGAGACATCATAAATTCAGTGTTGAAAAGGCATAGCATAGCTTTTGCATGGACATATAGTGACTTGAGAGGAATCGATCCCCAAAATTTTCAACATTACATTGATTTAGAGGATGGGGCAAGGCCAATATGTCAACAACTCAGGAGAACAAACCCTATCTATTCAAAATCAATTAAAGCCAAATTGACCAAGCTATTGGAGGCAGGATTTATGTATCCTTATTGCATCTAGTGAATGGGTATAGCAAATCATGATCATTTTGAAAAAGAATAACAAAATCTGTATCTACATAGATTACCAGAAACTGAACGAGCGAACAAGAAAGGACCACTTTTCATTATTCTTCACTGACCAAATCTTGGATCCGATAGCCAACCATAAATTATACTCTTTATTAGATGGCTTCAATGGATATAATTAGGTTCACATCTATGAAGTAGATCATGTTACTGCTAGTGTCCATGTGAAAGGCCAAATGCCCACCGGACACTTCTTTGTATATGTTCTTTAATAAAACATATAGTGGCCTGGTCAATCACAGACTGTAAGTTTGACCTCATTTGGAAGACCTAAGAAGTCTGTCTTTCGTGCTCCCTGTGTACTGTGTTTTTTCCACCTATTCTGTAGTCTCTCTGTGGAGTATTGTGTGCAGCCTTAGGAGCTCCATTTTCTACTCTGAGGATATCGTCCTGGAGCTCTCGATAAGGAGTGTGCACCGTGGTGCATCACCCTCTAAAACCCTTCACTCGTATCAGAGTAGTTCGATCAAAACCTTTATCCCTTTTATGCAAGCGAAGCAAGCACCCCCCTCGGCTTTCTCCAAGTCTTATGACTAATGCGGCGACCAAGGCATATACCTTCGCATACCTTGTCATTCGAGTCACCGAAGTCACTGTTGGTACCGTTGGCTGCACGCAAGGGAGGACCTCAACGATCAAGGAAGATAGAGGTTCCCGGTACTTCACAGGAGGTCACCCATCCCAGTACTATTCCCCCCAGAGCTCGCTTAACCATGGCAATCTCTTGCCACTAAGCTACACTCTTGTGGTGTCTGAAGAAGGGGAAAGACTAAGGTTTGTCATGAGGAAGGAGATAAGGAAGAGAGCTCACAGACACACTCTCACTCTCAAGGAGAAACACACACACAGATTGAGGCAAGAAAGAATGATCTTCTTCTTCTTCTTCTATTACATAAAAAGGAATGTACAAGAATGACCTAAAAACAAGAATACAACAAGTGCAATATATAAAGATCAGTACATAAGGAAAAACCTAATGTTCGCGAATGAGTGAGCTAGCAAGGAACAAATGTGCCATCACTCTCAATAGATAAATCTAATAAAGGTCAATGAAGTATCCTTGACATATATCGCCGTGACCACTATACATGTCAGAGAAACAAAAAACTGGTACATGTCATCCTGGATCATCACATGTTGAGCTTGATATCTCAACACTCCCCCTCAAGATCAACACCATATCCTGTAATCCAAGCATCTTCCGAAACTTCTTCAACTTCTCAGCTCCAAGTTCTTTGGTGAAAATATCAGCAACCTGCTCATCTGTTCTCACATAAACAAGATCAATATCACCTGCTAATACCTTCTCTCAGATGAAGTGATAATGTACCTAGATATGTTTTGTTCTAGCATGGAAAACAGGGTTTCGTGCTAATTGTATGTTGCTAAGATTATCACAATAAATGGTGATTGGCTTTTGCACTTCCACACCTAAATCCGCAAGTAAAATCTCCAGCCATGATGCCTCACATGCTGCCATTGCAGCACCTCTATACTCAACCTCTGTACTCGACAAAGCAACAATGTGTTTCTTCTTGTTACTCCATGTAATAGCTACACTCCCAAGTGAGAATAGAAAACCACTAGTAGATCTTCTATCTTGAATGCTACCAACCAAATCGGCATTGGTGTATCAATAAACCTACAAATCTACACCAGCCTCATAAAACAATGCATAATCCAAAGTAGCACTCACATAACGTAGAGTGCACCTCACAACATCCAAATGTGGCTTCATGGAAACTGCATAAACTGACTTTCAAGTCCAATACTATAACTTAGATCAATCCTTGTAATTGTGAGATATATAAGACTTCCCACAATTTTCCTATACATAGTAGCATTTTCCAATGCTTCACCTGATGTAGTATCCAACTTTGAATTCTGATCTAATGCCATAGAAATTAGCTTACAATCAGCCATACCATACTTTTGCAGCATATTTAAGGCATATTGCCTTTGGGACATCCATATACCTGTTTCTGTATGTATAAACTCAATGCCCAAGAAATAGCACAACACACCAAGATCTTTCATGTCAAACTCCTGCATAAGAAGTTGCTTTACCTCTTTGATGCTTCCTTCATTATCACCACCTACAATCAGGTCATCAACATAAATAACCACAATAGTGATGCCATCATCAGCCTTCCTTGCATATAGTGAGTGATCTACATCACACATAGAAAACCCAATGCTCGTTAAGTAATCAACAATCCTGCATGCCATGCACGAGGGGCTTGCTTTGGCCCATACAAAGCCTTTTGCAACTTGCAGACATATTCTGGATGCTTTGAATATTCATATCCTTGTGGTTGGTCCATATAAACTTCTTCTTGTAACTCACCATGTAGGAAAGCATTCTTCACATCCATCTAATGCAAAGTCCATCCTTTTGCTCTAGCTAATTAAACAAGTGTTCTAACAGTAGACATTTTAGCTACACGGCTAAATGTTTCCTCATAATCAATGCCATATGTCTGTGCATATCCTTTAGCTGCCAATCATGCTTTACACATGCTTATGCTACCATCAGCATTATGCTTTACCTTGTAAACCCATTTGCAGCCTATGGGTTTCTTTCCTTGCGGCAATGGAACCAGCTTCCATGTATCATTTCCATAAAGTGCAGCCATCTCCTCATCCATAGCTTTTTCCCAATCTAAAATTCCAATTGCATATTCAAAGCAAGAAGGTTCAACATCTTGTATTACCTTTGTCATGTAGGCACAATGACGAGCCATATAACTGTCATACGTCAATCGTTGCACTCAATTCCGCATCCTCCCAGATCTTCTTGGTCTTGGGTCACTTCTCCTTATATCATCTGCATGTGCCCTTCTTACTCTTGGAGTCTTCACAGAGGGCAATCCAAGTTCCTCATCAAGACTCTTTTCTGAACCACTTGAATCTCCATAAACATCTTCAAAACCTGCACATGTTTTACTACCAGCAGAAAGCTTTTCTTTACCTTTCTTGGATGTATTTGATGAATTTGTTGGACTGAAATTTCCATGCAATATTCCACTCGATGGATTTGAGTTGGAACTATTGCTTGGTGATGCATCCGGTCCACTCAAAACTTGAGATTCTGCACTTGATTTTTCAACATTTTCTTTGTCATTTGGTTCAAGATTCAGTCCTTCTTTGGCATTTGCATATAAGCTTGACATTTCATCAAATACCACATCTTTGCTCACCTTTACCTGTCATGTGAGTGGGTTTTGCCATTTCTGTAACAATTCACAACACTGCAAAATACTACAAGCAACACTTCTACTTGAACACTGTAGCACTATGACATGACAGTTTGATCTCGAAAAAACACAGTTTTCGTGTATCAACAGTACACAAAATCGCTTGAAATTCTGGATCTAGAACAAATGATTGTTGTCGACACAACCCATGGTACAATTTTTGAAACTGACCTGTTTTTTTGTGGGCCCCACCTTGCGGCTCGAAATGGAGGTCAAGATGGCTCCAAAACTTTGATTTGACAAAAACGAGTGACCCTGAAGAGATAACTCGCGAAAATATTTTGAGGTCTTCTACGTGCATGCCGATTTTCGTAGCCAATGGAGGTCATTTGTGAATCGCATTTTCTCCATGCCTTGCTGCATACTCTTCACTGTCGCCTTCTCCACGAGCTCTCTACAACCACGCTGGCTCTGATACCATGTCACGAAGAAGGAGATAAGGAAGAGAGCTCACAGACATACTCTCACTCTCAAGGAGAAGCACACACACAGATTGAGGCAAGGAAGAATGATCTTCTTCTTCTTCTTCTATTACATAAAAAGGAATGTACAAGAATGACCTAAAAACAAGAATACAACAAGTGCAATATATAAAGATGAGTACATAAGGAAAAACCTAATGTCTGCAAATGAGTGAGCTGGCAAGGAACAAATGTGCCATCACTCTTGGTAGATAAATCTAATAAAGGTCAATGAAGTATCCCTGAGATATACTAGTGTGACCACTATACATGTCAGAGAAACGAAAAACTAGTACGTGTCATCCTGAATCATCACATGTTGAGCTTGATATCTCAACAAGGTTGACATTACCTTGAACATGTTTTGGTCCCTCAGAGCTTCATTCTTTACTTTCAAAGCCTATTTTTTGAAGCATTTTTGGGGTGTCTTTTGAAGCCATTTTGGAGTACTTTTACACATAGTTCTCTTCACGCATGTCCAAGAACATCAAGAAGAGTGTTCTTTGTACTTCTCTGATAATAAATATCAACCTTTGGGGATGTGTTTTGAACCACACTCATAAAACTACAGGTTTCTCAAAAGGTTTTCAGTTTTGGTGGGAGCAACCGCTGCAAATTTATGCAGGTTTTTCGAGCTTAAAATGCCATAGTCGATAAACACTTGCAGGTGTTGTTGGCTAGTTTTTGGGCTGTGCGTTCAGCCTTTTAGTGTCATTTTACTGCATATATTGAGCACATACACACCATGTACGCTTTTGTGGATACCAATTATGTACGTCTATTTGGCCATTGATATAGCGGTTACGTATTTTGCATAAAGCCTTTTCCGTTTGATAAAGAGGGTCGTGGTGAGGTTTTCTTAATAGGGAGACACCCAGATGTCAGGGTCTCTTCGGTGATGTAGGTGGAAGACTTACCCTGCCTCGCCATAGGAGATGTATGATAGTTATTCATAGGTGCTCCATAAGCCTAGTTGGCTTTTGTTGGGTAATTAATTATAGCAGTGGAGTCAGTGATTCACTATGCAAGAAAACATGTCAGTACTTGCAGCTTTATGATATTTTGACACTGGTCATATGCTCATTTTGCAGAGGATACTCAGGCAAAATTTTTCCAGATTTTTGGTTTAGACAACTATACAGTGGTCGATTTACTCCTTGATACACTTATTTATAGGTGTTTGGACTCTTCTAGCTCCATTATCATTCTATCCAGTTCTCTACCATCATGGCATCAGAGGTCTCAGGCACATCTGGTGGATCAGGGTCTAGTGCTAGTGTTCCAAGAAGGATCTATAACTTGCAAGGCAAAGACCATTTTGAGATCCAAAAATTTGATGGCACAACTTTGCTCTATGGAAGAATCAGATTAAAGATGTGCTGATTCAAAGGAGGCAATGGAAGCTAGTAAATGGGATTTCAAAGAAGCCTCCTGACATGGATGAAGATGATTGGGATGAGTTAGATGAAATGGCCAGGTCAACCATTCACTTGCACCTGGCAGATAATGTTTACTTTAGAGTATTAGACTCTGAAAGTGCAAAGGAGCTTTGGAAGAAGTTATGCGATACATATGAAAAAGAGACGGCATCAAATAAAGTGTATCTGATGAGAAGATTATATGACCTTCCCATGAAGGACACAGATAGTGTTGCTGCTCATCTAAATGAGTTTGATGCTATATTCTCCCAGTTACAGGCTCAGAAAATGGATATGGATAATGAGATGAAAGCAGTATTGTTATTATGCACCCTGCCATCATCATGGGATACGTTCTACACAGCTAATAGCAATAGTGTACCTGGTGGTAAAGTCGTCTATGATGACATATTTGGAGCACTCTTGAGTGAGGAGATTCGTAGAAAATCTATGGTTGGCACTCAGAGTGGAGATGCATATAATGTTCGTGATTCTTACCAAGGAAAGAATCAGCAATGTGGCAGGAGCAAGAACAAGCAAAAGAATGGTCAATGGAATAAGAGTAGAAGTAAATCAAGGAAGAGGGATATGGAATGCCATTATTGTCATAAGAAAGGACATATGAAGAAAGATTGTTATGCATTAAAGAATGCTAAAGGTAAATTACAGAATGTTGATGGGCATGTTAAACAATTACCTGCACCATCTACTTTGACTATGAAGATTGAAGAAATTAATGTTATTTTTGATGATGCTGATGTGTTGACACTTGATAGTACTATGCCAACTAAGGCACTTATGGCTGATTCTCTTTCCCACATGTGGCTGCTAGATTCTGGTGCTTCTTTCCATGTGACACCACACAGAGAATGGTTCTCTAATTATGCAACAAATTCTCTTGGTACCGTGAGACTTGATGACTCTTACCAATGTGACATTCTGGGGATTGGAGATGTGGTTGTGCAATTCATTGATGGTTCAAAATTTACTATGCATAATGTACGCAATGTACCTCAATTATCATGCAGTTTGATGTCAGTTGGTCAACTTGATGACCTTGGTTACAAGGTGGTCTTCTATGCTCAGTCCTTTTGTATATCAAAGGGCAATATGGTTATTGCAAAAGGAAGCAAAGTTGACTCACTTTATCCTTTGTTTGTCTCACAGAAAGAACACTTGTTAGCTGTTATTGAACAGCCTATGGCCTATATTTGGCATGGTCGTTTGAGCCATATATCTCAAAATGGAATGGAAAATCTTTCTCGTTTTGGATACTTACCTGTGTTATCTTTCTATGATTTTTCATTTTGTGAGCATTGTCAATATGGAAAGCAAACCAAAAATGTGCATAGAACGCACATTGACTCTTCAATTTAGCCTTTACATCTTGTCCATACAGATGTGTGTGGTCCTATGCCCACTAGGTCCTTAGGTGGTTCTCTTTACTTTATCCCTTTCATAGATGATGCTACTAGAAAAGTCTGGGTATATCCTATCAAATCGAAGGATGAGGTATTCCCTACTTTCAAAAAATGGCTTGCTTCAGTTGAGACTGAAAAAGGAACAAACCTTAAGGCTTTACATTCAG
Source organism: Ceratopteris richardii (assembly GCA_020310875.1). Classification (NCBI taxonomy): domain Eukaryota; kingdom Viridiplantae; phylum Streptophyta; class Polypodiopsida; order Polypodiales; family Pteridaceae; genus Ceratopteris; species Ceratopteris richardii. The sequence goes on from CM035443.1 coordinate 87,738,548, forward strand.
ATAATGGGGGTGAGTATACCTCACATGAATTCAGCCTTTTCTGTCACTCTAGAGGGATTCATAGAGAGTTTACAACTCCTTATACCCCAGTACAGAATGGTGTAGCTGAATGGATGAATAGAATTATTCAGGATAGAGTAGTTTCTATGTTGCATCATGCAAACCTCTCATAAGGTTTTTGGGCAGAATCAGTATTGACTGTAGTTCATGTGATTAACCTTTCACCTAGTAGTGCCAAAGGTCTAAAAGTAGCACAAGAGTTATGGACAAGGAAGCCACCATGTTATGATCATCTTCGAGTTTTTGGGTGTGAAGCATATGTTCATATACCCAAGAATCTTAGATAAAAGTTGGACCATAAGTCAAAGAAATGCATTTTCCTTGGATATGGTCGAGAAGGACAATTTGGATATCGCTTGTGGGATCTTGAAACACAATCAGTGATCAGAAGTAGTAATGTCATTTTCAATGAGTCTAAGATGCATAAACAACCCATTAAGGAGGTTGAAGTGAGAAGAGTGGTGTTTGAGGATACTAGTCCTTTGGTTAGCATGCATAAAGATGTTGCACATAGGGATGTTCAAGAGAATGCCATTCAGATCATTCTACTTATATTCCTGTTCAACAACCATTGAGACGTTCTGCATGTGTCTCACATCCACCTCATAGATATGTTCCACATTTAGATTTCGTTATGCTAACAGATGCCGGTGAGCCTTCTTGCTAGAAAGAGGCTATGCAGACAGAGGATCATGTCAAGTGGGAGTGTGCCATGAAGAGTGGGTTGGATTCTATTCACAAGAATGGTAATTGGGATTTAGTACCTTTGCCAAGGGGCAAGAAAGCTTTACCATGTAAATGGGTATATAAGTTGAAATTCACATCAGATAGTGCTTCTCCAAAGTATAAAGCACGACTTGTTGCAAAGGGTTTTAAGCAACAACATGGTGTTGATTTTGAGGAAATCTTCTCTCCAGTGGTCAAGATGACTACCCTGCGCATGTTGCTTGGATTCGTTGCAATGGAGGACTTAGAGCTAGTCCAAATGGATGTGAAAACTGCTTTCTTGCATGGAGATCTTACATATGAGATCTATATGGAACAACCAGAGGGTTATGTAGTTCCTGGCAAGGAAAGTCTAGTTTGTAAGCTCAAGAAGAGCTTGTATGGACTTAAACAGTTCCCTAGACAATGGTACCAAAAGTTTGATGCTTTTATGAAGTCTCAAGGCTATTCTCAAAGCAATGAGGATCATTGTCTCTACACAAAGAGATGCTCAGATGGCAGCTTGATATGTTTGATACTTTATGTCGATGATATGTTGATTGTTGGGAAGTCCTCTTATGACTTGTCAATTCTCAAAAAGAAGTTGAGTCAGACATTTGATATGAAGGATTTGGGGGATGCCAAACATATTCTTGGCATGCGCATTACTCGTGATAGGAGTAAAAGATGCATATACTTGTATCAAAGTGAGTACATATCCAAAGTACTTCACAGGTTCAATATGCAGGGTGGAAAGGCATTGTGCAAGGATGATTGCCCCAAGTTAGATGAGGAAAAGCAATTCATGACCAAAATTCCCTATCAGTCTACTGTTGGTAGTCTCATGTATGCTATGGTAGCTACGAGACCATACATTGCATTTGCAGTGGGAGTTGTGAGCAGATATATGTCTAATCCTGGCAAGAAACATTGGGAAGCGGTCAAGATGATTTTGAGATATCTGAGTGGCACTAAGGACAAGTGTCTGTGCTTAGGTAGAGGGAAAGCATCCATTATTGGTTACACAAATTCTGACTATGTTGGTTGTGTAGACAATCGTAAGTCTACATCAGGGTACATTTTTCATTTTGCTAGAGGTGTTATCTCTTGGAGATCTCATCTTCAAGAATGTACAACTGTTTCCACCATAGAAGCAGAGTATGTTGCAGCAAATGAGGCATGTAAGGAAGCATTGTGGCTTTCTCGTCTTGCTTGTGATATGGGTTTACCTCAACATGTACCTCATTTGCTTAGTGACAGTCAGAGTGCCATTGCTTGGGCTAAGAATCCAGTCTATCATGCAAAGACCAAGCACATTAAGGTGAGATATCACTTCATAAGAGATTGCTTAACCACTCAACGCATTATTCTTGAGAAGGTTCACACTCGAGATAATGATGCAGCTGCTTTGACTAAAGCTCTAGCACATGATAGCTTTTGACACTATTGTCACTTGATGGGGGTTACTTGATTCGTGATCTTACAAAGTCACTTGTATACTGTGTAACATGCCCATCAGGGGAGGTATAGTTTGTATACTTACACTCAGGTGTTCTTTATCATTCTTTTTTTCTCCCATGATTACTTTGGCCATATTGGCCTTTAGTGGGAGATTGTTACCGTTAGTGTCCATGTGAAAGGTCAAATGGTCATCGAACACTTCTTTGTATATGTTCTTTAATAAAACATATAGTGGCTTGGTCACTCACAGACTGTAAGTTCGACCGCATTTGGAAGACCTAAGAAGTCTGTCTTTCGTGCTCCTTGTGTACTGTGTTTTTTCTGCATATTCTGTAGTCTCTGTGCAGAGTATCGTGTGAAGCCTTAGGAGCTCCGTTTTTTACTTCGAGGATATCCTCGTGGAGGTCTCGATAAGGAGAGCGCACCGTGGTGCATCGCCCTTGAAAACCCTTCAGATCAACCAAAAACCACTTTTACCACATAATGGGGAATGTATGCATACCACGTCATGCCATTCGGATTATGTAACACATTAGCCATATTTCAAAGGGCTATGATAGCAACAAACCAAGACTATATGCAAGATTGGATGGAAATCTTTTCGGATGACTTTGCCATCCAAGGGGATGATGAGAATATGAATGTGAGAATTGAAGCCATTTTAAAAAGGATTATTGAGAAAGGCATCACATTGAATCCTGAGAAAGTTTTGGAGAGAAACGGATTACTCTTAGGACATGTAAATTTTGAGAAAGGGATTTCTATGGATGAGGATAAAGTAGAGAAAATCCGACAACTCCCATCCCCTCACAACCTATGATAACTTAGAGGATTTCTAAGACATTCCGATTATTATCGATGGTTTATACTAAAATTTGCCTTGATAGCTTCACCTTTAACACATCTTCCACGAAAAGATCAACAATATCAATGGAAAACAGTGTTTGAGTCAATCAAAGATAAGTTGATGATGAATGCACCCATCTTGGTAGCACTGATTGGACCAAGAAATTTTATGTACATGTGGATGCATCTCATATTGTGTTAGGGGGGTACTTTATCAAGCCGATGAAAAGAAATCCAATTTATTATTTGAGTCGAAATCTTAACAACACTGAAAGAAACTACACTAGAACTAAAAAGGAATGTCTCTCGATGATCTTCAGAATAAATAAATATAGACATTACATAATGGGCAAGCAATTCACATTTTATGTGGATCATGAAGCCTTGAAATATATCATCAATAAATCGGAATCGACGAGGCATTTAATGAGGTGGATGCTCCTTCTACAAGGATTCCACTTCTCAATGGTAACCAAGCCAAGGAAGGCTCACATATTGGTAGATCATCTATCTAGGATAATAAATGAAGAACCAATCTCAGGTGTACCCAATGAACCCCCTGATGGTCATCTATTTCATGTCAATGCCAAAATCCCATGGAATGATGATCTAGTAAATTTCTTGTGTATGGCCAAGTATCGCTCCAGAGCCACCAAAAGAGAAAAGCAAAAGCTATTGTCTTTGTCAAAATATCATAGCATCATCGGTGGTCAACTTTTTTGATACTTTGTTCATGACTATTGAAGATGTTGTTGGCAGTAGTCAAGGAACTGAAGGAGTCACAAGACAAGGAAGCCTACGAAGGGAGTCAGAGCGAAGAGAAAGCACAAGCAGACACAGTAGTCAAAGAAGATGTGGCAAGTAGGCCATTAAAATTTTTCAAGCATCAAAGAGTTGGGCACACAAGAAGAAGGAACAAGTAGGGAGCTCCAGGAAATGTATGTCAAATGTTAGAAGAAATCCCTACAAAAATAGTGATTTTCATCACTAAAAAACCATTGTAAGTACCATTTCATATTTTTGTAGCTCCATTTTGTGCAAGCCAAGGAGTCCTTGAGCTTGAGGATCTCTAGAAGTACCTACCTATCAGTTTTCACATTTTTTAGACTCCGTTTGAACCTCCAAATAGGGTAGAGAACCTAATTTTTAACTAGGCCGGACACTAGGTCTGGACAAGGCCAAAACCTAGTCAAAAACTATAAATAGAGCTAGAGAGCTCATTTTTGAGGTTAGCTTGTAATTGATTTGAACTTGTATGAGCTTTTTAAAAGTAATCTAAGAACTCCATTGGTGCTCTCTCTTTGTCTTGCCGTGTGTGCGCGTGTGTGTGTATGTGTGTGCATGTTAGTGTGCTTCTCACTCACGCACTTGTGCCTTCACTTGCTTGAGGTCATCATACCATCCTCACGTCTTCCCGGATTGACATTAAAGGAGGTGCTACTCATCACTGAGATACACCAAATTTTGGCGCCGTTGCCGGGGATCGATCTTTGAGGACGAGCGTGTGATGGTAAGATGTAGAGTTGACGCGTTGGAGTTATAGGTATTTTCTTCACCTTTTTCCTATTTTCTCTTGTTTTCTCATCACCATCATCATCCTCACCATCTCCCACATCCATCTCCATCATCGCGAAAAATTTTAGTTTTTGGTCATATCACCCACCCATACCATTTCCCTCATTTCACTTGTGAGAGAGAGCGAGAGAGCGTTTGTGTTCTTGTGATTTTCTATGTTTTTTGAGATTTTCTGCAAGAATCAGCATCCCCAGCAGCTGCACCAGCTCTAGCAGGTAAAAAATTTGACTCTGCAGGTCCCGAGGCGTTGACCTCTGTCAATCACGACCGACAGGCCTAGAGCTTCCCCAATGTGTGTTTAAAATTTTAAAATTCCTCAAATTTCTGTCAATCGCGATCGCCCTGTCAATCGCGATCGACAAACCATGACGGACACATGCCAACAGGTCTGTCAATCGCGGCCGACACGTCAATCGCGACTGACAGAGTCAACGATCGACTGACCACGACTGACAAAACCTACGCGTGACACGTGTCGATCGCGATCGAGCCATCCATCGCGATCGACCAGTCAATCGCGACTGACAGCCCCGACGGACCTGTCAATCGCTACCGACCTAGTCAACGATTGCTTGACCACGACGGATAGACCCTCGCGATGGACCTGTCAATCGCGATCGACCCATCAATCGCGATTGACAGAGTCAACGACCCTTTGACCACGATCGACTGAAAATCTGGGCCACGTGTCAATCACAATTGACCCATCAATCGCAACTGACAGCCACGACGGACCTGTCAATCGCGACCGACACGTCGATCACGATTGACCTATCAATCGCGACTGACAGAGCTTGCGAACGCGATTGACGGGCAAATTTGGCCAATTTTTTAGGGCAAAAAATAGTGGTCTAATTTTTTGGCAAATTGTGGGGAAATTTTAAGGGTTAGTAGAGCATTGTGAGGCCTATACCTAGAGCATTTTTGAGAATTCTTGTCTACCGGTTAACCTGTTTTAAATCTTGTTTTAGCCCCAAAACCCTGAATGGACATAACCTCCTCATACGAAATCCGATTGCGGTGATTTTTGTTTCGTTGGAAAGCTCGTGGGGAGTACAACCAAAACTTCCACTGCTTACAGTAGAATTGATGTCAAGATTATTAGATAGGGTGATTTGAAGTGACCATATCTCGGGGTAGGAAAACTAAGTTTCCCTTGGGATTGTTTTCCATAGAGGCAAAAGGCGATTGGGCTTGTGAATTACATGCATGAAAATGATCTGTCTCTCAACTGAATTCAATTCTTGAGCTAATTGTGGACTTTTTCAGGTTCTTTGAGAGCATCGAAGGGTACTCGAAGCAAGAGTAAGTGCGAGCTTGGGAACACGCTTCCTGGGCATACAAGGGCAACCAAGGGAAGAAACTTAAGGTTGGAAATTCTCAACACCCTCTGTCAATCCCTAGCATAGGCTAAGTGCGGATAGAGGTCTTGATTAATTAAGGACACGTTAAGAACGACCAAGTCCAAGAACTCTAATCACTCAAGTGCAAGTGTTAGGAGATTACAATTGCGAAACAGCCTAAGGGAAAAGAACTTAAATTGAGCGACCACACTCAAAGTACGATAAAATTCAAGTGCTCCTTGCGACGAAGATTAATTGGACAAGAAGTAACACCCTAAGGGCAATTAAAAAAGAACAAGTGACTAATACAAAAGAACTCAGCAACGCAAAGTGTACTTGGGAAATTTGAGATCATTCAATTGGGCTTATGAACCTTAGATCAGGACGACACCTAGGGAGAGATAGACAAAGCCTTAGATCTTCAGAGGCTTTATCACGCCAGAGTGGATTCCCCAAGACAATAAAAGCATAGATCTACTCCTGAACCGAGAGACTGATGAAGCCTTTTGGAGGTATAGATCTAATCAGCCGAATGAGGTAGGAACAATTATGATATATGAGTTCAAAGATCCTGATAGCCTAGGCAGAGTGACCTACTTAGATCAGGCTTCAGAGAGGATCTTTGTGGTTATAGAAAATGATAGGCATGCTTACACTTGGAAAAAGTGAATTTATTTTCCCCCAACCAAGATCAAATGTGTCCTTTGGTCACCCAGGAGCTGGAACATCCCAAGCTCATGGAGCTCAAAGAGACAGACATAGAGATAGACCGGAGGTAAGCTTTGCCAACCCAATGGGAAGAGACAGAACGAGAACGAAAACAAATAGAGTGGAACCTGAGGGACTTAGAGTCCCAAGGAACCAGAGGAATGCTGATGATTTCCCTCTGCCAAGGCCTAGGGAACACGCCAAGATTTTGAGACCGACTCAGTTAGTTAAGTCCATGAAGAATTACTTCGATGGCACAAGAGACCCATATGATCATGTGGCCGAGTTTAGGCAAGTCTTGAGAGCTGAACAAGTTGAGGACCTATTCACGCAATATAATGCCTTTGGTCTAACACTTAGGAACACAACCCTTACGTGGTTTCAACCATTGAATGAGAGACAGTTCAGGAGCATAGACCAACTCTTAGAGGCTTTCATCACCGAATTCTCTAAAAGTGGCATAAGGCATAATACTTCCTCATTGATATACAGCTTCAAGCAGACCCCTCAAGAGACTATGAGACTTGCAGGAAGAAGATTTAGGCAGTACCTTGAGAGATGCCCTATTCCTAAGTTACCCACACCTGCCAAACAAGTGGCTTTATTCTTGGATGGATTGCTAAGTACAAAGTTGCGATCCTATGTGTACTTGAAGGACCCTAGGACCATAGAAGAGTGTGTACGCATGTGCGTCGACATTGAGGATAACCTAGGGGAGGAGTTAGAGCTTTCCAAAATCTACAAAGATTCAGATAGTGCCTCTAGTCTCTCTTCCTTGCAATCCACATCTATTGAAGAACTTGCGGAGAAAGTAGCTCAAAAACTAGGTGTCTCTAGTAAACAAATTCCTAGATTTGCCCCAGTAAAGAGGTGTTATACTTGCGGTGGTGACCATATGGCGAACGTATGTCCCATCATGGCTCAACCCCAAGTGAACCCTAGCAGCCAATATTGCACCATAGAACGGAGATACACAAATCACACAGCACAAGATTGCCCATACAATAAGCAAGCAGTTAGACAAACCTACCCTCAGCCCTATCCACAACAGGGAAGATACCAGAACCAGTACCCTCCACAACAATATGGTAGACCGCAGCAACCCTATCAACAACCCTACCAAAACCAACAAAGGCCACAACCTGTGTTAGCTCAACAACCCCCAACCCCAGCTAATGTGATTCCTGTAAAGTATGCAGCAGTTGAGGAAAATTTGAATAGAGCTATAGTGCCAGTAACACCATTGCTTTCAGAAAGTGATCCTAGTGACCATAGCTTTGGTTCTACACATATTGATAGTCCCCAGGCTTACTATATGCAGTCTCTTGAACATGGTGAGTCTTACTATAGTGAAGAACCGAATGAACCTAGTTGGGAGCCAGATTACACAAACGTCATGTATGCAAACCCCAACTCTAGACCTCAACCTAGGCAGGTAAGACCCTCATTCCCTAGGGGGCCATGCTACAGATGTCAGGGAGATCACCTCATTCGTGATTGCCCCATGCCTGCACCTACACAACCCCAGTCAGTAACAATACAAGGCTTTTGTCAAGACTGTGGGAAGGAGCATCTCTTACGAGATTGCCCTAAGAATCCCAATAATATGCCAAAAATAACTCCAATTAACGTTATTGGGTTAGTTGTAGACTCAAGAGGAACTGTCACTTCCACTGCACCAGTGCAAGTGGTCACTAGGGCCCAGGCTTTGCAACAGAACCCAGGAATAGGTCAAGAGAAGAGTGCAGAGGCTAGTGAAACCAAGAGCATAGCCAAGAAACGGTCAAGAGCCTGGAGGGATAGCCGAGAGAGAATGAAAAGACAACAGTCTAAAAAGATGAGTGACTTAGAAGAAAGCATAAGAGAAACAAAAGCCAAAATTGTTGAACTCACCTCTCAAACAAACTCTCACATACCACCACCACCCTCACTTCCATCACCATCTAACCCACCATCTGTCCACCTACCTAAGACCATCCCACCAACCCCTAGAGTAGGATCAGTGTTAGCTGACCCCACTCCTGAAGACATAGACATGATGCTTAAGGCATATCAGGCCAGAATCCAAGAAGGGCCAAATGTGACGGAGCATGACAAGTGCTACCCCAGAGCTGACCTAGAGATAGAAAGAACCAAGCTTTGCGCGAAAATGGTCGCATTGGCTCATACCATGTTTGAAGCCAATCGTCTCTTCAACTACTCTGGCTCAGCTAAGACACAATTGCACTTGGATGGACTCCTAGAGAAGTTAGAGAGCATAATTGCAAGATCTGCCAAGGAAGAAAAAAATCAAGGAAGAGATGAGGCAAGGTCAAAAGAATAAGCCTTCCCCCACAGGAAGCTTTTGTGCCCAATTCCACTGAACTAGACACCTCCTCTTCTATGAATAGGTACACACCAGAATTCCTACGGGAGATTGAAGAAGACAAATGGGCTAAAGAAAGTGAAGTCCCTCCTCCCATTGAACTTGTGGATGATGCACATGATCAATTCCCACAAGTTATTCCCTCCATTTATGGAGAGCAGGAGAGCACCCAGTCTCAAGAGAGATTAGACTTTGAGTCTAATTCTTTACATGAATTACCCCACTTCACAGGCCCATGGGAAGCCAAGTTGACCTATATGAGAGCACCCATAGTCATGGTAAGAAACGAAGACTCAGTCATACCTAGGAATACGGAGGTAGTGAAAAACACTAAAGTGCAGTGCAACCTCACTTTAGAAGAGCTACTCAAAGTTAGGCCAGAGTTATGGAAACATGTAGCCAAACAAGTACCAGAGATAGCAAAACCTCGTTCCCAGGTAGGTTCTCATAGGACAGTGCCAGAAATTCCTTTAGACAAGATCGGAGATATGAGTGAAGGAGAAGAAGGAAACACCTATCTTCCCATTACCCATCAGGGGTACACAACCAAGGCAATTCTAGACTCAGGTGCAGGAGTTGCTATTGCCACCACTTCCCTATGGAAGCGTTGAGGCAAGCCAACACTCAGGCCCACGAGGATGAAATTGCAGATGCTGACGGCCACATAGAAAGACCCTTAGGCTTGCTGGAAGGAATAACTCTCACTACATGCGGTGTTGAGTTTGAGCATACTTTCGCCATATGTGATTTTAGCAAGAATCATGCCTATGAGATGATTTTGGGAAGACCATTTATGCGACAATTGCAAGTGGTCCAGGATTGGGGAACCAATTCCTTGTATTTGCAACACTTAGGTGTTACGACCAAAGTCAATCTCAAGGAGTAAGATGTACCGCCTATTCAATGGAATCCCATCCATAGAGCCAAGGATGACACGGAGTCCGTGCACTCCATAGGATCTGGATCCTCATGGATGCATGAAGACACTCACTTATGGATGTGTAAAGTGGTAGTAGAAAGAGGAGAAGAGAGAAAAAGCCAGAGAGATAGGTGCAAAAGAAACCCATAGATCCATTCAAGACCCAGCCTATGCACCTGTAGTATTTCCTGATGAAGAATTTGAGCCTCATGGTTGGGCAGAAATTTTAGCAACCATGGATGTAGCCATCAATGAAGAACAATGGACACCCCACTGTGATGAGGATGGCTATGACATTTCAGTTTTCTCCATAGAGCCAATCATGGGAGATGGAGTTTTAGAAGAATGTGAACCTAGCCCTGATGCATTTGAGGATGCAAGTGACTTGGATTTAGAGTCAATCATTATGGACCCACCTTTTGCATCAGATAAAGAATACTTCTATGAAATAGAATTTCAACCCCAGAGGCACGGAGAGCTTACAAATGATGTAAGGCTAGCCACACATGTGACCCCTAAGGAAGAAGGAAAGAAAAGGAAGAAGAAAGAAGTCACACAAGAAGAGGAAGAATCTTTGTTTGAGGTCCCGGAAAATTTTAAGAAGTATGAGATAGATGATAGAAGAGTCATGATAAGGATGCCTAAACGAGAGGCACAATCAGGAGAAGCCTATGATAACAAAGAAACCACCAAGAAAATAGTGGTAGCCCTAGAAGAAGGAGAGGAGAGATGTACTTATATAGGACATGACCTGACGGAAGAAGAAGAGCGCGAATTGATAGCCTTGCTAAGAGAATACAGAGATGTATTCGCTTGGAGCTACAAGGATTTGAAGGGTGTTGACCTAGACATATGCTCACACACAATTCCCATGACCTCAGACGCGAAACCCTCTAAGCAAAAGCCATACACATATAATGATAACTATGCTGCTAAGATCAAAGAGGAGATAGATAGACTGGTAGAAGCTAGATTCATCTTTGAAATTGAGCACACTGAGTGGGTATCCCCCATTGTAGTGGTGCCCAAGAAGAATGGAAAGCTGCGAGTATGCATTAACTTGAAAAAGGTCAATGCAGCCACTATCCAAGATAGTTATCCACTCCCTATCACAGAGCATCTACTAGAAAGGGTAGCAGGCAAGGAAGTGTACAGCTTCCTTGATGGATTTTCGGGCTACAATCAAGTAGCCATAGCTCCAGAAGATCAGCATAAGACAGCTTTTGCCACAGAGTGGGGCATATTTGCTTTTCGGGTAATGCCATTTGGGCTGAACAATGCCCCTGCAACCTTCCAAAGATTGATGTGTCACGTGTTTAAAGGGTTCCTGAGGAAGAATTTAGAGGTTTATGTTGATGATCTCTGTGCTCATTCCAACAATAGACAGACACATATACCAGAACTCAGGCAAATCTTTGACAAGTGTAGAGAGTATCAAGTCTGCCTGAACCCAAAAAAGTGCGTTTTCATGGTCAGGCAAGGCAAGATTCTAGGACACATAGTGTCAAAGAATGGCATATCCACCGATAAAGAGAAGGTAAGAGCCATAGCCGAGTTACCTAGGCCAAAGAATGTCAAGGAAGTACAAGCTTTCATGGGGCATTGTGGTTATTATCGACGGTTTATACACATGTATGCCATCATAGCAAAGCCTCTGTATGGACTTTTGACTAACTTCGAGTGGACTAATGAGTGTGAGGACTCCTTCAATGAGCTCAAAAGAAGATTGTGTTCAGCACCAATCTTGACCACCCCAGATTGGAATAAGCCATTTCATGTTCACGTGGATGCATCCAATTATGCTATTGGATGTGCTTGCACAACCTACAGGTGAAGGTAATATGGATCTTCCAATTGCCTATGCTAGTAGACAATTGAATGCATTTGAACGAAACTATACCACCACTGAACGAGAGGGATTAGGCATGGTATATGCAGTTAAAAAGTTTAGACACTATTTGCTTGCAAATAAGTGTAAATTTTTTACCGATCATCAAGCATTATTGTACTTGGTAAACAAACCATGCAATACCGGTAGATTAGTAAGATGGTTTCTCTTGCTAATGGAATACGACTTTGAGGTCGTGGTGAGGAAAGGGAAGACTCACTTGAGAGCAGACCACCTCTCTAGGCTCACATCTGGAGAAGCCGCACAAGGAGTATCAGATGACCTTCCTGATGCTTACTTGTTTAATTTGGAAGTTGTACCTCAGTGGGCTAAGCCATTAGTACCAGTACTGACCTACGGGCCTAAGGACCCAGTCATAAACACTCAAGATAGAGAGGTAGTAAAAGCCCAGAAGTACCATATCATGGCAGGAAGCATGTACAAACAAACAGATCAAGGGATCCTAGCTTGTTGTGTGGAAGAGGATGAGTATGCTAAATGATTGCAATTGGCACATGTAGGTGCATTAGAGCAACACTACTCAAAACAACAAACCCTACAAACACTAAGGAGACTCGGAGTGCATTGGCCTACTATGGAAGCTGATGTACATAAGATGTGTAAAGAATGCCCAATCTGTTGCACTAAACCACCTGTGGAACATGCCACTCTTTATCAAGTGTCCATAGTGCCAGATTGGAGTGAACCATTAGTAGCCTTCTTGAAGACGAAAACATTCCCTCAAGATATGACCCTGACGAGACAAAGAAGTCTAGAACAAGAAGCCCTAGATTACTCACTCATTGGTGATAATCTTACAAGCATGGTAAAGATGGTTACCTGAGACTATGTGTCCATGAGAGTGAATATCTCAAGATCTTGGAAACTGCTCACCAAGGTGTAGCAGGAGGACACTTTGGACCAGATCGGGTGATCAAGGCAATACTATTTGAGGGCTTCTGGTGGCCGACCCTTCACATGGATGCACATCCTATGTGAAACGGTGTGATGTTTGTCAGAGAACTCAGTACCCTATACGCAAGGATGAGATGCCACTGAAACCTATGATGGGTGGACGTGCATTCTCTAAGTGGGGAATAGACTTTGTAGGTCCTATTAATCCCCCAGCCAAGGGTTCACATGTTGAATATATCATTGTGGCCACAGACTATCTAACAAAGTGGGTAGAGGTAAAAGCTACGACAAAGAACAATGCTCAGACAACTGCTAAGTTCCTATTTGAGAATGTGTTCACAAGATACAGGCTACCTATAGAGCTGGTAAGTGATAGAGGCACTCACTTCTTGAATGAAGTTATTGAAAATCTGCTCCAAGAGTTCTTGGTAGTACATAAGAAGTCTGCCCCCTATCACCCACAAGCTAATGGCCAAGCCGAAAGCACAAACAAGATTCTATGCAATGTGCTTACCAAATTGGTGAATAATAAACGCTCTGATTGGGACAAACAGCTACACCATGCTGTTTGGGCATACCGAGTGGCCTATAAAACGATACTCCAAGCCACACCCTTTCAGATGGTATTTGGCCAAAATGCGGTGCTACCTTTGGACTTCTTGATTCCCACATTGAGAGTAGCACAAGAGCATGAGTGGATGGGTCATGAACTCTCTTCGCAAATTTTTGACCTCGAACGATTGGGTGAAACTAGACTAAGAGCTGCAGCGGGAATATATGCAGCTAAGAAAAGGCAGAAAGCGTATTTTGATGCTCATGTGAAGGATAAAGGATTGAAAGCAGTGGACCTAGTTTTAGTCTACACTTTGAAGCAACATGCAAGAAAATTGGAGAAACGTGGCTATGGACCTATGATCATAAATAGGATCTCAACGAATGGAGCAGTACAACTAGCCACCTTAGAAGGTGATATTCTTCCGAGCTACATCAGCGGGTGCAGAGTCAAGTTGTATCAGGAACCTCTCACAGAAGAAATGCTCAGTCGACTCAACACTGCTAAGAAACGCAAAGAAGAAGAAAAACGAGTTCGAGAAGAAGCTCAAGCAGAAGCTTTAGAACGCATCAGAAGGATGAAGTTGAGACGGCAGGGTAGGAATCAACCTAGGACAGGTGCCTATGAGGATCCAGGATATCATGTGGCAATGTGTGAAGTCTCAGGAATAAGTCCCCAAAGAATAATAGATCGACGTCCTTTTGTGACCTTAGAGATAGGACAAGGAGTTAGTGCAAAAATTGTGCGAGCATTGATTGACTCAGGTGCAGCCACTAGTGCGGTGAGACTTTCTTACTGTCGAGAATTGAAATTAAAAGTCAATCCTATAGAAGCATATCTCATAGGATTGGGAGGTGTGGGAACCCCTTGCATGGGCGAGGTGGAACTTCCCCTCTCCATTCAAGATGTTCCAATGACAGTTAAGGTACTAGTGTGTCAAGATGAGGATCTCACTGAGCCTCTGGTCTTGGGTCAAGATTGGATCTATGACCATGCAGTCAACTTAAACCTAAGAAGTGGACTTCTTCAGGTATGGGTAAATCAGAGTCGAATTACAGTTGAGTTAGATAATGGAGCACTCAAGGAACTAGGAAAGGCACAGACTCTTGGTCCTTCCAGGGGTACACATGAAGTTGACCATGCTGTTCTTGTCCAAAGCTATGTGATGCAGAGGAATGGTGATCTCAATAAAGAAGTCAAGGACTCAACGGAACTCCCTTCTTTTCCAAAGGCCAAAGGGAGGCAGCAACCCACAGGCAGATCAATTACTGAAGACTACCTATGCTGGAGGCCAAAAGAACGTGCGAAGCAGAATGACTCAGCCATTGAAACAATTGTGGGTGCGAAAAGGCGAGCGGCCTATTACAGTCAAGCGACAACAATCATCTCAACTTCCTATTAGTAATCAACGATATGATACTAATAAGAAGACTTCCAAAACTTCTTTTGAGAAAGTGAAATCTATCTGGGTGCCCAAGAAGTCGATGAAGGCTGGCCCACAATCAAGACAAATTTGGGTGCCTAAGGCTTGCTTGCAGGCTCAACTAGTCCCGCACGAATCACATCATACACGACAGGGTTCACTCACTCAAGGAGCCGTTACCCACTCTTGTTTAATACGCACGAACACACAGTCGCCCAGAAGCACGCACAAACTCACTTGTAAATGGGTCCCAAAAACGCCTCATTCCCAAGCAGACATACTCATAAAGCCCTCCAGAGTCTCCACTAAACCAAAACCGAAAGCCATCCATTGTGTTTGGCAGCCTAAAACTTGTAATAAAACCCCCGAACCCCATGTGTAAACTCATCCTCACTTGCTAACTACATCACTCATACACTGCATCTTTCCATCTAGCTCGTAGAAATATCCATTCATTAACTAAACACACAATCATCGAGCACTCACTGACCCACTAACCCATTACTCACCTCATGATAATGTTGTAATGGGGACAAAAAGTGTTCTATCTTGTCCATTACAATATTAACGCATGATCTATATTCTCACAGAACCAGCAAGCAAGCAATAACAATGGCAGAAGCAAGAGGCACCAGTTCCCAAGAAGGGTCTAGCGCACAGATTGTGGACATTGAAACCCTACTCCTGGAACCACCACTCATCGAGAGGCCTCAAGATTTTCAAGCGGTGCATGTTCTCCCTATTCAGGACCCTCCTCAGGGACACACTTCTCAAGTGGGGAAACACGCTCATTGGTTTAGTGATGTCGCAGGGCCATTGGGTGATCACACCTACTTCTGGGAAGTAGAAATTGAGTTCAATGGCAAATGGGGATGCTACCATTTCTTCACTCGCGAATTTGAGAACTATCAGAATGCAGAAGTAATGCGATCGGTTTGGACCAAAGCGAAATTGGATAGCTATTTCAGAGCACATTTGCCTAAGCCAGATTTCCTACGCTGCTCCTATTTTATCAGTACCATCACTCCTAGCAGGGCCAAGGGAGGCGATAGTACTTTTGTGCTACCCTCACTATTGCGAGGCCACGAACTCAAGAGATTCAAACTGACCCTCAATTTGGTACGGGCAACATTGAACATGCAAGGAATGCATATTCCCACTGAGAAAGAAATAATGGTTCCAGGCAGGATGAAGCATAAGGATCTCAACAAATTGAAGGACATGGTAGCAATGACACCTACCATTGCTCTCCACCTACGAACTATTATGCAATATTTTGCTTTTCCCGATCAAGAACGATTCACTATGCCACCAAAAAAGATATGGTTCAGCTTGTACTTGGCGGAGACAGAGAATCTCACCATCAACATACCGCACTGGATCATCGATCAAATACACCTAGCCCATCAACGGTGGAATAAGAAACAGAAAAATGTACTTCATGGATGTTGTGCTCTCACAAGAATAATTTACAGGTGCTTAGCATACGACGTGCCCATTCAAAGAGCACTAGTATGGTCCAGGGCCCAAGAGTTCCAAAGACGGCTGTCAACGGCGGGTCCTCCATCGAAGAAGATGAGAGGGGGAGTTCAATTACCATGCGCTCAACCAAGGGGAGCCACCACCACACCAGAGGTGACCCCCCCACAAACACGACATGTCCGACCATTCACCATTCGCCTACCTAGACCAAGTGTCGAAGGACCCAATCTGGTGTTCCCTCCGATTCCATCGGACTTGGAGTTCCCTCAAGGTTACACCCTTGCAGATTTGACAGATGAAGAAATTGCCCGTTTGATCAATGAGTCTAACCTGGAGACAGAAGCAGAGCAGACCCAAGGACAACAACCCACGACTACAACTTCAGCCCCGACCCAACCGGGAGTAGTAGAAGTAGAAGAGGATGAAGAAGAGACAGAAGAACAAGAGGCAAACGAGGAGTATGATCAAGAATATGAAGAACTTTCAGAACTAGCAAGTGCCCCGGCATACTCGGCCCAAATAAAAAGATTATACGAAACCATGAAGCAGGTCCAAGAGCAACACAAATTGTCGCTCGAGACAGGAAAGATGATCATGAGCCAAATGTTAGCCGAGGAAGGTGTGGATGACATGTTTATCAAATCAATGAACCTTCACGCTGACACAGTAGGCTTAGATGAGGCTGTTCATGCAGCCATGACTTATAGTCATCGATTTGAGAAACGAGTGCCTACCCGTCCCATGCGATCTGGCAAACAAATCCACATCAATGTATCAGAACCAGGAGGTAACACACAAACAGAAGAACATCAGGAGGAACCACTCTCACCACCCACCTCACCTCTCACTACACAAGTCACCTCACCACCTGGCACTACCACACCTATTTCTGCCATTACCACAGTCGTCATGGGAATTCCTCTCTCTCCCGGCATCCAATTCAGAGGAGTTACCATGCCCACCTTCACAACACTCTTCACAAATATCACATCCACCCCACCCACTGTTCCCATCTACACAGTCACACACACGTTCGACACAATGGAAACATCACCACCCACAACACCACTCCCACCCCCCACGCAACCTCAATCTCCCATACCCCCTCCACCTACCTCACCACTTGACTCCACAGCATTCACAACTCCCTTCCCCTTCCCCATTCCCCCTGCATCTTCATCTTTCCCTGCATCGTTTAATGTAAATAGTATATTCATGGCATTACATCAATGCATGTATCAACTTCAGAGTGAGTATCAGGCTCTCGAAGACCGTCATCATCAACTGACTACGAATCATCAACAACTACAGAGACGGCTTACAATTATTGAAGAAGAAAATGCAGACCTCAATCAACGTTACACCACTCTCGAGCAAGCTCATCAAACCCTCCTGGAGACACCCCAACCATCACAAGAGTCAGGTGTCAAACAACTCGAAGCCTTACTGGAGGTTTACCAAACAGATAATCTGAGAGTCCGGCGAATTTTGACTCTACTCAGAAAACACATGGCTACAGCCCTTGAAGAAAACAAGCGTCTACAGAAGCAAAACGAATAAAACCTGGAAGCTGCCATGGAAGGCTCTCCCCATGAAATCGACCCAGAACAATTCAAAGCAGTTCCCTCAGAAACAATGAAAACAATCTTGGAAAGCTATGCTGATTTATTAGAAGCACATGACGATTTGGAAAGGGAACGGGATGAACTATGTCGCCAGCTTAGGGAACAGGAGGCACAACCCAAATTCATAGAAACGACCTCGACTTCAGCGGAAGTAAAGGCATTAACAGAGCAGGTGGTGGTGCTTTCCAAGGTAGCATGCTTCACCTACTTTTCCAATTCTTGGTAAGGATGGAATGCCAATGACCATGCCTTTGTTCTCAAACATGATACCTCTTAGGCCATAACTCCATAGGCATAATTGGGGCTGCTTTATCATTGCCCATTGCTGAAAATATTGAGACTTATCCTTCTATTTTGAAAAGCTTTCCTTGCTTCTTTTCCATTGCAGTCACTTTGTAGCAATTCATTGAATCTTTGATGATGCATTGTTTGCCTCCAAACTCTACTTTCAATGCCTTCTCTGTCATAAATTCAATTGAAAGTAGATTCTTGGTAAGAGATGGTACCAAGAGAACATTCTCGAGTGTCTTTTTCTCTCCTGTCTCCAATAGAATGGGTATCTCAGCTCTCCTTGTAATACAATTTGAAGCTCTATCTGTTGTAAAAATAGTACCTTTATTAGAATCATCAATATTTTGAAAAATATTCAGCATGAGAAGCCATATGAGAACTTGATCCATTATCAATCGTACATGGTTCCTCTTTGGGATCATGTGTATGGGCTACTACTCTTCCAATGATACAAGAAAGGAATCCTCTTTGAAGGGAGTGTATTCTTTTCCACCTTCTCCATCCATATAGTGGGATAATCTTCCTCTCCCAATTTCTTGATCACTCTAGCAATCTTTAGCAAGTTGGACATATCTAGAACAATTGTAACATTGTATAGAATAGTATCTACCTCTATCTTTTCCTCTTCCTCTACCTCTTGAGGAAGGATGCCCTTCTTCTTGGAAAGATTGATTACCTTCATGATCTTGTCAATCTTGGTTGTGAATGGGCTGACGTCTCTTTGTGTGTTGAATCTCCCTCTTCCCCTTGATCAGAAGAGTGCTTTGTCAATTGATGTTGATGACTTTACTCCGTCATATATCGACTTCATGGTAGCCTGCCTTTGATCTTCATCGTGAAAAATTTGTTCCATCTTGTTAAGAGATGGATTCTTCCTTAGGATGATGAGGCCTTGAATTAATCCTTCATATCTATCTCGCAATCCATGTATGATGATTGTAGAGAATGCATTGTTAGACATCTTGTCTCCAACAAACACTAGTTGATGATGTAGATCCTTGACTCTCTTCATGAAGCTTGAAACATGCTCTTCCTCTTACAATTTGTAAGTTTAACTCTTGATGTCACTTGCCTCAAGAAGTTCTTGGACTTGTAGACATTGTATGGATAACAAACATAGCCTAATGAGATGAAATTGAACACTAGAAAAATTATACATGAGCTGAGCTATGCTCTTAGGTAATCACAGAATATGCCTAGCATATAGCTTAACTCATTCATCTTCACATGCACACACACACACACGCCTATACACATGTGACATTGGCATACACTCTCATACACACCTATACACACACACACATGCATATAGCTTTCAGCACACACAAATAGAAGTGCACACTTGCTTGCATGCACACTTGCAATACACACTGATGCATAGACATAGCTACACATATACACATACTTGCACACATGTTTGCACATGCACTTGCGAAATAAAATAGCAATACACAAATGCATACACATAGATACACACTAACATAGATTTAGTGCACACATACTTGCACACACACTTGCAAGTTGGAATACATTGCAAGACACACATAAGAACACAAATAGATGCACATACATAGTTACACACACAAACATAGCTGTAGCCTGCAAACATGTTTGCATAGACATTTGCAATACAAAGTAGTTCATGCATAGCAACACACAAAGATGCACACATGTAGTTACACACATAGACATAGAAGCACACATACTTGCACACACACACACTTGCAAAACATAGCCTTGCAAGGATACAGGAGTCTAATTCATTGAAAGCATCATTTGGTAATGCAGAATCCTAATTCTTGCCAAAGTTTGTAATAGATGTTAATAAGGACATAGGAGTCTAATTCATTGAAAGGATCATCTGATAAGGACAGAGGACATTGTGTGCACAACACAACTTAGTTGGCACTACTATATCTTGGTGTGAGGTGGCACTACTATAGAAGCTCAACTCATCACATCAGAGTTTGTAAGATGTGCATTGTGTGCACAGTAGCATCTTGTTGTGCCTTGCAAGTACAGAGGAGTTTAATTCACTGAAAGATCATCTGATAAGGACAGAGGACATTGTGTGCACAACAAAACTTAGCTAGCATTGCTACATCTTGGTGTGAGGCTGGCACTGCTACAAAAGCTCAGCTCATCACATCCAATCTTGTCTACCTTGTCTATTCCTAATAGCCAAATCAACTTTGGGCACTTTGAGACCACCAATATAACAAAATCTGTTTTAACTCAATACGACTCAGTGCTAGAGGAAAATGATTTTAAAACATGTTTTGCCACCAATGTTTGAACCCATTCGAATATATGACATAAGTAAAACCAACATATGCACCTAAGCACCCATCAAGCAAAACTGGACAGCATCAAGCTCATGTGCTTGAGTACAATGCAAATACAGGCGATATTTATGGATAGCCATATATAGGCAATTATCCCAGCAAATTTGGATTAGGTAGAGAAGCGATTTGGATCATGGTAGACAAACAGTCAATAAGGAAAAAAGACGTCCAATGCTCATTGTTAACACAGAAGATATGTAAAGGACAGTTGTAATGGATTGCTCAAAAAGAAAACTGATTAATGGAAATGTGTACAAAGTGAAAAAATAATACAATCTGATGTGAACAAAAGCAGCAATAGCAACAAGACTTCAAAATCTGCAATCCAATAGCCAACAGCTAACAACTAACCCTAATAATCCTTTATCAAGTAACAAAAGTGACAAAAGCAACAAAAGCATCTTCAATCTATGTAGAAGATGGTTGGTTCCCTGCTACAATAACAACAATTATATACCGTCTGAATATAAGGAGAAACTTAGCAATAGCAAGATATATCACTACAAGGAATACGGACGCATAGCGACGGTTAAGGCGATATAATTTCACTGCTATAAAATTGCAAAAAGCATCGCAAGAAGCGTCGAGCAAGAATCAACGGTTAAACGACGAGAAAAACAATGTTTTTATCAATGTGTGGCACGACGGGATGTGTGATGCTCGTAGTGAGCATCGCTAAAGAGACAATTTAAAAAAGTGTCGCATCAACGATGCTTTTTTGCATCGCATAAGTGATGCTAAGTAACGTCGCTTATGCGATGCCAATTGTAGTGCTTTTTACAAAGCATTACCATCGCTTACACGATGGATTTTTGACGAAAAAAATTAAAATGTTGGAGGCTCTTTGATCGGCATCTTCACGCATCTGATCGAAGAGCTCTCCAACGTTCGCAATTGCACTGCACTTACAAGCTGAAACAATCGCTTGCAAAATTATTGTTTTGTCTAATCTCTATCTTATAATCTCTCTCTGTCTCTGTTTCTCTATTTCTACCTCTTTCTCTCTTTGAATTATCTCTCTCTCTTTGAATTATATATATATATATATATATATATATATATCTCCCTCTTTATTGCAGGTTTCAAAAAGCTAACCAAGAAAAAGATATGGCTAACTATTGTATGTACAATTTCCATTCTTTTTATATCATTTGAATTGTGTTATTTTCATTAGTTAGCATACTCACACTTATTGATATGCACATATACACTTATACATGATGAAGATGCACATTCACACATATACACATATACACATGCACATACACACACATACATGTGCACATACACACACAAACACATGCATATGCATAAACATTTCTACAACCACATAAAAAGACTTGCATGCATGCATTATTGCATATATATATATACACATACACACAATAACATATACTTAAATACATGCATATACACATCCACATGCATGCACATGGATGCAAATGGAAATGCATCCACATGCACATGCATGTTTCATACATATACACATGCATATACATACACTTGTATATGTTTATACACATACACATACATATGTACATATGTATATATAGACACACATATACATATATACACATATATATGCACATACGTACACACACATATACACATACAAACACACATGCACATACATACATATACACATATACATGCACATACATGCATATACACATACACTTACACATATACATGCACATACATATACACACCCATACACATGCACATGCACATACACATATACACACATATACACTTACACATGCACATGCACAGAAATACATATACACACACATACAAATGCACATGCACATACACATACATACACATATACACTTACACATGCACATGCACATACATGATGGAGAGTGTTAATCTCCAAAAGAACAAGTTGACCTTGAATTTAGACCACCTCTATATCAAGATCAACTTTAGACTCCACCAAATTTAAAGAACATTCACCAATTTATCAGAAAATTGATTATTCTGAAAAATTCAACTTCTCAGGAAAGTCTGCTGCAGATTAATCCTTAATTGACATTTGTGTAAAGTTTTTGATAAAACTTTGTAGACTGCTTCGCCTTAAGGTTGCGCACCTTCTCCAACTTGAATCTCTGCAAATGATTCAGTATACTCTGAGAAATCACACAAACAGTTTACCTATGTGTAAATCACCTTCTCTGCAGTAGCGACTTTGACACCTGCAACTTCTTAGCTATAGTTCTCCCAATGTCGAACCCATTTGATCAAGATCTTTTAGCCATAGATGGCTTATCTTCCAACTTAGATTTTGAGCCCTCACTTGTGTAAAACTTTACACCACACACTGAGCAATGTTCATTTCTCTGAACACGAAATCTACGCCAGTTTTGTCAACTCTCAGAACATCATCACATATGAATGTTCCTAAACTAAATTCTCTCAACCTGATTGCAATTAGCCTCTCAAATTCTAGCCATAGATAGATTAGCTATGAACTTAGATATGTTCAGAAGGATTTCTCAAAAGATTAACTACAGAAGTAGTAGACAGCAAAACATCGGGCGCAAGATTTTTTGATTTCTCTGAAAAATTACAACTACATTGAGGAAGTAACTCAACTAACTTTCTTGTGTCCAATGACACTTTTTACAACTGATTTCTCTCTTCCTATTCTCTCATCTCTATGCCCCGACTTTTTCAAAACATTTATAGGCAAATATGTACAAGCTTATGACTAATCAAAAGTGTGAGTCAGCTATATCTGAACTAATGTACATATGTGTACATAGCTTTGGATTTCTGAGTATGTCCTTCCTTCAAACTTCTGAATTTGTTCTCTTCTTGATTCCTTGACTTCATTTCTTCATAAACCTTCAATTGATGATTGACATGCACCAACAGCTCCCCCTCAATCATTAATTGAGGTTCTTCTCTATCTTCTTAATTCCTGCCATATCCTTGAATCTCTGTAGCTTTGGTCCATCTAGACTTTTTGTCATCATATCTGCAAGTTGATCTTTTGTAGGTGTATGCATAACTTCAATTTCCTTATCAATGACCTTCTCTCTCAGAAAATGATACTGTATTTCAATATGCTTAGTTCTAGCATGAAACACAGGATTAGCTGCCAAGTATAAAGAACTCATATTGTCTCCACAAATAATAGGAGTACTTTGAATCACATCAAAAACCTTCATAAGTGTCTTTAGCCAAATTACCTCCTTTGCAGCTTCCACCATACCTTTATATTCTGCTTCTGTAGATGACAAAGCAACTGTATGTTGCTTCTTAGAACTCCATGAAATTAATTTGTCTCCTACAAAGCACAAATATCCATGTGTTGATCTTCTATCATCCACATTACCTGCCCAATCTGCATCACTATATATCTTCACTCTTGTATCAGAAGTAAATCCATAGTAAAGCCCTTCTTTGAGTGTACCCTTGATGTACCTAAGTACTCTTTGTCCTGCAATCCAATGTTCCTTTCTAGGACAATGCATGAATTGTGAAAGCACACCAACTGCATATGACAAATCAGGCCTTGTCAATGTAGCATAAATCAAGCTACCAACCAAACTTTGATAGAGCTTCATGTCTCTGAATTCTTCTCCTCCAAATCTAGACAATTTATGGTTCACTTCCAATGGTGTAGGTGCAACCCTGCAATCTTCCATTTTAAATTTGGTTAGCAAATTTTTAAGATACCTTTCTTGGGTCACATATACTCCATGTTGAGTATATAAAATCTCCATTCCCAAGAAGAATGACAAGTTCCCCAAATCACTGATTTTGAACTCTTTCTCCATCTGCTTCTTGATCATTTGTATTCCTTTGTCATCTGTTCCTGTAAGTATTATGTCATCAACATAAATACAAACATAAATGAATCCATCTTCACTTGCTTTGACTAGCAAGCTACTATCGGCCTTTGATGCTTGAAATCCAAGATCATTCAAGAACTTTACAAGCCTATAATTCCATGCCCTTGGGGCCTGCTTTAATCCATACAAAGCTCTCTTGAGCTTACACACATAATTTGGATTCACTTGATCTTTGAACCCATCTGGTTGCTCCATGTAAACTTCATCTGAAATGTAACCATTCAAAAAAGCATTTTTAACATCTAATTGAGATAGCTTCCAACCTTTACAAGCAGCAATTGCTATGAGAGTTCTGATGGTTGTCATTTTTGCCACAGGACTATAAGTCTCATCATAGTCCACTCCATATGTCTGTGCATACCCTTTCACAACAAGTCTAGCTTTGTACTTAGACACACTTCCATCTGCAAATCTTTTTGTTTTGTAAACCCACTTACATCCAATTATTTTCTGGCTATTAGGTTTAGGAACCAGATCCCAAGTCTGATTATCTATCAATGCATCATACTCCTCTTGCATGGCTTCTTCCCAATTTCTCTTGCCTTTGGCTTCATCATAAGTAGATGGATCTTCATCTGCTTTTACCAAATAAGCATAATCTTTAGTAGTCAAGAATGAGGTGTCATAGCTATACCTTGTAGGTTGCCATTTGTGCCTAGATGACCTCCTAACTTCTGCACTTTTTGAAGTCTCTGGTTCATCATATTCTGGATCAAACCTTGGCCTCTCTTCAACTTCAACCTGTACTTCATTGTTCTCATTTTCATCAAGTAATTGAATCTTTGCTTTACCTTTCCTTTGATCCACTACTTCTTCAACATCTGCATGTACATTATTTTTACCTGCATACCAAGTACCTTGCTCATCAAATGTAACATCCTTGGATACAAGGAATTGCTTTGTGGATGGACTCCACAACCTGTATCCCATTTTCTTATCATCATAACCAATGAATACATACTTTTCTGCCTTAGGCTCCAACTTATGTCTCAATTGAGATGGCACATATGCATATGCCAAACATCCAAATATTCTGCAATGATCCAAGGTAGGTTTCTTACCCCACCAAGCTTCATATGGTGTCATACCTTGCAAAGCTTTACAAGGCAATCTATTGACCAAATAAGTAGCTGTATTTACAGCCTCTGCCCACAAATAATTTGGGCAATTCTTCTCTTTCATCATGGACCTTGCAAACTCAACAAGAGTCCTATTTCTTCTTTCTGCTACCCCATTTTGTTGAGGAGAGTACCTGCAAGTAACTTCTCTCTTTATACCTGCATTCCACAAGTAATCATTGAATTCATTTGAAAAATACTCTCCCCCTCCATCTGACCTTAGTCTCTTCAATTTTTGACCTGTAATCCTTTCTACATATGCATGATAGTGTTTAAATGTATTAAACACTTCTGTTTTTTCTTTAATCACATAAATTGTGATCCATCTGGTAGCATCATCAACATATATGACATAATATCTTGAACCATTTATACTAAAGTCCTTTGAAGGACCCCACACATCTGTATGCACCAACTCAAGTCTTTCTGAATACATAAACCCATGCTTGGAATAGGATTGCTTATGAGCCTTACCTAATTGACATGCCTCACACTTGTATGTCATGTGTTGACCTGTAATGTTAGGCAATCCAAGCATTGAATCATTATTAATCATGTCTTTGATACCTCTTTCATTGAAGTGTCCAAGTCTTTTGTGCCAAAGATCCAATTCTGACACCTTCTGCTCTCCATATGTGAACATAGCATGTCCAACATTTCCTTGTACCTTCAATGTGAAGAGCCTTCCTTCTTTCTTCCCTGTAACAACCTGTTTATACCCTTGACTAGGGTCTTCAACATAGACTCCATCATTGGTGAATCTTACCTCATATCCTTTTTCCACAATTTGACCTACACTGATCAAATTCTTTGGAATTGTGGGAACATAAAGAACCTTACTCAGAAGAGTGCTCCCATCTTTAGCTTTGACTGAACCAATTGACTTTACCTTATGCTTTGTATTATCACCTGTTTGAACTGTATGGTTAATTGCATTATGATCTAAATCAGTCATCAAAGCAATATTTCCACTTAAATGATTACTACATCCTGAATCAATGTAGAACACTCTCATGTCCTCATGTGAGGTTTCATATGTTGCATTCATAATGAGAGTCGAGTCCTCCTTCTGATCTGATGCATAGTTGTAGTAGGTGTTATTATAGGATTGATTTTGGAAGCTTCTTCCTCCACCTCTTCCAAAAGAATTCCTACCACCTCTACCTCTGAAGTTTCCTCTTTGAAATCTACCACCTCTTGCTCTTTGATTAAAGTTCTGATAATTACCATTGTTCTGATTATTGTGCCAACAATCATGAGATAGATGATTGGTCTCACCACATATCCAACAAGCTCTTGCATTATCTTTGTTGTTTCTGCCTCTTCCTCTACTTCTTCCATTTCCTTTTCCTCTTATGAAATTTGCTTGGTTTGAAGTACCTTCTTCTTCACCTGATTGTTGCTTTCCTTTGTTAGCTTTCTTCTTGTCTTTGGAGTACATTGCATGACCTGCACTCTTATCAACATCTCCTTTGACATCATTCTCAAAAGTTAGCATATGACCTAACAATTGATTCAAATCAGGAGTGAAATGATCTAATGAAAGTTCTGTAGACAGAATAAAAGGCTTCCACTTCTCATCTCCTCTTAGCCTTGTGAGAATTTTTCTTACCAATTTTTCTTCTTCAATATCTTCATCCACTGCACCTAAAGAATCTGCAATGTCCTTCATCTTTGTCACATAATCAGAGATTGATTGTGAAGCCTTCTTCTTGAAAGTAGTAAATTCTGCCCATAGTGAAGCCTTCCTTGATTTGGTTGTGTTTTGGAAATGCTCTTCCAAAGCATTCCAAATGTCACTTGCACTTTCAAGTCCTCTAATGTGAGGAAGCAAATAGTCATTGACTGCCATGTAGATTATGCTCCTTGCTTGAGCATCCTTCTTCATCCAATTCTTCAAGTCTGCAAGCTCCTCTCTAGTTGGAACACTAGAGTCTCTAAATTCTGGCTTTTCTTCATCTCCTGTGATGTATCCCATCAGATCTTTGCTCATAAGATGAGCTTCCATCCTCATTGACCATGCAGGATAGTTCTCTCTATCCAGCTTCTCAATTTGGAGACTATCTCCCATTGTTTCTTTACCTGTATTGCCAATTCTTTAACCTTTATGAGAAATAAATGTACCTTGACTTTGAATCTTACTCCTTCTGATCCTTTTGATAGCTTCAATGTGTCTACCTTCAAGTTTTTCTTCAACCTTTATCCCTTTGCACCTTCGAGATGTAAAGATTTGTGTTTCTGCAGTAGTCGGAGTCTTCTTCACTTCAATTTTGACATATCCTGCAGTGATACCACTGATGGAGAGTGTTAATCTCCAAAAGAACAAGTTGACCTTGAATTTAGACCACCTCTATATCAAGATCAACTTTAGACTCCACCAAATTTAAAGAACATTCACCAATTTATCAGAAAATTGATTATTCTGAAAAATTCAACTTCTCAGGAAAGTCTGCTGCAGATTAATCCTTAATTGACTAATCATTTGTGTAAAGTTTTTGATAAAACTTTGTAGACTGCTTTGCCTTAAGGTTGCGCACCTTCTCCAACTTGAATCTCTGCAAATGATTCAGTATACTCTGAGAAATCACACAAACAGTTTACCTATGTGTAAATCACCTTCTCTGCAGTAGCGACTTTGACACCTGCAACTTCTTAGCTATAGTTCTCCCAATGTCGAACCCATTTGATCAAGATCTTTTAGCCATAGATGGCTTATCTTCCAACTTAGATTTTGAGCCCTCACTTGTGTAAAACTTTACACCACACACTGAGCAATGTTCATTTCTCTGAACACGAAATCTGCGCCAGTTTTGTCGACTCTCAGAACATCATCACATATGAATGTTCCTAAACTAAATTCTCTCAACCTGATTGCAATTAGCCTCTCAAATTCTAGCCATAGATAGATTAGCTATGAACTTAGATATGTTCAGAAGGATTTCTCAAAAGATTAACTACAGAAGTAGCAGACAGCAAAACATCGGGCGCAAGATTTTTTGATTTCTCTTAAAAATTACAACTACATTGAGGAAGTAGCTCAACTAACTTTCTTGTGTCCAATGACACTTTTTACAACTGATTTCTCTCTTCCTATTCTCTCATCTCTATGCCCCGACTTTTTCAAAACATTTATAGGCAAATATGTACAAGCTTATGACTAATCAAAAGTGTGAGTCAGCTATATCTGAACTAATGTACATATGTGTACATAGCTTTGGATTTCTGAGTATGTCCTTCCTTCAAACTTCTGAATTTGTTCTCTTCTTGATTCCTTGACTTCATTTCTTCATAAACCTTCAATTGATGATTGACATGCACCAACAATACATGCATATACACATATACATATGTACATACATTCATATACACACACATATTACACACATATACATGCACATACGTACACACATATGAATGAATTATATAATTAAAGTACTAAAACACATCCTTAATATAAACAATAATAACAATCAATAGAACAAAACTTTTCATTACTTAATACCATACACACAGTTCAAAACATAACTAAAATGAACAATATATAGATTATATATATATATATATATATATATATACATATCCAATGTCATAATCAAGAATCCTAATCATCATCATCATCATCATCATCAGCATCATGATCATCCTCATCCTCATCCTCTTCATCATGATCATCCACATGATTCGATGTATATATGTGAGCACCCTGTGACGATCGAGATCATCCCTCCTGTGTCTGTCTCTCCACCTCATCCATCATCTACCTCTCGTATCCCAAATGTCAATCTCCTCGATATAAGGACGAAGAAGGTAAAATCCCAAAAAAGGTATTGAGATATTTTCCATTGGCTCCACGGATTAGACATGTTTCAAAGCCCCGAATTATCAAAGCTTTTGACATGGGGACATGATCATAAAAGTACTGATGGAATAATCAGAATTCCTCATGATAGTGTTGCTTTTCAGCATATTGATTCTACATGGCCTGAATTTGCACAAAATCCACAGAATCTAAAGTTAGGAGTTGCATTAGATGGGGTCAATCCATTCTCCATGAAATCCAATAAATTGTCAACATGGCTAGTGGTAGTCATAAACTACAATCTTCCGCCATATCTTCTCATTAAAAAGGAACATTTAATGCTTTCACTTTTAATCCTAGGAAAAAGACAAGTTAAAGATATGAATATATATCTTGCTCCTCTCATCGACGATCTCCAAGAGTTATGGAGAGGTATTAATGTCATTGATGTATCGAAAAACATCAATGAGAGACATATTCTGGTCCGTGGTATTGTGGCTTGGACTATTCATGATTTTTGAGGATATGGTGTTTGTTCAGGTATTGATGTAATTTTTTTCAATATGCATACAAATAAATGTGATTTAATCCAGTTATATTTTTATCATTTTCATGATGCAAGAATATCTACTAAGGGTTATAAAGCTTGTACATATTGTGGTGATTGGTTGAGATCAATCTATAGTAAGAATCTCAACAAAAATATTTATCTTCGACATCGACGATTCTTGTCTGATGATCATCCATTAAGATCTAAAAGAGAAGCGATACATTTTAATGGAAAACTTGAAACAGGTCAGTGTCCAAAACCTATGATGTTGATATATTTAGGTAGTGATGTGTGTGAACACTCTAGGACCGCCGGGGCACTTTTTTCCCTCTTTAGGAGGTTTTTTGCCCCCGGCTTGTATATACGCCTATTGCCCTAATGGGCTACTCATCTTTTGTACATTCTCTAGTAATACATTCAGTCTTGTGTGTTGTGCTCCAAGCTTCTTCTTCTTCCTTGTGCTGTTCGCGTGCTTCCGCAGACGTCTAACTCCAACAATTGGTATCAGAGCAGGTCGTCGCTTCATCTAGGGCACCGTCGACACTCCTCTGTTTGCAGTCTCAGATTCGCACGAAATTTGGTGAGCATACTCAGGGTGTTTTTGAGATCAAAACTGCTTCGCGCTGTCGTGCCAAAATCGCGATCTGGGCTCGTTTTGGCCTCTGAACGCACTATCGTAGTGCTTGTGTAGGCTATTTCGTCCTTTTGTGCCAAAGGTATATACCAGTTTCTATTCGCCAGTTTAAGCGTCTCGAAGTCTGCTACAGGTCTAGCAGAACTGGTCTGGGCAGTTCCGTTCAACTTTTCGAGATACAGTCAATTTTTTGCATCAAGGTATTTTAGTCACCGGCCATGGCTGAAAGCAGTGATGTATTTCGTATGTTGGCTGTTGAGGATAAGTTGGATGGTACCAACTACCCGTTATGGGCTTATATGATGCGACATGTATTGGTTGCAAAAGGACTGTGGAACATTGTGCAGGGTGTTGAAAGACGTCGTGTTACACCTACGACTACAGGTACTACAAATACAGGTGTTGGAGGTGTTGGAGCTGATGAAGATGGTGTCGAAGATGATATTGTGCAAATTCCTGTTCGTGTTGCTGTTTCTGTTGCACCTATTGCAGAGCAGATTCGTTGGGATGGTAGAGATGCCCAGACACATGCATTGATAGCTTTGTCTGTCAAACGTGCCATTATTCCTCACATACGCTCTTGCAGAACACCTATGGATGCTTGGGATACACTTACCACATTGTACCAAGCTAGGAATGAGGCTCGTGTTGCTTATCTCCGAAAACAGTTGGAGAGTGAGCACATGAATGAAGGTGATTCTATGGACAGTTTCCTAACGAAGATCAAAGATTTGAAGGAACAATTGATTTCTGCTGATGAGGTTATACCAGATAGCTCACTTGTGCAGACCGTTCTGAATGGTCTTCCTGACTCATATCAGAGTTTTGCTTCTACTCTTTGGTTGATGATGAAAGGCAATCCGAATGCCTTATCATTTGAGGATTTAGTCTTTGTTCTGTTGCAGGAAGATCAGTCCAGGCAGAATAGGTCCATTATGCGAGTTGCAGATCAAGCTTTCCTGGCTAGTCAGAAGGGCAAAGGAAAATGGAGCTCTTCTACTAGTAAGCAGAAATCTGCAAATGCTGCACATTCAAAGAACCAAGACAAAGATGAGAAAAAATCAGAAAAGCAGAAATTGTTTTGTAAGTACTGTAAAGGCAATGATCATATCATAAAGAACTGTCCAAAACTGGCTGCTAAAGAGGCAAAGAAGAAAGAGGCTGGAATGGTTGTTGCAGAGGCCTCTACACCAAAAACAGAGTCTGCAAATCTTGTGCAGGAAGAAGAATGGGCGTTTACTACTGTCTGCAGTTTTGACCCATCTTCTCATGATCAGTGCATGTCTGTAGTAGACTCAGATGTTTGGTACTTTGACAGTGGGGCGACCAAACATATTACCTCGCAGCGTAGTTTCTTCTCTTCACTCGAGCCTTCCCCTACAGGGAATAATGTTACATGCGCCAACAACTCCTCTTATCCTGTTATGGGAGTTGGTAAGATCATTTTGACTACAGCTGATGGTAGTTCTTTCACTTTGTCAGATGCTTTATTTGTGCCAGGGATCAAAAAGGATCTGTTATCAGTTTCTGCATTAGCCAAGATTGGCTTGGTTGTGAAATTTGTTGATGACAGGTGTATAGTTCATGATCTCTCAAATGGCGATGTGATTATTGCTTCTGGCATTTTATGTCGTGGGCTGTATAAGCTCATAGACTATGAAAGATCTGTGAATGATTCGGCATGTGCAGTTCAAGATTCTCAGGCTATGTCAGATGCAAAGCTTTCGCATGCACGCTTTGGTCATCTGAATTTTGCTAGTTTGCTATGCCTGCAGAAATCTGAAATGGTGTCCTCTTTGCCCAAACTTGAGGCACCTGGAAAACATGTTTGTGAAGGCTGTATTTTGGGCAAAATGCAGCGTTCTTCCTTTCCAAAAGATGGTTCAGTTCGCGCTACGCAGAAATTGCAGCTTGTACATAGTGATGTCTGTGGTCCTATGCAGACACCCTCTTTTGGAAATTACCTTTACTTCGTGACTTTCATTGATGATTTTTCAGGCATGCATGGGTATATCCACTCAAAGCAAAGTCCGAAGTGTTCATGTGCTTCAAACAGTTTTTGGTTTTGGCTGAAAATCTGTCAGCATGTAAAATGGGCACCCTCCGTTCTGATCGAGGGGGGGAATATATGTCTTCAGATTTTAATGCATTTCTGGCTGAACGTGGGATAAAACACCAGTGTACAGTGCCGTATACACCTCAATAGAATGGAGTTGCTGAACGGAAGAACAGGTCTCTCATGGAGATGGCGAGGTGTATGGTCAAGAGTCAGGCTTTACCTCATAGTTTCTGGCTTGAGGCTATCATGTGTGCAGCATATGTACTAAACAGGTGTCCCACTAAAGCACTGCAGTCTATCACTCCATATGAGGCTTGGCATGACCGCAAGCCATCTGTTGCTCATCTGCGTGTTTTTGGTTGTTTGGCATATGCATTAGTGCCTGAACAACATCGCAAAAAATTGGATGATAAAGTAGTTAAATGTATTTTTGTTGGATACAGTTCTGAAAGTAAAGGCTATCGCCTGTATCATCCACAGACTAAACGCATTATGGTTAGCCGTGATGTTGTATTTGTGGAAGATGCTATTCAGCCATTGCTTTCATGTACTAAGGAGACATCTGTTAGCTCCAAAGACATGTATGATACTTTGATGCCTCTTTTTATAGGTGGACAGTCTAGTGCTGGTCCTAATGAGGCAACTTCTCAACCTTTGTAGGTTTCATATGATGATGCAGATTTACATGATGCACTTGCTGATGAGAGAGCTGATATTGAGCAAGCAAAAACTATGCCAAAATGGCTAGTGCAGACTTTGCGTGACAACAAATTAGATGCACCTTTGTCATATCGTACTCGTTTAGGCTCTCATAGTGCCTCTTTTGCATCAGATTGCTATGCTATGGCTGCATCTAGTCTTTGTGATAAGAATGAGCCTGTTTCTTTTGATGAAGCACAAAATTCTGAAAATTGGATGGCTGCTATGCAATCTGAATATGATGCTATAATGAAGAATGGTACATGGTCTTTATGTGACTTGCCTCCTGGCAAGAAGGCCATTGGCACTAAGTGGGTATACAAGTTGAAGTGTAAACCTGATGGTACAGTTGACAGGTATAAGGCTAGGCTTGTTGCAAAGGGTTATGCGCAGGAAAGAGGCATTGATTTTGATGAGACCTTTGCACCTACATGCCGTATGACTACTGTTCGGAGCATTTGTGCACTTGCAGCCCATCATGGTTGGAATGTACATTAGTTG
This sequence comes from Ceratopteris richardii, assembly GCA_020310875.1. Lineage (NCBI taxonomy): Eukaryota > Viridiplantae > Streptophyta > Polypodiopsida > Polypodiales > Pteridaceae > Ceratopteris > Ceratopteris richardii. The sequence goes on from CM035443.1 coordinate 87,772,275, forward strand.
GACATTAAAACAGCATTTCTGAATGGTGACTTGCATGAAGAAGTGTATGTTTTTCAGCCCCGTGGCTTTGTGCAGAAAGGGCATGAAAACCTGGTGTGCAGGTTAAAGAAGGCGTTATATGGTTTAAAGCAAGCACCACGTGCTTGGTATGAGAAGATACATGCCTATCTGATTGCACATGGTTTTGAGAACAGTCCAACTGAAAGCACCTTATATGTTAAGCGTGCTAATGATGTGCTTCTGATCATTGTTGTCTATGTAGACGACATGCTACTCACTGGTCCTATTGAGAAGCATATTGCTGATTTTAAGGCTGATTTGCATGCCTCATTTGAGATGTCTGATTTGGGGCATTTGCATCACTATTTGGGCATTCAGTTTATGCAAGTTGATGGTGGAATGGCTTTGTGTCAAATGAAATATATTGACACATTATTGCAGCATTTTGGCCTTGAAGACTGTAAGCCTATTGCCACTCCTATGGAGACAAGTTTACGATTGAGTCTTCATGATGCTAGAGATGCATTTGATGTTGTTCTCTATCAGCAGGCTGTTGGATGCTTGATTTACTTATGCATTACTCGGCCAGATATTCAGTTTGCTGTCTCACAGATGAGCAGGTTTATGCATTGCCTAGGAGTCATGCATTGGAAGGCGGTTAAGCGCATCTTTCGCTACTTGAGTGGTACTCGGCTACTTGGGTTGTTTTATCCCAAGGGGGGATCACTACCGCCAGATTTTCATGCTTTTTCTGACTCAGATTGGGCTGGTTGCTATGACACTCGTGTGTCCACCAGTGGTTTTTGCTTCATGCTTGGTAGCTCATGTATATCTTGGTTGAGCAAGAAGCAGCCTACTGTGGCCACTTCCAGTTGTGAGGCTAAGTATAGGGCAGCTTTCACAGCGACTCTTGAGTGTGTGTGGCTCAGACGCCTTATGGCTGATTTGGGTGTTGGCCAGTCTTCTGTCACCACCATCTTCACTGACAGTCAGAGCGCATTGGCAATTGCAAGGAACCCTGTGTTCCATGCTCGCACTAAGCACATTGAGGTGCATTATCACTATGTCAGGGAGAGGTTCTCTGCTGGGGAGATCAGCTTGGCATATGTGCCCACGCAGGAGAACATTGCAGACCTTTTCACGAAGGCTCTGCCTAAGGAGAAGTTTGAAGCTTTCCGCAAAGCTTTGGGCTTACTTCCTTTTGTGGAGTGATTTTCACATAGCTTGGCAGTTCCTTATACATGAGTGCCAGCTCTTTGTTCACTGCATCACTCCCAAGGGGGATTTGTTGATATATTTAGGTAGTGATGTGTGTGAGCACTCTAGGACCACCGGGGCACTTTTTTCCCTCTTTAGGAGGTTTTTTTCCCCCGGCTTGTATATACACCTATTGCCCTCTAATGGGCTACTGATCTTTTGTACATTCTCTAGTAATACATTCCGTCTTGTGTGTTGTGCTCCAAGCTTCTTCTTCTTCCTTGTGATGTTTGCGTGCTTCCGCAGACGTCTAACTCCAACATATGATGCCTATGGATTGGTATAAAAAAGATGGACCTCTGATAGATCCAGAATCAGAAATCTTTAGTGATGATGAAGATAATGAGTATGTGAAGAGAGGTAAAGGAAAATTGGCACTCGTAGAGAAGATATCAATATGGTATTCTTTGGAGTATTGGAAAGAGCTAAAAGTATGTCATCTTCTTGATCCTATGCATATATTCAATAATATTGGTTATTCACTATGGCAGCATCTTCTTGGAGTAAAAGATACCATAGCATCAGGGAATGATTTGAAAGATCAAAACTCAAAACCAAAGTTATGGCCTGTTTTTTATAGACATCGACAAAAAATGACTTATGCACCTGCTCCTTGGGTACTTACAACAAAAGAGATACAGACTATCAACAATAGGATTCAATTGATTCGGACTCCTACAAGATATGGAGCATCTTTCCAAGACATGTTTACTATGGATGATAAGAGCTTATCTAGGTTAAAGACCCATGACTAGCCTAACTTTTTGAAACATATGTTACCTTTGGTTATCGATGGATATACAACGAAGGAGTACGAGATGTGATCTATCATCTTGGATTGCCTATAAGGTAATTATGATACTTTTGTATTTAATATATATGAATATTTGTTATCTTTTTATCTTAATTAACTTCTTTATAATTCTTTTAATGATATGTATAGGTGGATTACATCAAAAGAGATTGACAAAAACTTGATCCCACAAAAAAAACATGCATGCAAAGAGCGACTATGTTTGATCGAGAAAGAGCTTCCTACTTCATTTTTTGATATTTAGGTTTATTTATTAGTCCATCTTGTAGATGAAATAGATATTGCACGTGTTGTCAAGACTCAATGGATGTTTTGGGTGGAGTGATTTATGGGAATATTAAAAGGTTATGTGCGAGAAAGAGCAAAACCAGAAGGATCGATGGCAAAGGGTTGGATGCTTGAAGAGTGCATGTATTATGTTAGTGAGTACCTTGAAAGAGTTCATGAAGAAGCTCCACATGCATGGACCAACGATTCTTCTTCAAAAATAACAGATGAGGTATTATCAGGTAAGAGAGTTCCATTTTTATTTATATTTCAAGAAAAAAAATGATGTTTCTACTTTTGTAGCATATAATAGCGAATGCATACAAGCATTCCTTAGCAAGTACGAACATGAACTTCAAAATCTCCAAAGTAAAAGGCGAAGAAACAAAAGATATAGATGTAATCTCGATAATAATGAGATTACAAATATATCTTCTTTCACCGATTGGCTATATAGTCTTTTGCAATGCACCAACACAAATAATGAAGAAATCTCAGATGAGCAGAGAGAGTTGATGATAGGTTGTGAATGAAAGGTAATTTTATTTTAATAATATTTTGTTTTTTTCATATATGTATATTAGTTTCTATTTACTAATTTAATTTCTTTTGCAGGCTCGAATGTTCACTAATATGTGGGCTTTTGGACAGCATATTAGAATCAAAACCATTAATTCTTTACATAAAACAGAGGATTCTAGTATAGTTGCTTCTTTCAAGCAAGTATCACGTGCTAGCTCAAAAGATACGAACCTTATAGATGGCGAACTTGGTTACGTGGGAACTGTTGTTGATATCTACGAAATATCATTTGGTACATTCAAACAGGTAGAAAAAGGTTTATATTTTTTATGATAGAGTTTATTATTTTTTTAAGCACTTAATAATGGGTTTTTGTTTTTATATATTTTGATAGGTCATTTTGAAGGTTGACTGGTTTCGAGCCGAGTATAAAGATAGTAATTCCACATTAAGAAAGGAATTATCTGGGTTTTGGGCAATTGATTCTTCCAAGGTAATGCGATCCACTAAAGAACCATATATTCTTCCTAGGCATATTGAACAAGCATTTTTTTATAAAAACCCAGATGCTCACCCTTGGTGGCAAGTCATTCATGTTCAACCTAGAGGTAGGTCATTGTTTGAACAGTTTATTGTTAGAGAGATCGAAGAAAGTCCTCTTGATGATTCACCATCAGATACTGATACATCAACATCTGAAAGAGAAATTAGAATCATTATACATGATAATGATACTAATCTTTTTTATGAAGAGGATAATACTCTACATGTTGATTCTACTGATGATGAAGAGGAATTACCAAAAATCGATATTAATCCATCAATAGATGATGTGACTCATGAGAACATAGATTTAACAATAGAAGAAATAAATGAAATCAATAAGGATAATGAAGGTGAGACTATATTGATGTCTTACCAAAATGATGGCAATAATGAAAACATATGAGCAGATTAGATAGTAAATTCTACTCTGATTATCGATCAATAACTTGAAGCTTCTGAAAGGATATCAAATAATAGATTCTTCTTTATTCAACTAGGATATCGATGAATCATACTAGAGAGATGAAATCATGTTCTTTTAAGTTAGAACATGAAGCTTGAGGGTATGTCTAATTATTTTATATATAGCTTTATCTTCGAGGAGAAAATTTTTCTCATGTACATATGCATATGTGTGTGTATTCATGTGTGTTATATGTATACATGTGTTAGTATGCATATATATGTGTTTCATGTATATGTATGTGTGTGCATGTGTATGATATATGTATACATGTGTTAGTATGCATACGTGTATATATGCATATGCATTTGTGTAAAACATTCATGTATTCATGTAATATATGCAAGTGTTTATAATTATGTATGCATGTATAAGTATGCATGTGTGCATGTAGGCATGTATATGTGATCTGTACATGTATATATGTATATGTGTCTATGTATAAATGTGTACACGTACATATGTATGCATGTATATATATTTATGTGTGCATTTAGGCATGTATGTGTGATGCATAATGTATCTACTCCATTTTATATTTATGTATGTGTATCTACATGATGTGTATATATCTTTATATATATTATGATCCTCAGTGATTTGAGAAGCTATATATAGAGGCATAAGGTTGAGAGGAGAGACATCTCTCAAGTAGGACATCAGAGGAATAGATGCAATGTGTACATATACTTCAATCATATGGCTAAAAGGCTGCATTAACGTTTCTAAATTAGGGTTTTTAAAACCCTAATATAAAAATTAGTGTTTCTGAATTAGGATTTTTGAAATAGGATTTCTGAACTAGAATATTTATAATAGGGTTTTTTAATTATATATATATATATATATATATATATATATATATATATATATATATATATATATATATATATATATATATATATATATGTATAGCAGAAGAACCCTCCTCTGATCATTGGGTAAGCATCTGGATCGTATAATCGAGCTCATCACTAGCCATCTCTGAGTACTCATGCATGATGATCCCTAGAGTATCAAGCGGAACTCTTGCTCTCATAAGACTTTTTATGAGAGTGAGTTTCACCTTTCTCTCTCTACTAGGATCCATAATACCTATACATATAAAACAAAAAGGGTTAGAAATCAATATATATATGTGTACATATGTATGTCTGTATATGTGTATGTAGGTGTATGTGTGAGTGTGTGTATGCATGTAAGCATGTATGTATGCATATGCATGTTCATTATGTATGCAAATGTATGCATGTGTGTGTATGTGTGTGTGTATGCATGTAAGTATGTATGTATGCATATGCATATGCATGTATGTGTATGTGTGTGTGTATGCATAGAAATGTGTGTATGTCTCTATGTGTGTGTCTATGCATATATGTGTGTGTATGTGTCCATGTGTGTGTGTATGTGTGTGTGTCTATTTGTGTGTGTGTCTATGTGTGTATATACATGTGTATCTGTATATATGTGTCTATATGCATGTGTATGTATGTGTGTAAATGTGTGTGGATGTGTGTATGTGTGTGTAAGTGTGTATGTGTCTATGTGTGTGTATATGTGTGTGTATATGTGTGTATATACGTGTGTATATGTATATATATGTCTATATGCATGTGTATGTGTGTGTGTAAATGTGTGTCGATGTGTGTATGTGTGTGTGTAATTCTATATGTGTCTATGTGTGTGTTTATATATGTGTGCATGTATATGTGTGTGTGTGTAAGTTTGTATGTGTCTATGTGTGTGTGTCTATGTGTGTATGTTCTTGTGTATGCATGTGTAAGTGTGTCTGTGTATGTGTGTGCATTTCTATGTGTGT
>CM035443.1:87780462-87970462 GCA_020310875.1 Ceratopteris richardii
GCATGTGTCTATGTGTGTATATATGTGTGTGTATGCATGTGTATGTGTGTATGTAAATTAGTGTGTATATGAGTGTGTGTAAATCTATATGTATGTGTGTATGTGTGTGTATGTGTGTGTATGTGTGTATGTGTGTATGTGTATGTATCCATGTGTGTATGTCTGTTTGTGTGCATGTACATGTGTATGTGTATATATATGTGTGTATGTGTGTGTGGAAATGTGTGTGGATGTGTGTTTGTGTGTGTGTGTAAGTGTGTATGTGTCTAATATGTATGTGTGTGTCTATGTGTGTATGTGTGTGTGTCTATGTGTGTGTCTATGTGTATGTGTGTGCGTGTGTGAATAAATATGTGTGTGTATGTGTGTGTGTGTGTACCTTGCTTCATGGGATATGTGTGTGGATCTCTCTCTCTCTCTCTCTCATCCTAATCCCAGCACAAATGTGTCCGAAAAAATCAATTTTTTTTTAACATTCCAAAGCATCGCTTATGCGACGCTTTGAAAGACCAAGACGTCGTGTATGCAACGATCTAGCGTCAGAGGGAGTTTGCCAACGTCGGTAAAAGCGTCGCTGACTAGCGATGCTCTTTGTGATGCATATTTTTAGCATCGCATAAGTGATGCTAGCATCGCTTATGCGATGACACGTCTTTTTTTTTAAATATAAAACATGCTCGTCACTTACGCGATGCTAGCATCGCATAAGCGACGAGACCCGCTTTTTTTTCAATTCGGGGATGTCGCTATGCCCCCTATTTCTAGTAGTGTATGACTGTATATGAAGAGTCCAACAATCAATAGCTAATCCTAATAATCCTTTATCAAGTAACAAAGACAAAAAAAACAACAAAACCATCCTGAATCTATGTAGAAGATGGTTTGTGGCCTGCTACAATAACAACAATTATATACTGGATGATATAAGGAGAAACTTGCCAGTAGCAAGATATATGATTGTATATGAAGAGTCCAACAATCAATGGCTAATCTTAATAATCCTTTATCAAGTAAAAAAAGCAACATAATCATCTTGAATCTATGTAGAAGATAGTTTGTGACGTGTTACAATAACAACAATTATATACCAGCTGAATATAAGGAGAAACTTGGCAGTAGCAAGATATATGACTATATATGAAGAGTCCAACAGCGAACAGCTAATCCTAATTATCCTTTATCAAGTAACAAAAACAAGAAAAGCAACAAAACCATCTTGAATCTATGTAGAAGATGGTTTCTGATCTTCTACAATAACAACAACTATATACCAGTTGAATATAAGGAGAAACTTGGCAGCATCAAAATATATGACTGTATATGAAGAATCCAACAACCAATAGCTAATCCTAATAATCCTTTATCAAGTAACAAAGGCAAGAAAAGAAACAAAACCATCTTGAATCTATGTAGAAGATGGTTTATGACGTGCTACAATAACAAATTAAATACTAGCTGAATATAAGGAGAAACTTGGCATCAACATGATATATGATTGTATATGAAGAGTCCAACAGCCAACAATTAACCCTAATAATCCTCAAGTAACAAAAGCGATAAAATCAAGAGAACCATATTCAATCTATGTAGAAGATGGTTTGTGACATACTATAGCAACAAAAATTAAATAGCAGTTGAATATAAGGAGAGACTTGGCAGCAGCAAGGCTTCAAAATCTACACAGTAGACCTGCTACAAATCCTCATTGATCATACATCCTTCTACTTTTGCTTTCTTTCCAAGGCTGAAACACATGATTCCAATCCACTTCATCTATATTTAGATGTATTGTAGAAACTCTCATTAGATGATCCAAGGTATTCACAATCAACCTTGATCTTTGATCACTCTTTATCAAGTTTTGTTTAGAGAAACCTCTCTCAAAAGCAATCGTGCTTGCTGGAATCACAAGAACTGCCTGCCACAACTTCATTAAATTTGGAAAGCTTGCATGCAAATCCTTCATAGATGAAAAATATCTCTAAGATTCTTTCATAATAAAACCTTCACAATTCATAAACAAAATATCCACAAATGAGTACAATTCTTGCTCACATCCTTTTTTTATCAATAGAGCATAATGCATGTTTAGAAATCTGTTGAAAGTCCAAAAGATGATGAAGTATTCTTTCCAACCATAGCTTTGCATTCTGTTCATGAACCATAGCATCCTCTGCAAAATGAATAGGACTAAAAGAATTTGATGCATTTAGTAAAGATAAATCCACAAAACGTGAATTTAAGCCATCCACAATAGCTTGTAAATAGTTTTTCCCAATCATAATACATCTTTGTAAGACTCCATCCATATGAATACGCCTTTCACTTCTGATAGTTCTATTATTGGCATTCGTACATATAGTACCATCATAGATAAGTTCATGCTGATGACAATCATTTGAATCTTTCAATTCAAGATAACCATATTTAGAACAATTCAAAAATTCTGTCAAATAAAATGAACCATTTCCAAAGCTATCACAATTTATATAAGCTCTATCAAGCTGTCTAATTTTAATGTCTATAGTTGTACCAATAGATGTCAAATCAATAATATCTTCTTGGAGTTTTTTATTTAAAGAATTTACTATCTTTAGTACATCTGCCAAAAGATGTAAACAAAAGAGAATAACAAAGTTACATCCTTTTATGTACCAATATTGCATTTTATCTTTACTCCATAAAGTTAATATGGTAGACATAAGAGAAACAAGAGTTATCATTACTTGTCCTCTAGAAAGCCATCGAATAGAGTGAGCTTGTAAAACATGATTGGCATCTAATTCCATAAGTTCTAATAATTCCATTAATTGTTTATTTGTCTTGGATGAGTTATTTATCCATGAATATATCTTGTTTGCAAGTTTTTCAACATTCACTAAATCTGCAAATCCTTTGGATGCATCTACTTATTGCAAGTGCTTCACAATGTGCAATGCAATGTATAGCAATCAATTGGGCAATCCTTCTTCAAAAATGATATCCAACCTATCTCAATACCAATCATTGCAAAGGCTCCATTTGTTGCAATTCCAAATACTTTTTGAAAATCAAACCCTTTATCAATTAAGAAAGACTTAATTGCATCATATATTGTTGTTCCTCTTCCATCATTGATACAAGTGATACCCATGAATTCTAAAACCTTTTTGCCTCTACCACTATGTGTCAAATACACACAATAAATAATGAGATGTAGCTTTAGAGATCTATATGTACTTTCATCAATCATAATGAAAAAAATGGACTATCAAATGCATATTTTTTTTGCTTTTCAATAAGATATGCAAAAATTGCATTCAAATATTCAAGAGATGCATACCTACTTGTTTGAGAAGAGTACTCTAAACTCTTTGGCATATTAGCCATTTTCATTGTGAGTGCAAAGGAACACATGTCTTCATATGAAGAAATCGAAAGATCTTTTTGTGCAATGAAATACATTATCTTCATAGTTGTTATTATTCTATCCATATTAGCATCCACAATAAGAGCTACATGCTCTAGAATTGATTTAACCTTTTTTTCCATTTCACAAGTCCATTTTGCAATAGCTATTTTATGTGATGAGGATGCAAAATGAGTTACCAATGAATCATGTTGAATATTGACACATTCACTTCTTGTTTTGAATGGACCTAGCAAACCATATCTCTCACAATATTCACATTTCATTGCACTATTACCTTCAATCAATATATGACATAGCCATGGAAACTTCTCTTCCAAGCCTCTCAAAATTTGCACTTAGTAGAGCTTCCTTGTAATGCACTCTCACTCTCTGTATTAGAGTCATCAGGAGGCATAGGTTCTTTCCCTAGAATATCCAAATCCTCATTCAAATCTATATCAACTCCTCTCGAAGGAGCACTCCACCCAAACATAGAGGCTATTGTCCTTTGCACCTTTTTCTTGGAGGATGCCATGAAATATATTCCGATGTACCTACACAAATTTAATATATATAAAAGAAAAAATAGTATATTTACATTACTTATTCATTTAAATACATAAATGCTTACATTGATACATGTACCATGGATGCATGCATACATTAATTCATATGCATAGCCACACACATACATGTATACACACTAGATACTCCACTGGAACAGTTAGCACACAAGCTCACTACCCTTAGGCCCACCATTGCTTAAAAATCTAGACCAACTTCATGTGTGGATACTTATACAAGTAATCCATAAATTTTCCATTTTGCTCTAATATATGAGGTAAAATTTAATAGCTTATGCTAAATAAGTCCCAATAGTGTAAGCATGACTTGTATGTTGGCATATACATATGTATCCATGTTTCTAAGTGCATGCATATACATAAGCATGCATGTTTCCAAGCGCATGGAAAAGTACATTCATAACTATGAAAAAAGTGATACATATGTAGAGTATGTCACATGTTTTCCCACGTTCATAGGGTATGTGTGTATGCATGTCGATAGGGATTAGATATCATATAAGTTGTAAAGAACGTTGCCCTTGTATTGGACCTTTCGTCAAAATTGCCATGTTCTTCCAATATATGAGGAAAAATTTAATAATTATGCTAAATAAGTCCCAATAGTGTAAGCATGCCTTGTATGTTGGCATGTACATGGAAAAGCACATGCATGACTATGAAAAAAGGGGTGCATCGAAAGATGCATATGAAATGGTGTATACATGTGTAGGGTATGTGTGTGTGCATGTCCATAGGGTATGTGTGTGTGTGCCCATAGGTCACATATATTTCAAGTCTTGTAGACAAGATTGAAACTCCCTTCACTCTTAGCTCGCATGTTTTCTATTGCTAAAGTAGTTTGAAAAAAAAATGATAACATTACTAGTGACAACAACCAAAAAAAGACCATATCTCATCATTTAAGTTTTGAAAGCCACATTAGATCTTCACATTTGCCCACTACTAGGACTCCTCGATTGGAAATGTCGTTTCTTGTGTCTCTCCTTATGTGCCCTAATTTCTTTGCTTAAGTATTGCAAAGAACATAACCAATGGCTCTGCACCTAGGGATGAAACTATTTAGGTGAAGGAAGCATTATCTACATTAACAACAATTAGCCAGACTAGTGATATATTCAGATACAAGTAGAAATCCTCTTAAGATGTTACATTATAGCAGTTCCGAATCCCCTTATTGTGTTAATAATCTCATATTCTATTTCAGATATCTACTCATAAGACATGCCTAGCATTTCGAGTGGGAAACAAAGACGACGATTCATGAATAGAGTCAAAGAAACCACAAATAAATTGCTAGATAGAAAAGGAGTAAACATAGTAACACATGGTCCAAGTTTAAGTGCTGCATAGAACATAAAAGTATGATAACACTACTAGTGACAACAACTAGAAAAGGGCCATATCTCATAATTTATGAAAATTGAATGAAGTTTTGAAAGCCACATTAGATGTTCAAGACAGGCACTACTAGGACTCCTCTGTTGGAATTGTTATTGTTTTTGTCTCTCTTTATTCACCCTAATTTCTTTGCTTAAGTACTGCATAGAACATAAACAATGTCTCTACAGTTAGGGATGAAACTATTTAGGTGAAGCAAGCATTGTCTACATTAACAACAATAGCCAAACTACTGATATATTCAGATACAAGTAGAAAGCCTCTTAAAATTTTACATTATAGCAGTTTGAATCCCCTTATTGTGTTAATAATATCATATTGTATTTCAGATATCAACTCATAAGACATGCCTAGCTTTTCCAATGGGAAGGAAAGAGGGTGATTCATAAATAGAGTCAAAGCAACCACAAATAAATTGCTGGATAGAAAAGGAGTAAACACAGTAACACATGGTCCAAGTTTAAGTGGTGCATAGAACATAACCAAGTAGTATGCAAAAAAGTATGATAGCACTACTAGTGACAACAACTAGAAAAAGACCATATCTCATCATCTATGAAAACTGAATGAAGTTTTGAAAGCCACATTAGATGTCCAAGACAGGCACTACTAGGACTCATCCGTTGGAATTTTTATTTCTTTTGTCTCTCTTTATTCGCCCTAATTTCTTTGCTTAAGTACTACATAGAACATAACCAATGGCTCTACAGCTAGGGATGAAACTATTTAGGTGAAGGAAGCATTGTCTACATTAACAAAAATAGCCAAACTATTGATATATTCAGATACAAGTAGAAAGCCTCTTAAAATTTTATATTATAGCAGTTTTGAATCTCCTATTGTGTTAATAATCTCATATTTTTGTTGGTATATTTAGGTAGTGATGTGTCTGAACACTCTAGGACTGTCGGGGCACATTTTTCCCTCTTTAGGAGGTTTTTTTCCCTCACCTTGTATAGATGCATATTGCCCTAAGGGGCTACTTATCTTTGTACATTCTAGTGCTAATACATTTAGTATTGTGTGATGTGCTCCAAGCTTCTTGTTCTTCGTTGTGTTGTTCACGTGCTTCCTCAGACGCCTAACTCCAACAATTGGTATCAGAGCAGGTCGTCGCTTCATCTAGGGCGTTGTCTACACCTCTTTGGTTACAGTCTCAAATCACATCAAATTTGGTAGGCATACTCAGCGTGTTTCAGAGATCAAAATGACTTCGCTCTCTGGTGCTGAAATTGTAATCTGAGCTTGTTTCAGCCTCCGAATACACTGTCATAGCACTTGTGCAGGCTATTTTGACTTTTTGTGCCAAAGATATATACCAGTTTTGGTTTGCTAGTATAAGCATCTCAAAGTCTGCTATAGGTCTAGCAGAACTCGTTTGGGTACTTCTGTTCATTTCAAATACAATCATTTTTTTGCATCAAGGTATTTTAGTCAATGACCATGGCTGAAAGCAATGATGTATTTCATATGTTGGCTGTTGATGATAAGTTGGATGGTACGAATTACCCATTGTGTGCTTATACGATGCGTCATGTATTGGTTGCAAAAGGACTATGAAATATTGTGTAGAGTGTTGAAAGACGTCAAGTTACACCTGCAAATACAGGTGCTACAAATACAGGTGTTGCAAATACAGGTGCTGGAGCTGATGGAGATGGTGTTGAAGATGATGATATTCTACAGATTCATGTTCCTGCTGCTATTTTTGTTGCACCTAGTGTAGAGCAAATTTGTTGGGATGGCAGAGATGCTCAGGCACATGCATTGATAGCTTTGTCTCTCAAACGTGCCATTATTCCTCACATTCGCTCTTGCAGAGCAGCTAAGGATGCTTGGGATACACTTACCACATTCTACCAGGCTAGGAATGAGGCTCCTGTTGCTTATCTCTGAAAACAATTGGAGAGTGAGCACATGAATGAAGGTGATTCTATGGACAATTTTCTCACAAAGATCAAGGATTTGAAAGAACAATTGATTTCTGTTGATGAAGTTATACCAGATAGCTCACTTGTGCAGACCATTCTGAATGGTCTTCCTGACTCATATCAGAGTTTTGCTTCTACTCTTCGTTTGATGATGAAAGGCAATCCAAATGCCTTGTCATTTGAGGAGTTAGTCTCTGTTATGTTGCACAAAGATCAGTCTAGGGAAAATAGGTCCATCATGCGTGTTGCAGATCAAGCTTTCCTGGATAGTCAGAAGGGCAAAGGTAAATGGACCATGATGGCTAGTGCAAACTTTGCGTGATAGCAAATTAGATGCACCTCTATCATATCATACTTGATTAGGCTCTCATATTGCCTCTTTTGCATCAGATTGCTATGCTATGGCTACCTCTAGTCTCTATGATGAGGCTGAACCTGTTTCGTTTGATGAAGCACAAAATTCTGAACATTGGATGGCTGCAATGCAATCTGAATATGATGCTATCATGAAAAATGGTACCTAGTCTTTATGTGACTTGCCTCCTGGCAAGAAGTCCATTGGCACTAAGTGGGTATACAAGCTGAAGCATAAGCCTGATGGAATAATTGATAGGTATAAGGCTAGGCTTGTTGCAAAGGTTTATGCACACGAAAGAGGCATTGGTTTTGATGAAACCTTTGCTCCTACTACCAAATGACTACTGTTTGTAGCATTTGTGCACTTGAAGCTCATCATGGTTGGAATGTACATCAATTGGAAATCAAAACAACATTTTTGAATGGTGACTTTCATGAAGAAGTGTATATTTTTCAGCCCCATGGCTTTCTGCAGAAAGGGCATGAAAATCAGGTGTGTAGGTTAAAGAAGGTATTATATGGTTTAAAGCAAGCACCACGTGCTTGGTATGAAAAGATACATGCCTATCTCATTGCACATGGTTTTGAGAAAAATCCAACTAAAAGCACCTTATATGTTAAGCATGCTAATGATGTGCTTCTAATCATTGTGGTGTATTTGATGACATGCTGCTCACTGGTCCTCATGACACGCATATTGCTTATTTTAAGGCTGATTTGCATGCCTCATTTGAGATGTGTGATTTGGGGCATTTGCATCACTATTTGGGCATTCAATTTATGCAAGTTGATGGTGGAATGGCTTTGTTTCAAACGAAATATATTGACACATTATTGCAGCATTTTAGCCTTGAAGACTATAAGCCTATTGCCACTCCTATGAAGAGAGACTTATGATTGAGTCTTCATGATGTTGGAGATGCATTTGATGTTGTTCTCTATCAGCAGGTTGTTGGATGCTTGATCTACTTATGCATTACTTGGCCATATATTCAGTTTTTTGTCTCACAGATGAGCAGGTTTATGCATTGCCTAGGTGTCAAGCATTGGCAAGCAGTTAAGCGCATCTTTCGCTACTTGAGTGGTACCTGGCTACTTGGGTTGTTTTATCCCAAGGGGGGATCACTACCACCAGATTTGCATGCTTTTTCAAACAGTGATTGGGCTAGTGGCTATGACACTCGTGTGTCCACCAGTGGTTTTTGCTTCATGCTTGGTAGCTCATGTATATCTTGGTTGAGCAAGAAGCAGTCTACTATGGCCATTTCCAGTTGTGAGGCTGAGTATAGGGCAGCTTTCATAGCGACTGTTGAGTGTGTGTGGCTCAGACACCTTATGGATGATTTGGGTGTTGGTTAGTCTTCTGCCACCACCATCTTCATTGACAGTCAGAGCACATTGGCAGTTGTGAGGAACCGTGTGTTCCATGCTTGCGCTAAGCACATTGAGGTGCATTATCATTATGTTAGGGAGAGGTTTTTTATTGGGGAGATCAGCTTGGCATATGTGCCCACGACGGAGAACATTGCAAACCTTTTTACAAAGGCTCTACCTAGGGAGAAGTTTGAAGCTTTCCGCAAACCTTTGGGCTTACATCCTTTTGTGGATTGATTCCACATAGCTTGGCACTTCGTTATACATGAGTGCCAGCTCCTTGTTCACCGCATCACTCCTAGGGGGGATTTGTTGATATATTTAGGTAGTCATGTTTGTGAATACTTTAGGACCGTCGGGGCACTTTTTTTGCTCTTTAGGAGGTTTTTTTCCCTCGACTTGTATATACACCTATTGCTCTAACAGGCTACTCATCTTTGTACATTCTAGTGGTAATACATTCAGTATTTTGTGTTGTGCTCCAAGCTTCTTCTTCTTCTTCTTCTTCTTCCTTGTGTTATTCATGTGCTTCGGTAGACATCTAACTCCAACAATCGTATTTCAGATATCTACTCATAAGACATGCCTAGCTTTTCCACTGGGAAAGAAAGAGGGTGATTCATAAACATAGTCAAAGCAACCACAAATAAATTTCCAGATAGAAAATAAGTACATCCCACCTCAAATGCAATGGCAAGTGACCCTGGGTTCCAACTCAGCTAAGGCTCCAATGTATCCAACTCTATGCGCACTCCAATGTATCCAAATCTCTGCACATCTCCATGCACATGTACAATCAATGAATTGTCCAATATCCTTGCTAAGGAACCATGGGGAGTGTATTTCTAATTCTTTAAGAATAAAAAACATAGAAAATAAAATTATAATAATCTGTTAACTCCTCTAACTATCAGTATTTGTAATGAGAAAACAAATGAAATAAGAAAAATGCACATAAAAAACAACAAAAATTTCAATGGATCCAACAATTTTCGTACAAAGTGATCAATTTAATACATATTACTTTATCTTCCCTTCACCATTTATCTTTAAGAATGAAGTAGAAACGTTCACTTGAGCCTACATATTGTCTATAGATTAGGTTCAGTTTGATAAACATCATGGTTGAATCAGAACAACAACAATAAATGGAGAAACATCAACATTTCAAGTCATAAAGATAGCATGTGGCTCAAGCTCGTCATTGCAACAATCCTTGAAGTATATTCCCAACCATGCATGTATGCATATGCACTAATATATGAATATTGGGAGTATCTAGGAGTGTCACTCATAGGAGCAAGTACATGAGTAATCCACCTTCCAAGTACATGAGTAAATCCAGACACGATGGACAAGAAGAATAAAAGAATGAGAAAATAGAAAACATAACATAGAACTAGAAGTCTACACGCACTTATGAACAATTCCATTCAAACAAAGAAGAATGCGAGGCTAAAGAAACAATAGAGGATAAAGAAATAGTAGCAGATAAAGAAATAGAAGAGGGTTAAGAAACAACAGAAGATGAAAATATAAGTATAGATGATGAACAAGATGAACAAGAAAGTAAGTCAAATCATGAATATGCACATAGGGAAAAAGTACCAGGAATAGTTGATAAAATCATGAAATAAATTGTCATCAATTTTAATGATTCTTTTTTTCCTTTAGGTATGCAAAAGAAAACTAGCAAGTTCTTAGTACAAGAAACTTTTGCTGAAAAAGAAAAGCCATTTATTCCGTTGTGAAATGTCTACTAATATGTTTTGAGAAGCTACTTTGCAAGCATGGAAGATGAAGATGAATTGATCCAAAGAGTAGATGTGATTATATGAGGGATTTGTTGTGAAATTTACATGTTATCAAGCTTTTTGCAAGAATTTCGGATGTTTTGGATGGAACCACCAATCGAAGATTAGAAGGAAGATGATCAAGATGACTAGGAAAGTCCAATAAACACTAAATAATAGGTATTGTTTTTGAAAGATATGTAACTACTGGATTGATGTTTATGATGAATTGACCAACCATATTTTTGAGATTGAGATAGCTTTTTGATGAATGGAAAAGAATGGAAGTTATGATCTTATATTTGAATAGGTAAAGAAGGATTGAAGGAGAAATAAAGGAAGACAATAACTTTCAATAAGTTTGTTTTAGGCATCCAAGAATCAATTGTGGATTGAGTTTACCACTCGAAGAAGCAGCCCAAGCAAAATATTTTAGAGTATGTGACCAAATTCAAGGATGTAGCTGACCAATTGACAAGTATAGGAGAGGAGATTAAAGAGGAGCAAATTGTGAGACAAGTGATCAATGGCATCAAGGCAGATGAAAAATGGGAAAGCTTCACAACTACCATGGACTTGTACATGGACATGCAGATTCCACATCTTACCACACTCATGGGCCAACTCTTTACCCATGAAGCCAAGCTCAACAAAAATGGAGATCCATTAAGAGGTAATAACTCTTGTGCCCTATACACAGATAAAGGCAAGGTTAAAGAAAAAGGAAAGAGTAAGAAAGTAGAGGATGAAGGTACTACTTCTCAAGCCAATCATGCAAGGAGAGGTAGGAAGTCAAGAGGTAGGGGCAGAGGAGGTAAGCAAGGTAGGGGGAGACCTTTCAACTCTTCCCCATGTAATATTTGTGGTTTATCAAATCACTTCACATATGGTGTTACAGGAACTTCAAGAATCAGAGAGGTAGCAGATATCAAAGAGGTGGCTACACACAATCAAGAGGAAGGTTCAACCATCATCAACGCTACAACAACAATTACAATAACATCTACCAAGGATGCTACAAATCAAGAAAAGACTACAACAATTACACAGAGGATCAAGAGGATTCCCTTCTGATTATGAACATGAATTCAAAGCAAGGTATGAATGATGAACACCTTTTATATATTGACTCAGGTTGCTCAAACCATGTGGCAGGAAATGTAGCTCTTCTCTCTGACCTTGAGGAACCCAAGGGAAAGCACCAAGTACAAATAGGTGATGACACCAAGCATTGAGTGTTTAAGGTAGTCAATGTTAAAACCTCTAATGGGAATATAAATATGTTGAGCAGGGTTCTTTATGCACCTACAATCACCAAGAACTTGATGAGTGTTGGACAAATTGTGGAAAAGGTTTTGCAAGTTAGGTTCAACAAATATGGAGCATTTGTGGAAGATCCCCAACATGGGTTCAAGAGAATATCCAAGGGAGAAAAGACAGGTAGACTATTTACATTTGAACTTGAAGATACAAGGAATATTGCACTTTATAATTACAAAGATCAAACATTGTCAGAGCTTGAGATTTGGCATAAAAGATTAGGGCATATTGGTGAGAGAACCTTAAACCAAATATGTAGAGATCAATGTGTGCTTGAGATACCTAACGTATCCAAGCAACACATGATCTATAAATGTGGTGCATGTCAGTTTGGTAAATCTCACAGGCTATCCTTCTCAAAAAAAGGTTATATGCATGAGGATTACTTGGAGCTTGTCCACACAGATGTGTCAGGACCAAGGAAGGACCCATCAATTTCTGTCTCAAGTACTATGTGTCTTTCATTGATGATTTCAGTAGGTGGACTATCTTGTATTTTATGAAGCACAAAGATGAAGTGTTCAGTTGCTTTAAGAAGTATCTTGCACTTGTGGAAAACCAAATAGGAAGAAGCCTAAAAAGACTAAGGTCAGATGGAGGAGGTAAGTACTTTTCAAATGAATTTGATGCATTTTTGCAAGATAGAGGAATCAAAAGGGAAATCACAAAAAGGTATACCCTTGAGCAAAATGGTGTGGCAGAAAGGAGAAATAGGTTGATTGTTGAAACAGCTAGCTCAATGCTAAATGAGAAAACATTACCTAATTATTTGTGGGCAGAGAGTGTATCTACTGCCACTTATCTTGTTAAGAGGTTGCCATCCAAATCACTTAATGGGATGACCCCATATGAAGCATGGCATGGTAGAAGGCCATCACTTGATCATTTCAGGATCTTTGGGTGTGTTGCTTATGATCATGTCCCATCTCAGATCAGAGGTAAGTTGGACCCTAAGGCAGAAAAGTGCATCTTCATAGGGGTATGATTTAAATCAGAAAGGATACAGGCTCTATGATCCATCCAACAAAGGTTTTATGGTCAGTAGAGATGTTGTGTTTGATGAGAATGATTCTTGGTTTGAAAATGAATGCAAGAAGTTGCCATATGACTTGGAAGAGGAATTTCCAAGTCTCACCAAGGAGGAACCAAATCAAATTGAAGACATCAAATCAGATGATGAGGACACCATCAATTTGGAGGAGTTCAAAGCATGGAAAATCAAAGGGAAAGGTCAAGATGAAGAGATTGGAAGATATACCTGAATCATCCAACCAAGCAATTAGAAGATCACAAAGGGAGAGCAAGCAGCCAATCAGATATGGGTATGACACTTCTTTAGTAACTAAGCATTCTGTTTATCTTGCTAAGGATTTATCATGTGAAGAACCAAACTCATATGAAGAAGCTAAGACCAAAGCAAAATGGAAGGACGCTATGGATGAAGAAATAGAAGCACTCAAGGAGAATGATACTTGGGAGCTAGTGCCAAAGAAGGAATCTATGAAGGTAATTGGTTCTAGATGGATCTACAAAGTTAAGAGAAACTCAGATGGAACCATAAACAGGTATAAAGCTAGACTTGTGACTAAGGGTTTTGCACAAACCCAAGGAGTTGATTATGAAGAGACTTTCTCACCTATGGCCAAAAATGCTAAGCATTAGGTATGGTAAGTGTGGATGCATCAAGGAATTGGAATATGTACCAATTGGATGTAAAAAATGCTTTTCTTAATGGCTGGATTTTAGAAGAGATCTACATGGCTCAACCTCCTAATTATGAGGACCAAAGTAAGGTAAATGATGTATGCAAATTGAACAAAGCTTTGTATGGATTGAAGCAGACACCTAGGGCATGGAACCATAGGTTGACTACATACCTTCAAGATCAAGGATTCATCATAAGCAAAGCGGATACTTCTCTGTTTGTCAAGAGAAGTAACCCAAAGGTGATATACCTATGTGTGTTTGTTGATGATATCATACTTACATGTAGTGATGCCAATGGCATCAAACACATCAAACACCTAATGATGCAGGAGTTCAAAATCAATGATCTAGGATCACTCAAGTATTTCCTTAGACTTGAATTAGTCTATACAAATTCTCGAATTTATATTACTCAAAGAAAGTATGTGCAGGATATTTTAAAGAAGTTTCACTTGGAGAATGCCAAAGTAGCTAGCATTCCTATGGAGGTAAACCAAAAATGAAGTGCTCATGAAGGTGATTTTCTTGAAGATATTGCAAGATATCAAAGCATAGTAGGAAGTCTAAACTATGCTACATTGACAAGGATTGATATTGCTTATGGAGTAAGTGTCTTAAGTCAATTTATGCACAAAGCTAGAGCACCTCAGTTGGAAGTTGATAAGAGGATTTTGAAGTATCTTAAGGGTACTAAAAATCAAGGTTTATACTTTCCATATAGTTCATATTTGGATATCAAACTATACTCAGATGCAGATTGGGCAGGTTGTAAGGATGACAGGAGGAGCACCTCATTCTTTCTTTTGCAGGTGATAAGCCCATTTCATGATCTTCCAAGAAGCAACCTACTGTTCATTTATCTTCAACAGAGGTAGAATATAGAGAATTAGCCAATGCTACTCAAGAAGCCATATGGATTTGATTGCTATATGGAGATTTGGGACTAGACTCTAATTCACCAATGATCTTTGGTGATAATACAAGTTCTTTACATCTTGCAGCAAATCCTAACTATCATGCTAGGACCAAACATATAGAAGTTCACTATCACTATGTGAGAGAGAAGCTATTGAGCAAGGAGATTCAACTTGCATATGTATCCACTAATATGCAATGTGCAGATTTATTGACCAAAGCACTTGGCGGTACTAAACTTTGCAGGTTTTAAGCTATGATTGGATTGCAGGACATTCAAAAGGAATGATGAAGAAGACCAAGCCAAGGTTTTTGGCTTGAGGGGGATTTGTTGATGCAAATGCCAAGCCTTCACACTTGGCTAGGCATTGGAAGAAGCTATGTACAATTGGTTGAAGAACCACATGAATCATTACTTATGGTTTTCACCATTAACTCTTGTAAAAGTCACTTGACTTAGAAGGAATCTTGTAAAAGCACCAAACTCGTGGAGTTAGGAAGAGATAAAGCTACAAATTCTTTTTGGTGGAATATCTCCTAACTTAGAGGAGAACTTTTAGGTAAAGTAAATTTTGAATTTGAATTCAAACTTGGAGGCAAATCATCTATAAAAGGAGATTGTAAAACTCGCGGCCATAGAGCCCCCGTTACTAAGCATATTGTTGATCACTTGATGTAGTTGAGAGGCTTACACTATAGCCTTCTCCTATCACCATCATTGGACATAATATTCATGCCAATGATCATGTATAACATTGTCATGTAATACATTATATCGTTGATCATCTCTGTTGGTCTCTCTGTCATTGTCACTCAGAACAGCGTACTTGTCTTGCTCATATCTCAGTGATCTCTCCAGCCCTCAATAGAAAAAGGTGTTTGAACTAGTACTGAATTAAATGATACCTAAAGTTTGAAGATATGTGGCACTTGCTAGCGGAAAGAAAGAAAGCAAGCCTTCTCTAGAAGATTCTCCACCATGGGATCAGGACCAACGTGAAAGCTTCCAAAATCTATAGTGTTGTGCCATGGTGCAAGAGATGTCATGCGGGGAAATACTTGTTCTATTCCTAAAGAGTGCTCTTACCCCTTTGGAACACGATTAGAAGCAAAGCCATGTGGAAAGTTTGGAAGGAGAGATGTGCTTCCAACGTCAGAAGTTCGCAAAGAGATCACTGGTCCATAGAGACTTCCCTTGGCCTCCTAGCTAGAAGGATTAGGAACTTCAAAAGCTCTCCCCCCCCCTTCAAGCACTTAAGCTCCTTAGTTCTAGTATGTAGTTCATTATATTGCCCAATGGAAATTACTTTCTATATGCATTTTCTCTCTCTATATTGCATCCCCTTCCTTTATAATTATTCAAGAATACAAAATCACACACACACACACATATACATATGTATGTTTGTGTGATTCATGTACATATATTGTTGGCAGTAGCCAGAGGCATAGACATCGAGGAAGCACGTAAAGATAGAGCACAACATCACTTTTGTACCATATGTAACATAGAAAAACCCCTTTTGTAATGATATGCTCCATTTTGTGCAAGTCGAGGAGTCCTCGAACTTGAGGAGCTTAGGTAGAACGAGCTTACCAATTTTGGCTATTTTTAGACACCGTTTAGACCTTCAAATAGCACCTAGAACCTATTTTTTAACTATGCCGGTCATTAGATGTGAAACCAGTCAAAACTAGTCTAGAATCTATAAAAAGAGCTAGAGAGCTCATTTTTGAGGTTGGTTAGTGTTGGTTAGTGTGAGCTAGTGTAGACTTGTATGAGCTAGAGTGAGCTTGAGCGTGTAATTGAGATATTGAGTAATAGAGTCTATTTTCCTACCTTCCATTGTGTCTTGCTTGTCTCCTACATGTGTGTGTGTATGTGTGTGTGCATCTCTATGCTTCTCACGTTCACTCTCACTACATCTCACATTCACGACTCCTATCTCTTCCGCGGATTGACATTAAGGAGGTGGAGCTTCTTAACGTGGTTCTCACCATTGTGCTAGAGCAACACCAAATTTGGCGTCGTTGCCAGGGATCGAGTCTAGGATGAATGTGTGATGGTAAGAGTATAGCAAGAAGTGGTATTGGAAGGTAAAAATTTCTGTTTTTGTTGTTGTTTTTAATTAGTTTTTAGTGTTTTTCATCTCCTCTACACTCCTTCACCACTGCATCATCTTCTTCCACTCCGAAAAAATCATAAAATTCATCATATCCACCCATTCTCCTCATTTCCTCTCATTTGTGCATGCGAGAGAGAGCTTTTGTGCTTGCATGTGCATGTGTGTTTTTGAGTTTTCTTGCAGATACAGAGCTTCAGAGCAACAAGAAAACTTCCAAAAGGTAAAAAATCAACTTTCTATCAGAATCTGCCGTGTGTGTCAGACCATCGCGATGGTCTGCCAAGTTCAGCATTTTTGGTAAGTGACCACACCAAGAGGTAGGCGACACTAGCACATACATGAATCCACAAACACATTTTGAAAATCATTGATTTGGTGGACCATCACGACAGGCTCACGCCATCGCGACTGTGTCACACCATCGCGATTGGCTCACGCCATCGCGACGGCTTGGCCAGACCATCGCAACGGTCTCACACCATCGCGACGGTTCACTTGAACCATCGTGACGGTCCTTGACCATCAAGACGATCCCATCAACCCCATGCCATCGTGATTGGCTCACGCCATCGTGATTAGCCCACGCCATCTCAACGATCATCTGCCATGTGTCAAGCCAGACCATCGCGACGATACTAGGTACGCCATCAGGACACCTCGAAAGTTGAACCATCGCGATTGGCTCAAGCCATCATGCCTCATAACCATCGCGATGACCTCATGCCATCGTGATGGTTGTGTTGACCATTGACCAACACCATCACGATTGCTCACCGATTAGACCATCGTGATTGTTCACTTTGGACCATAGCGATTGTTCACTTTAGACCATCGCGACGCCTCACTCAGACCATCGTGATGCCTCGCACCCTCAGACCATCACGATTGTACCATGCCATTGCGATGGTTCACCTGAGCCATCGCGACAGTCTCAGACCATCGCGATCGTCCTAGACCATCGCGATCGTCCTAGACCATCGGGATTGACCCCCCCAAATGCAAAAACTAGGGTTTCAATTTTTGGGCTATTCTGAAGCCATTTTAAGCAAATTTTTGGGTGACTAAGCTCATAGGAGACCCGTTAGCTCATATTTGAAGAAAAACCTATTTGTCAATTTTTACCCCCGAGGGCCTAAATGCTCATATCTTTTTCATCCGAAGTCCGTTTTTTGAGCTTTATAGCTCATTAGAAAGCTCTTTACGAGTACTATGTGACCTCAACTATTTTTTTTCAAAAAGAAGACACTGATTTTTATAGAGGATAATTTGAGGTTGACAAATTGTTGGGGCTAGAAAAGAAAGGGGGCATTGAAATTTGGACAAGGACCTAAAAGGGTGTATATATTAAAGTGCTTGAGCATCCATTTAAGAGGTGGTCTAAACATTGGATTTTTACAGGTCTAGCAAGGGCAATCAAGGGCAATAAAGGCAAGGCAGTGAAGGACGCAAAGCTTGGGAAGTGCGACTTCTTGAGCATCAGAGCACTCAAAGCAGCTGACTTGAGGTTGGAAGATTACTCAATCCCCTCAGTCAATTATTAGCTTAGGCTAAATGGTAGCATTGTGGATTAAATTAGAATGACGATAGGAACGATAAAGTTCAAGAGACTTAATTTTCAAGTCCCAGGCTAAATACCGGTGTGCGATATGAAAACCTAAAGGAAAGAATTAAAGTCTGACACAACGAGAACTCAAAGGAACCATGGAAAGTCGATTCCTGACCTATACATTGAGACAAGACAAGAATCTAAAGTAATTGGTAAGTCAGACCGACAAAGCCTTGGATCCTCAGAAGCAAGTGTAGGAACTATTGCACATTCGTGGGCACAACAATTGAATAGTTATCCTTACGAGTTGAGCTCAGATATGAGTGAATCAAAAATGACTTTTAGCATGGAAAGACCAGACGGAGGGTTAAACATAGCATATCTGGGAAGACCTGAAGGACCCTACAGAACTCAATTAGAATTTGTCCGAACCAACCACTTAGGTGCTCGCATCTATGAGGATGGTTTACGAAGACAAGTGGTGCAACTACATAACCCTGATCAACCCATTGGATTGGAACGTCCAGTGGTGAAATTTGAGAGAGACGCATACATATACAAAGAAGGAACCATGTACATCATAAGTACTCAGCCAAATAATACCAATGAGTTTGGCGTAGTTCAGCCATATACGGAGACAAGAGCCCAAGGAAAAGAACTAGTAGGAGAAGAACCTAGGACACCTAGAGGGAAATCTGTACTAACAAGAGTAATAATCCCATATTGGATCCCTCAAGATAACAGAAGCATAGAATTCTAAGAATTTGTATAGACATTGAGGACAATCTTGGAGATGAGTTGGAACTCTCAAAGGTCTATAAAGACTTAGATTGTTCATCTCTAGCATCCTCAAAACTGTCCAGCTCAATAGAAGACCTAGCAGAAAAAGTGGCCCAAAAACTAGAAGTTTCTAGTAAGCAGATGCCTAGGTTAACAACAAACAAGTGTTGTTACACCTGTGGTGGTGATCATATGGCAAATGTGTGTCCCAATGCAACACAACCGCAAGCCAACCCCCTACTGGCCAATACTGTACAATTGAGAGATGATACATGAATCACACGGCTCAAGACTCCCCATACAACAAACAAGCAGTAAGACAGAACTACCCGCAAGCATACGCGCAACCACGTAGGTATCAAGGTCAGTACAATGCTCAACCTCATTACTATAGGCCTCCTCAAAACTATCCTTATCAGGCTCAATAGAGACCTCAACCTGTTTTAGCTCAGTAGCCACCCCCACCAGCGAATGTCATCTAAGTCAAATATGCTGCTACAAAAGAAAACCTCAATAGGGCTTTAGTGCCTTCTTCACCCCTGATCACAGAGAGTGACCCTAATTTTAACAGTTTTGACTCTACTCATGTAGATAGTCCACCTGCATATTACATGGAGTCACCAGAACATGTGGAAACATATCAATACGATAGTCCACCATTGGAACCTAGTTGGGAGCCCGACTATGCTAACGTGATGTACAGCAACCCTAATCTAGAGCCCCAATTGAGACAACGAAGACCACAGGGCCCTAGAGGACCATGCTTTAGGTGCCAAGGAGATCATTTCATAAAGGATTGTCCACATCCTCCGATAGCAAGACAGTCACAATATTATAACATACAAGGCTTTTGTGCCGAGTGTGGTAAAGAGCATGTCATCAAAGATTGTCCTAAGAACCTTGCTAATGCTTCAAAAGTGACACCGATCAATGTGATAGGTATTGTGCATAATGCATAAGGATCCAACCCTACATACGTGCCTATCCAAGCTATAACAAGAGCCCAGGTGCTCTTACAAAATCAATAGCTTAAACTTGAGAAAATAGTTGAAACTAGCAAAGTTGGAGAGTCTAGTAATAAAAAGACGAAATCTTGGAAAGATTCTAGAGAAATATTTAAGAGAAAATGGAGTAAAACGATAACTGAGTTGGAAGGAAATTTGAAGGAATCTAGAGCCAAAATCCTAGAATTGACTTCTCAAGAATCTAATCAAGAGAACCCAGCTCAGAGATTAGGATCAATTCTAGCGGAACCCATACCAGAAAACTTAGACACGATGTTTCGTGCATATCAGGCTAGATTAAAGGAAGGACCTCAGATAGCGAAAATGAGCAAGAACTATCCAAGAGCAGATTTAGAAATTGAGAGAACTAAACTTTGTATGAAGATGGTAGAATTAGCACAAACTATGTTTGAAGCCTCGCGCTATCTTAATTGGAATAACATGGCAAAACCTGAATTACACTTTCAAGGACTACGGGAGAGGTTAGAATACTTGATCAATAGCAATGAGAAAAATAATCAGCATAGGAACCCTATTGCCTCGGAGACATAGGAAAACAATGCACCATCCCTATCTCAAGTACCAGATACAGAAGGTGAAGACGACCTGTGTTCCATACATAAGTATTCACATGAATTTCTAAGACAAATCCAAGAAGAGAAATGGAGAAAAGAACAAGGAACTCATCCTCCTATTCAAGAAATAGATGACTTGCAGGAACAATTTCCCCAAGACATTCCCTCTATCTACGATGAGGTAGAGGAAGAGCAACTAAGTGAACACATAGGTTTCGAATCCAATTCTTTGCAAGAATTACCTCAGTTCACAGGACCTTGGGAAGAAAAATCTATTAGCATGAGAGCACCCACTATAATAGTGAGGAATGAAGAATCAGTAATCCCTAGAAACATAGAAGTAATAAAGAACACCCAAGTTCAGTGCCACCTCACTCTAGAGGAATTGTTGAAGGTTAAACTATAATTGTGGAAACATGTAGCAAATCAATTCCCTGAGCTTGCTACTATGCCCTCACAGATAGGACCACACAAGAAGGTACTAGAGATAACCATAGAAAGAATCGGAGATGTAAGCGAAGGAGAGGAAGGTAACACTTATCTTCCAATAACCCATCAGGGCTACACCACCAAAGCCATCTTAGATTCAGGAGCCGGAGTAGCCATCGCTACCACAACTTTATGGAAACATTGGGGTAAGCCAGCATTGAGACCTACCAGGATGAAGCTAAAAAAATGGCTGACGGACATATAGAAAAACCATTCGGCTTACTAGAAGGCATTTCTCTCACCACTTGTGGTGTAGAATTTGAGCATACTTTCACTATTTGTGATTTTGGGAAAGATCATGCTTATGAGAGGACGACCGTTCATGCGTCAATTGCAAATTGTACAAGATTGGGGAACGAATTCCTTGTACTTGCAACATTTAGGAGTGACTACTAAAGTCAATCTCAAAGACTATTCCCATCGAGATGTACCCCTGATACAATGGAACACCATCCATAAGACACAAGAGGAAACAGAATCAGTACACTCATTGGAATCACTCCGTCATGGTTGCACAAGGATACTCATCTATGGATGTGTAAAGTAGCCAAACAAGAGGAAGAATGGTTAGAAGCTAGGACCTTAGGTTCAAAACAACATCCACGAACCCTTTTAGACCCAGCTTACGCACCTGTAGTATTTTCGGACGAGGAATTTGAGCCTCATGGTTGGGCAAAAATATTAGCAACAATGGATGTAGCCATCAATGAAGAACAATGGACACCCCACTGTGACGAGGATGGCTATGACATCTCAATCTTCACAATAGAGCCAATCATGTGTGATTTCATTATTGAAGAATGCAAACCTAGCACTGATGCATTTGAGGACGCAAGTGACTCCGATCTAGAGTCAATCATTATGGATCCACCCTTTGCATCAGATGAAGAATATTTCTATGAAGTAGAAACTCACCCTCAGAGACATGGAGAGCTTACAAATGATGTGAGGTTAACCACACAAGTGACTGCCAAAAGTGAAGGTAAGAAAAGAAAGAAGAAAGAAACCATGTCAGAAGAAGAAGAGGAACCATTCATGGAAGTACCAGAGAACTTCAAGAAGTATCAAATAGAAGATAGAAGAATAATGGTACGAATGCCTAAAAGAAAAGCCGACGTTGGAGAAGTATATGACAATCGAGAGAAAACCAAAAAAATCATAGTCACCATAGAAGGAGAAGAAGAAAAATATACATACATTGGGCATGATTTGACAAATGAAGAAGAAGAAGAATTAGTTGCCCTATTTCCAGAATATCGAGATGTGTTCGCTTGGAGTTACAAAGAATTGAAAGGAGTAGACCCGGATATATGCTCCCATAGAATCCTTATGACTCGAGATGCAAGACCAACTAAACAGAAACCATAGACGTACAATGATAACTATGCTGCCAAGATTAAAGAAGAAATAGATCGTTTGATAGAAGCAGGATTCATTTATGAAATTGAGCATACTGAATGGGTATCCCCCATTGTGGTTGTAACCAAGAAGAATGGAAAATTGTGTGTGTGTATTAATCTTAAAAAAGTTAATGCCGCCACGATTCAAGATAGTTATCCTCTTCCTATCACGGAACATTTATTGGAAAGAGTTGCGGGCAAGGAAGTTTACAGCTTTCTTGATGGTTTCTCATGCTATAATCAAGTAGCCATTGCTCCTGAAGATCAACACAAGACGGCTTTTGCCACAGAATGGGGCATTTTTGCATTTCGTGTGATGCCATTTGGGCTCACAAATGCACCCACCACTTTCCAACGACTCATGTGTCATGTGTTTAAGGAATTCTTATGCAAGAATTTGGAAGTTTATGTCGATGACATATGTGCTCATTCGAATATGAGGCAGACTCATACCCCAGAACTAAGGCAAGTATTTGACAAATGTCGAGAATATCAGGTTTGTCTGAACCTAGAAAAATGTGTTTTCATGGTCAGACAAGGCAAAATTCTAGGACACATTGTGTCAAAGAATGGAATCTCTACGGATGAAGAAAAGGTGAAAGTAATTGCAGATCTACCTAGACCAAATAATGTAAAAGAAGTACAGGCATTTATGGGCCATTGTGGTTATTACAAACGATTCATATAGATGTATGCAATCATAGCCAAGCCTCTGTACTCTCTTTTGACCAAGTTTGAATGGACAGATGAGTGTGAGAATTCATTCAATGAACTTAAACGACGTCTATGCTCAGCACTTATATTGACAACCCCAGATTGGAGCAAGCCATTCCATGTACATGTGGATGCATCCAACTATGCCATAGGATGTGTGTTAGCACAACCCACAAATGAAGGAAATATAGATCTCCCCATAGCTTACGCGAGCAGACAGTTGAATGCAGCAGAAAGGAATTACACCACTACGGAACGAGAAGGATTAGGAATGATCTACACAGTAAAGAAATTCAGGCATTATCTATTGGCAAATAAGTTCAAGTTCTTTACGGATCATCAAGCATTATTGTACTTAGTCAATAAGCCATGTAACATAGGATGACTAATACATTGGTTTCTATTACTCATGGAGTACGACTTTGAAGTTGTAGTCAGGAAGGGAAAGACACATCTTAGAGCTGACCACCTCTCAAGATTAACCATAGGAAAAGCTCCTCAAGGAATAACGGATGAATTACCAGACGCATATTTGTTTAACCTTGAGATAGTACCAGATTGGGCTAAGCCTATTGTCCCTATTCTCACATATGGACCCAAGAATCCTAGGATAAGGATCAAGGAAGGAGAAATTACCAAGTCTCAGAGATATCAAATAATAGCAGGAAGTATATATAAACAGGATAATCAGAAGATTCTTGCTTGTTGTGTAGATGAATTAGAACATGCGAATTGGTTGCAATTAGCACATGTAGGTGCATTAAAGCAACATCATTTGAAATATCGTACATTGTAGACTCTGCATAGATTAGGAGTATATTAGCCTTCCATGGAAGCAGATGTCTACAAGTTGTGTAAAGAATGTCGTGTTTGTTGTGAAAGACCACCAGTAGAACATGCCACGTTATATCATGTGTCTCTCACACCAGAATGGAGTGAACCCTTAGTGACGTACTTGAGGACGAAAAAATTCCCTCAAGGGATGACCTTAGCACGACAACGAAGTCTAGAGCAGGAAGCTCAAGACTATTCACTTATTGGCAACAATCTATACAAACGAGGAAGAGATGGATACTTAAGACAATGTGTCCATGAGAACGATTATTTGAGCGTAATAGAGACTACACACAAAGGTGTTGCAGGAGGTTATTTTGGCCTCGATAGGATAATCAAAGACATCCTCTTTGCAGGATTATGGTGGCCCACTCTTCACATGGATGCACATACCTATGTTAAGAGATGTAATGTGTGCCAGAGAACTCAATTTCCTACTCGCAGAGATGAAATGCCATTGGAACCCATGATGGGAGGACGTGCATTTTCTAAGTGGGGTCTAGACTTTGTAGGACTCATTAACCCCCCTGCAAAAGGTACTCATGCTGAATACATTATTGTTGCGACGGATTATCTTACCAAATGGGTAGAGGCCAAGGCCACAAAAAAGAATGATGCACACATGACTGCAAAATTCTTATTTGAAAATGTCTTTACAAGATATGGATTGCCTATAGAGTTAGTGAGCGATCGAGGAACTCACTTTCTAAATCAAGTCATTAAATATTTTTTACAGGATTTTATGGTGGCCAATGGTCAAGCAGAAAGTACTAACAAGATCCTTTGTAATGTACTGACGAAACTCGTGAACAACAAACGTTCAGATTGGGACAAACAATTACATCACATTGTTTGGGCATATCGAGTGGCCTACAAGACCGTAGTCAATGCAACTCCCTTTCAGATGGCTTTTGGTCAAAATGTTGTGCTTCCTTTGGACTTCTTGATACCGACCCTTAAGGTCACACAAGAACATCAGTGGATTGGCCATGAATTATCATCAAGGATAATGGACTTGGAACGATTAGGAGAAACCAGGCTGAAAGCAGCAACAGAAATATATGCAGCAAAGAAGCGATAGAAAGCCTATTTCGATGCACATGTGAAAGATAAAGGCTTAAAAGAAGGAGATTTAGTCCTAATGTATACGCTGAAACAACACGCACGAAAATTAGAAAAGAGAGGTTATGGACCTATGATCATTAACAGACTATGGACAAGTGGAGCAGTACAATTAGCCACCCTAGAAGGAGACATAATGTCTAATTACATTAGTGGTTGTAGAGTAAAGCTTTATCAGGAACCTCTTACCGAGGACATGCTTAGAAGACTCACGTTGGCAAAGAAGTGTAAGGAGGAACAAAATAGAATACGAGCTGAAGCTCAGGCAGAAGCCATAGAATGCATTAAGCACATTAAGAAGACAAGGACTAGGGAGAGAACATTATAACCATCTGGAAACAACACCCAGATACCCCATGGCCATGTGTCAAGCAAAGTCAAGTATTCATCCTAGTATAGTGGATAGGAGACCATTCATTACAGTCAAGCTAGAGCACGGCAACCCTTGCCAAGAGCTCAGGGCTTGAATTGACTAAGGTGTTGTGACTAGTGTGATTAGATGGTCCCACTATAAGGACTCAGGAATAGAAATGCGGCCAATTGAGGCATACCTCATAGGGTTAGGAGGCCTGGAAACCCCTTGCATGGGTGAGGTGGATCTTCCTATCCTCATACACGATGTGAACATGACAGCGAAGCTACTAGTGTGCCATGATGATGACCTGATAGAACCCCTAATCCTTGGCCAAGATTGGCTATGCGATCACTCAATGGACCTAAATCTTAGACAAGGCTCCTTGCAGATTGGAACCTTAGATCACCAGCGAGTAATACCACTTTACTTCCCTAACAACACTCCGCCTGAGGTATGTAACCCTAGACCATATGAAACGCATGCGACGGAGGACCGGAAGATCTTTGGCCAGATAAGTCATGCTACGTCTACCCCAACCCACGCGGGCTTGGCGATGAACAGTAGCCATTCAGAAGAAGGTCAACAAATTTTCCCCTGGTCTTCCTGCGAACTAGAAGGGGTCACCACACAACACATGGGTCAGGTGGTTACATCAGTGGTGAGGTGGACTTCATCAGTAGTCACATGGGCAAAACACCCTGCAATGCCCATCCTTCCACACTTACTGTGGACTGGCCTAGATTTAAGCTAAAAAACGAAGCACTTCCTAATGGGAAAGTTGTGCAAGTGTTGGACCTCCCTTCTTTTCCAAAGCAGAGTGTCCATCCGACCTCTCAACCCCAACCACGAAGGAGTCACCCATAACGAAGGAACCCAGACCGACGATGAAAGGGAGCCCACGGAAAAGATGATTGTGAAAGCCTTTATTTTGCTTCACCCCTTGGAATCGGTCTACTTGGATTACCTAGAGCCCACAATTATCTCGCAATGGATTCTTCCTATGTCTATGCACTAGCTCATATGCTTCCCGGCAAATGCACCAAATGAAAGGGCTCTAAAGCCCACGGAAAAGATGATTGTGAAAGCCTTTATTTTGCTTCACCCCTTGGAATCGATCTACTTGGATTACCTAGAGCCCACAATTATCTCGCAATGGATTCTTCCTATGTCTATGCACTAGCTCATATGCTTCCCGGCAAACGCACCAAGTGTGTAAATTGGAAACTCTCTTGACAATATGCATAAGCATACATCTGAGATTTACTCTTTGATGCATAAAATCTACACTTCCTCTTTAAGAGGCTTGAGTAGCTCCTCTCAATAGAGTGTATACATCCAGGAAAAAATGATGTACTGCATCAAGCAAAATACCACAGCTACACTGAAACACAAGTTATATCACAGAGCTTCAAACACTTTCTGAGCTAGGAAGCATAGCTAATGCACAGATGAAGAAGGTGGAATGTGCAGGCTTCTTAAGAGCTCCTAAACACACTCCAGAGAAAAAATCGACAACCACTGTCAAAATGACCTACCTTTCCCAACCCCTCTAGCATGGTCAGGCTTCTGTTGTTTTGTTAGTTCTTGCCGCTTTCCTTGAATCTATCTTTCAGTTCACCTAGCAGGCCTACCACACCTTAACTTCAGCTATGGATGAAAGACCAGGCTTATCCAGTTTAACATGAAATCTTTTGTGAAGTGAGCAATACAACAAAACAATTTGATTCCTCAGAGGTATCAGAGATTGTTGTAATCAAGCAATACTCTTAAATGCCTCATAATCAGGATGGTTATTAACTCCATTGGAATCAGGCACACTCCGAAAAAACACAAGAAATTGAGATATAAAACATGCTGCAGAAGCACAGGTGCAACTCAGACGAGCAAATGGACACATAGCACTCAGTAGAGACTTCTTAGAAGTAGGCTTATTAGTGAGTTTTCAAAAGACTTATTAGTGAGTTGTGATCATCAAGAACATCATCGGATGCAAGTGGAGGCAACAAATGAGCAGAAAGCCACCTGCGAAGCTCAACTTATGCAGTATTACACACTTAATCTCACTCTTCACGTGAGGCAACATAAATACCCTGAATTTAAATGTAACCAAATCACTGGATGCGTAAACTTTCTTACTACCCATAATTCCCTGGCACTTGTGTGCTCCCATTCTACGAAATGTATACTCTTCAATATGTTCACACAAATTTCCCAGATGCAGCAACAGTTAATCATGCAAAACATATCCAATCCTTAAATTCACTTGGCACCATGAATACCTAGAATTAAAGTATTTCCGAGTCACTACATTCCATAATATTGTTCGCACTAACAAGACCACTTTAACATGAAGTTGTTTGCAGCACGTGCAGCACCAAGACGTGGTTTGATTCCTCAGAGGTATCAGAGATCATTGTAATCAAGGCCGTAGGCTTAAAAGCCATCATAATTAGCATGGTTCAGAACATCATAGGAATCAAACCCATCCTCAATACAGAAACACAATGCATAAGCACAGGTCTACTTCAGGAAAAAACGACACTTCTCAAAGAGACTTATGAGTGAGCTCGGATAACCAGAACCACCCTTCACAAACAAGAGCAGCAACACTACTTTTCGACAGATCAGGCCGATTTTGAGGGGAAGCGGTAGAGAGAAAAATCGTACATTAAAGTTATTTAGAATAGTAAACTTAATCTCGCTTTCACATGAAGCAAAATTTTACTCTAGATCTCAACCCAAAGTCATTGGATATCTAATCTTCCTAGCTCCCACATACTTGTCAGCACTGCGCTTTCATGCTCGCATGCTTCTTGCCACTGAAAATGTTATTGCAAGTTTCCTAGACGCACAGGTACCTAAAATGATCTCTCCATTGCACCACACTTCAAGACCATCCAAAACAAACGTAATGCATTTATTTGAACAGTTACCATATATTCTTTCACGAACTGTGCACCTTCAACATAGTGAATTTTTGACCCTGCTGCCGTTGCCTCCCAGAATGCGCGCTCAAGGGCACAGTGGCCACCAACACCGAACAAGCCAGCCCCCCTCTTCCTCTGCAATCCATCCCCCCTTCAACCGCCCACGAGCTTGCGGGCACTCAATCGTATTTTAAAAATGACCAGAGATTGTCTGGCGCAGAAGATGTGCAGAGCGTAGCGCCCACATGGATACCCCCCTTCCTTGAATGCCTGCCGCCGAAAAAAAACTCCCCGAAAAAAACGGAACATGTTGCCCTTTTTCTGTTTCTCTTGTCAGCTCTGCAAAAAAACGGATCCGCCCCCACATTGACTCAAGCATCATGTTGCATAGTGGCCAAATATATTCTATCAAGTCTTCCAGAGGTTCAACCAATGGCTGGAAAATGAGGTCTGCTACATTGCCGTATGCCTTTAGAGTGCAGGCCAGAATTACTTCATCTAACCATGCACACTCCATCTGAAAGTACTTAAATAATTGAATTGCCTCTGCAAATAGACCATGTCGAACATAACCGCAAATCAATAGACTCCATATGACCACATCCTTTACATCCAATCTAACAAAAACCATATTAGCTGATCTAAGATCACCACATTTTAGGTACATGTCAATCAGACATGTAGCTATTTTCAGAACAAAATCAAAACCACTTTCTACAAGTAGAAGATGTACATATTGTATTGCTTTCGTACTCGAGCATGTTCTCAAGATAGTCAAGTAAGTAGCAATATTAGGTTGCATACTCTTATGAACTGGTTGGCATATTAAGCTGTCTTGCACCAGAAATGATTCGATTTTTTCTTCACTCCAGGGGACCTGGTGCAAGCTGTCTAGTGACTTGATCCAGCACTCCAGACCAGTCGAAAGCCACTGATTGGAAGCAACTATCTTGTATTTTTCTGCAGCAAGTGAATCATGGACCTGCAACTGTTGATTGATCGATTTATCTAATGTCTTTGCCAAATGATTGCTTTGGCCGGTCCAACGAACGTTCTTTTCTTCTGATATCTTCCAGCTTGAGCTGCTGTCCTCCCATGTTGTTATGGGAGATAGAGCCAATACTCCCTCCATCGATAAGATTCATACGTGCAAATACGGCCTTGAATGAAGAGTGAAATGCCGGTGGAATGCAGAAAATGGCTACCCACGTTGCTGTGTAACCTGTAGACTGTGATCAAACTCTATTATCCATGCATATAAACACATCTTTCGAGTTCCCACATGCTTTTACAGCATGAAACAATAGCACTTGGGCTATCACAATTACGCCCATATCTCCCACTTCTAGAGCAATTTCTATATCCTTCTATGAAATCTATGGTGTTGCAAAATACCCAGCCTTTCTCACGATGGCGGATGAATCCCTATAAGCAAGATCACCATAGGATTAGCTCTTCTTTGAGGTAAATAAGTCACGGTTTTATCAAGACCTCTTTTTGTTGCATGGTGCAATGCCGTCCCTCTATGTATTCCTGGTCGGTATGCATCAATATTGGCGCCAAGATTCAAGAGTGTGATGGCCATGTCTAACAATTCTCCCCGAGCACATGCTAGAATAAGAGGAGTCCTCCCCTCTCTGTCAATCCACTCCAATGATACTCCTTTTCGACGGAGTGCCTTTATAGCATCATGGTTTCCATTCTTCACTTCGTAGTATAGATGCTCATCATCCCTGGACTGGCTAGCCCCCATCTGAGATTCTTCCAGCAACCACTCTCAAAGCTTCAGCAGCATCAGATCGAACCGTTTAGATTGATTTCCTCAATCTAGCACAGACTGTTCCGAAACGAGAGCGGACAATCCCACGGGGGCAGAGAGAGAGAGAGACCCCATGAAGATCATTGAATGATAAATCCATCTTCACAAGTCCCCTTAAATTCCCAAACTCCACTGGGATTGCACCTGACAATTTATTCCTGCTTAAATTCCGTTCAAAAAGGTGCTCCAGTCGCCTTATAGAAAGAGGTACAAGGCCACTCAGATAATTGCAGATACAATAGCAAACCCTTTTCTCCCCATCCCTACAATCAATATCTCCACATACTTCTCATCAATTACCAAATTCATTCTTCAAGTGCCTGCAATCAAACAAATTTCCTGCCAAATAAAACCACATTAGGGCATAAAATTCAACCATTTTCGGAGCTAACAGACGACAATATGAGACAACACAAGGAGGAAAGCAGTATCAGTATCACAAAGCAAGAGGCATGAGACAAGTATGGGTGCCAAAAGGACAGAAAGCACCAACAGATTTCAACTATGCAGACCATGATAAGAAGAAGTTACGGCAAAATTAGAGGCGGTAACCAAAGTCTCCTCAACCTTCTTCGACCTCGACGAAGCTTCGATAGATTTGGATCGCCAAGAAGTACCTTAGGAATCGACCCACACCCACGTAGATTTGGGTACCCAAACAGTGTATTATAGATCAACACTCAAGCCATGTAACATATACCCCTCAGAAATCTTTTCACCCGTCAATACCACCACATCCAATATCACCTTTTGTCCCTCAGTAGAAACATATCACCCACTCAGTAACTCTTAGGAAATGGATATCCAAACGTAGTCCAGATGTCTCCTCATGTACCGTTGTCTAACATTACTCCCACCTCGACTGAACACCATCCTTGTAGTAACTCATCCACAACTGAACTTTGTACAAATGCACACACTATAACCCAACATCACTTATAATAACAATCTCATCAAGCAATGTATGCACTATCTGAAGCAAGTAGGTGTCTAGAGACCTGCATTAGTTTGCAAAAAATCATTCCATAAATCACCTCACAAAACGAGGCTACACGGGTTACACATCAGTTATGGAAAGGGATTGCGGTCTCACTTTAATGGGATCATGATTAATTTCCATGCTAATGTGCTAATCTTTTGTAGCAGATTTCTCCGCACTCAAATCATTCATCATGCAAACAGAAGAACCGTCTGAAGCTGGCCCTAGTGTACCTATGGCAAATATTGGCGAATTACTGGATGAGCCCCATCCTACATCGCAGCCACCAAAATTTCAAGGATTCCCAGGACCTATGCCGATCGATGACCCTCCTAGGGGATATACGGAAAAAGTTCATCTTAATTCACATTAGTTTCATGGTCTAGCAGGACCTTTGGCAGACGCGGATTTTATTTTTGATGCCAATTTGACGTTCGACAATAGTAAATGGGGGAAGTACCAGTTCTTCTCTAGAGAGTTTGAAGTGCTCCAGAACACAGAAGATTTAAAGCACGTTTGGGCTAGAGCAGGCTTCACTGAATACTTTAGTGATCCATTGCCTAAACTAGATTTCTGAGAAAAATGAGGAGCTGAGCTTAAACACACTCTCAAAAAATATATGAGATGAGATATGAGAGACAAATAAGTGAGCAATTCTTAAATCAACAAGAATACAAAGTTCAGTAGTAGAAGCTAACTCAAGCTCAAACTACTTGAAAAGAGCAAAGCTAATAACACTATCAAATGAGCTCAATGATACAAATGAAGCCAATGTAGAATGGTCAAAAGTGTGTGGTATAAACCGCTCCACTTCCCTCCCTAGGATGCACTCCACAACCACAAGAAATGAGTCGACTGTCTCTCAACTCCAGCCCTCTGTCTGTTTGCGAAAATGCTCATAAGCCTCTGTTTAAATACGCATAACTCTCTAGTGTGTGGGATTTTGGTGAAACAGTTTTAGATGGAGATTTTCCATGATATTCCAAACAACTTTGCTGAAGAAAGCATTTTGAGATGACGCACGTAGCTCAAGATACAAGCTTCCAAAGTCGACCTACTGGCCGTTTTCAGCAATCTGCCAATTCTCTACCTACCAACTTGCGGCCAGCATAACTTGAGTTTGGAGACAAATTTGCAAGAGATTTTTGGTGAGCTGATACCTGATATTATGGACAACATTTCAGCTTTTGAATCAACCAAAAATCATGCACCGTTAGCGAGATATGATCTATGCAAAACTGCCTTCAGAAAAGGTGTGCTGCTATCCTGAAATTTTTCCTAAATTATAGGAACACTTTTCCAACTTGGCATTGACTTCAAATATGCTTTATTCATGACTATGGCTGATGTGGAAAACATAATAAATCACTCTAAGAATATAATGAACTTTAATAAAGAGTTCAACTTATGATAATACTTTGAAGAGATGATGTGGACTTGCATATTTCAACACCTTCCCTCAAGTCCAACATCTTCAAAATAATAAGAACCTGAAATAAAATGCTTGTTGAAGGCATATGAAGATGAGCCTTCCCTTATTTGTTGAAGATGCATGATGAGCCTTCCCTTACTCATGACTTCCTTCCCTTCAGGGGAGCTCCATCATGCCAAGTGATGATCTCTGATTGATGAACAACTCCTTGTCGAGAGCTTTAGTGAAGAGGTCAGCCACATTTTCCTTTCTGTTGCAATGGTGTAAGATGATATCACCACTTTGTATCTTCTCTCTTATGAAGTGCTCCCTCACTTCAATGTGCTTGGTTCGTTGATGCATGACTGGATTCTTTGCCAAAGATTCAGCTGAGACATTATCAAAATGAATGGTGGTAGGTTGGTTTTCACTGAAACCAATCTCATCCAAGTATCTTCTCAGCCAAATAGCTTCACAAGCTGAGGTTGTGAGAGCTTTGTATTCAGCTTTTGTAGAGGATAAGCTGATCGTACTTTGCTTTTTGGAACTCCATGAAATAGCTCCATTGCCTAGGAAGAAGGCATTTCCACTTATGCTCTTTCGATCAACCAAGTTTGTTGCATAATCTGAATCACTAAATCCATGAAGATTCAATGTATCTCCTCCATAGAGAATTCCAAGTGAAGAAGTACCTTTCAAATATCTTAGTATCCTCTTGGCTGAATTCCAATGAGATACTTTGGGAGCTTGTAGATATTGGGAGAGAGAGTTCACTGCAAAACAAATATCAGGTCTTGTGATGGTCAAATAGAGGAGAGATCCTATGATTTGTCTATATAGTGTTTCATCATATGGAACACCATTCTTATCCTTCGTCAGTTTGAGAGTTGACTCCATAGGTGTAGAGACCAGCTTAGAGTGAGACATCTCAAACCTATCAAGAATGGAAAAAAGGTACTTTTGTTGAGAGATAAATATATCTCCCTTCTCTAGTCGAGAGACTTCGATGCCAAGAATGTAGTGTAATTCACCAAGATCCTTCATTTCAAACTCTTTAGAGAGTTTTCTTTGAACATCTTCAATCATTGCTTCATTGCTTCCTGTTAACATGAGATCATCCACATATACAAGAACAATAACAATATCTTTTCCCTTGACTTTATAATACAAACTATGATCAACATTGCTTCTTTGAAAGCCTTGAGAGCAAAGATGCTCATCAATCCTTGCATACCAAGCTCGGGGAGCTTGCTTCAAACCATACAAACTTTTGAGAAGTTTGCATACCATGTGCTCTTTACCTTTGACAATGTATCCTTCCGGTTGTTGCATGTAGACTTCTTCCTCAAGTATGCCATTGAGGAAGGCATTGTTGACATCCATTTGCTTCACCTTCCACTTGAATATGGAGGCAAGGGAAAGTAATAATCTAACTGAACTCATCTTTGCTACTGGAGCATATGTTTCATCATAATCCAATCCATATTGTTGAGAATATCCTTTAGCTACTAACCTTGCTTTGTGTCTATCTATCTTCCCTTCCTTGTTGAATTTCAGCTTGTAGATCCATTTGCATCCGATTGCTTTCTTGTTGGGAGGTAATGGACATAACTCCCATGTCCCATTTTGATGAAGAGCAGCCATCTCTTTGTCCATAGCTTCTTGCCATTCTTTTTTAGTACTAGCAGCCTTGTACATTGACGGTTCGTCATATTGTAAAATAGAGCTAAGCAAAGCATCATTACTTTGCTCAAAACTTGAGGAATTACCTCGTTGATATGTAAGTCTTTGAGGTTGTGTTCTGATCCTTGAAGACCTTCTAAGAGTTGCACGGTGATCTTCATCTTCTTCCTCTAATTCTTCAATAGTTTCCTCATGTGTAGAAGAGGGAACTTCAACTTTAACTGTTGTTGAAGAGCCTTTATCCAAATCTGAAATTGATGATGAACTCAAGCTTGCATTCTCATCAAAAATCACATCCCTTGATAGGAATGTCTCCTTCTTACATGGATCATAAAGTTTGTAAGCTTTGCTTACATCACTATATCCAACAAAAATGCATTTCCTTGACTTGTCATCCAGCTTCTTCCTCTTTTCATCTAGAACATGAGAAAATGCAAGGCAGCCAAAAACTCTTAAATGATGTACCTTAGTCTTGATGTTGTGAAGAGCTTCATAGGGGGTAATGCCCTTCAAGACTTCGGTAGGAGACCTATTCATCAAATAACATGAAGTGTTGATTGCTTCAGCCCAAAAGATGTTGCTTAGACCTTTGTCTTTGAGCATGCACCTTGCTGCTTCAAATAATGTCCTATTCTTCCTCTCTGCCACTCCATTTTGTTGTGGAGTCTAGCTGCACGTAAGTTGCCTTCGAATGCCATTCTCAACTAGATAATGGCTGAAATCTTTCGACAAGAATTCTCCTCCATTGTCAGACCATACAGTCTTTAGTCTTTGTCCCGTCATCTTTTCCACCATAGCATGAAAGTGTTTGAAAATCTGAAATACATTAGCCTTGGACTTCATAAAATAAACCCAAGTATATCTAGAGAAATCATCCGTGAAGGTAACAAAATAAATATTCCCTCCAAGTGAGGGAGTATGGGCTGAATCACATACATCAGCATGCACCACATCAAGTATATCATGTGCCCTTGAGCTACTCTTTGAGAACTTACTCCTAGCATGTTTTCCAAGGCAGCATGCTTCACACACTTTTCCAATCCTTTGTAAGGCTGGAATTCCAATGACCATGCCTTTCTCCTTCAACATACACATACTATTGAAGTTCAAGTGACCATACCTCTTGTGCCATAACTTGGTAGGCACAATGGGGGCTGCTTTGTCATTTCCTATTGCTAAAAATGCTGAGACTTCTCCTTCTAACTTGAAAGGCTTTCCTTGCTTTCTTCCTCTAGCAACCACTTTGTAGGAATTATTTGGATCTTTAATGAGGCATTGCTGGCCTTCAAACTCTATTTTGAGTCCCTTCTCAGTCATAGCTCCAACTGAAAGTAGATTCTTGGTAAGCGATGGTACCAAGAGAACATTGTCGAGTGTCTTTTTCTCTCCCGTTCCCAATCGAATGGGTATGTCACCTTTCCCTGCAATAGAATTTGGAGTACTATCTGTTGTAAAGATAGTACCATTATGAGAATCATCAATATTAGAAAAGTATTGATCATGAGAAGTCATATGAGAACTTGCTCTGCTATTGATCCACCATGGTTCCTCTTTGGGATCATGTGTATGGGCTGCTATCTCTTCTAATGATACAAGTGAAGAATCTTCTTCAAAATGAGTGGACTCATTTCCACCTTCTCCATCCGTGTAGTGGGCTGATCTTCCTCTCCCATTATCTTGATTACTCCTCCAATCTTTAGCAAAATGGCCATACCTAGAGCAATTGTAACATTGGATAGAGTAATATCTACCTCTATCTTCTCCTCTTCCTCTACCTCTTGAGGAAGGATGTCCTCTTTCTTGGAAAGATTGATTACCTTCATGATCTTGTCGATCTTGGTTGTGAGTGGGCTGATGCCACCCTCTTCCTCTTTGTGTGTTGAATCTTCCTCTTCCCCTTGATGAGAAGAGTGCTTTGTCATTCGATGTTGATGCCTTTCCTCCATCATGTATTGACTTCATTGCAGCCTGCCTTTGATCTTCATCTTTGAAAATTTGTTCCATCTCCTCAAGAGATGGCTTCTCCCTCAAAATGATGAGGCCTTGAACTAAGCCTTCATATCCATCTCGTAATCCATGGATGATGATTGTAGAGAGCTCGTTGTAAGACATCTTATCTCCAACAGCCACTAGTTGTTGATGTAGATCCTTGACTCTCCTGATGAAACTTGAAGCATCCTCTCTTTGCTTCCTCGTACAATTGGTAAGTTCAGCCCTCAATGCCACTTGCCTCGAGGTGCTCCTAGACTCGTAGATATTCTTCAATGTCTCCCATGCCTTCTTGGGAGTCTTCACATCAAGGAGATGGCTGAGAATGTCATCTTTGACACTCAACCTTATCATATGAACTGCAATCATGGTCTTCTTATCCCATTTGGACAATTCTTCTTCACTTCCAGTTGGTCTGTCCATCGAAATTAAATCCCAACAATCTTGAAAGAAAAGTAAGGACTCCATCTTTACCTTCCATGTAGCATAGTTGTTGCCATTGAGCTTCTCAACTCCTTCTAAGTGTAGGTTATGGAGACTTGGTGCCATCTTCAGCTGCAACAAGTTGAATCGAGACTCTTCCCTTTACTCAAATATGCTCACACTAGGCACTTCTAACCTAGGTGCTCTGATACCATGAGAAAAATGAGGAGCTGAGCTTAAACACACTCTCAACGAATATATGAGATGAGATATGAGAGACAAATAAGTGAGCAATTCTTAAATCAACAAGAATACAAAGTTCAGTAGTAGAAGCTAACTCAAGCTCAAACTACTTGAAAAGAGCAAAGCTAATAACACTATCAAATGAGCTCAATGATACAAATGAAGCCAATGTAGAATGTTCAAGAGTATGTGGTATACACTACTCCACTTCAGTCCCTAGGATGCACTCCACAACCACAAGAAATGAGTCGACTGTCTCTCAACTCCAGCCCTCTGTCTGTCTGCAAAAATGCTTAGAAGCCTCTGTTTAAATAGGCATAACTCTCTAATGCGTGGGGGTTTGGTGAAACTGTTTTAGATGGAGATTCTCCATGATATGGGAAACAACTTTGCTGAAGAAAGCATTTTGAGATGACGCACGTAGCTCAAGATACAAGCTTCCAAAGTTGGCCTACTGGCCGTTTTCAGCAATCTGTCAATTCTCTACCTACCAACTTGCGGCCAGCATAACTTGAGTTTGGAGATGAATTTGCGTGAGATTTTTGGTGAGCTGATACTTGATATTATGGAGAACATTTCAGCTTTTGAATCAACCAAAAATCATGCAAGTTAGCGAGATATGATCCGTGCAAAACTACCTTCAGAAAAGGTGTGCTGCTCTCCCTAAATTTTTCCTAAATTATAGGAACACTTTTCCAACTTGGCATTGACTTCAAATATGCTTTATTCACGACTATGGCTGATGTGGAAAACATAATAAATAACTCTAAGAATATAATGAACTTTAATAAAGAGTTCAACTTATGATAATACTTTGAAGAGATGATGTGGACTTGCATATTTCAACAATTTCTACAGATGCTACTACGTGGTAACCACATTGACGGCATCGGAGAACAAGGATTTGCCAGGAACCTTCATTTTTCCATCCTTAGTAAATGACCCACCGTTTAAGAAGTTTTATCTTTCTAAATATTTGATTAGAGTTGTAATCAAGATACATGGAACACACACTCCGACATAGCGAGAAAGGCTAATTCCAGAACCTATGAAGCGTGGTGATGTTACTAATATGGGAAGACATCTCGACAATCACACCTGAGCTCTCTAAGCCACTAAGAATCTGTATGCAACATTTCGCATTCCCAGCTCAGGATCGATTCACCATGCCCCACGATCGTATCTGGTTTGGACTATATTTAGCTTGCATTGGACCCCAAACAGTTGATCTTGCAAGTTGGATCATTGATTAGTTGTATCTAGCACATCAGAGATGGGAAAGGAAAAAAATCATCCATGGATGTTGCGCTCTTATTGTGTATATGTGTTTGGCATACGACTTGCCTATAGAACATGCGATGACAAGTGAAGAGTTGAAGGCATTTAAAGGGATAGCCAAGAAACCCAGAAAAGCTAGCAAGGGACGAGCAAGCAAGCGCATGAGAGGATCTATCCCATGCCTACAAGTTCCCGAGTCCCCCTCACCGC
This sequence comes from Ceratopteris richardii, assembly GCA_020310875.1. Taxonomy (NCBI): domain Eukaryota; kingdom Viridiplantae; phylum Streptophyta; class Polypodiopsida; order Polypodiales; family Pteridaceae; genus Ceratopteris; species Ceratopteris richardii. Next base: position 87,819,143 of record CM035443.1, read on the forward strand.
AACCATCTCCAGAACAATCTCCTACGGAACCCCCTACAGTGATACAACCCATTTGCATACGACTATCACGACCTGCCATCACGGAAGGCACTACCAGTGTAGTTACCTCTCAAGAAACCACTGTCCAGGAACCTACCACTACTGTAGCAGAAATTCCCACCTCCATTGGTGCGGAAGCATCCCCATACCCAATATGGAAGCTGAACCACTGAATACCATGTTTGATTTTGAAATGCTAGATGCTTTTTCAAATGAATTTCAATTTTCAGAAGGCCAACTTTTCTCGCAAGAATATGAACGACCAAGCTACCCTACCACTCCGCCTGATCAACAGCAAGGACAAGTAGTATCCAGCTCAGAAGAAGAAAGGACAGAAACAGATGATGAAGCTAGTCAAGGAAGCCAGGAATCTCAAGAGAAGGTGCAGACGGATGAACAAGAACAGCACACTGATACCCAGGGTGACACTAGTACTTATGAAGATGAGACATTTGAAGCACCTGCCTACACCTTGGCAATCAAGAAGTTATATCGCACCATGGAAGCAATTTGGGCGCGTAAAAAGTTATCCAAAGAAGAAAGCCAAGCTCTAGTAGAACAGAAACTCGCCACAGGGAGGCTTCGAAGAAGCCTACATTCAAGGTTTCAGAGAACTGGTGAAGTCAGTCAGCACTAATGAAGCATTTTGCTATTTGCAAAGAAAACCACTACCACAATTTGACCCACGAGGACGACAGAAGCGAGAGGGAGGGGGGTGTTGGCAATAGCCAGAGGCATAGACATCGAGGAAGCATGTAAAGACAAAGCACAACGAAGTAGCAGGGAGCTAGATGGATCATTTTTCAAACAAATATATTCTATAAATACTTTTCAGAAACTTCCAATAGTGATTTTCATCACTTTTGTACCATATGTAACATAGAAAAACCCCTTTGGTAATGATATGCTACATTTTGTGCAAGCCAAGGAGTCCTCGAGCTTGAGGAGATTAGGTAGAACGAGCCTACCAATTTTGGCTATTTTTAGACACCGTTTAGACCTTCAAATAGCACCTAGAACCTATTTTTTAACTATGCCGGTCATTATATGTGAAACCGGTCAAAACTAGTCTAGAATCTATAAAAAGAGCTAGAGAGGTCATTTTTGAGGTTGGATAGTGTCGGTTAGTGTGAGCTAGTGTAGACTTGTATGAGCTAGAGTGAGCTTGAGCTTGTAATTGAGATCTTGAGTAATAGAGTCTATTTTCCTACCTTCCATTGTGTCTTGCTCGTCTTCTACATGTGTGTGTGTGCATCTCTATACTTCTCACCTTCACTCTCACTACATCTCACATTCACGATCTTCATATCACTCCTATCTCTTCCACGGATTGACATTAAGAAGGTGGAACTTCTTAATGTGGTTCTCACCATTGTGCTAGAGCAACATATATCCAAAATGTATTTTATTGAGAGTACTTGAACACCTCTTCCATGATCCATCACACCATTGTACATGTAGTGATGCCGAATAATGCCACCCAAAGACTAGGGTATGCACGAGTGAATCTTTATGTTTCTCGTTTCTATTTATATGTATGCTCCACCCATGTCCCTCGACATAGCATGTCTTATGGGAGGTGTCTGTAAATTTTAATTTCCAAACTGGAATTTTGGAAAGGAAATATTATAACTTAAATGGCTTTTTTTTTTAGGCAATGAAAATATAATCATTCCAAAATTCTCCATGAATTTCATTTCTTAAATGTGTTGATTTTTTAAGTGCGGTCTTCTTTCACAAAGGGACCTTATTATTATAATCTACATTCTGAACATTTTTAGTAAAGCATTCATAAGTACATGGATTTGGAAATTAGGTATTATTTGCCTCTCTATCCGTGTGCCCCATTTTTTGCCTTATGATTTGTAGGAGTCTTTCCAAAGGTCACACCAACAGCTGAAATTAAAATTGTAAAATATAAAGATTTGATTTAATGAAGAGGAGAATCATCCTTTGGAAACCTCAAGAAAAGGCCTGCATATGTTTAGAGAGGTGGGTACCTGATTTATAAACACTGTAATACCTTATACCTGAGAGGAAAGTAACTAATGTGGCTGTTAATCCATCAAACGAAGTAGACCAAATACCAAGGCTGAAAGTTCAAGTTTGGATCTTTTATGTTGAAATTATTTCCTGTGTCAAGAAGTGAAAGTCTCTTGAAAACAAAAAATTTTGACAAAGTTAATTGGTTGCTCTACAAGCCTATAATGGAATGCAATTATCAGATATGCTAATTCATGTAAAATTTTGGGTTCAAATAAATCAAAGGAATTCTGAGAGAAGCTGTCTTCTACTAAAGATCATGCAAATATCATTTTTAAATCTTCTAGAAAAGAAAATCTTTCTTTATGTTTCGACACACGCCACACTTTTTTTTTTTGAGAGTACAATGAATTAGAAACACACTTTTCTTTTTTGAGAGTACAATGAATTCGGAATCCGCTCTTCAAAAATGAAGCCTGCTGAAGCATAGAATATACTTTTCAACATCTCAAGCTTTTTTTTATCCCCAAATGCTGGGAGCATTCCATCAAGTGGCTGAAACAGAGAATATGCTTTTCATTATATTACAATTTTGGGCGAATCTTCTTCCTTAAAAGAAGGACAAACTTCCGAATGAAGGAAACATTGCCAACTTCATTTGAGCTGGAGCTAATTTCAAAGTTACAGTTCTGGTAGTTCATGGTGACCTATTGTTTTTTATTTTTTATTTTTTAAATGGAGGTTCGGCCGAGGCCTATTCCCCCGGACTTTAACTTTGAAATTGCAACTGTACAAGGGAGGGCATAGTACCCATGGACCCCCCTTATTCCACAAGAACAGGGGTTTACAAGACTGGGTTAAACGGCGGTCAACACTACTATAGAGATGGACAAACAGTGGCACTCAGCCACAATGCAACATCTTTCTAGATTACATGTCCCTTACATGTTGCTGCCAGGGATTGAACCTTCACCCCCGCCTCAAGAGGCAAGAGGCCCAACCACTAGGCCAGCGAACTGGGACATGGTGCCCTATTGCTGTGGAAGTATTTGAAGATGAAGTAATTGAAGATGCTCTGTTTTAGAACCAGGTTTAAGTTCACCCTGTGATCATTATTTTCTAGTGGGGAACCTATTGTACGATTGATCTTGGATAACAGAACTGTAATGTCAAGTCCGCGCACGTTAGCTACGTTAGCGGGGCCTTTCGCCTCTTGAGGCGGGAGCGAAAGTTCAATCCCCACTATCAACAGGACACTCTGGATGTAAACTATGATATTTCCAGTTGAAACCAGTCTTCTCTTGTGTTACCTTTGAGCAATCTAATCTCTACTTTCTGAGATACGAGAGATCTTATGAATTACAGTTGCAATTTCAAAATTAAGGCTCGAGAGAATAGACTTCGGTTGAACCTTCATTTAATAATAATAATAATAAAGGCAAGATCGTCAATTATCCATAATGCTACAGTTTTTTCAAGAAGCTGCCAAAAACGAAGGGCGAGTCAAGTCTGACTCCCAAATTCCAATCCAGCAAGGAAAATTTTATATTTCGTTCTGATGGAAAATCTATTGCTTTACTCTAAAATCTTGGAAAACCTTGATTTTGCAGTAGTAAACTCAAAAATCATGCGACGTTGTGGCGCACACAGAAAGAGAGTGAGAGAGAGAGAACGTGCTCTAGTGTGGTGCGGTAGTAGGCCGCTCTTTCCTGTGCGCAATGGTCCAGATGGCCACCAAAGCAGTGGCATCATAGCATGAATTGAGAGAATCAGGGACGTTTTCCTGCAATACAGCTTGGATACCCGACATGCGAATTGACGATGGCTACGGAGATCTCAGCGATCTGTTGCATGTGAAGCCTTCCAACTTGTAACGCATTTCCATTGACATGGTGGCTAGCGATATTGCGTTTGAACCAGTGCTACCCCGAGCTCTGAACAAGCAGAGCGATGGGGCAGATGTTGCCGAAATTCTGCAGACGATGAACTTGAACGGGGATACAGAGATAGGAAGAGGAGTCGTAGATAACATTTCAACGTCCGCTTCGATTATAGCCCGGAAGCGATCAAAGATGCTTGACGTTGCGACGCGTCTCTACAAGGCTGCAACAGTTTCCTCCGCGAACTCGGCGGCTCTCACAGCCTTGCGGTACCAGTCTCCGAATCGAGGCAGGAGCCCCTCTCCTAGTTCAGCCCGACGGAGCTTCGATGCAGGAGCACTGAAGAAGACTCCGGTCCCTGAGAAAACTAGGCCCGTTTCTGCAGAGAGACGAAGGTCTTATTATGGTATGTCTGTATCAGAAAACAAGTCTACAAAATCTGATACCGTGATCAGCCTCTCCAGAAATTCTTTAGTAATTGCAAGAAAGCTGTCTGCGCGGAGTCTTTCCTCCTCGACTCAATCTGATACGTCTATATCATCATCTTCCATTGACTTGGGGACTGAACCTAAAGGTTGATTCATTTGCATGACATTGTGTTTCATCCGTCTCCCTTGTATTAATCATTCACAAAAATTTTAACATTTACAATTCTTTGCTTTGCTGTTGCAAAAGAAATTCGTTGCTTTGAAGACACTGATTGTGAGTACGTCCTGGCTGTCTTTCATCCTGAAATTTTAAGTTAGTACAAAGGAGTGGAGAAAGATGGCGCTTTCTCATGAACGCCTGTAATGTTTTTAATAAGACATTTAATGTATATGACGCCTTTCAATGATCGTTAGTTCGTGCGTGTTAGGCTATCTGGTTGAACCTTTGGCCTCTTGAGGCGGTGGTGAACGATCAACCCTTCTCTATGGCACGATACGACATGGTGCAAGGTGTGAGCTGTAGCCAATGTATTACTTTCGGTAGATTTAAATCAGTTGCTTTCGGGCACCTCCTTTTCAAGTGTTGCTTGCTTTCATGAATCTAACACCTGGCCTCTTGAGGCGGTGGTGAACGATCAACCCTTCTCTATGGCACGATACGATATGGTGCAAGGTGTGAGCTGTAGCCAATTTATTACTTTCGATAGTGAAGATCCCATGGGTACTATGCCCTTATATGTAAAATTGTTCTTTCAACTAAAACTAAATCTGTAGAGTTTTTTTTTCAACCAAATTCAAGTATAAGAGAGATTAAGCTTCCGCCATATATATATATATATATATATATATATATATATATATATATATATATATATATATATATATATATATATAGATATATATATAAAAAAGAATAAGAGTTGCAACACAGTCTGTACGTGCTCATTGTATACGACACAAAAGTTCAAAAGCAGAAAGTTATGTGTGCAAGCCGGTTGTACGCTGTATTTATTTGTAATAACAAGGGATTATCTATATGCAGGATATATATCTGTTGATTATAGGGAATCAGGATCCATTCGGAAGGCATGGAATTCCAGTACAAAATCATCAGAGGTAAAAGTGAACCCTGCGAGAAAGAAAAGTCCCTCTCGACGCTCGCTTCGGACTGTTGATCAGACTCTGAATTCCAAAACAACAACAAACGGTCAAGCCACCACTGTGGATATTGGAAAATGGAGGGGTACTGAAAATGGCAAGTCCAAATTAAGCAGAAGTATGGATTTTGGTCTAAGCAAGCAAGGCCCATTAAGTAAAATGTCATCCTCGCTAGCAAGGAGTCCCTTAAGCGTTGATAAATCTGCAGCCAATAGTCGCATATTGTCTCAGTCGGCAAATGAAAGCCCAACTTTAAAGTTGGTCCGTCGAAAGCTCGGGAAATCTGCAGATAGGCAGGCCTCAAGATACGAGAATGCATTTGAGAACAGCATACACAGAGCTGAAGGACAAGGAACTGTTGAGGAGAATTGCTCGGATACTGAGAGTTCTTCCTCTGGAAGTCTTTCGGTCGCCTCCATTGTTAATTTACGACCAAGAGCGACAGCCGTTCCTGCTCATTTCTGGCAGGATTCAACCACAAGCATGAAGCAGTTGAGAGTGCTGGGTCCGAGTCGTTCACTAACGCCAATCAGAGCAACACGCTCAGGCACTTCTACACCGCAATATCCTTCATCTCCGTCTTGCCAATCAAGACCGACGCAGGTACTGTCTCCGCTACGAAGCTCTGCAAGTCCTATGAGAACAAGGGCAGGAAATCCAATGCTCATGCCTCAGCTTTCTCTTAATGGGAGGCGGAGCAATACACCGTTTCTACCGAACATCAGCTTTGAACTTTACAAGAACAGGCAAACGACAGGTCAACAAGATGAAGCCCACGATTTAAGATTGCTTAACAACAGATGGCTGCAATGGCGGTTTATAAATGCACAAACTGAAGTTGCCATGGAAATGCAAGCTGTCACTGCCGAGGTAAGTAATGAGTTTGTATATGCTCTGAAAATGTGCGTGCACAGAGAGAGAGAGAGAGAGAGAGAGAGAGAGAGAGAGAGAGAGAGAGAGAGAGAGAGAGAGAGATCGGAAAGGATAAGATGACCTTTGAGACCCACTAGTAATTACACAGCTTGCACATGGCCTGAATGCAGTAAATACTTCCTTTTATTAATCACCCTTCACAGCACATCATACGAGACGTTCTTAATGGAGTGCTGTTCATGCAACTAAAGTATAATTTCTTAAGCAAGAAAATCAGTGTTGTAGTGGTAAATCCACTGGACCCTTTTTTTTTTTTTAATAAAAGGAAGTTCGGCCTTAGCCTAATCTTCCGGACTTTAATTAAAATAAAGAAGAAAGGTTACAAGTGGATGGGACTAGTGCCCATGGGACCCCCCAAATCTCACAATGCAGAGGAGGAATATGGTAGCCTAGAGGGCATTACAAATGAGGCGGATAAATTCATTATCACCCTCATGTGGGACCCATTTGTGTTTCAACTTGTTGTTTTTGAGGAGATAAATACAGTGATGTTTAAACGGCGGAGATCTCTTATCTCGGGAGATTCTTTTACCTAGAAGAAACAAGGATTTCTCGATCGACCATTCCTTAGGAGTTTGGCCAAAATTGACAGCACATCGCTCCCTCCAAATCTTCCAGAGAGTCTCACCCCTGATGGCATTCCATAGCCTCGATGAGCATCCGACCGCCTCACCCAACATCACATGTTGCCAATTGATTTGGTTCGAGAGTCTCAATACTCGGGTCACGTGACGCCAGATAACACGAGACTTGGGGCAGTCGAAGAACAGGTGAACTAAATCTTTGATGCATCGATGACAGCGCTTGCACCATGGTGGCACACCACAAATTTTGTTAGCCCTTGCATTGGACCAGATACCTTTATGCAAGATCTACCACATGAGAACAGACTTTTTGACCTCAATTAGGGGGTGCCAAATAGACATGAATCTTAGTTCCCACCGTAGTTTGGTCCAAGAAAGGCACCATCTCTTGTTAAGAGTGTGGTGAACTTCTAAGTTCTCTTTGAAGTTGGGAGTTCTGATAGCTTCTTACCATTGCTCCATTTGAGGGCCTCCAAGCAAGGAAGATCCTGACCGCAGAGAAGGCAGGTAGTTCTTAAGCAAGCAAATCAATGGTGTAATGGTCCATAATTCAAACCCGCGTGCAGCATGATGTACTACCCCTGGAAAGTGGGGATAACGGGGACTGTCAGGGTGTGTGTGTGTGTGTTGTCATTTCAATCTTTCAAGCAACAATCAAAGAGCAGGTTGATGACCAAACACACCCCCACCCCCCCCCCCCCCCCCCCCCCCCCCGAAAAAAAAAAAAGACAAAAAAAGGATAAAGTTTCCTCTCTTAGTATAGGACATAGAAAAATGATACGCACAATGCCCCTCTAATTCCATGGTTATAATGCATAATTGACTTATGACATTATCCAAAGGTGCGTATCACTATAGGGACGCTTGCTAACAGCTCGCCCTGGAATGGCACAACTTGGATCTCTGGTCCAGGGAAACTCTGAATTCGCCCCTAACGATGAGTGCAACTATAAATTCATCATATTCAGCCACAAGACTACGTAGCTACCAGCTCTATCTCTTGTTACTCTTTGTTACTCTTTGAGGCTCTTGATTTCTGACATGCAGCAGCCTCCATCTGCTTCCCATTCTCCTGCAGAGTGACCTTTCATGCGGTGTGCTCCCAGGTACTAGTGCAAATATATATTATCCTCATCATACCCTCAATGTTATGACAAGTATATTCAGTGTTGTGGTGTGCCACTTTCTGTAGATGATGCGCCACTTTCTGTATATTGTGGGCAAACTGTTTGATAGACCCTGATGTCTAGTCAGGATATGGTGAAAGAAATCATAATATACAGGCCTCTTTTGATCCATGGAGTCCTCTACATTTCTGTTCCTAGGATGGAAGATGGGAAGTGAGTGACCTCTCCTGCTGACTGTACCTCGAGTCTGTCGCATCATTATTGATGTGATGATGTTGAGAGCCAGTGTGTAGCATTATATGTGATTTATATCTTGTGAGGACAACTTTTTTGGCTGTTGAGTTGCCCAGATTGTTCGTCCTCTCAAACTTCAAGTATCATGGGGTCATCCAACTTGTTGTATTGCTCATAGTTTCTCCTGTGTCCATGCATTGAATACTCATTAGGAAGACTCATCCAGGTCTAGCATGCTGTTTATTATCGTCACTAGTATATCCAAGGGGTGACAATGTGTATTTGATCCGTTCATCTTTTTCCTCTTCAGCTCCATTATTTGAAGCTTTGCAAAATCAAGATCCGCTTGGTGCAAGGCAACACAACAATTAAAAGAAATCGACGTGCAAACTCTGGTTGCTCCACATATATCGAGAAGGATTTCAGTACTTCAAAATGTCTATGTATAAAACACAAAAAAGGTAGTCATAGCTGCATGCATCCTGTGTGAGTGAATACACAGCCACATACCTGCATTGATGCATTTCTAGATAATTATATTTAGTGTTCCAGGAAGAGATTCAACATGCTCATGAAGACAAAACCTCTAAATCTTCAGGGCTTTTTCACCTTGATTTCTTACGAGGGTTGTTGAAGATTTGTCCAGTGTGAGTAGTGGCTCACGTAAGGCCACATGGGCAAAGGACAATACACTTGTCATGTAATTCTGCTTCCATACATGTGATAGTGATACTCTCCATCTCGGATATGGTTTTATTAGCTCAAGTGACCCGAATGAGATGGTTATTTCATATATCAAAGATGGTAATCCTTTCGATTGTGAGTAGATCTGGTCCTTGGATATGGTTTTGGCTCAAATATACCTAAGTGAGTTTAAAACATTTCCAGATGATCACATGAAGGTTCTAAAGTCAATGACGTTTATGTAAATCTAGAAGATGGTGTAAATGAATTGGTGGATTATTTTTCTTTCTCAGTGCTACTTCGTGCAGAAGGGAAATTTGGATGTTGCATGGATATTACGTCTGGGAAAAAAGAAACAAAAAGACAGGCAATTTGGAAATTTTTTACGCTGAAAACATTGCCCATCAGACTAGGAAATCCATATCATGAGTCATGAATACCTCCTTCATAACATGTATTGCATACGAAGAGCGAGAGCATATCAAGGACAATATATTGACTAAAAATTTTATGTGTCCTGGGAGGAACACTGGTGCACCGTTGTATGTAAGGCAGTGAGACATAAGTCATACTTCAATCGTCAATTCAAGGGAATGTTTTCTTAAAGTCTACAGATTATAGCAATGGCAAGGTGTAGTAGAGTCCATACATTTTTTATCACTAAGAACAGGATATTAATGAGGAGGGCTGAACAGAATATGTAGTACAAGTAAGCATGTTTAGTGCTTCAAAACATGTCGCTGATGAATTGATTACAGAAGACATACGAAAGAATCCAAGAATTCGAAATGTCTTCAAACAATAAGGATATAGACCTCTTAATTGCCTTACAAGAATCGCAAAAGGTCATTGAATTGGTATATGAGAGCGCATGGGGTATTTTAGCTCTTGAGAGAATCCACGCCTGAACATTTTACCTCGTACCCCCTACACATGATGTTTAGGGTTAATTGGTGTTCACTGATTGATCTCTTTAATGCAGCTGATGCCTGATTAACAGACATGAGTGATGATCATTTGAAAGTGTAAATTCGGGCCGTTTTGCCAGTAACTTCATTTATTGGTCTATATTTTGAAATTTTCTACAATATCTTCTTGTTGTAGACTTACGTTACGCATGCAAAAGTCAAGGCTATGAACCATACTTGCTCCATACTTCCATACACTTATCCTATGGCCATATGGTCGCTTATGGAACAACTATGACCATGCCCTGATTCTCCTTTTGCCTCATCCTGCCCCAAAGTGCTTTGACGAACAAGATAGACTTTCCACCGAAATGTTGTCCTGTCCCATATGTAGATGTCAAATTAGCCTCAATATGTTGAAGTTTTGGCCTTGCCTCGCTGTGACCAATGAGTCTCCTCCTTGTGTCATTTAGTAATAGTAATAATAATGGTGATGATGATAATAATGATTATTATTAATAATAATATTAAGATCATTAATATTATTGTTACTATTTCCTCTATTTCTTTACGTCCGCATCTGCACACTCCTTGTGGCATACTTCTATCTCATGCTTGACCCGTGCTATTGTTTTCTGGATTTCCTCTTCGACCCTCCCCATCACACTGACTTCTTTTTTCACTCCAGTGGCGCATGAATGGCCCATTCTCTCTGTAATTGTTCAGCGTTCTTGTTTCATGTCCTTATAGTTCATCTTAGATTCCTCTAATTTCTCCGGATGTTCATTTTGTTATGCAAACCCTCTTCCCCAGAATGCTTGGTGAGCTTACCTTTTGTATTGTACTAAAACGCCTATGGTGATTCTTTCCACTTCATCGTTTGGGTCCGGGGGGGGGAGGGAGGGAGGGACAGAGAGAGAGAGAGAGAGAGAGAGAGAGAGAGAGAGAGAGAGAGAGAGAGAGAGAGAGAGAGAGAGAGAGAGAGAGATTGATTGATTGATTGATTGATTTTATATCTGGACTTCACAGTGCTCATTGCATAGCTGTTTACTGAGGACAAATGACTTGCGGATATCTGTGGCAAGCAAACTAATTGAAATAAACAAGATCAAACAAGCCAAAAAGCTAGAATCTCTGATTGCGGCAAACGTGAGCCTATATATTTTCTGCTATATGTCCCTGAGGGGTTCTCAAGAGTAATAGCGAACTAATTAACAGAAATTTAAACTCCTTTCAGGCAGAGCGATTGGAGCAATGGGAAACTATGCGTTCTGCGCATCTTACTGCTTTGTGTGGTCTTATAAATGCCCTTCAAGCAGCTATTATGAGAGTCCCACTCATTGGAGGACCCAAGGTCAAGATTCAAACAATCGAATCACATTTTAATCTCATGAAATATTGATATACGCAAGAAATGTTTTTCGATTGTACTTTCTATGTTAGTGTGTATTGATGCCTTTTATATTGGAAGTCCACTAACCCTTCAAGATAATTAGAGTGCCATTTATAGCGGTTCTGATCACTGTAATCTAACATTTTAAAATTGATGTTATTCTCATCTACCCATTCATATGCATGGAAGGATATCAGAATCTAGCTGTTGTAACCATATGAATGTAGAAGGTTAATGTGTACTTGATGCATTCATACATATAAAGAAACATGCATTCATACATATAAAGAAACTTGTTTTTCTTCACTTTGAAGCTTCTATATTCCGAAAATGAAGGCCTTGGATACGAATGCTAAAATGTACGTTTTACAGATTGACATCCAAGCGACAAAAGCAATTCTATTTTCTGCGATTGACATCATGAATGGACTGGATGAAGTTATCAGGAAGTTCCTACAAAAGGTGCTTAATCTTGGATTCCCTTACCAAGCACTGCTTGTATTGTTCTAATATAAACAGATGACTTTTCAGGCAGAAATGGTGGATGCTTTTTTGTCAGAGCTCGCCAACACCATACTGATGGAGAAGACATGCTTGTTCGAAAGTAGAGATCTGTTGGCTGCTGCTGCAGCACTGGAGGTGCCTCTCTCTCTCTCTCTCTCTCTCTCTCTCTCTCTCTCTCTCTCTCTCTCTCTCTCTCTCTCTCTCTCTCTCTCTCTCTCTCTCTCTCTCTCTCTCCCTCCCTCACACACACACACACACACAAAAATTGTACATGCATTCATGTGCATGTCTGTGTTCATTTATTTATGCATGATTTTTTTTGTAATGTAAAAGACGTGAATTTCCGAGACATGAAGCCACTCCCTTATGATACAAGTTGATGAAGGATGGACTTAAACAGTACTTATATTACTATAATTGTGGTTGATTTTTAGTTTACAGACATCCAGACCGATGCCCCTGAAGAGATGCCTTATAAATGTTTTATTGTATGCAGATGGAGGAGAGAAGCTTAAGAGCATATATAATACAGCAAGAGAAGGAAAAGATGGTTGGAAAGTAAAGCACGCAAATGAAACAAGACCTATAAGTTGTGGCGGATGAGGAGTGTAGAGTATTTGCTTCCGGTGGCAGTGGTTAATGTGGTGCAAGGGGACACCATGGTGCAGGGATTATTACAGAGAATGTCATTTATAAGCAACAGATGTTAGGAACGTAGAGATGTGATTATATATTAACAGCGAAGGTGATACGGATGAGAGAGGGGAGGAGGATGTGATAAAGCTGCATCCGGAGGGTGGGGAAAAAAACTTAGCATTCCTGGATTTGGCCAACTGCTTGTGCACACGCTTCCCTGTTTTAAGAAAGACATGTAGAACAACACTATTTGCAGTGCCAAGGACAGGACAATGGCACAATTTCAGCTGCATTAAGACTGAGAGTACCATGTCCTTGTAGTCTGCAAAGGATACCTAAAGATAGGTGGTCACAGAAAGGAGTATGAAATGTTACAGGCCATAGCTCGATATGTAAATCACTCTTCCAATTTTGCTACAGATAACCTAGCCTACAAATAGCAAATCAGGTTAAGCCGGAATTATGCCGGATTCAATAACTCATACTGTATATACAAGTTGCTAACTTTGAAAATGGCATCATGTTTTCTACCTTCCTTCATTGACGTCCAATCACGGGAAGTAGAGGAATGACTATTCGATCATCCCAAACAACATAAGATCGGAAGCAAATTACATGTGGAGACATTATCGTTCCTCAACTCATCAGATTCTTGAAAATGCTGTTATTTCTCGTAAATTCTTTTCTTTTCCCCGCTGCGAAAAGAAAAGTGATTTTGCTTAAGAACGATCAGATGCACGCGATTTTACCATGCGGATTCTCTTCAAATGGAGATTGACATCTCTGTACAGTTTGTTAGTTTAGATCGTCACCAAATCATGAGCCTCCATGGAAGCACGCTTAAACCGCATCCAGATACGACACAGATGGCCTGTGCACAAACTTCCATTATGTGGAATAATGAACTGATAAAAATATCCACAAGGTGACTTCTGGGAAGATTCGAAAGAGTTTACGGAAACCTGCCAGCAATTCCTTCAATTCCTGCACTAAAATTGGAACAGAAAGCGAACTACATGAAATTAGAAAAGCTGTACATAGAATCAGCGAAAATAATTTCTTATATATCTCATGGATATGTATAATGTCCAGCCAGGTCGCACTCCGGGTTTCCCCCCACAAACTGGAAAATCTGCATAGTGACTCGTCGATTAATATCAATAATAGATGTTTTGAAACTTAAATACAAAAGATCTCTAAGTATGCAGCATTTTTTTATTTTTATTTATTTTTATTTTTTTTTTGGAGAGTACTATAAATTGGAAACACACTCACAAACCCAACCTCATAAGGTAGAGGCACCCACCTTTGAGGAACTCAAAGATATGTCCAGCCAAGACTTGAACTCAAGACTTCCTCCGAGAGACTCAAAAGCGTCAAGCCACTAGGTGTAGACTCAAAAGCGTCAAGCCACTAGGCTACACGGGCTTGACATGCACCATGTATATTTCCATTCCACAAATATAAAAAATATAATTTGCGCAATTGAAATAAGATAATCAATCTCATTAACAAAAGACAACTAATTGATAAGTTGATGGATGCATCAAAGATTGTCTGAGGTGCAGGGTGTAGTGGTTAACACATGGGACCGTGGATTGGGCTGACATTAGCCCTTGAAAGTGAGGGATATAGAAATTCATCTCAGTGTGCGACTTCTACCTTGCAAAGTTCTAGCTAATGGAAGAGTAGCTCGAAGATAGAACTATAAGAAAAAGGGACGAATTTTTCTTTTTAAATTAAGCATTATTATATTGTGAATATACGATGACTTCAATGCACATGCTTGTATCAAGTGGTATTTTCTCCACCATAAACGGAGGTGGAGATGGTTTCACATTAATATTCGTCAAGGATATATATTTTTCAGCTTTAGAGCATAACAAAAAAAACTTCATGGGATGCAAGAAAAACAATAAAATTTCTTCTCTACCAATCAAATATAGGATCTTAAAATACTTGAAACAAAAGGTTTCACTCCATATCATGAATGTGTGATAGACATTGCGTTGTACAAGTGTGTGTTATACAAAAAAGCTAAGAGCTATTGACCAATGCACTAGTTCATAACATGTTCTTAATTACAAGAATGGAATCCTTCAAATTGAGCTACATGTTTTGTCAAAGACATAAGCATTCTCTGGAAACATAAGAGATTATGTTGGAGTTAAACGTCTGTGGAAGCACGCGAACAACACAAGGAAGAAGAATAAGATTGGGGGACAACACACAATGTTGAATGTATTACCACTAGAATGTAGAAAGGTAAGTAACTCGTTACGGCTATAGATGTATATACAAACCAAGGGAAAAAAGCCTCCTAAAGAGGGAAAAAAGTGCCTCGATAGTCCTAGTGTGTTCACGCACATAAGTACTAAAATATATCAATAAATCCCCCTGGGAGTGATGCAGTGAACAAGGAGCTAGCACTCATGTATAAGGAAGTGTCACACTATGTGGAATAAAACCACAAAAGGAAGTAAGCCCAAAACTTTGCGGGAACCTTCAAACTTCTCCCTAGGTAGAGCCCTTGTGAAAAGGTCTGCAATGTTCTCCTGCGTGGGCACATATGTAATGCACCTCAATGTGCTTAGTGTGAGCATGGAAGACACGGTTCCTTGCAACTGCCAATGCGCTCTGACTGTCAGTGAAGATGGTGGTGGCAGAACACAAACCAACACCCAAATCAACCATAAGGCGTCTAAGCCACACACACTCAACAGTCATTGTGAAAGCTACCCTATACTCAGCCTCACAACTGGAAGTGGCCATATACTCCTTCTTGCTTAGCCAAGATATGCATGAGCTACCAAGCATGAAGCAAAAACCACTAGTGGACACACGAGTGTCATAGGAACCAACCTAGTCAAAGTCAAAAAAAGCATGCAAATCTCGCGGTCGTGATCCCCCCTTCGGATAAAACGACCCAAGTAGTTGGGTACCACTCAAGTAGCGAAAGATGCGCTTAACCGCCTGCCAATGCTTGACACTAGAAAATGCATAAATGCGCGCATATGTGAGACAACAAACTGAATATCTGGTCAAGTAATGCATAAGTAAATCAAGCATTCATCAGCCTGCTGATAGAGAACAACATCAAATGCATCTACAGCATCATGAAAACTCAATCGTAAACATGTCTCCATAGAAGTGCCAATAGGTTTACATTCTTCAAGGCCAAAATGTTGCAATAATGTGTCAATATATTTCGCTTGATGCAAAGCCATTCCGTTGTCAACTTGCATAAACTGAGTGCCCAAATAATGATGCGAATGCCCCAAATCAGACATCTCAAATGAGGCATGCAAATCAGCCTTGAAATGAGAAATGTGCTTCTCATTAGGACTAGTGAGTAGCATGTCATCAACATACATAACAATGATCAGAAGCACATCATTAGCACGCTTAATATATAAGCTGATTTCAGCTGGACTATTCTCAAAACCATGTGCAATCAGATAAGCATGCATCTTTTCATACCAAGCACGTGGTGCTTGCGTTAAATAATATAATTCCTTCTTTAACCTGCACAACTAATTTTCATGCCGTTTCTGCACAAAGCCATAGGGCTGAAAAACATACACTTCTTCATGCAAGTCACCATTTACAAATGTTGTTTTAATGTCCAACTGATGTACATTCCAACCATGATGAGCTGCAAGTGCAAAGATGCTATCAACAGTAGTCATTTGGCAAGTAGGTGCAAAGGTTTCATCAAAATCAATGCCTCTTTCCTACGCATAACCCTTTGCAACAAGTCTAGCCTTATAACTGTCAATTGTTCCATCAGGTTTTAGCTTGTATACCCACTTAGTGCCAATGGCCTTCTTGTTAGGAGGCAAGTCACATAAAGATCATGTACCATTTTTCATGATAGCATCATATTCAAATTGCATGACAGCCATCCAATGTTTAGAATTTTGTGTTTCATCAAATGAAACAAGTTTAATCTCATCACAAAGACTAAAGGAAGCCATAGCATAGCAATCTAATGCAAAAGAGGCACTACGAGAGCCTGAACGAGTACGATATGACAGAGGTGCATCTAATTTGATGTCAGGCAAAGTTTGCACTAGCAATTTTGGCATAGTTTTTGCCTCTTCAATATCAGCTCTCTCATCAATAAGTGCATCATGTAAATCTGCATAAAAAATGGAATGATGTGCAACATCACCTGAAACTTGCAAAGGCTAAGAAGTTGCCTCATTACGATCAGCACTAGACTGTCCGCCTGTAAAAAGAGGCAGCAAAGTATCATACATGTCTTTGGAGCTAACAGATGTCTCCTTCGTACATGAAAGTAAAGGCTGAATAGCATCTTCCACAAAAACAACATCACGGCTAACCAAAATGCATTTAGTTAGTCAAAGATACAGACAATAGACTTTGCTTTCAGAACTGTACCCAACAAAAAATACATTTTACTGCTTTATCATCCAATTTTCTGCGATATTATCCAAGCACTAATGCATATGCCAGACAACCAAAAACATGGAGATGAGCAACAGATGGCTCGCAACCATGCCAAGCCTCATATGGAGTGATAGACTACAGCGCTTTAGTGGGACACCTGTTAAGTACATATGTTGCACACATGATAGCCTCAAGCCAAAAACTATGTGGTAAAGCCTGACTCTTGACCATACACCTCACCATCTCCATGAGTGACCTGTTCTTTCGTTCAGCAACTCCATTTTGTTGAGGTCTATACGGCACTGTACACCAATGTTTTATCCCACGTTCAGCCAGAAATGCATTAAAGTCAAAAGACATACCTCCCCCCCCCCCCCCCCCCCCCCTTGATCAAAAGTGATGGTATCCATTTTGCATGCTGATAGATTTTCAACCAAAACCAAAAACTGTTTGAAGCACATGAACACTTTGTACTTTGCTTTGAGTGGATATACCCATGCATGCCTGGAAAAATCATCAATGAAAGTAATGAAGTAAAGATAAATTCCAAAAGAGGGTGTATGCATAGGACCACAAACATCATTGTGAATAAGTTGCAATTTCTGAGTAGCTCCAACTGAACCATCTTGTGGAAAGGAGGAACATTGAATTTTGCCCAAAATACAACCTTCACAAACATGTTTTTTGGGTGCCTCAAGCTTGGGCAAAGAGGATGTTGGAGCAAGTCTATGACAAGCTTAAGTATTGGCTTGAGTCCCACAAAGTCTTAGAAGAAGCTTTAAAAAGAAGACTATGTAAAGTTCACTTGTGAACTACCTCTTGTAATTTTTTGAAGAGTTTACTTAATGTAAAAGTAAGAGAATCTTAAGTGGTTGAGTCCACATGATCAAAAAGGGAAAGAGGAGCCACAAATTCGTGATTTGTGGTAGGTAGAGAATCAAATCAATCATTGATTGATTGGAGAGTGATTGAGGGAAGTTAGCCTCCCAAACTCAACTATAAATAGATGGTAGTTTTAGTCGTGGTTAGAGAGAGCTATGTGAAGACCTCCAAGAGCTGAGCTTTATGCCATATCAAGGTGTGATTACAAGGCACACATATGTATCAGTAATTCATTGTATTGTACAAGCAATGTACTTTCCTTTTCATGATTATTTGAGTTCATCTTTCCATGTTCTTGTGAAGTGTACTACTCACTGCCATTACTCTCAGTTTTCTCAGTCAACTTGCAGAGATGTTTTCTCTGAGCTTGGTGCATCATTTTCAGTGATTTAACTTGGTAAAGTTATCTCTATAAGTCTACTATATGCTCACAAAGTTTCATGTCATTTGGATGTTGCAATCTTCAGTTATGTTCATTTGAAGTCAACAGGGTCTGTTCATCTTCACTTCTCTGTCAGGTACCCGATTTTTTCACTCATCTTGTCACAGCCATTTCTCAGTGGTTACTTATCCAAATTCAGTGATTTAAAGCTTGTTGGATTCCGATTTTTGTCTAGTATAACCATATAAATTTTCATAATCATTGGATTTCTAAATTTTGAGTTATGGTGATTTTTCTGCTCACTGGTCTATTTCTGTAGCAGCCCATGAAAATCGGGATGATGTCATCACTTGTTAAAACTCATTCTCAATGTGTGGTTCATTATTTTTTATGAGATTACTCTTGAAAGTTAGCTCTTTAAATTGCCTAGACTTCCCCAAGAGGAATTGAGCTAATTGCTGCTGTGCTCAGAGAATTATGTAAAACACTGGACAGGTGTATGAACCAAGAATAGCAAGTTTTCACCTATGAGCTAACTCCAACTTATCTGTTTTGATTCTATCTTTTTGAGAGTGATCTTCCAAGGTACATAGGGTGTCTAATACATCCATTGGCAAGCTAAAAGGGCCCACCATATACTTCTGGAGTTCATTTGGCTGGTGTAGATCAAGGATTTTGCAACACCTCTCATCTTCAAGCACATACCTATCCATCTCTTCACAGTGGTATCAGAGCAAGGTTGGACAACATGGCAGATGGATTTCCTTCATCAATTGACAAATTGGATAGAGGTAATTACTCAGCTTGGTCATTAAGAATGGAAGCTTATCTCCAAGGTAGAAGTTTATATGGTTATGTAGCTGGAGATGAAGTTATGCCAAGTTTCAGGAACAAAAGTCAACCAACACAAGAAGAGCAAGAAAGATTGAGCACATGGTGTTCCAAGGATGCACTTGCAAGGTCTTATCTCCTCAACTCTATCTCAGATTTTTTGTTGCCTCACATTAGAAGTTGTAAGACATCTCAAGAAGTGTGGGATCCACTTGAAGCTTTCTTTTCTTCAAGTACTAAAGCTAGGAAGCATCAACTATGGCTGGATTTCACAACTCTCAAGAAGGCTCCCAAACAAAATGTGACTGATTTTGTCACAAAGCTCAAGGACATAGCGGATCAGTTGGGAAGCATTGGAGAGGTAATAGATGAAGAGCAAATTGTAAGGCAGGTCATCAATGGCTTGAAGGCAGATGATAAGTGGGAAGCATTCACCACAGCTATGGATTTGTACATGGACATGCATGTACCTGATTTCAACACACTCATTGGAAAACTACTTACTCAAGAGGCAAAGCTTATCAAAAATGGAGAAAGCTCTAAAGGTAATCAATCTTCAGCTTTATACACAGATAAAAGCAAGTCTAAAGATAACAAAGGAAAGGCAAAGAAAGTGGATGATGAAGCAGGTACATATCAAGCTAACTATGCAGGTAGAGGAAGACATGGCAGAGGTAGAGGAAGAGGAGGTAGACAAGGCAGGGGGAGATCCCAAGACTCCAACTCATGTTCTATTTGTGGATTAACTAATCATACAACTGAAAATTGCTTTAGGAATTCCAGGAATCAAAGAGGAAGAGGATACAATAGAGGAAGTTATGGCTACTCAAGAGGAAGGTTCAACAACTATCATGGCAACTACAACAACTACAATCATTCAAACTATCAAGGAGGCTACAAAGGAAGGAGAGACTACAATAACTACATAGAAGACTCAAACAAAAAGAGGATTCATTATTGATCATGAACATGGCTATGCCACAAGGTAAATCTGATGAGCATGTTTTCTACATAGATTCAGGTTGTTCAAATCATGTGGCAGGAAATGTGGCACTCCTATCAGATTTAGAAGATCCAAGGAATAAGCATGAGGTACAAACAGGAGATGATACAAAACATCCTGTGGAGAAAATAGGCAATGTTAAAGCACCTGATGGAAACATCAACCTACTCAGTAAGGTACTCTATGTCCCTACCATTACAAAGAATTTGATAAGTGTTGGGCAGATAGTAGAGAAAGGGTTGCAAGTCAGGTTCACAAAAGCAGGAGCATTTGTTGAAGATCCAAGTCAAGGATTTAGAAGAATTGCAAAAGGTGAAAAGACAGGTAGATTGTTCACATTTGAATTACAGGACACTAGAAACATTGCTCTCTTTAATTATGGTAGTCAGACACTCACAGAATTGGAATTATGGCACAAAAGGTTAGCACATATTGGTGAAAGGTCATTAAAGCAAATTTGCAGGGACCAAAGTGTACTTGGACTCCCTAATTTGTCAAAACAACATATGATTTATAAGTGTAGTGCATGTCAATTTGGAAAGTCTCACAGGTTACCATTCATGAAGAAAGGTTATATGCATGGAGATCTCTTGGAGTTGGTTCATACAGATGTATGGGGACCTAGCAAGGAAGCTTCAATATCTGGATCAAGGTATTATGTTTCCTTTATTGATGATTGCAGCAGATGGACTATCCTATTCTTTATGAAACACAAAGATGAAGTTTTTTCATGTTTCAAAAGATATTTGGCTCTTGTGGAGAATCAAATAGGTAAATCACTAAATATGCTAAGGTCAGATGGAGGGGGAGAATACTTCTCCCATGATTTTGATTCTTTTCTTCAAGAAAGAGGAATCAAAAGAGAGGTAACTACAAGGTACACTCCTGAGCAAAATGGAGTGGCAGAAAGGAGGAATAGGACAATTGTTGAAGCTGCAAGGTCTATGTTAAATGAAAAGCATTTACCTAATTATTTATGGGCTGAGGCTGTATCTACAGCCACTTACTTGATTAACAGGTTGCCTTCAAAATCCCTTGATGGGATGACTCCATATGAGGCTTGGAATGGAAGAAGACCAAGCTTAGATCATTGTAAAATTTTTGGATGTATTGCTTTTGCTCATGTTCCTTCACAGGTTAAAGGCAAGATGGATCCAAAGGCAGAAAGGTGTGTATTATTGGATATGACAACAATCAAAAGGGCTATAGGTTATACAACCCTACCAACAAAGGATTCTTGGTAAGCAGAGATGTAGTTTTTGATGAGAACAATTCATGGTATGAAGATTCATGCAGGAAGATCAATTTACCATATGATCTTGAAGAAGATTTTCCAAAGCTTGGTAGAGAACAACCGAAGATTGAAGAACAAGACACCTTAGAGGATGATGAAGAATCTCACATGGAAAAGATCAAAGCATGGAAGTCTAAAGGTAAAGCAAAATTGCAGGAACTTGGACATGAGGCAGAATCATCACATCATGGCCTAAGAAGATCTATGAGGGAAAAGAAAAAACCAGAAAGGTATGGGTTTGACACCTCATTAGTAACTAAACATTCTATCTACATAGCACAGGACATAAACCAAGAGGAGCCATCATCATTTGAAGAAGCCAAATCAAAAACAGAATGGAAGCATGCAATGAAGGAAGAGATTGAAGCACTTGAGGAAAACAACACTTGGGATTTGGTGCCCAAGACTTCATCCATGAAGGTAATAGGCTCAAGATGGGTCTATAAACTCAAGAAGAATTCTGATGGTTCCATTAACAGGTATAAGGCAAGGCTTGTAGCAAAAGGCTTTGCACAAAATCAGGGAATTGATTATGAGGAGACCTTCTCTCCTGTGGCAAAGATGCCTACTATTAGGGTTTTGCTTAGTATTGCCTCTTCCAAGAATTGGAAGATACTTCAACTAGATGTAAAGAATGCATTCTTGAATGGTTGGATAACAGAAGAGGTATATATGGCACAACCACCTGGTTTTGAGAATCAAGTTTATCCTGATTATGTGTGTAAACTTAACAAAGCATTGTATGGTCTCAAGCAAGCTCCAAGAGCTTGGAATTTCAGGCTTGTTTCATTCTTGCAGGACAAAGGCTTTCAACCAAGCAAGGCAGATCCTTCACTCTTTATTAAAAAGAGTAATTCCGAGGTCATCTACCTATGTGTATATGTAGATGATATTATATTGACAGGAAATGATGCAGATGGTATGAAGAAGATCAAAGATCAGATGAGAGAAGAGTTCAAGATAAGTGATTTGGGTTCACTTACCTACTTCCTAGGTTTGGAAGTTGTCTACAAAGATCATGGTTTGTTTCTCACTCAAAGAAAGTACATTAAGGTCATGTTGGCAAAATTCAAGATGCAAGATTGTAAGATTGCAGGTACTCCAATGGAGGTCAATCACAAATTGAGCTCACATGAAGGTGAACTCATAGAGGACATCACATCATATCAAAGTCTAGTGGGTAGTCTCAATTATGCCACATTGACAAGAGTAGATATATGTTACAGTGTGAGTGTGCTAAGTCAATTTATGCACACACCAAGGAAACCACATATGGATGCTGCCAAAAGGATTCTCAAGTATCTCAAAGGAACCATAAATGAAGGACTTGATTATCCTTATGTATCTGATTTAGGTTTGAAGCTATTTTCTGATGCAGATTGGGCTGGCTCCAAGGAAGATAGAAGGAGCACTTCAGGTTATCTTACCTTTGCAGGTTCAGAGCTTATTTCATGGTCATCCAAGAAGCAACCCACAGTTGCTCTCTCTTCTACTGAAGCTGAATATAGAGGTCTTGCCATAGCTACACAAGAAGCTATGTGGATGAAGACATTATTCAAAGATCTTGGATTGGAGTTTGGAACTCCAACTATTTTTGGTGACAATATGAGTTCTATTCATTTGGCTGCTAATCCTATTTTTCATGCAAGGACTAAACATATTGAAGTTCATTATCACTATGTACGAGAAAAGGTTCTAAGCAAAGAGATTCAAAATATCATATGTGTCCACTCATCAACAATGTGCAGATATTCTAACCAAAGCATTGGATGGTACAAAGCTTTGCAAATTCAAGGCTATGATTGGTTTGCAGGTAATCTTGGAAGATTGAAGACCTCAAGCATACTTGGCTTGAGGGGGAGCTGTTGGAGCAAGTCTATGACAAGCCTAAGTATTGGCTTGAGTCCCACAAAGTCTTAGAAGAAGCCTTAAAAAGAAGACTATGTAAAGTTCACTTGTGAACTACCTCTTGTAATATTTTGAAGAGTTTACTTAATGTAAAAGTAAGAGAATCTTAAGTGGTTGAGTCCACATGATCAAAGAGGGAAAGAGGAGCCACCAATTCGTGATTTGTGGTAGGTAGAGAATCAAATCAATCATTGATTGATTGGAGAGTGATTGAGGGAAGTTAGCCTCCCAAACTCAACTATAAATAGATGGTAGTTTTAGTCGTGGTTAGAGAGAGCTATGTGAAGACCTCCAAGAGCTGAGCTTTATGCCATCAAGGTGTGATTACAAGGCACACATATATATCAGTAATTCATTGTATTGTACAAGCAATATACTTTCATTTTCATGATTATTTGAGTTCATCTTTCCATGTTCTTGTGAAGTGTACTACTCACTGCCATTACTCTCAGTTTTCTCAGTCAACTTGCAGAGATGTTTTCTCTGAGCTTGGTGCATCATTTTCAGTGATTTAACTTGGTAAAGTTATCTCTATAAGTCTACTATATGCTCACAAAGTTTCATGTCATTTGAATGTTGCAATCTTCAGTTATGTTCATTTGAAGTCAACAGGGTCTGTTCATCTTCACTTCTCTGTCAGGTACCCGATTTTTTCACTCATATTGTCAGAGCCATTTCTCAGTGGTTACTTATCCAAATTCAGTGATTGAAAGCTTGTTGGATTTAAATTACTGTCTAGTATAACAATACAAATTTTCATAATCATTGGATTTCTACATTTTGAGTTATGCGGATTTTGCTGCTCACTGGTCTATTTCTGTAGCAGCCCGTGAAAATCGGGATGATGGCATCACTTGTTAAAACTCATTCTCAGTGTGTGGCTCATTATTTTTTATGAGATTACTCTTGAAAGTTAGCTCTTTAAATTGCCTAGACTTCCCCAAGAGGAATTGAGCTAATTGCTGCTGTGCTCAGAGAATTATGTAAAACACTGGACAGGTGTATGAACCAAGAATAGCAAGTTTTCACCTCTGAGCTAACTCCAACTTATCTGTTTTGATCTATCTTTTTGAGAGTGATCTTCCAAGGTACATATGGTGTCTAATACATCCATTGGCAAGCTAAAAGGGCCCACCATATACTTCTGGAGTTCATTTGGCTGGTGTAGATCAAGGATTTTGCAACACCTCTTCATCTTCAAGCACATACCTATCCATCTCTTCAGAGAGGACACCATTTCAGATTTTTGCATGGGTAGCAAGCTAGTAAAATTTAGATGACCAAAGTTACATGCCAAAGCCTTGCATGTAACATAGTGTGAGAATCATGTACTGTGCATGCTAAATCATTCACAAATTTTTCATAATCTATGAGCTTATACAACCCACGAGATAAAATGCCAGAAGCAATAATCATGTCGCCATTTGACAGATCATGAACTGTACATCTGCCATCAACAAACTTCACAATTAAACCAATCTTAGCTAAGGCCGAAACTGATAACAGATTCTTCTTGATCCCTGGCACAAATAAGGCATTTGACAATGTAAAAGAACTACCATCAGCAGTAGTCAGAATGATCTTACCAACTCCCATAACAGGATAAGAGGAGTTGTTGGTGCATGTAATAGTATTCCCTATAGGGGCAGACTCGAGTGAAGAGAAGAAACTGTGTTGGGTGGTAATATGTTTGGTCACCCCATTATCAAAGTACCAAACATCTGGGTCTACTATAGACATGCACTACTCATGAGAAGATGGGGCAAAACTGCAAAGAGTAGTAAACACCCTTCCTTCATCCTGCACAAGATTAGCAGACTCTGTTTTCAGTGTAGAGACCTCTACAACAACCATTCCGACCTCCTTCTTGTTTGCCTCTTTAGCAGCCAACTTTGGATAGCTCGTAATGACATGATCATTTGCTTTAGAGTATTTGCAAAACACTTTCAATTTTTTTTATTTTTTCTCATCTTTGTTTTCCTTCTTTGATTGTGTAGAATTAGCATATTTCTGCTTACTAGCAGAAGAGCTCCATTTTTCTTTGTCCTTGTGACTAGCCAAGAAAGCTTGATCTGCAACACACATAATAGACCTATTCTGCCTCGACTAATCTTCCTGCAACAGAACAGAAACTAAATCTTCAAATGTAAGGTATTTGGATTGCCATTCATCATCAAACAAAGAGTAGAAACAAAACTCTGATATGAGTCGGGAAGACCATTCAGAACAGTCTGCGCAAGTGAACTGTTAGGAAGGACTTTATCAGCAGAAATCAATTGTTCATTCAAATCCTTGATCTTTGTCAAAAAACTATCCATAGAATCACCTTTATTCATGTGCTCACTGGGGCCAACTATTTTTAGAGGTAAGCAACACGAGCCTCATTCCTAGCCTGATACAATGTGGTTAGTGTATCCCAAGCATCCTTAGTTGTTCTACAAGAATGAATGTGATGAATAATGGCATGTTTGACAGACAAAGCTATCAATGCATGTGCCTGAGCATCTTGGCCATCCCAACGAATTTGCTCTACAGTAGGTGCAACAGGAGCCGAAGCAAGAATATCAACATCTTCAACACCATCTACATCAGCTTTCAATACCTGTATTTGCAGTGTAATAGGACGTTTTTCAACACCCTGCACAATGTTCCATAGTCCTTTTGCAACCAATACATATCACATCATATAAGCCCACAATGTGTAATTGGTACCATCCAACTTATCCTCAACAACCAACATATGGAATACATCACTACTTTCAGCCATGGCCACTGACTAAAATACCCTGATGCTAAAAAATGATCTAAAAAATTTGAATAGAACTACCTTGACAAGTTCTGCTAGACCTATAGCAGACTTCGAGATGATTATATTGGCGAACCAAAAGTTGCATATATCTTTGGCACAAAAAAACAAAATAGCAAAAGAAGCACTATGATAGTGCATTCGGAGTCCAAAATGAGCTCAATCGTGATTTTGGCACCACAAAACGAAGCTATTTTGATGTCCTAATCACCTTGAGTATGCTCACCAAATTTTGTGCGATTCTAAGACTGTGATCGGCTGATTGTGGATGATGCCCTAGATGAAGCGACGACCTGTTCTGATACCAATTGTTGGAGTTAGATGTGAGTGGAAGCACGTGAACAACACAAGGAAGAAGAAGAAGCTGGAGCACAACACACAATGCTGAATGTATTACCACTAGAATGTAAAAAGATAAGTAACTCGTTAGGGCTATAGGCCTATATACAAGCCGGGGTAAAAAAAACCTCCTAAAGAGGGAAAAAAGTGCCCCAATAGTCCTAGTTTGTTCACACACATCAATACCTAAATATATCAACATATTAGTCATCTAAAGGTGCAAGCTGAACTTCCTACATGAAAACTCTCCTACGAAAAAAGATGATGGAGACCTCCACTCTATGAAACACACATTGGAGATCATATTGGAGATCATAAAACCTTATATGAATGGGCTCTCAAATGTGCATGTGCTATTAAAATTTAATAACATTAGGAAGTGACATGTTAGAGCAAAGTAATTTGATGAGTTAGCCTAGGTGTTGATACTTTGTACCTTGGAGAGTTCAAGATCGATCATGCTCAAGATGAGGGTGAACTATCTATTTAAGAGATCCATCCAACCCAGGCAAGGTTTTTATAAGAGATCTATAATCAATCGATAGTAATGGTGAACAAAACATACAAAACTCCTTTTTTCTTCTCGAGGAAGCTAGGGGGGATCAAGTTGTAGCTTTCCTGGGTCAATGTAATGTTTAACTTTTTTCCATGAAGGTTGCTCCTCAGTAAGAATTTCAAAGAGTTTCTTGAAAAAAAAAAGTTTTCACTAATGACAGAATCTACATTGATAAAATATGTAATCTTCTAAGGTAATGATTGCCTTTATGAAATTTAGTTCCTGTTAAAAACTTAGTATTTAAGTATTTTACGTATGATATGACCTACTTTACAAGGGGCTTCACATATCTATCCATGACTTGCTTTTACTTGTTAGTGGTGTTTTTCTCATATGCAATTTTTATGATAAAACTATGAAATTTCTTCTTCTAGATCTATTCACAATAGAATATTATCGAAGGGAGGAAGTTGCACATCATCAATGGCATTTGTTTGTATTATTTTATTTCGCTTGTGATAAAATCCATGGTTCAACATTCATGAAGGTGGTGCATCAACTCTTTTCAATCCTATAACTTTCATACAATTACTAGTATCATCATTAGTGTACACCATGAATTCATAAAGGTATACAAAAAAATTGGATGGATTTAACAATATGAGAAAACATACTTTGAATTTATAAACCAAAGGTTATAATATGCAGTTCGACTGGACAAAAATTGGATGAATTTAACAATATGAGAAAACATACTTTGAATTTATAAACCAAAGGTTATAATATGCAGTTCGATTGGAAAAAAATATTTCTAGTGATTTGTGACTTCACAAGCTCCTAGATAGATATTAGGGTCACATATCATGCTTCAAGAATCTTAATTGAATAGTGATGGTGCTTTATCAAAATTTTGAAACTAATATGAATGGGGGAAATTTTAATGTAAGTTAGTTTAAGTTGGAACTCCATTGATATTGGTTTGTTTGCTTTTTATTTTTCCTCTTCAGAGACTTTATAACTAAAAAGATGAAATTTTTGTGTGTGTATCTCTCCCATCAACCATATATCCCCTTTTCCCCAATATGGATAGCATCTAAGATGATTTAGATTGGACATGGATATCATGCATACTCACTTTACTACCGACGATAGGAATCCTAGGATAATCCCCCAATCTTGGGACCTTACCGAACTTGCTATTTTCCCATACAAACAAAGCATTCAACTACTTGATAATACTCTCTTTCCATTATAAATATCATATTTCTTAATGATCAACGAAGCACATGAATCATAGCTTCTAGTTCCGAAGCAGAACGTTTGAGTGATAGTCCTCTCTATAGTACTATATACTCATAGATAATAGGGCTTGTTAATTGTTTCTATCTCCTATCTAGTATCATATCTAGAGAATGGTCCGAAATTTGTATGTTCCTACAAAGAAATAGTACCTTCCATTTGATTATTCTCCTTAGAAATATATTACAAAACGATGGATGGATTGTATAACTTGGAGGAAACTCTAATCTATATGCAACATCACTAATATTATTAACTATTCTCCAAATTCCATAATACCTTGATGAAATATTAGCACATTTTTCCATAGATAATGAAGTATATTTCACTGACACTTAAAGAAAAAAATATTTCTCCTCCACTAAATATTCTCAAAGATTTTTTATTTTCATTATATACTTTGTCCCTATTAATAGCTTACTACATCTAGGATTTATCTATTTCTAAATTTTCTTGGAGATTCAATAGAAATTCTAAAGCGCTACAATATTTCTTTTAGATTTGTATGGTAATAGGAGCAATGGTATTGATGGCATGACTCATTTGAAAAGGAGACACTCGATCACCTTATGAGGTCTAGGATTATTAGGGAACTCTACTAATGGATAATAGTTATCCTTAGTTATATACTTTTGAGACATATATGACCTTATCATGGCCGTTTCCAATCAACCCTCTTGATTTAGCTATTTTTTGTACCCTATCACCACTACTTATTTTTTCTTACACGTTTAACTTGTAAAAGATAACCTTCCCAAATTTCTCTATGAATTTGAAAGATCTATAATAAATCAAATAACTTATGGCACTTACATGCAATCTAAAGTCATGCTCAATAGAAATTCCAATAAATTATGGAACTTCCAATGTCTCATGCATTAGTATAAATTGAGGCATCCTTCTCAATCTACATATTACCACTAGAATAATATCAATTTTCCTTTTGCTTCACAATAAACCAGCTTCCAATTTAATCTGAAAATCTTTCTTCAAATTTTGCTTCTCTTCCTCCACACGAGTTTGGATTTTTCCTGTAGTCTGTATCAAATATTGGTCAAGTTTTGCAAGATCTACTGGAACCATCCCCAATTGGAGGACAGAACGTGCTAGAAGAGAAGGTACAACTGCTGAACAGAGAGCTAAGTCTTCTTCATTGGGTTGATCAAAAGTTAGGGGTGGTAGTGAGTACTGAGGAGAGTTTGGTGGCGTGATTGCCTTCAGGTCATCATTAACGGGGTTAGCCTCAGGTAATATGATTGGACCTAAAGGCATTGTCACAATCGCAAGCTGAAGGTGGAGTGAGGGCTCTACGGTTAATGGGATTTCCTTCATTTTGACCATAGCAACCTCTATGGCTCTTTTCGGGACTATCTTCTCTATGAGGCGATCAATAATTTCATTCATCAATGAACATATTACCTTCTTTAGGGGGAACTGGCCTTCTGTGGTAAACTGAGAACTTTATTAACAACTTCAATTATTCTTACGACACCATCAACATCAAATTAAGAGATTACTTCTAATGCTTTGGTGATTGTTGGAGCCTCCTTAGTCATGACTATGATTCCAATAGTGGTATGAGTAGAAGAAAAACTCAAAGCCAAAGAGGGGGCGACAATGACACGATGATGCTTTTGTGGGAAACACATCAATACAGAGTCTTCTTCTTCCTCATCATCGCCCATGTGGGAAGATGCTACCAAAGCCGGAACGAGAGGGGGGGGGTGGCGATTGAGGCCATAACATTAGAAAGGGATTCAGGAAAAAGCAGCAAGAAGATGTGGGGCAATCTCATTCGTGGGAAATCTCCTTTGGCTAACTGCTTCATCACTGCCTATCATTCCTTGTGAATGCGACAGAGATAAAGCAGAGCCCAATTAACTGGTTCACAGCCTAGCATATCAATTATGGAGTACATCAGCCAAGAAATGTTGTATGCACATTTTTGGAGGTTAATGGTTACTGCGAGGAATTGTAAGGCATGACACTCAGGAGGCGGTCGACACATAATGATATACTCATTCGAGGATTGCCGAGGAAAGAGAGTGTTCATGGTAGTGATTGGAAACGGAGTGACCTCAGTCCGACCTTCATTAGAAAGACAGAGATGGGATATGGTGTCTAAAGTGATACGAGTCATGAAGTATGACTCGACCATGGGCCAACAGGTGATAGAGAGTGGGTAGTCCGCAATGGCTTGGACAATGGTCATGGATAAGGGGTGAGCCGCCACTGTGTGCCACAAACAATTGAGCAAATTGCAGCAAGCCTCATACTTGAAAGTACTCTACTAGGTTGGGATCCATAGCATCACCAAACCTAGCAAGATGAGGCAAGGGATCCATGATCGCAAGGTTGCACACAAACATAAAGAAGCACAAATGCACAGGATACACAAAACCACTTACACAGTTCACCCCGTTAAGGAAATAAGTAAAACACCAAGGAATAAATAGAGATGGAGAGAATGAAGATAATCTAACTACATGCAATGGCCATCATGGTAATGAAAACAGATAATAGAATGCCACCAACCAACCAAAACTGCATGGAGAAGCACATGGGAGCAATACGTGGAGGTTGTGTGCCATTAAAGAGCCACCAAGATCATTATTTCTTGAATGGAGTGCAAAAAGATCATAAGTTAGATCCATAAAAGGAGCTCCATAAAGGTTCTCCGATCAAAGTGGTCAACAAAAAAATAGCGAGACCCATCTGTGCAACAATTCAGTGAGGGCCGAATTGTTGCACAGATTTTCCTACTTTCCGATCAGCTTTAGAATTATTGACTAAAACTAAGTGCCTGACTTGAAACAACATAGTCCTAATAAAACGATCATGAGTTCTTGCTTAGAAGATGTGCATCTTATGCATCAGTAAATAGCTCTCAAAACGAATTTCATCCAAAGGATGGAGGTCATTAAGTCTGTTATAAATCGATTCTTCTAGTAAGATTTTGTTCACCGTGGCAACATGAAGACTCGTAACCAACATTTTCATCACTATTATAGCTTCACTTCCAAACGGAAGTTTAAAATATGTGAACTTAGATGTGACTTTGTACGTGGTATGATAAGCCCACAGAACTGAAGGAAGCAGCTGATTCTAGTGCTTAGGAGAAAACTGAATTAATTTTTGGATCATAGTGAGTAACCTTTTATTAGTACTTTTAGCTAAACCATTCACCTATGGATAATAAGGCATGCTAAATTTATGAATGATGTTAAATTCATGTGTCAAAGATTTAATTAAATCATTTGAAAAATGGGTGCCACGATCTGAAACTAGCTCCCGCGGTAAACCAAAACGTGGAAAAACTGTCTGAGCCACCAACAGAAGTTGAATACAGAGGACTTGCAAATGCTACACAAGAATCTATGTGGATTAGAACCCTATATTCAAATTTAGGGTTGAACACTTCAACTCCATATATGTATGTGTATATATATATATATATATATATATATGGAGACAATATTAGTTCTTTACATCTTGCTGCTAATCCTATTTATCATGTCAGGACTAAACATATAGAATTTCACTACCATTATGTTAGGGAAAAGATCGTGAGTAAGGAGATACAACTCTCATATGTTTCTACATGTCAACAATGTGCAGATATGATGACAAAAGCATTGGATGAAAGCAAATTGAATAGGTTCAAATCAATGATTGGATTATAGGAAATCATGAAGGACTAAAGACTCAAGCATCTTAGGCTTGAGGGGGAGATGTTGGTGCAATTAGCAAGCCTGAGTGCTTGGTTAATTATTCATTAGTACACATTATCTCATTGCCTCACATGAAGAAGCACATATGGAAACGAGCTTGTCAATTTGGTTGTATTTACTTTGGATAAATGTAAAAGCCAAGAGAATAAGGAATCTCATGAAGTTAGGGGGCTAAATCCATGACTCATGTGCTAGGAAATATCATTTTAAATCATCCCTAAAGTGTAGGATCACTTTTAGGTGAGGGAAAATTCAAATTCAAACTAAAGCTATAAAATGTAGAGTTTGGTTTAGGTGTAGAGGCCTCTGCAACAACCATTCTAGCCTCTTTCTCCTTTGCCTCTTTGGTAGCCAATTTGGACAACTCTTTATGACATGATCATTTCCTTTACAATATTTGCAAAACTATTTCTAGATTTATGTTTTCTTCTCGTCTTTGTCTTCCCTTTTGGACTGTGCAAAATTAGCATATTTTTGCATACTAATAGATGAGCTCCATTTACCTTTACACTTGTGACTAGCTAAGAAAGCTTAATCTACAACATGCATAATGGACCCGTTTTGCCTAGATCATCTTCTTGCAATAAAACAGAGACTAACTCCTCAAATGTTAAGGCATTTGGATTTCCTTTCATCATAACCATAAGGGTAGAAGCAAAACTCTGATATGAATCAGGATGACCATTAAGAATGGTCTGCACAAGTCAACTATCTGACAAGACTTCATTTGCAAAAATCAATTGCTCTTTCAAATCTTTGATCTTTTTCAAAAACCTATCCATAGGATCTCCTTCATTCATATGCTCACTCTCCAACTATTTTTGGATTTAAGCAACACGAGCCTCATTTCTTGCTTGATATAAAGTGATAAGTGTATCCCAAGCATCCTTTGTTGTTTTCTAAGAGTGAATATGAGAGATAATGGCACGTTTGATAGACAAGGCTATCAAAGCATGTACTTGAGCATCTCTGCCATCTCAAAAAAGTTTCTTTGTAGTAGGTGTAGCAAGAACCACAACACGAATAGGAATCTAAAGATCATCATCTTCAACGCCGTCTGCATCACCTTCAATAATTATATTTGAAGTTGTAGTATGTCATTTTTCAACACTCTCCACAATATTCCATAGTCCTTTTTCCACCAATACATGAAGCATCATATATGCCCATAATGGGTAATTGGTACCATCCAACTTGTCCTCAATAGCCAACATATGGAATCCATCATTACTTTCAACCATGTCCACTAACTAAAATACCCTGATGCAAAAAAATGATTGTATCTCAAAAATTTTGAACAAAACTACCCTATCAAAATCTGCTAAACTTGTAGTAGACTTTGAGGCACTTGTACTGGGAAATTGAAACCTATATATATGTTTGGCAGAAAAGGAAGAGATTTCCTACGCAAGCATTGTGATAGTGCATTTGGAGGCGGAAAAGAGCTAAGATCAAATTTCACAGAGCAAAGCAGTTTTGAATTCCTAATTGCCTTGAGTATGCCCACCAATTTTCAAGCGACTTTGTGACTATGATCGGAGGGGGTCTTGATTATGCCCTAGTAGATGAAGCGGCAACCTACTCTGATACCAATTGGAGTTTGAGATCTATGGAAGCACATACATAGAAAAAGGAAGAAGAAGAAGCTTGGAGCACAGCACACAATAATGAATGTAGTACCAAGTGAATGTACAAAGATAAGTGACCTATTAGGATTATAGGCTTATATACAAGTTGGGGGAAAACAAATCTCCTAAAGAGAAAAAACAGTGCCCCCTGGTCCTAAGTGTGTTCACAGACATCACTACCAAAATATATCAACAAGGATAAGTTAAATGGTTCCAACTACCCATTATTGTCATACAAGATGCAACATGTATTGGTTGCAAAGGGATTAAGGGATACTATCTAGGGTATTAAAATACAACCTATCACAACTACAAATATTAAATATGTAGCAAATGGATATGGTAATGAGGATGTTGCATGTTCAAGTTCTAGTGTAGTTCCTATTTCAAGTTCTCTTTCAACACCAATTTTGGCTACATCAACTACACTACTAGCACTCCGAGCCACTGAAAATAAATTTTAATGGGTTGGAAAAAAGTGAATAAGCACATGCCTTGATTGCTTTATCTATCAAGCATGTCATTATCCCTTATATTCACTCATATAAAATAAATCCATGGGATAAACTTGCCACACTATATCCAGCATTAGGAGAGACTAGGGGTCTTAAAGGGACACTTTTTTATCCACATTATGGGAAATGGCTAAATTTTAATAATTCTTTGGCTTGGCTTAAGTGGGTGTGGTAAAACAATAACATCTCATTTTTAGATCCGGAAAGTGCATAACTATGTTGGAGATAGATGTCTGCGGAAGCACGCGAATAGCACAAGGAAGAAGAAGAAGCTTGGAGCACAACACACAATACTGAATGTATTACTAGAGAATGTACAAAGATAAGTAGCCCATTAGGGCAATAGGCGTATATACAAGCCGGGGGAAAAAAACCTCCTAAAGAGGGAAAAAAAGTGCCCCAGCGGTCCTAGTGTGTTCACACACATCACTACCTAAATATATCAACAAATCCCCCCTGGGAGTGATGCAGTGAACAAGGAGCTAGCACTCATGTATAAGGAAGTGCCAAGCTATGTGGAAATCACTCCACAAAAGGAAGTAAGCCCAAAGCTTTGCGGAAAGCTTCAAACTTCTCCCTAGGTAGAGCCTTCGTGAAAAGGTCTGCAATGTTCTCCTGCGTGGGCACATATGCCAAGCTGATCTCCCCAGCAGAGAAGCTCTCCCTCACATAGTGGTAATGCACCTCAATGTGCTTAGTGCGAGCATGGAACACAGGGTTCCTCGCAACTGCCAATGCGCTCTGACTGTCAATGAAGATGGTGGTGGCAGAAGACTCGCCAACACCCAAATCAGCCATAAGGTGTCTGAGCCACACACACTCAACAGTCGTTGTGAAAGCTTCCCTATACTCAGCCTCACAATTGGAAGTGGCCACAGTAGGCTGCTTCTTGCTCAACCAAGATATACATGAGCTACCAAGCATGAAGCAAAAACCACTGGTGGACACACGATTGTCATAGCAACCAGCCCAATCTGAGTCAGAAAAAACATGAAAATCTAGCAGTAGTGATCCCCTCTTGGGATAAAACAACCCAAGTAGCCGAGTACCACTCAATTAGTGAAAGATGCGCTTAACCGCCTTCCAATGCGTGACTCCTAGGCAATCCATAAACCTGCTCATCTGTGAGACAACAAACTGAATACCTGGCCGAGTAATGCATAAGTAAATCAAGCATCCAACAGCCTGCTGATAGAGAACAGCTTCAAATGCATCTCCAGCATCATGAAGACTCAATTGTAAACCTGTCTCCATAGGAGCGGCAATAGGCTTACAGTCTTCAAGGCCAAAACGCTGCAATAATGTGTCAATATATTTTGTTTGACACAAAGCCATTCCACCATCAACTTGCATAAACTGAATGCCCAGATAGTGATGCAAATGCCCCAAATCAGACATCTCAAATGAGGCATGCAAATCAGCCTTGAAATCAGCAATATGCTTCTCAATAGGACCAGTGAGCAGCATGCCATCAACATAGACAACAATGATCAAAAGCACATCATTAGCACGCTTAACATATAAGGTGCTTTTAGTTGGACTGTTCTCAAAACCATGTGCAACCAGATAGGCATGTATCTTCTCATACCAAGCACGTGGTGCTTGCTTTAAACCATATAATGCCCTCTTTAACCTGGACACCTGGTTTTCATGCCCTTTCTGCACAAAGCCACGGGGCTGAAAAACATACACTTCTTCATGCAAGTCACCATTCAAAAATGTTGTTTTAATGTCCAACTGATGTACATTCCAACCATGATGGGCTGCAAGTGCACAAATGCTCCGAACAGTAGTCATTCGGCATGTAGGTGCAAAGGTCTCATCAAAATCAATGCCTCTTTCCTGCGCATAACCCTTTGCAACAAGCCTAGCCTTATACCTGTCAACTGTACCATCAGGTTTACGCTTCAGCTTGTATACCCACTTTGTGCCAATGGCCTTCTTGCCAGGAGCCAAGTCACATACAGACCATGTACCATTCTTTATTATAGCATCATATTCAGATTGCATAGCAGCCATCCAATTTTTCGAATTCTGTGTTTCATCAAAAGAAACAGGCTCATTCTCATCATAGAGACTAGACGCAGCCATAGCATAGCAATCTGATGCAAAGGAGGCACTATGAGAGCCTGAACGAGTACGATATGACAAAGGTGCATCTAATTTGCTCTCACGCAAAGTCTACACTAGCCATTTTGGCATAGTTTTTGCCTGCTCAATATCAGCTCTCTCATCAACAAGTGCATCATGTAAATCTGCATCAGAAATGGAATGATCTGCATCATCATATGAAACCTGCAAAGGCTGAGAAGTTGCCTCATTAGGACCAGCACTAAGCTGTCCACCTGTAAAAAGAGGCATCAAAGTATCACACATGTCTTTGGAGCTAATAGATGTCTCCTTGGTACATGAAAGCAATGGCTGAATAGCATCTTCCACAAAGACAACATCACGGCTAACCAGAATGTGTTTAGTCTGTGGATGATACAGACGATAGCCTTTACTTTCAGAACTGTACCCAACAAAAGTACATTTTACTGTCTTATCATCCAATTCTCTACGATGTTGTTCAGGTACTAGTGCATATGCGAAACAACCAAAAACATGCAGATGAGCAACAGATGGCTTGCGGTCATGCCAAGCCTCATATGGAGTGATAGACTGCAGTGCTTTAGTGGGACACCTGTTCCGTACATATGCTGCACACATGACAGCCTCAAGCCAGAAACTATGAGGTAAAGCCTGACTCTTGACCATACACCTCGCCATCTCCATGAGCGACATGTTCTTCCGTTCAGCAACTCCATTATGTTGAGGTGTATACGGCACTGTACACTGGTGTTGTATCCCACGTTCAGCCAGAAATGCATTAAAATCAGAAGACATATATTCCCCCCCTCGATCAGAACGGAGGGTGCCCATTTTACATGCTGGCAGATTTTCAGCCAAAACCAAAAATTGTTTGAAGCACATGAACACTTCGAACTTTTCCTTCGATATACCCATGCATGCCTGGAAAAATCATCAATGAAAGTCACGAAGTAAAGATAATTTCCAAAAGAGGGTGTTTGCATAGGACCACAGACATCACTATGTACAAGGTGCAATTTCTGTGTAGCCCAAACTGAACCATCTTTTGGAAAGGAGGAATGCAGCATTTTGCCCAAAATACAGCCTTCACAAACATGTTTTCCAGGTGCCTCAAGTTTGGGCAAAGAGGACACCATTTCAGATTTCTGCAGACGTAGCAAACTAGCAAAATTCAGATGACCAAAGTGTGCATGCCAAAGCTTTGCATCTAACATAGCCTGAGAATCATTTACTGCACATGCCAAATCAATTTTAAAACTTTCATAGTCTATGAGCTTATACAGCCCACGACATAAAATGCCGGAAGCAATAATAACATCACCATTTGACAGATCATGAATTGTACATCTGTCATCAACAAATTTCACAACCAAGCCAATCTTGGCTAATGCGGAAACTGATAACAGATTCTTCTTGATCCCTAGCACAAATAAAGCATCTGACAAAGTGAAAGAACTACCATCAGCAGTAGTCAAAATGATCTTACCAACTCCCATAACAGGATAAGAGGAGTTGTTGGTGCATGCAACAATATTCCCTGTAGGGGCAGGCTCGAGTGAAGAGAAGAAACTGCGCTGCGAAGTAACATGTTTGGTCGCCCCACTGTCAAAGTGCCAAACATCTAAGTCTACTGCAGACATGCACTGCTCATGAGAAGATGGGTCAAAACTGCAGACAGTAGTAAACGCCCATTCTTCTTCCTGCACAAGATTTGCAGACTCTGTTTTTGGTGTAGAGGCCTCTGCAACAACCATTCCAACCTCTTTCTTCTTTGCCTCTTTAGCAGCCAGTTTTGGACAGTTCTTTATGATATGATCATTCCCTTTACAGTACTTACAAAACAATTTCTGCTTTTCTGATTTCTTCTCATCTTTATCTTCCTTCTTCGAATATGCAGAATTAGTAGATTTCTGCTTACTACTTGAAGAGCTCCATTTTCCTTTGCCCTTCTGACTAGCCAAGGAAGCTTGATCTGCAACTCGCATAATGGACCTGTTTTGCCTGGACTGATCTTCGTGCAATAGAACAGAGACTAACTCCTCAAATGATAAGGCATTTGGATTGCCTTTCATCATCAACCGAAGAGTAGAAGAAAAACTCTGATATGAATCAGGAAGACCATTCAGAACGGTCTACACAAGTGAGCTATCTAGTATAACCTCATCAGCAGAAATCAACTGTTCCTTCAAGTCTTTGATCTTCATTAGAAAACTGTCCATAGAATCACCTTCATTCATGTGCTCACTCTCCAACTGTTTTCGGAGGTAAGCAACACGAGCCTCATTCCTAGCTTGGTACAATGTGGTAAGTGTATCCCAAGCATCCTTAGCTATTCTGCAAGAGTGAATGTGAGGAATAATGGCACGTTTGACAGACAAGGCTATCAATGCATGTGCCTGGGTATCTCTGCCATCCCAGTGAATCTGCTCTGTAGTAGGTGTAGCAGAAACAGCAGCACGAACAGGAATCTGCGGAATATCATCTTTGACACCATCTTCATCAGCTCCAGCACCTGTATTTGCAGTACCTATAGTCAGAGGTGTAACAGGACGTCTTTCAACACTTTGCACAATGTTCCACAATCCTTTTGCAACCAATACATGTCGCATCATATAAGCCCATAATGGGTAGTTGGTACCATCCAACTTATCCTCAACAGCCAACATACGGAATACATCACTGCTTTCAACCATGGCCGGTGACTAAAATACCTTGATGCAGAAAATTGACTGTATCTCAAAAAGTTGAATAGAACTGCCTAGACGAATTCTGCTAGACCTATAGCAGACTTCGAGACGCTTATATTGGCGGACAAAAACTGGTATATACCTTTGGCACAAAAAGATGAAATCTCCTGCACAAGCACTGCGATAGTGCGTTTGGAGGCCGAAACGAGCTCAGATCGCGATTTCGGCACCACACAGCAAAGTTGTTTTGATCTCAGAAACACGTTGAGTATGCTCACCAAAATTCGTGCAATTCTGAGACTACAAATGGAGGAGTGTCGACGGTGCCCTAGATGAAGCTACGACCTGCTCTGATACCAATTGTTGGAGATAGATGTCTACGAAAGCACGCGAACAACACAAGGAAGAAGAAGAAGCTTGGAGCACAACACACAATACTGAATGTATTACTAGAGAATGTACAAAGATTAGTATCTCATTAGGGCAATAGGCGTATATACAAGCCGGGGGAAAAAAACCTCCTAAAGAGGGAAAAAAAGTGCCCCGGCTGTCCTAGTGTGTTCACACACATCACTACCTAAATATATCAACAAACTACTATTCTCTCTCTTTTATATCCTTCTCTCTTACATTTAAATTTTTGTTGAAAAAACGAATTATGCTCTATTTTTCAAGTTTCATGGAAGACCTAGTTAGAGAATGTCCATTCTCTTAAATAGATTTCTATTCCTTTGTATAATATTTTAATGCTAGAAGCTTGGAAATATTCATATTTTCTTAAAACTTGTGAAACTTTCCTATAAACTCTGAAATGTCAGATTACTAAGATTCTTTGACAAGACATACATTTTAGTCTTTCCCTTTTCTCCAAGGTTTCTCGTTTTTCCCCTATTCACTCTATTTCTCGTTTCTTCTCTATCCATGAAATTTAGCTTACTCTGTGATTTGTTCAAGTGTGTCCATTTGCTTCAATATTTTATTCTTGTGAGAATTCTTTCACACGAAAAACTGATTCAAACTAAGAGACACAATCTACATCTTGATTTGGAGAGAGATTATGGGGGCCTATGAAGTGAAGACAAGAACAATAATTAAGAAGAGTTGACCCAATTAGGACTTATTAGTCCTTTTTGTTGGCTTCATTTATTGCACCAATCTTGTAAGCTTGCAACGAATTGTTCATGAACAAACTATCTAGTCTCACAAGAAAATCGTGCCTCTCAAATCTGCGAGCATTGGTCTCAAATATATGACTCTAAGGTTCTCTTCTTGTTTTCCCTCACCGTGAGTTACGAGTATAAATTTCTTGTTCACATTTACCTCTATGCAACATTCAAAATTCTTTATAGCCATAGAAATCACACTTCATGCACTATTGGAAATGTTTAATATATTGAACTATTGAACTACCTAGAATGTGAACTTATTAGTGCCGCGACTACTAGTAATTGTTAATATTTGTATTAACATTTTATGCTTGTTGAATCAGCTTAGTCCCTTCATTCCTAAATAGCATAGGGTAGTAAGAGCTACGTTGGCTTTAGAAGAGATTGCATAACTCAACACCATCAAACACATAAAACAAACTAAGATCCCAAATTAATAAACAAAAAAATCAAGATTGCATTACAAAATAACACAATACATGTTAAGGGAAATCAACCTCAATGACAGATGATGGTCTACCATAGATACACACAGAATATGCTATCATAGAAAGTTCACAAAGATCAATTATGGTGCTTGGATAGAAACACTAAAATAAAGCAAGAAGGGGGTGTCTAATATTAGCAACTATTTATTCAACAAGAAATGCAACAAAATCTGAGGAGGAGAAGAGAAGGACGAATCTTATGCCAGAAGAATCTATTATCCTTGAGGACATTCAGAGGCTGAAGAAGGCAAAATCAGAGCTTTTAAGGAAAGGAGATGGCCATGCAATAAGGTTCTTAGGGAGCATATTTTATCATCCTGGTCTAAATTTATCTGACTATCTAGATGCATGGATCCTTTTGGTTAGAAAAAAGCAATTCATGCCATCTTAAAAGATGTGATCTGTCCTTATGATCCAAACTCTCCTCCACCACCTCCACCACTAGGACATAAGAATATTGAAGATAAGAAGAAAGGACCTCTTGTTCACTCTCTATTGAAGCATGTCCCAAAGAATAAGCATAAAAGTGAAGGCTCCAAAAAGAAGAAGAATAAGCACAAAGGTGAAGGCTCATAAAATGAAAAGAGCTTTGTATTTATACTAAGCCCATGTAGTTCCAACATATGTTGGAAGATATTTATTTGCTCTTTGTTGTAAATACAATAACCTTGAGAGCATTATATGTATTGGTAAATGTCACCACTCTATCTTTATCTGGAAGATATTAATTGTAAATCATGTTTCTACAAATAAATGGTTTCAACTTATTAATGTTGGTAGTAGAAACTATGGTGGGCCCCTTATTCATGAGGTTATTTAAGATAATAAGTGGTTTATCATTACTTTCTATATGTTATATGACATCTGAATTGAAAACTTGGTCTTGTGAAAGAAAATGGAGAAGATTGGGGGACACGACCAGTTCAAGCAATTAGGGCACTCGGAGAACCTCTGATGCCCCTTATCACTTAAATTGGTCATGTCGTCCAATCTTCTCCATTTTATAAACATTATGCTCTTAAAATTTGTTTATCACTGGCACAAAAGGCATGATCAATGCAAGCAAAGAGGGCAGTCCGAGAAGTTTAAATGGCCCATATCGCTTAAATCGGTCATGCCTTTTCATACATGGCCCATTCACATAAAAAAGAAAGACGGCCAATTCAAGTGATAAGGGCCTTCAAAGAACCTTCAATGCCTCTTATCACTTGAATTGGTGGTGTCCTCCAAGCTTCCCCCCTTTGTAATATTCCTACCTTACTGCTCTATATCATTAATCACTTACATGGAGAACTTCTTATCCTTATCTTGACCAATGAAATTTCTTTTAGAAACCTTGCACACAACAATTACATGAGACAATGATAAAAGTCTTTGCTCAATGGAGATATGAGTGATGATAAAAATCAAAACAATGCCAATATGAATATGATGAGTTTACATAAAAAGGAGATGTATTAGAAGAAAAGGGAGACTATTTACATTCTTAAGGGTTGGAACTTGATCACCTTAGGTGGCAGGGAAGTAATGCAAGATAGTGTTTTATCTTATCTAATGTCTACCATTGCTCCATCAATTGAGAATCTGAATTGTGGTGAAACCTCATCAAGGAACTCTAGGAGCTGCCTTACATTTTTTACGTTCCAATTTGTAATGAAAATTATATTCCTAGGTTGAAAATATGGATGAATCAATAATTCTAACTCAAATTCTGGGTAGATATCCTATGAATCCAAGGGCATCCATAGTCCAAGATATTTTTTCCACCTTCTATAGTCATATCCTAAAACAAGAGATTATCAAGATATCTTATATGAAATTGAAAGAGACTTTGGGCTAACTTTACAAAAAATGATGTCTCCTAGCTTTTGAGGTTCTTTGCTATCCCATTCCCTACCTAAAACATCATCAATCTTGAAATTGAAACTCTCCTATTCAACCCCATTGTTTTTGTTTTCTGTAATAACATGTTTCTAAAACATGCTACAAAGACGTGAAGAGAAAAAAACCATTGAATCTTTATCCTTTGAGAAATTCAGATCGCTGATATTGCCCTTTGGATGTCATCTTTCATTTTGCATAGAAAACTTGAAACTGTTGAATGATCAGGAGCATCCCAATCTAATGAAGAGATGCAAGGAGTGGTTTTTTTGTGTTTTCTCTTTTAGTAGACTTGAATTTATGGGCACCTCTGTAACTAGGAAGCATAGTCACCCAATCATTTAGCTTCATAGAAAGAGGTTTCCTTAGGAATCCTCTCTTCTATTGTAAACCTCACATGAGGTTACACGATTGGAAGGATGACGAGAAATAGAATCCATTCAAACACTCAAACAAATAGTAGAGAATGATCAAAGTGAGAAACCAAGATTCACAAACTTCACGATTATTTATCGACAAAAAAACTTTATACATGTGGAAGCAAATTGCACTCGATTGATTTGATGCATCAACTATGACCGAAACATCATTGAATTTCGTGAACCCAATAATATTTTGTATCTTCAAAATTCATTTCTCTCTTAGAAATTAAACCTACACCCATGGACCTACCCCATCTTGTTAATGGGGGTTTTGTAGATGATAAAGAGGAACCTCAAATAGAAGCTCTTAACATTTTAGAAGAGAGTGATAGAATAAGTAGAGAATTTCCACATGGTGTAGCAAACAAATTGAATAAAGCCAGTACTTCACAAGAGCATCCACCCTCCAACTTTGAGCCCTTGGAACCCACTCTACCAGAGGTAGAGATGAAAATTTTTTATGCGGTGCTTGTAGATGGAGAAGAGTTTTTATTCTTGCATGATATTGAGAAGGAATTTGTTCTACATCTCGATGAATGCCTTAGTATTTTTTATTCAACCTGATGTTCCCATGGACAACTCTTCCAACCAAATTGAAAAATCAACCATTTCATTTGGTGATTCAATTGCAAACACTATTGTCTTGGTGTGCAAGGAAATTTTGAGTGATGCCAACCAAAATGCCATTGAAGAGGATTTGGCCACAGTAAGGGAAAGAATTTTGGAGAAGAACATCGCAACATCCCTTGTTGTGGAGCAGATTGGCATGGCTCATGCTTCCATTCCTCTAAATGCAATGGGAAGAGGAGAGGATGAAGATAGGCTTCAAAATGTAAGTATCTAATGACATTTATGATTGACTATGTTTCATATTTGTACTCATTAAATGTGTATGTGCAGGAGGCAATTGAAGTCTATAAATTGTTTAATTGTCCACAAGGACTATTACCATCAAGGGAACTTCATGACTTGGTGTCTGAAGGCCTTGAGCAAACTTTTGTGCTGATCTACAATAATGCAAGTGACCAACTTTGGGTCTTGGATTGTCAGAACCCCATGTAATATCCCAGACTTACCAATTTCCACAATCTTTCCAAAGAAGAAAGAATGTGGTGGAGGTGCTAAAGGCCAAGAGCCAATTGTAAACACTTTAAATAGAAATTATGACTTTTTCAATCCCCATGTGCATTCAATTGTTTATTGTGCTTTTATATTTCTAACAACATAATTCATATGTTTTGCATAGCTAAATCAATGTTTCTTTGAATTCTATGTAGCACAATAGGCTTCTAACGGCCTAGGAATGCCAAAAAAGGGTTGCCAAAGAAACGCGGGTATGGTCCTTGCAAAAGTTTTGCAGGGCCCATACTTGTGGTTCTATGGAAACCCTTTTTTTGGCATTCCTAGGCCTTCTTGAATGCACTAGGGCATATGTCCATAGTTGCAAGTGCATATAAAATGCATCAAGGTACAAGTACATGTAAACATGCATCAAGTTTATTGCTCTCTTGTACAAAGGCTTCGCATGAAGTGCACCTCAAATAAGGCAAACTATATGCTCCAATCATCATGAAATGTGGTTTGATGGCCAAGAATAGCCAGAAAAAGGCCTATCGTAGAAACCCATGATTGGGCCATGCAAAACTTTTGGAGGGCCCAATCCCACATTTCTATCGAAGGTGTTTTTTTTGGAATTTGAAGGCCTTCTTGAGTGCACTAAAGGATATTTACATAGTTATAAGTGCATATAAACATGCATGAAGGTAAAAGTACATGTAAACATGCATCAAGT
The DNA here is from genome assembly GCA_020310875.1 of Ceratopteris richardii. Lineage (NCBI taxonomy): Eukaryota > Viridiplantae > Streptophyta > Polypodiopsida > Polypodiales > Pteridaceae > Ceratopteris > Ceratopteris richardii. The sequence goes on from CM035443.1 coordinate 87,863,688, forward strand.
TTATTGCTCTTTTATACAAAGGATTTGCATGAAGTGCACCTCAAAATAAGGCAAACCATATGCTCCAATCATCATGAAATGTGGTTTGATGCCCAAGAATAGCCAAAAAAGGCTTGCCATAGAAACACAGGATTAGGCTCTACAAAAATATGCCTTTTTTGGCTATTCTTGACCATTGCAAGCATGTAAGCACAAAATAAAAACCCTATATACATTAAATATTTGCTTAACTCCATAAACAGCATGGAAGACTAAGATACTCATGTGCAAAGACACAAAGACACTTTTAAATACTTAGGAGATATATAGGCTTCAAAGCAAATAGACTAAGAGACAAATACTTTAGAGAACAAATTTAATAACACGATGATCATATTAATCATTTGGGATATACAGAGAGTTCTCTCAACAAGAGAGTTTGCAAATCATTTAAGGTTTATTCCCCCTAATCCTTCTAGCTAGTTGTATATCTTTAGGTTTTAGTGGCATTCTCTTTGCATGCATAGCACAAAGGTTAGAGTATTTCACCTTGATATAAGATATGCCTTTGCAGCTTCCTAGAGTTCCTCAATGGCCATCCCTTCAATACGAAGTTTGACACAATAGCTTTGGAGTTCTTCACAACTCTTGCAAATGGCCTTCGTGGACTAAGAAGATCCACATAATTTTGATAATGCCTTATCTCTACAAAGGCTTTGGTTTGGCTTTTGCACCTTTGTGGTGCTCTTGCATTTGGAGGCATGTTGGGTTGTGGTCGTTGTGGTCTATGACATGGTTGATAGTTCTTCTTTCTTCTTGGAGCACTCCTAGATGGTCCTACCTCATCATTTACATGCTCTACCATATTTGCATGTTGACTTTGTTCTCTTTCTTCATGAGTCAGTCTTTGCCTAGCTTGTCCTATAATGAGTGTCTTGCCTCCTTGTGTTACTAGATAGTTCACTGGGATATGATTAATGTTCCATGGTGTCTCCTTAACACTTTCTTCATCAGAGGAATCCTCCAAATTTGACTCTGACTCCATTATGAATCCTCTTCATCCTTGTTGTTTGGGCCTTGACTTGAATGTTGTCTTAGCTAGGGGCTCATCATCAAATGTAGGAGGGAAAGGTTGCATTTCTTGCATTTCATCACCCTCATGTTGTGAAGCTTCATCCCCCATGATGGAATGCTGCCAACGTGTGCTTGCCCCTGAGTTTTATTTAGAAGACTAGATTGTGGTTCGAGGCTTCTTATGGGGTGTCATCCATGCTGGTCGCTAAGTACCTTGCACATGGCTAGGGTAGATGATGTGATCCTTCATAGTACTCTTCTTTGTGCATGCCATTCTCCTAGGATCCAAAGTGCTAAAATGAATAAGGCATTCTATATTTAAACGTTCACTTAAGATTTATCTTGTTCACATTTAGATGGACAAAAATTAGTTTTAAAAATTAAGAAAATATTTTGTAAAATAGTTAAAAAATAATAAGAACGATAAAAGAATTAAGCATGATATAATTGAAAGAATTGAAAAATTATCTGATGCAAAAGGAATTATAATAACCTTGACAATCAAGTTTTGATAAGAAATAATGTATGGTGGGAGTCGGAAAAATATTTCCAAGCAAAACCCTCACCGACTCTTTGTGCATACCATTGGGTTATGATGAAATCAACTTCTCTCTTGCAATATAATGTTGTATCTTTCTTGAAATTTTTTGCTATTTGTGACTCATGCTCATTCCATTGCATATTTTCTAGGCAATGCCATATGGAAAAACCAGTTGAACATTTCTTCTAAATAGTTTGATTGTACTAGACCACCCCCATGATGGGTATTTTTAAAGTAAACACCTCTAGACTTGTAAACTTCTCCGTTCCTTGTGTACTAAAAACCTCTAATGATCTAGAAAGGTTCATAAAACATGATCCATGTGCAAAAAGAATATGTTATGGTTTGATCAATAAGATGTATGCATGGTATTAAAAAACATATTAAAAAATGTAAGCAAAACTTACTATGTAATGTTTAATTTTGCTCTCTCCCCATGAAACGATGAATGACTGTGTAAACTCCTTCAAAGTCACTTCGAATAATTCTCATTGTGAAGCATTAGTGGAAACCAAACCCATCAAATGTAACAATTGATCTAAGAATGACCAGGCCTTCTTTCGCTTGTTAATGAGATCGACTTCACTGTCATTGTTTGTCATAATCGAACATAGGTCTTTCCAAAGCTCCCATTTCCCATCATCTTGACTATTCACATATCTTTAAAAAAAATGCCTTGCCTTCTTCCTAGTCATTGAAACTTTTTGTTCAATCTCTTGAGTCTCACCATACTTCTTAACAATTAAAGATACATGGCCACCATGAAAATGGCTCAATCAAAACAATGGAAGAAAAAATTAGCACTTTGTGACACCTACTAGGTGCATGAGGTGTCTAACGACTACCTTCACACAAAACGATGATCTTCAAGGGCTCAAGTATCATGATTTACACAAGTTTTTATAGTTTGTGCTCCCTGTAGCTTTAAAAGATTTCCTTTTGGAAGATGTGCAAATAACCATTTATAAAATCAGTCCCTTGGTACGGTGGATCACTTCTAAAGAGATAAAGAGAGATAGCATAGAGAGTGTGAAACTCAATGCTATAGAGGTTCTTTGTATGGTATAGAAATACTTTCCCACAAGTATTTTCACAATTCAGCTTCATTTTCTAGTTCATGTGGTTCATTTACTAGTTCATGTGGATGTTCTTCTTAGAGCGCTTCATGAAGACATTAAAAGGGTTTGTTCGATAGAGAGCATATCAAGGGGGTAGCATGGTAGTGGGATGGCTCATACAAGAGTCTCTTGTATTCATAATAGAGTTTCTACGCATGTTGGACCCAGAAATGCCTCGCATATGGAGTGATGATGAAGATGTTTGTCTCATAGGCAATGAACCTCAAGGTAAAGCGATGCAAAGAAAATGGATGTAACTTTCAGAGAAAAGGAAATGAATTTTTGCATCCTTAACTTTGAGCCTATGTAGAAGTGGTTAGAGGTATGAGCTTGCCAAGGAGACAAATGCAAAGGAAAGAGCTTATTTTGAAAGAATCGTTCCACTCAATTTTACGTCTTTCAGAAAGTCTTCAATCCTTCCCCCTTTCCAACAAGCAGATGGCTAGATACATTGGTTTCACAAGCAAAGGCAGCAGGTGAAGATATCTTTGAAGAATAGGAGGAACTCACAAAGGGGTGTGATAGGTAGTATTCTAAATACGGTGCACTATGGTCTCATGGGTGATACTTTCAGATTGCATGAATCGATAAAAACAGGTCTACATTTGATAGTGGGGTGATGTCAAACTTTTTCCAAAAAAGTAGAGCTAGTGCAAGAGACGACAATGCTCAAGAAGGACAGCTCAATTATTGTGGATTGATCCAAGATATTTGGAAGCTATCCTTCAAAAAATTTGATTACTTTCTTTTTTATGTGAAATGGTTCAAAGTATTCACCTCTGGAAGAAATGCAACAGTGAGGCAAGATAAGAGTGGTTGCTTCAAGTAGACTCCACAAAGCTATGGACATATGAAAGAGATACATTTTTACTTCCTAAACACTATGAGCAAGTTGTTTTTATGCTAGATTCAAAAGAACCAGAGTGGCTATTTGTTTTACAAGTCTCCACACATAGCAGAAAAAGTTTGTTAGAACATAGATGTAGAAGAAATTCCATCTGTAGTGGACCCTAAGATTTCGGTAGTCGAGGAGGAAGAGATCATTGTCGGAGATGAAGAGGTCTTTGAAGAAAATGAGATACACAATGAAGTAACACACAATACGTTGTATGAGAACAATGATCAAGAAAGAGCTAGCATACCAAGAGATTTAGAAGTCACCAATGTAGAGATAGATATCTTTTGTGCATGAGATCTCCAAGAGGATGATAAAATAGAGGATTTTTGAAGCAAACACTTGTACGTACTAATTTGTGTTTATTTTTTTTGCTATGTTGTTTTGTACACTACTATTTTTGTATATTACCATTATTATTGTATGCTAATTATTTGCGTTTTTTGTTGTAGACCATGATGGGAGACAGTCCTCTGATCACTTCGCATTCCATGATAGAAGAGTAGTTATTAGATTTTATATCTCAAGTACCTCCCATATATATGGCCGCCACATCACAGTACTGGATTGTTCGTGGTAGCACTCCCCCGGGCCTCACTCCTACTGACCTCACCCCTGCCAGCGTCACTCCCGTGAGCATCACTCCCACTGGCATCACTCCTATGGGCATGGCTTCTCCCGTCGGAGATACGTCTCCTAGCTTTATGATCCACCATGACCACCTTTTCAGCCATCTCCTAGTGGTCTCATAGTCGACGTATGTGTTCGACGCCTCAGCACGATACAGGTGTTGGCCCATCTCGTCGATCGAGGTCACGCTCTAGAGGAGGAGGTTCGGGGAGTGGATCTAAAAGTGGTTCTAAAGGAGGCGGATGTTGTGGAGACAATATGATGGATATTGTGTCTCTCACTTCTACTCCTAGAGCGAGTACCTTAGATGTAGGTATGCCACATGATACAACACATACACCTTGGGGTGCTCATGATCATGATGACTCCAAGGTGTATATTATACATGATGGAGCTCCAGTGATGGATGCAGCCAGAAAGGCCATGCATCAGCGCATGCAAAAGCTTTGCTCCATACAGTTTGGACACTCTGTCATGTTGAAATGAATTGAATAGGCTAAAGATTGTAAAAATTATATCACAGAGATGATCAGTCAAGAATTGTGACCAGCACATGGGCATCCTATTATCAGCTCAGGGTGGATTTAGCACATGGCACGTGATGTTATGCCTCATTGATGATCTGAGGCTCGTGATGCTTTCAAAGCAGGCTTACTGAATCCTGTGGTTAGATGCTGAGAAGTGGGATATGATTCATGATGAGCACCAGCAGACTCTTGACCGATATCGCAAGTAGTGGGATGTGATGGCCACACATTTAGGTAGGGTCAGTTCATCACATTTGGGTAGTGATGGATATGACACTATCCATCACAAGTTTGTAAGTATCATTTTGATTATTGAATTTGTTTGTGTTAAGCACATCATGTGTGTTCATCTAACGTTTTGCATATTTGTTGCAGGAGTTGGTAGTGGTTCATCCTCCGACACGAATTGAGGAGGCTTATGGATATCATCATGGATTGGTTGCATTGTTGGAGGACTTGGAGGGATCTGGTGTAGTCATTTCATGGGAGCATCTATGATGAGGTGAGCTTGTAAACTTGGTTTGGTGTTTTTTGTTGTTTTTTGTAAATATCATGTCAATTTGTCTCATTTCATGAATGTTCTTTGTTGCAAGACTGTAGATATTGATGTTTTGATCCCTCTGGGCATGTATATGGTAGTGGTGTGCCACAATTTTGTATTTGGCTCATATATGGCAGTGGTGCACTAGAATTTTGTATTTGGTTTCTATATGGCAGTGATTTGTCACATTTTGTATTTGGCTCATATATGGCAGTGGTTTTCCACACTTTTGTACATGCTTCATTTATGGAATATATATCTCTTTTGTACATGGTTAATGGTTCATGGTTCATTCTGTTCATCTCTTTTGTGTCCGACACTAGTTTGCTTTATCAAGTCATGTTTTGGTTGCCACTAGAGTACATGTCACATGTATTTGGTTTTTTTTGGCAGAGTGTATTGTCTTTTGCTACACAACAACATGGTAATGTTGTTGCTGTAAGAGACAACACACTCTACCCAAAAAAAAAATTTGTAGATATGGTCGCTAGTATAGGCACCAATTGGCTCGTGGGTATGCCCAGCCACATATTTGTGTCAATATCGATGTTGATGCCCAAGGGATTACCGGTGTATATATTGATGCTTATACCGATGCTCATACTGACACACATACTGGTGATTATATTGGCGTATGCCAAAGCTTAAACTGACATCAAGGGAAAATGATGCATATGCATTTGTGTAATAAAGTAAGTCTATGATCCAAGGGTGAGGTCGATTCAGACAGATCTGAAATTGGACATCGTTTGGTCACCCATGTGTATGACCAAAGATCTCGAGTCTACACTTACTAGAAGGTCATTTACTCTTGTGAACAAGTGATCCACTTAGCTTGGTGGTTAAGTCTCAAGGATGTGAATCAAGAGTTCTCAAAGTCTTGCAAGGGATAAGAATCCCACCTTCGTTACTAAGTCCATGCACCAGTCATCCCAAAAATAGACTAGTAATTTGAATCCACCCAGTTCACATGTTTGTGCCTAGATCGCACATTGAGAAACTATGAATTGGCCAGGGACATTTTTAGATCCCCCCTTATTATTCATTCACTATTTTTTACTTTGTCCAGTTCATCAAAGTGTAAACCGAGATAGTATTTTGAATCATTTGGGCAGGGATGCCACCACAGAGATGAGACATGTTCTTCAAGTTCTAGAACATGACCATGTTCTTCGAGTTTTAGAACATGAGGCTCGGGGGTTGCCTACAGTAGATACATAGCTCAATTTTCGAGGACAAAAATACTTTCCAAGGGGGGAAGAATGTAATAAAGTAAGTCTATGATCCAAGGGTCAGGCCGATTCAGACGAATCTGAAATCGGACACCGTTTGGTCACCCGTGTGTATGACCAAAGATCTCGAGTCTAGACTTACTAGAAGGTCATTCACTCTTGTGAACAAGTGATCCACTTAGCTTAGTGGTTAAGTCTCAAGGATGTGAAGGAGGAGGTCTTGGGTTCATTCACCATGGGGAACATGGGGAGAGTGTTTTGCCCAAAGAGCTCTAGAGCCTTCTAGTTGAGTTAACTTGAGTTAACTGGGACACTTGGCGCACATGTAGTTACATGGCTGACACATGGATGGTTAGTATCCACCTGCCCAAGAAGGCAGTCCCCTGGAGAGAGCTATATATAGAGGAATTTGGTTGGGAGGAGCGTCATCTCTCTAGCATGTGGTGGTCGTAATCCTCATTCTCTTGCAATTTGCCCCGGTAGAATCCTCGATATAGCCTTGATATGTTGTAGTGTATGCTTCACCCTCTCTCTTCTAGAACAATGATGGATCTTCTTTGCTTTGGTTGTATCCACAACTAATAAAATAGTCTACAAGCATCTGATTCCATGCCTTTAGGCTAACTTGAGACCATATAATGCTTTCTTTAACTTGCAAACATAACCATCTCTTATTTTATCTTCAAGCCCTAATGGTTGGTCCATGTATACTACCTCATTCACATCTCCATTTAGAAATGCATTCTTCACATCAAGTTGATACATCTTCCAATGCTTCCTTTTTGCAATAGCAATGATTTCTTTGATATTATTCATATTAGACACAGGACCAAATGTTTCTTCATATTCTATTCCGTATGTCTAAGAAAAGCCTTTGGCTACAAGCCTAGATTTGTACCTAGCAATACCACCATCTAAGTGCTTCTCTACCTTATAAACCCACTTGTTTCCAACTACTTTCTTATCCATCTTCCTTTGCACTTGCCCAAGTGTGATTGTCCTCCAAAGCCTTCATCTCCTCTCGCATAGATTATTTCCATTTCCTCCATGTGTTTGCTTTTTCAAAGCATGGATTCTTCAAGAACCTTGCTCATGTAAGCATAATGTTTAGCTATAAATGAATCATAGGTAAGTACTTCATCTAGATACCTTACCCTATTAGACCTTCTTATCTCACCATTCCATTTATTTGGATATTTGTTGTTGACATTTGAGCTCTCCCCCTTTCTTTCTATGATGGTTTGCATTTAGTTCAATCCATAAATCTACATCTTCTTCTATCATTATGATTTTGGCTTTACCCTTGCTCCTTGCACCAAAAATTTTTCTTGATGTGGGTCTTTCTTCATTCCATGATGATTAAGCATTCGAAACTTTTTACTAGTTCTTCCTTTGAAATCTTCCTTTTTTTCATCATCATTACCCTACAAAGATACATTTGTAGCATTCTAAGCTAAAATTTCATCAAAATTGACATCCCTTTATATCTTTAGCTTCTTTGTTGTGGGGGTTATAACATCTATAACCCTTTTGCTCACCTATATACCCTATAAAGACACACCTTTATGATCTATCATCAAGCTTGCTCCTTAATTCACTTAGAGTCAATACATAGCATGTACAATCAAAGATCCTCAAGTGTGATACATCTAGCTTCCTACCATACCAAGCTTCATAAGGTGTGGTAGCATGTATACATGGTATGGGATCTCTATCCATGATTTATACATTGGTGGTTGGTGCATCAGCCCAATAGATTAGGCATATCCATTGCCTTCATCAAGTCCCCAACACTTTCTAAAATCTACTTATTCTTCCTCTGCCAACACCATTTTTTATGGTGTGTTTGCATGTGACTTCCCTCTTGATGCACTTTGTCTATAAAAAATTAGAGAACTCATAGGAGAAATATTGTCCCCTCGATCTAACCTTAAGTACTTGAGATACCTATCACATTCATTCTGAACAATATTTTTTAACTTCTTGAAGTAATAAAAGACATTTGATTTATGCTTCATACAATAGAGCCAAGTCATCCTTTTGCAATCATCGGTGAAAGTTAAAAATTATATCTACTTCCAATTGAATTCTCCTTTGTTGCTCCCCAACCATCTATATGCCCAACCATCTGTATGCAAGAGATTAACTGAATGACAACTCACATAATTGCTCTTCTTGAAGGGCAACCTAGTCTACTTCCCAATTGACAAGATTCACATAGATTCTTAGGGTTTTGATTATAGATATGGTAACCCTAGAACTAACCTTATCCTTTCCATATCCTTTTACCTTTGAGTATTGGTTGTTTCATGTAGTACTTTGAGAGGTAGAGTTCCTCATGCCTCCACCAGAGCGATCTGTCATCCACGTGTAGCGGGGTCGCTTGTCCCATTCATCATGTTCTTTGTCCTTGATGCCAGCATGAGAGTGTATTGATGAGCTTTCAGAAATTGTGAGCTACTCAAAAGAGGTTATCACAGTTGATTCTGAGTAGCTCTCAGCAGTGGATTTCTTCCTTGCTCTTGTTGTTGTCACCTTGATGTCCTCTGGATTTCAAAGATATCTCCCCTAGTTTTCATGCCAGGTACTCGTGACCCATAATGATTGATGGGTATGTGCATTAGTGCATGGGTTGGAAGAAGAATGTGCCTTCTGCACGGCCTTGTAATGTAGCCCTATGCATGCATACTTGGGAAATGCATTGGAAGAATTATGGTGCAAGAAGTTGGGTCTTGGTGCTCAAGGGTAATGACGAAGAGGTTTCCTAATCTACCATGGTTATATTGTTGGATCATACAATTCTTACCATGGTGAAAGGTATCTCAATAGTCGTCTCTTCGTGTTGTACTCCCATCATGGTAATTGACCATGGGTTTATCCTTCATTGCACATGGATGTCCTTGATGATGATCCACTAGTGAGATTCTTGGATCGCCTGGTCCTGTTTCTTCTTCTTGTCGCTTCTTCTTTTTTTTGGGGGGGGGACAATGGCAGAAAACAAGACAAGAAGGAAGAGGTTAGTATCAAGAAAATATTTTTCATGTGTCTCATGTGCCTGGGACTTCTCAATTGTGTCTGTGCACGGCCCTGTAATGTGGCCCTATATTTTTGCATACTTTGGAAATGCATGACCTGAATGGTGCAAAAGATGAGGTTATGCCACGGGCACATGGTTGTTGCACATCGAGGTTGCTGTTGTGACTTGCAGACTTGATGCAATCTTTGTTTGGAGGTGACGAGTGGACCTTAAAATGATGTGATCAGTTGATCATGAGATGACAACTGGTCATTCCTCCCTTTAGGGATCCATTTTAGAATAGTAGTTGGCCTTATAGAGATCACCTCTGGCCTCTTCCTCTTTGGATGGTTGCCGAAACTTGGTGTCCAGTGTGGGTGGCTCTTTGGTTCTGTGGAAGTTACTGGTACTTTGGGCTTCCAAACCCATATCCGTGGTGATTCTTTTCTTACTTTTGCCGAAGGGTTGAGTTTATCTTCTTTTGGTCTTTGTGCTCTGTTCTTACCCTTTTCTCTCCTTGGCTTCTTTGTTGAGACCTTTTGCATGGTGGGGAGCATAGGCCGTTGTGTATGTAAGAGCTTCTTGGGTACCCACATCTGTAATCGCCCTTGTTGAGCTGCAGCTAATTTCTTAGGCACCCAGAGTTGTCGGAGATCTTTTGGTTGAGGTGGTCCTGGTTGCTTGTTTCTTGTCTTCGCATGGTTGTCTTGCCTGAGTGGAAATTGTGTTGGCAAGGCTGGTTGTTGCGCTCCTTTTTATACCCAGATCTGTTTCATGCCCGAAACTACTTTCTTCTTGAAATCTCTTTGGCTATTTGATATGGTCGTTGTCTTGTACTGTTTTTCTTGCCCTTCTGGTTGAGTTGTGGTTGCGGCATTAGTCCTTGCATGAGAGGGGAAGTCCGCTTGTCTTTGAGCCAGTTCTTCCATGATTGAGTTCTTCTGGAACACAGAGCTTTTGACACATACAACATCTTTTTTGCTAAGATTAGCCCTAGAAGAACTAAGAGAATGTGTGACATCTAGATTTGTGAGCATGCAATTCTCTAATTCTAATGTGATGCATTGTTCTTGTACCCAAACTTGAAGAAGTTGACTTCTTAGGTTCAAGTTGACTACATGGTCGTAGATCCAATCTTGGCCAAAGACAAGTGGCTCTGTAAGGTCTTCATCGTGACACACTAGCATTTTGACTTTCACTGGAACATCTTGAAGGTAGATGGGAAGTTCCACCTCGCCCAAACAAGGGGTTTCCACACCTCCCAATCCTATGAGATATGCTTCTATGGGCTTAATGTCCAATTGCAGGTCTTGGCAGTATGAAAGTCTAACTGCACTAGTTGTTGCACCTGAGTCAACCAATGCTCTCATAGTCCTTACACTCTTTCCTTGTCCTACCTCTATGGTCACAAAGGGGCGTCAATCGATTATGCGAGAAGTAATTATGCCCAATTTCTGGCACATGTCCATGTGATATTTTGGGGCTTTTGGGTTGACATCTAGGCCTAGTCTTCTTAACTTATTTTGCCTAATGCGCTCTCTAGCCTCTACCTGTGCTTCTTCTCTGACCCTCAACTCTTCCTCTTTCCGCTTCTTAGCTGTGTTGAGTCTCGTTAGCATATCCTCTGCAAGAGGTTCTTGATATAGCTTGACTCGAAAATCACTTATATAGTTCGGCAAGATATCACCTTCTAAGGTGGCCAATTGAACCGCACCACTAGTGGAGATTCTATTAATGATCATGGGTCCATATCCTCTTTTCTCTAGTTTACGTGCATGTTGTTTTAGCGTATAAACCAGCACTAGGTCTCCTTCTTTCAATCCTTTATCTTTTATATGGGCATCAAACTATGTCTTTTGCTGTTTCTTTGCAGCATAAATGCCTGCTACTGCTCATAGCCTCGTCTCTCCTAAGTATTCTAGATCAAAGATCCTAGAGGACAACTCATGTCCATTCCACTCGTGTTCCTGTGCTACTTTTAAAGCTGGGATTAGGAAATCTAATGGTAGCATAGCATTCTGTCCGAAGACCATCTGAAATGGGGTGGCATTGAGTACCGTTTTGTATGCAACTCGGTACGCCCAAACAGCATGATGAAGTTGTTTGTCCCAATCAGAGCATTTATTATTTACCAATTTTGTCAATACATTGCATAGGACCTTATTTGTGCTCTCGGCTTGTCTGTTAGCTTGTGGATGATAGGGGGCAAACTTCTCATGTATCACCATGAATTCTTGAAGGAGATTTTCAATGACCTCATTCAAGAAGTGTGTACCTCTATCACTGACCAACTCTATTGGTAACCCATATCTGGTGAACATGTTCTCAAATAAGAACTTAGCCGTTGTTTGAGCATCATTCTTTGTTGTGGCTTTTACTTCCACTCACTTTGTAAGGTAATCAGTGGCTACAATAATGTATTTCGCATGGGAGTTCCTAGCTGGGGGATTAATGGGACCAACAAAGTCTATACCCCACTTTGAGAATGCGCATCCCCCCATCATTGGTCTCAAAGGCATCTCATCTTTTCTTATCGGATATTGTGCATGTTGTGCCGTATATGTCGCATTTCTTCACATAGGTATGTGCATCCATATGAAGAGTGGGCCACCAAAGTCCTGAGAAGAGAATGGTCTTGATTACTCTGTCAGGCCCAAAGTGTCCACCTGCAACACCATTGTGTGCAGTTTCTAAGACTTTCAAATAATCTGATTCGTGAACCCATAGTCTTAAGTAACCATCTTTTCCTCTTCGGTATAGGTTGTCTCCTACCAAGGCATAATCTTGAGCCTCTTGTTCCATGCTTCGTTTTCCTGCAAGACTAGCCTCATTGGGTAGTGTTCCTGATCTCATGAATTCTACCAATGGAGCACTCCAATCTGGAGTTAATGACACGTGGTAAAGAGTGGCATGCTCCACTGGGGGTCTCTCTTGGCACACTGGACAATTCTTAATCCATTCCTGTATTTCTTTGTCCATGCTAGGCCAGTAAACTCCTAAACGTTTCAGATTTTGCAATGTTCGTTGTTTAGAGTAGTGATTTCCTAGTAGTCCCTCATGGGCTTGTTGCAACCAACTAGTATGTTCATCATCCTCAACACAACAAGCTAATACGCCTTCTGTACCTTGTTTGTGCATGCTTCTTGCCAATATTTGATATTTTTGAGACCTTACAATTTCTTCTTTGTTTATTTTTACTTTCTTATTTGCAGGTCTGAAGGTTAGGATAGATACCAACTTATTTGCCCACTTAGGAACAACTTCTAAATTGAACAGATAAGCGTCAGGCAATTCATCAAACACTCCTTGCGGTGACTCTCCTGAAGTGATGCGAGAAAGGTGATTTGCCCTGAGGTGGGTTCTACCTTTCCTAACAACAACTTCAAAGTCGTATTCCATTAGTAAGAGGAACCATCTTACTAAGCGGCCTGTATTGCAAGGTTTATTGATCAAATATAGTAAAGCTTGATGATCAGTGAAAAACTTGAACTTATTGGCCAATAGATAGGGTCTAAACTTCTTTACAGCATATACCATGCCTAAGCCTTCTCTTTCCGTTGTCGTATAATTTCGTTCAGCAGTGTTCAATTGCCTACTAGCATATGCTATTGGCAAATCTAGGTTTCCTTCACCTGTGGGTTGTGCTAGGACACATCCTATTGCATGATTGGAAGCATCTACATGGACATGGAATGGCTTATTCCAATCAGGAGTGGTCAGTATTGGTGTTGAGCACAAGCATCTCTTCAGCTCATTGAAGGAATTCTCACATTCGTCATTCCACTCAAAATTTTGTCAGCAAGGCATAAAGAGGTTTAGCTATGATCGCATACATGTGGATGAACCTGCGATAATATCCACAATGGCCCATAAAGGCTTGTACCTCTTTAACATTCCTTGGTCTTGGTAACTCTGCCATGGCTCTTACTTTATCCTCATCTATAGATATTCCATTTTTAGAAACAATATGACCTAATATCTTACCTTATCGTACCATGAATACACACTTTTCTGGGTTCAGACACACTCGATATTCTCTACATTTGTTGAAGATCTGTCTGAGCTCAGGGATTTGGTATCTTCTTTCTTGGGAATGATCACATAAATCATCCACATATACTTCTAAGCTCTTTCGCAAGAACTCTTTGAAGACATGATACATGAGCCTTTGGAATGTTGCAGGTGCATTGGTGAGACCAAATGGCATCACACAAAATACAAAAATTCCCCACTCTGTGGAAAAAACCATTTTGTGTTGATCTTCAAGGGCAATGGCTACTTGGTTGTAGCCTGAAAATCCATCAAGGAAGCTATAAACTTCCTTGCTTGCAACACGCTCCAATAAATCTTCGGTGATTGGTAGCGGATAACTATCTTTGATCGTAGCGGCATTAACTTTTTTGAGGTTAATTGTTAGCTCCGAAAATGGTTGGTTTTTATGCACTAATGTGGTTCTATTTGGCCAGGAATTTGTTTGATTTCAGGTACTTGAAGAATGAATTTGATGATTGATGAGAAGTATGTGGAGATATTGATTGCAGGGATGTGGAGAAAAGGGATTGAGCATGGACAAACCTCCTAAGAACATAGGAAATACTGATGTGCAAAGGAAATTAGAAACGGCTTTGTTTCAGGGGGGTAATGTTGAATCTACAAATAGAGGTGGTGGAGGATTCAGAGATGGACTCAAAGTATTTGTATCTGGAAAGATTCATGTCGCACTTGAGAGTCGTGGCATTGACTTGAGCATGTTTGGGCACTCACATAGTCGAGGTCACAACACTAGAGCTCTGGATGAGCATTATCAACAAGTTGGATATGAGGGAAATGGATATGTAAAGAGTAGAGCTCTTTCCCTCTCTACATTCATAGAGATCTTGAAGCAGAAAACTGGGAATGATGATCTTGATGTGGGGAATATTCGACCAACTCTTTTTGACATGTTTGGGCAGGATTCAAGCTCCAAAGTAAAAAAGTTTGTGAAAGTTCTATTCCAAAACATGCACCATGATCATGGTGAATCAGAGGAGAGTGGGCACCATCTAGGCTTTGTGAGTGCCCTTGCTCATCAATTCATGAAACACAAGCTTGATGAGTTTGAGGATGCAAATGATTACTTGAAGCCAGCTTTGGAGATGCCCGTGTCAGGACATCATGAGGTGTATGCGGGTAAAGTTGCAGAGTCTGTTGTATTCAAGGATAGAGGAGTGTTATTGAGTGGTTGCCAATCTGATCAAACATCTGCTGATGCCAACCCTAGTGGAGACAAGGCGGAAGCATATGGTGCCATGAGCAATGCACTTCAGATGGGTCTTGCCAACAATAAAGGGCCAATTACAAACTATGAGTTGGTAACTGAAGTTCGGAAAGTATTAAAAAAGCAAGGCTTCTCACAACGCCCAGGTTTGTACTGTGCAGATCATAATGCGAGGGCACATTCCATCTGCTGATGTATGAGTATTACAGCAGATTGTGTTACGTGCACTGTTATGGACATCCTGAATTTGCTTTGATTTTAAGGAGGTACAAGGTTGTAATTCAAGCTACTTCGAGGTCCTTTGGTTTCAGATGATGAATTCAGAGAGATAGTGGACAAGGTGCCTAATGGACCCACCTTTGTTTTGAAAAAAGAGATAAGGAGCGCCGATAGGAGATAAGGGAGGACAGCCCGAGAAGAAGAAAAAAAAAAAGTGCTGGATTTATACCCGATCTTGAAAAAAAGGGGGCTCTCTTTCGCTGTCGAAGTAAGGAGGAGGGGAGAGTTGGAGCTTCGAAGGGGGGAGCAATATCGAAAGGGTGCGTGTGCAAGTACGGCTTGTTTTTTTCTCTGACATATTGGGTTTTCCTTCTTCTCAACTGGGACAACGCGACGGAGAGCCATTACCAACAAACCTTGACGGGGGCATTCAACTTCCTCATGCATAAAAGTTTTTGATGCCTGCTGATATCCCTCTGGCCTCATTCTCGTAGAGCATTGGATACTTTCACAGGAAGGCGTTGCAACAGAATAAAGATTTCTTCTTCCCAATAACAAAGAGGAGGACTCGAAGGAGGTTGTCATATGGCTAGAGGAGGATCACTATAGCACGAGATAGTGGATGCCATTTCCTTGTTGAAAAGGATTTGAAGGGCATCCCCCAAGCAAAGAGAAAGAGACCGACAGGGAGGAGAATGGGTGTTTTGGGGTTTTTTTTCTGTGGTGGTGAGCATATGCACATGGGCAACAATGAATGCTGGCATGGGGGGGCCCTATTGTAATTGGAAAGGCTCAAGAGAGACTTGAAAATTTATCATGGGGTGTTGAAGTTCTCAAGATCAGTGGTGCTCGTGAAGTTGAAGTGGGTGAAGAGAAGGATAGAGTTACTGATGCATTCAATGCTACCAAGGTTGGAGATTAGGAATTCAGATTATATGGAACGCTTTGACGGCTCCCACTCATACCATAGCAGCACGCCAAGGTAAGTGGGAAAGAGTTTGGGTGCGGGACAAACAATTCTACTGGAGACCATGCTGCTATGTAGTGTGCAGAGACATGTCTATTAGCCTCATGGATCAGTCACAGTTGGAGGTGATGTTCTACAACATATGGTAGAGAGGAGACATCATAGATAAGGTTTGAAAATTCTGGAAGAACGATTGTAAGGACTCTCCAGCTCTGAGGAGTGCGTAGCAGAGTGAACCGGCTGCAATACTATCGTGAGCATATGTTCATGCTATTATTTGATCAAGGAGGGATGCTCGTGAGTGGTTTTGGGAGTCGAAAAGCAGCCGCTCAGTTTGGTGCTGGAGTAAGTGAGGATTACAAGAAGAGGGTCAATGGTGTGGAGGATTAAAAGGAGACAGCAGAGGAGTCTTCTCGCGTGTGAACGTCAATGCTCTGCACGACCAGGCAGCTCATCAAGGAAAGTAGTTGTTGGAGACATTCCACTGCAAACTTCAACGGAGCCAGTGGCTGATCCATCCAATCCAATGCCAAATGGATTGAAACACTTATTTCACCCTCTTTCCTCAGATATTTTACGGACACTTTCCTCAAGCTTGATTGGAGAGAGCAGGAAACCGTATGAATCTCTTGTTGCAGGAATTAATGCAGGAATGAAGAATTTTGCTATTGACCATGTGAAAACAAGGGATTGAATGACATCAGCAGGGCTGTGTGCTTAGCACTTTCTCTGAAGACTTCCCCTTTGCCACAACTGTTGTGATTATATGCAGATCGACTTCTGTGTGGTGGTAAATGTCTACTGCTATAATATTGTAACAGCTGAAATATTGGCTGCTCATTAATTCAAGGGCAAGAGTCTAGGAACAGGAACAAGCAGAGACGGCTGCGGTGCGAGTTCTATGTGATTTGTTTTTTTTTTTTTTTAACAGTAATGTTTTCTGGAGAAGAATCTTCGGATGCTGGTGTGTAACATTCGCATTAGGCCTTGTCCTGAAGCCTAAAGGGAACAGGGAGTTCGCAGATATCCAGATTTGAGGACTTATCATAAGCGCCCTTCTAACCGAGTTCTCCTGAGATATTTGAATTCACAGCAGAAGATGCGACCTAAGATGTATTGGTTGGGTGTGGATGTTGCAATTGTCAGAAGAAGTTGCTTTTGACTGTTGGGTTGGAAAAGCTTCATGATCAAAGGCATGCGTGCAGAGGCATAGCAGTTGGAATTACGTGAGTCATCTCCATATTTGTTGTTATGTTGGATATAGATAATGGCTGTAGGTTCATACTTTGATTTCTAATGATTCAATGAATGCCCTTGTCCCATAGTGTAGCAATTCTGGACGTTCTCCTGAGTTGAACAAAGGAACCATAATTCTGCATATATTCCATCATTTTGAGCAAAAAAATACTGATCATTTTTGTTCGATGCAAGCTCCTAATTTTTTTTTTTTTATTGCTTCTTGTCGCATCCCAATGAAACCTGAGAGAACTAGTGTTAATTTCGAGTGGATTTTCTTCTCAGTTTTGAGTACTCTTCTATGTGCTCCCTCTGTATCGCACACAGTCTGTATTTTCTCACCCATTGACTAGCTGACCCTGGCTCCGACTAACTTTCACGCTTCTTCTAGAGAGAGAGAGAGTGAATATAGATGTGCAAGTAGATATGGGCAAGTGTATGAGTGAGTGTATGCCTGCGGTTGAGAGTAAGCGAGAGCTTGAATAATGATAGAGATGAAGTGGAAAGGGAAAAGAGGAAAAAGAGTAAAGGAGAGTGGGTGTGTGTGTATTCGAGTATAAGGGTTGAGAGTCTGTGTGAGAGCATGTGTATGGGCATATGTGTGTGTACGTGAGAGAGAGAGAGAAAAAGAAGCGTATGCGGGAATGAGTGTTTGGGGAGGTTGCAAAGGGTTTCTTGCGAGTGTGTGAGGAATAGTAGAGGTTGAGAGTAAAAAGGAAGCGGTTGTTTAAATCAGTGCTCTTGCTGGAGATCCCAACGGAGAATACATTTGAGGGCAATAGTGGTCTCGAAGTGAGGAAGGGTGATAGAATATGAGGAAACTAAGCAAAATACAAGCGTGTGTAAGACAATTTCCTTTGAACCAAAGGTGTAAACATTTTGGTGCGTTTGCCGGGAACACATGAGCTAGTGCATAGCCATAAGAAGAATTCATTTTGAGATAATTATGGGCTCTAGGTAATCCAAGTAGACCGATTCCGAGGGATTTGAACAAAATAAAGTCTCATATAATCACTTCCTCCTTGGGTGTTAGGAGCTTAACATTTTGGTGCGTCTGCCGGGAATTGGCTTAGCACATCTCATAGAGAGTGCTACGAGTTCGCTTGGTGCCCCAATCATGTGGCACAGCCAATTCGATCCCAAATTTTCTCTGATCTTCATTAGAGAAATGGCCCAACAAAGACAAGCCTCTAGTTTTGAGAAAGCAAATATAAGGCAAGGGAATTTTGGACAAAATAGATGGATATGTTCTCGTCCGACCATGAGACATCATGTGAACCGAGGGTGGCGATTTGGCCCGATATCGAATTATGTGAGATGCTGGTGTTGCGAGCAGATTGGGCATATAGCCAAATATTGCCCTCGTGTATGCACCCCGTTGGATTTTGTCCCCACATGTGAGGACTGCGGGAAAAAGAGACTATGCGAGCACGTGTGTGGCTCAAAAGAGGTGACTGGCGTAAAGGTCACAACGAATCAATCTGATAGGTGTTTATCCTCCTTGTATGTGGAAGTTGACAAGGGTGGAGTTACTTCGTCGACTAAGACTGCGAGAACAAGTGAAAGCAAGGATACTGGATCTCATGATCGAGACTTGGTAGAACTTGTGAAGAGCTTGGAATGTCAAGTCAATTGGTTGCATGTGGAGCGAGATAACGAGAGGATCAAAATAGCGAAATTAGAGGAAAATCAAGAGAAAATGGCCGAGGTCCTAGGAACTTGGGAAAAGCAAGTACGAATGTTGAAAAACGAAAACAAGGAGTGGAAAAGAGTAAACAAAAGCTGGAGGCAAGATCTGGTGAAGCCCGAGAGTGAAAACGCGGTCTGGGACTTGAGATCCAGTTTGATGGTAGCCGACTGCTTTGGAGTTGCGATCGAAGAAGAGCTCTCAAGAGACGAGGATGACCTGATGAGGAGAATCGAACGAATGGAGCATGAAATTGAGAAGGTACAAAGCATAATCTGTCGATACAGTGATCAAGCGGGTAAGGCATGTGACGAGTTCCACCTAGAGTTAGAAAGAATGAAGAGTGCCCAAGCAGAGAGCGATGAGAAAGTGAGACGGGTAGAGAAAGAGAATGCAAGGCTGAGTAGCAAGCTCGGTAGGTGGATGAATCAGAAAGACGATGAGACCCGAGAACGAGCAGAAGATCCGAAAGTAGGTAGAATGGAGGAAGAGCTAAAAGTGATGTTGGACCAGTTAGAGGCGATAGGCGTGGAGTTAGAAAAGGCGAAGGAGTTGTCGAAAAAAGTGGATGATCTGGAAGTAGAAAATATGAGTAGAATCTGGGAGGAGAGGTCGATTTGAGAAAAGGTTGAAAAGTTGTCTGGCCAAGTCGGGAAAAGCGAGGAGGTTCCTTTGGAAATAGAAAGAAACATGAGCCATTTAGAAGAGGAGAAGAAGAAAATGTGGGTTCGGTTCCATCAAGTGGATGATGAGATTTTTCGACTCCAAGGCAGTGATGAGCGAAAAGAAGAAGGGATAAGGGATTAAGCTTTGAAGCTCGAGGCATTAAGATGTGTAGTAATGAATGGTGGCCTTCCAGACCGTATCGCCTGGCTAGAGGACAATATCAGCAAGCTGTCGAATCATGTGGAATCTCTGCGAGGCAGAGGTTGGAGATGAAAAAGAAAAAGATGATATGATGGATGCCGGTGAGGACGGCTTGAGTTTGATTAGGGTTTGCTTTGCGGATTGCGAGTCAGAGATGTGAGGACGGACGGATCGAGTTGGTTGTACACTTAGGACTGAAGTGACACTTTTTGAGGTTTCAGGTCGACAAGGTAGTTAGTACGTGTGGGTTTTGCGAGGACGGGTTGACCATGGCATCAGTGGCTGGATTTTGGCTTGAGTGGTAGCAAAGAGGAGATATGTCTCATCGGGATTTCCACAGGGAGTCTATATGTGTGTGTTGTGATCGGGATGGTTGGGAAAAAGTCCTTTCTTTTGTCTCCTAATTCTCGAGATGCGGGAATGAAAAAAGATGAGAAAAATATATGTTTATGTATATGTGCATGTGGCTATGCGCCTATGTGGGCTGATAGGTGGGTGGATCCACTTTGGCCGGGTGGTCAAAGCCACGAACCGACATCGGTTTCGCATAGGGCTAGCTGTCTGTGTGTCGTGCGCTGCGTTGGGTTGGTAGATGGGTGGAACAAACTCGATCGGGTGGTCGAGTCCACGAGTCGCATCCAGCTTCGGCGTAGGCTGGCAAGTGTGAGTAAATATGAAAAAAAAAAATGATGAAAAAAGAGAGAAAAAATGTGGAAAAAATGAATGAGAAGAATTCCTCGCTCGAGGGGGGACATAAGAGAGGTGAGAGAGCATGATGCTCGGATGGGAATACATGTGTTTGTGTTGTGGGGATTTGGGTTATGTGTGGGCTCCCGATGAAACATGTCAAATTGAAGCTTAAGCTCGGCTAGGGTTTTGGCTGCGACGTGTTTGTGGAAAGCTTGGACTTGAGAAATCCAATCATGCTAGGTACCTTGTTTGTGTGCAAACCTTCCGGAAGTGTTCAGTTTGGCTCTTAGGTGGTGCAATGACTTGTGAAGTTCGGAATCGCGTCGACGATGAGTGATCTTGTTAGAGTGAGCTCGTGTTAGGCTTGAGTGGTCTTTGTCGTGTGTCCATCAATTTAGGAGAGGTGGTGGCGACCAAGCATAGGATCTGATTGATGAACAAAAGAGCACAAAGTAGATGAAAAAGTAAGTGGGAATCGAAAACCCTAGGTGGGAAGGAAATGGGAAATTGGCAAGAGAACTCGGTTAGAAATGAGACAAAGGAATCAGCAAAACGATCGTGAAACCGGGAAAAGTATCGAAAACAGAACTCGGAAATGGTTTTTGATGGTGTGTGTAGAAAGTGTGTTGATATGTGGAGTAGAGATTCATGACGTGTTGAACGAACAGTCTAGAAGAGTGACGAGAGGGAATGTGGATGGGCTTTTTGCTTGCATGTGTGTTGTTCGTGACGAGAATGCATGTGTGACACGGATCATGATGTGTGTGTTGAATATATATGTGTGATGTGGATCAAGGATATGATTGTCTTTTCATTCTGGTTGTACATATTGTGATTTGATGAAGAAAGGTTCTAATGTTTTAATGAAGCTTGCAGACAGGTGGACATGTCAGTGAAGATACATCAAGATGGACAAAGATGGTAAGTGAAATGATTGGATTTTGGTACTAACCGACAGTTGTATGAGGGTGATTGCAGGTGCTACATTGAGGAAGAAGAGAGTAGGCATGCAAGGTAAAGATTTGTATTTGATTGAGTGATGAGCACATGTTGGATGATTTGAGTGCAGGAACAATTTGGCTCGTCGAGGACGACTTCGCAATTAAGAAGAGGGGAGTATGTTAGCTCCGAAAATGGTTGGTTTTTATGCACTAATGTGGTTCTATTTGGCCAGGAATTTGTTTGATTTCAAGTACTTGAATGAATTTGATGATTGACGAGAAGTATGTGGAGATATTGATTGCAGGGATGTGGAGAAAAGGGATTGAGCATGGACAAACCTCCTAAGAACATAGGAAATACTGATGTGCAAAGGAAATTAGAAACGGCTTTGTTTCAGGGGGGGTAATGTTGAATCTACAAATAGAGGTGGTGGAGGATTCAGAGATGGACTCAAAGGATTTGTATCTGGAAAGATTCATGGCGCACTTGAGAGTCGTGGCATTGACTTGAGCATGTTTGGGCACTCACATAGTCTAGGTCACAACACTAGAGCTCTGGATGAGCATTATCAACAAGTTGGATATGAGGGAAATGGATATGTAAAGAGTAGAGCTCTTTCCCTCTCTACATTGATAGAGATCTTGAAGCAGAAAACTGGGAATGATGATCTTGATGTGGGGAATATTCGACCAACTCTTTTTGACATGTTTGGGCAGGATTCAAGCTCCAAAGTAAAAAAGTTTGTGAAAGTTCTATTCCAAAACATGCACCATGATCATGGTGAATCAGAGGAGAGTGGGCACCATCTAGGCTTTGTGAGTGCCCTTGCTCATCAATTCATGAAACACAAGCTTGATGAGTTTGAGGATGCAAATGATTACTTGAAGCCACCTTTGGAGATGCCCGTGTCAGGACATCATGAGGTGTATGCGGGTAAAGTTGCAGAGTCTGTTGTATTCAAGGATAGAGGAGTGTTATTGAGCGGTTGCCAATCTGATCAAACATCTGCTGATGCCAACCCTAGTGGAGACAAGGCGGAAGCATATGGTGCCATGAGCAATGCACTTCAGATGGGTCTTGCCAACAATAAAGGGCCAATTACAAACTATGAGTTGGTAACTGAAGTTCGGAAAGTATTAAAAAAGCAAGGCTTCTCACAACGCCCAGGTTTGTACTGTGCAGATCATAATGCGAGGGCACATTCCATCTGCTGATGTATGAGTATTACAGCAGATTGTGTTACGTGCACTGTTATGGACATCCTGAATTTGCTTTGATTTTAAGGAGGTACAAGGTTGTAATTCAAGCTACTTCGAGGTCCTCTGGTTTCAGATGATGACTTCAGAGAGATAGTGGACAAGGTGCCTAATGGACCCACCTTTGTTTTGAAAAAAGAGATAAGGAGCACCGATAGGAGATAAGGGAGGACAGCCCGAGAAGAAAAAAAAAAAAGCGCTGGATTTATACCCGATCTTGAAAAAAAGGGGGCTCTCTTTCGCTGTCGAAGTAAGGAGGAGGGGAGAGTTGGAGCTTCGAAGGGGGGAGCAATATCGAAAGGGTGCGTGTGCAAGTACGGCTTGTTTTTTTCTCTAACATATTGGGTTTTCCTTCTTCTCAACTGGGACAACGCGACGGAGAGCCATTACCAACAAACCTTGACGGGGGCATTCAACTTCCTCATGCATAAAAGTTTTTGATGCCTGCTGATATCCCTCTGGCCTCATTCTCGTAGAGCATTGGATACTTTCACAGGAAGGCGTTGCAGCAGAATAAAGATTTCTTCTTCCCAATAACAAAGAGGAGGACTCGAAGGAGGTTGTCATATGGCTAGAGGAGGATCACTATAGCACGAGATAGTGGATGCCATTTCCTTGTTGAAAAGGATTTGAAGGGCATCCCCCAAGCAAAGAGAAAGAGACCGACAGGGAGGAGAATGGGTGTTTTGGGGTTTTTTTTCTGTGGTGGTGAGCATATGCACATGGGCAACAATGAATGCTGGCATGGGGGGCCCTATTGTAATTGGAAAGGCTCAAGAGAGACTTGAAAATTTATCATGGGGTGTTGAAGTTCTCAAGATCAGTGGTGCTCGTGAAGTTGAAGTGGGTGAAGAGAAGGATAGAGTTACTGATGCATTGAATGCTACCAAGGTTGGAGATTAGGAATTCAGATTATATGGAACGCTTTGACGGCTCCCACTCATACCATAGCAGCACGCCAAGGTAAGTGGGAAAGAGTTTGGGTGCGGGACAAACAATTCTACTGGAGACCATGCTGCTATGTAGTGTGCAGAGACATGTCTATTAGCCTCATGGATCAGTCACACTTGGAGGTGATGTTCTACAACATATGGTAGAGAGGAGACATCATAGATAAGGTTTGCAAATTCTGGAAGAACGATTGTAAGGACTCTCCAGCTCTGAGGAGTGCGTAGCAGAGTGAACCGGCTGCAATACTATCGTGAGCATATGTTCATGCTATTATTTGATCAAGGAGGGATGCTCGTGAGTGGTTTTGGGAGTCGAAGGGCAGCCGCTCAGTTTGGTGCTGGAGTAAGTGAGGATTACAAGAAGAGGGTCAATGGTGTGGAGGATTAAAAGGAGACAGCAGAGGAGTCTTCTCGCGTGTGAACGTCAATGCTCTGCACGACTAGGCAGCTCATCAAGGAAAGCAGCTGTTGGAGACATTCCACTGCAAACTTCAACGGAGCCAGTGGCTGATCCATCCAATCCAATGCCAAATGGATTAAAACACTTATTTCACCCTCTTTCCTCATATATTTTACGGACACTTTCCTCGAGGTTGATTGCAGAAAGCAGGAAACCGTATGAATCTCTTGTTGCAAGAATTAATGCAGGAATGAAGAATTTTGCTCTTGACCATGTGAAAACAAGGGATTGAATGACATCAGCAGGGCTGTGTGCTTAGCACTTTCTCTGAAGACTTCCCCTTTGCCACAATTGTTGTGATTATATGCAGATCGACTTCCGTGTGGTGGTGAATGTCTACTGCTATAATATTGTAACAGCTGAAATATTGGCTGCTCATTAATTCAAGGGCAAGAGTCTAGGAACAAGAACAAGCAGAGACGGCTGCGGTGCGAGTTCTATGTGATTTGTTTTTTTTTTTTTTTTAACAGTAATGTTTTCTGGAGAAGAATCTTCGGATGCTGGTGTGTAACATTCGCATTAGGCCTTGTCCTGAAGCCTGAAGGGAACAGGGAGTTCGTAGATATCCAGATTTGAGGACTTATCATAAGCGCCCTTCTAACCGAGTTCTCCTGAGATATTTGAATTCACAGCAGAAGATGCAACTTGAGATGTATTGGTTGGGTGTGGATGTTGCAATTGTCAGAAGAAGTTGCTTTTGACTGTTGGGTTGGAAAAGCTTCATGATCAAAGGCATGCGTGCAGAGGCATAGCAGTTGGAATTACGTGAGTCATCTCCATATTTGTTGTTATGTTGGATATAGATAATGGCTGTAGGTTCAGACTTTGATTTCTAATGATTCAATGAATGCCCTTGTCCCATAGTGTAGCAATTCTGGACGTTCTCCTGAGTTGAACAAAGGAACCATAATTCTGCATATATTCCATCATTTTGAGCGAAAAAATACTGATCATTTTTGTTCGATGCAAGCTCCTAATTTTTTGTTTTTTATTGCTTCTTGTCGCATCCCAATGAAACCTGAGAGAACTAGTGTTAATTTCGAGTGGATTTTCTTCTCAGTTTTGAGTACTCTTCTATGTGCTCCCTCTGTATCGCACACAGTCTGTATTTTCTCACCCATTGACTAGCTGACCCTGGCTCCGACTAACTTTCACGCTTCTTCTAGAGAGAGAGAGAGTGAATATAGATGTGCAAGTAGATATGGGCAAGTGTATGAGTGAGTGTATGCCTGCGGTTGAGAGTAAGCGAGAGCTTGAATAATGATAGAGATGAAGTGGAAAGGGAAAAGAGGAAAAAGAGTAAAGGAGAGTGGGTGTGTGTGTATTCGAGTATAAGGGTTGAGAGTCTGTGTGAGAGCATGTGTATGGGCATATGTGTGTGTACGTGAGAGAGAGAGAGAGAAAAAGAAGCGTATGCGGGAATGAGTGTTTGGGGAGGTTGCAAAGGGTTTCTTGCGAGTGTGTGAGGAATAGTAGAGGTTGAGAGTAAAAAGGAAGCGGTTGTTTAAATCAGTGCTCTTGCTGGAGATCCCAACGGAGAATACATTTGAGGGCAATAGTGGTCTCGAAGTGAGGAAGGGTGATAGAATATGAGGAAACTAAGCAAAATACAAGCGTGTGTAAGACAATTTCCTTTGAACCAAAGGTGTAAACATTTTGGTGCGTTTGCCGGGAACACATGAGTTAGTGCATAGCCATAAGAAGAATTCATTTTGAGATAATTATGGGCTCTAGGTAATCCAAGTAGACCGATTCCGAGGGATTTGAACAAAATAAAGTCTCATATAATCACTTCCTCCTTGGGCGTTAGGAGCTTAACATTAATACACACTCACAATTTTCCATTCTTCTTAGGTGCCACTACAATGGGGGACACCCATTCAGTATGCTCAATGTCATAGATGAATCCGGCTTCAATCAACCTGTCAATATCTTCTTTTATTTTAGCTGCATAAGTGTCATTATATGTGTAGTGCTTTTGTTTGGTGGGCTTGGCATCAGTAGTCATGGGGATAGTATGAGAGAAAATTTTCGGATCTACTCCCTTCAAGTCTCTATAGTGCCACGTAAACACGTCCCTATATTCCCTTAATAATGCTACCAACTCTACTTCTTCTTTTGCACTTAGGTCATCTCCTATGTACGTACATCTCTCTTCGTTCCCTTCAATGGTCACTACAATCTTTTTTGTCTTTTCTTTATTGTCATATGCTTCTCCTACGATGGCCTCTCTCTTAGTGAGTGGTTTTTTGTGTTTATATCCAAACATTGGTTGGTCAACCCATTTTGACTCCAATCAACGGATCTAAGTTGAAATTGTTCTTTATCAATCGTGGCTTTTTTGTTCTTTATTTTCAGCTTTATACTTTTGTTTTGGTTTTCTTAGAAAATAGCTATAAGATAATCTTGTTCTATGCACTCTTTGCATTTCTTCCTAACAATGTTAACATTCCTATCACCATGAGCAAGATCATGCATTACTAGACCACCCAATGCCAACTTCTACCCTTCACCCTCATCTAATATTTATTAGATCCACTTCACCCAAAAACACTAGAACTACTATGGCTCATAAGCCCAGAAATAGAGGAAGACCTCTTTTAGTCTCTTCCTATCTTAATGAAGCTATAATAATAGTTATCATAGAGTAGATACATCATAAAGTTCAGAAGGAGTGGTGTAAATCCTATCAATGCATCTCATGTAAGAAAACTTTTTGCATAACAACATCCAATGATTATTCTCTATTGATTCTCATCCATTCAACGTAGATTTCAACTATTAAGAGAACCAATGAATATACAAAAAACTATATTTTGCAATCTTCCAAAGCCAAATTCTTTCCTCTAATTCAATCATGATCCTATTCGAATTATATGTGTTGTTTCTATTCAAAGGCTTCAACTAGTGTGTCATCAATGGAAGGAGTTATTGGAAATTTCTATCAATTCAAGCTTTTATTTGTGTACCAATTGAATCCTTCCCCGTCCACTTTTAGTTTTCACTGCAGAAGCTTCCCATTTTTCTGCAAAGTGTCTTTGCCATTAGTTTGCAAAGTCTCTTGCCAAAACAGACTCATCCTATGATGGTGGATTTGGAAGATGAATGCCTCATCAATGATAAATATCCAATGAAGGTTTTTAAGGAAATGAAAAGACTATCATCCATGCTTGAGTCTTGCACTTTCCACCAATGTTTCTCTTTATTTAGCAGCATGTAAAGATCATGGCGATGATGTTGTTGATGCTCCCTCACATCAACCTCCTAGTTTATCTGCCCACTCTAAAGTTAGAGTTCTGCCAATTAAGAAAGTGGATTTAGTGTATGCGTTTCTAATAGAAGAAATAAATCAAACTCTACATATCAAATTAAATGATCAACTTATTCCTCCTATTAAAATGCTTCCCGATGGTCTTCAACATGTGATTCCCTAGAGTCACTCATCCTCGATAATTATTTGGTTTGTTCTCCGGCATAATATGCACATTGCCATCCAATACCTCCAAAGGAGTAGCAAGAGCACCAAGATGTTGAATGCTCTTGCAAATAATCATCATTGTGGTCTGGAGAAACCATACAATGGATTTCTCTAGCATGATCTCTTGGATACTCATTTATTCTTAGTTTGGAATAATTCCTTATACAGCGTAGGCTATCATTTTATGCACGTTGTAGATGATTATGAAGAGCTATTAAACGTTATGCAAGAAAAAGAAAAAGATAGGAAATACAAATGTGATGAACAATAACAATCAATTCATCGGTAGGATATTGAGTTCAAGAGAACGAAGCAAATTCTAATCAATTTTAAGGAAAAAAATTTACCATATGCAAGGCAAAATGAGTTGATTGGTGAAAAAGATGGATGACTAGAATTTTCAGTCCATATATTTTCAAAGAAATTAGATGGTGCTAAAGAAACTAAAGGGTTCATAGATGGTTGTAGGCGAATTTATATCATTTATTGAGTCCATTGAAAGCGAAGAATACTAGAATCGATCACCAAAGTTTTAGGATATATTAATAAGTAGTTATTTGATCACGATTTCTGTTTTGTCAAAGGGATTTAGGACTTGGTGCTACGAGAGCAAGAATCACCCTATATGATCTGCAACTATAAACATTTGGTTTTAGAAAAGGTTTTTCTACTTGGTTTAGATGTGATGTAGAAATTGATGGATAAAATCAAAGAAGTGATGGAGGTACTAAAGCTTGGAGAGTAGATCTTCTGAAAGAATTTACTAACAACAATGACCTTGGATGTTATTTTTTATTATATAAGTTTGGGTTCAAGTCAACTGTGCATGTGAATGTTTTCTATTGGTGCAATTTCCATTTGTAAAACATAAAAAAGATAATTTAAGAATTTTCATATTATATGTCTATGGATAATAATTCAATTTGTAGAATGAATCACTCGGGATGAAAACATAGATAAGCACAAAAATTAGGTAAAAGTAGTCGAATGGAAATATTCGAGACCAATATTCTTGAATGAAATAGTCGAAATTGGATTGGTAGAATGTTCAATGTTAGTTTTTGCATGATCACACTCATAGTTCATATCATGAGGCTCTAATGTATGATGCATATGTACTTGACACATGTCCTACAAAGTTAGTATAATCTATTAATCCTTATGACTATTGGCATGGACCCAAGTCATTTTTGCTCATCTTAGTGTTTAGGTTGTTTGACATATGCTTTAATGCCTAAGGAACATTGTAAGAAATGGGATGATAGGAGTATGAAATGTACTCTTGTTGGGTATAGTTCTTAGAGAAAACCTTATTGCCTATATTCTCATGGAGAATGTTGTGTAATCTTTTCTTTTATGTATCAAGGAGATATTTATGCCTCATACATTATTTCCTCTTTTTATTGGGGGATATCCAAATGTATCCTAGTGAGGAACCTTTTAAGCTTGTGTAGATTATGAGTAAGAACACATATTGTTCCATTTCTGATGTACATATTCATGCTACATTTACTGATGGGAGATAAAATATTGATGAGGCAAAAGAAATTTATGCTCATTAAAGAAAGCTTTGTATGGATTAAAGCAGGAACCGCATGCTTGATATGCAGTGATAAATGGATGCTCATTAGAACATGAACTTTGGAATTGTCCAACTAAAATCATTGTGGATCTGAAAGATGCAGATGATGTACTTCTTGACATTGTTATTCATGCACATGACATGTTGTTCACTATTCATAATGAGATTCATATATTACATTTTAAGGCTGATTGGCATGCCTCTTTTAAAATGTTATATTTTCTAGCATCTATATTGTTATTTGGGCATTCAATTTATGCAAGTTGGTGGTGGCATTGTTTTGTGTCAAATGAAGTACATCGGAACCTTATTTTAGATTTTTGGCCCTGAAGATTCTAAACCTATATTCACCTCCATAGAAAAAAAGTCTATGACATAGTCTTTATGATGATGGAGATGCAATTCATGCTACTCTCTATCAGCAAGATGCTAGATGTCTTATTATTGTATGGATCACTCAGCCTAATATTCAATTTTTCATCCCTCATATGAGCATAGACCCTACAGAACTATTCATTAGTAACCTCTAATTGTTTGTTGAGAAGACGTTATTACTCTATAAATCTCTTGATGATCATTTTATTGTCCTCAAAAAGCTATAAAAGGATTGATATAAAAGCTTCCTTTACTTGAAAAAATTGTATATCAGGAAGAAGTAGTGGCATAACCACAATCCTCAAAATACGTATCTTCTATCTAAGCAACCGGGTCTTGATTTTTAGTTTTAGAACACGATTCCAACCTAGGAGCTGAAAAATATAAAATGGGAAACATCTTACCCAAATTCATTGGTTTTTTGTGTTTATATCCAAACACATCAATGGAAGGAGTTATTGGAACTTCACAACCTCACTATTCTATGATAGTTTCTCCATTTTCACTACAAAAGAGTGGTGTTTGATATGTATTTCGTATTTATCCACTTGATTACTTGTTATTTTTTTCTACTATCCCTTGATTTTTTTTTTTTCAAAATCTTACACACATCACATTCACACATGCCACATACTCTTGAAGATGGAACATTAGTTTTCGGTTATCTTTCAATCACACACATACACTCTAGTACCCATAGAATCATTTTATTTCGATTTCAAACGTTTCTCTTTAACATTACTCATTACCTTTCTATAAGCCTCTTCTACAATATGTTTCAGCTCCATTGCTTTCGTTTCCTATTTTCTACACACAACATTTTTGTTGTCTATTTTTCTCAATTCCTTCCCTTTTTTGTGCCTCCAACTTTCAATTTATTGGAAAGGGTATGCATGACCTTGAAGATATATTCTCATGAAAATGTGTATGAGAGAGAATCGTTTGCTGCAACTAGCAATAAATATGCATAGACTAGTCACGTGAATAATCATCTATGGTCATTGCAACCTTACAAGCAACATAAATTTAGCTGGTGTTTTTTTTTTTTAGTTGAGGAGAAAATTGACTACTTCGCTTGGAATGGATAGTATGGTTTATTTTTTATGAATTTAAAGAAAATTGACTATTTCGCCTCGAATAGGTAGTATGATCTATTTATTATGACTTTATTATTATTATTATTGTCAATCACCTCAAGAAAAAAGAAATTATCTTTAGAATATTGAATAGATCTTTGTAGATTTTCATTGACTAATTTACCATGGGGCATCAATATTGCCTCATAAAAGAGTGGCAACCATATGAATGGCTGGATTGAATTGAAGAAAATGAGGTGGTAAATATTGAATCTTTTAATTATTCAAATATTGTATGATATACATGAGGTAGGATGAGATCTTATTTAGTGTTTGTCATGCCTTCTTTTATCTTTGAAAAGGGAGATCTTCGGATTTTGATATCATCCTTCATACCCATTGAGTCCTGATGGAAATCCTAGTGATTTCTCATACCCATCTCTGTAGCAGGGTACTTTGATACACCCTTAAAATAATGTATTTTTTTGTTTTGCTTTTCAAGATGCAGAAGCCAAGCACAAGGCAAGTTACCTCGATTTCGAACAAAAGGAGAAGGAGAAGAAGCAAAGAGCAAGAAAATGGTGGAAGGGGGATCCAGCTCATGAAGAAGGCCAAATTTCCCATTTCACCTATTTTCCCAAGTTCCGTAATTCCCATTTCACCTCTTTTCCCAAGTTGCCTATTTTCCCATTTCACCTATTTTCCCAAGTTGTCTAATTCCCATTTCACCTCTTTTCCCAAGTTGACTAAATTCCCATTTCACCTATTTTCCCAAGTTGCCTATTTTCCCATTTCACCTATTTTCCCAAGTTGCCTAAATTCCCATTTCACCTATTTTCCCAAGTTGTCTAAATTCCCATTTCACCTATTTTCCCAAGTCGTCTAATTCTCCCAGTTGTCTAATTTTCCTAAGTTGACCAATTAGTCGATTTTCCCAAGTTGACCTATTTTCCCAAGTCGTCTAAATCTCTAAGTTGTCTAATTTTCCGAAGTTGACCAAATAGTCGATTTTTTTATCCAAATCTCTAAGTTGTCTAATTTTCCTAAGTTGACCAAATAGTCGATTTTTTACTCAAATTTTACAAGTTGGTCGACTTACTCAAAAGTTCACCAATTTTATGAAGTTAGTCTACTTACTTCAAAAGTAGCCTAATTTTTAAGAAAAGGGTGTACTTTTGATTTAGTCTACTTTTTCACTTGAAAAAGCAACTAAATTTTCCAGATCTCCATATAGTCTAAATTTTCAGCCACTTGCACGCGGAGAACTCATGGACGGTGGACGGCGCCGAATACAAGAATTTGGAAGATAGTGACGGCACAGGAAAAGTGGACCAAGAAGGAAGCTTCGAGAGTACCAAAATTGTCAAAAGTGTCAGATGCTCTCTGCCAAAGAAGAAACATGTATGTGTATGTGTATGTGTATGTGTATGTGCATGTGCATGTGTATGTATTTGTATATGTGTGTGTATGTGTGTGCACATGCTCATGCACACACATGCACGTGCATGTGTGTGTGTGAGCACGTGTGTGTATTTACATGTACGTGTACATATATGTGTATGTGTACGTGTAGGTATGTTTGTATGCATGTGTATATGTGTGTATGTGTATGTATGTATGTATGTATGTATGTATGTATGTATGTATGTATGTATGTATGTATGTATGTATGTATGTATATGTATGTGTGTGTATGTGTATATTTATATAAATAGAAAGAAAAACATATATCTTAATAGTGTTGAAACACATACATTACTCCATCCAAAACGATTTTGAAGATTGAGAATAAGTAAGCTTGTACTTAGCTGTTTCAAGAGACTTACTTCATAGATGTGCTTTAGAAATTCTTCTCAAAGATATTTCTCCTTTTTAGAATATAAATACTTTCTTTGTCATTTTGATATCAATCCTCAATAAAATATGCCATGCCATCATCATCGCACAAATGTTGTAGTTTGTCTTCTTTTGAATGTAGTTCTTTCAATCTTGCATATTCTAGAGGATCACTTTTGCGTAGTCTCCTCATGGATGCTTCATATGAACAAGGTCTTACTGGCAACTCTAAATGATGTGGTGGACAACCATCAATATCATACATTAGAAAAAACATATGGAGCATCAAAGGATATTGAAAGGGATTAAGATAAAAAGAATTATGGTATCTAAGATCGATACTTCCTTTCCAAAGCTAAAGTATGTATCTCTCACTTGGAGATACAAGATAGGATTTCATAAAAGTCATAATAAACTTAGTTTAGAACACATGTTGGAGTTCAAAGAAGAAAATATACACACAAACAATGGGATGGATAAGAAGAAGGTTGGAAGCCCAACATTTAATGAATTACTAAGTTTAATGTATAAGAATAATCACCCTATGTATATACAAGTTTGGGGGAAAAAATCCTGGAGGGAAAAGTACTCCAAAATTTATATGTGTATTCATTCACATCATTACCCATTTTACTAACAAATCCCCAACCCACCCCCCAAGCGTACTTCTTCGCTTTGTAGGAAATCTTGCATTATTGCCTACCTTTATTGCGATGGGTTCCTTTAGAGGCTGTAAGGAAGTGTAAAGGTCTTTTCTCTTGGTCATGTGATGAGGGGAACCATTGTCCAACACCCATGAGTCATCTTTTCTTGAATCTTCAGCCTGGGAGCATACCTTCTCTATTGTAACATATAACTCAAGCTATGTTTTTGCTATGTTGGAAAACTCCTTGCATTTTCCACCTTTTGAAGAACCATTCTTCTCTTCTGCCTTATAGATCAACAATATTGAGTTTTGTGGCCTTTCCTCTTGCCGTGGAAGCATTCTCCCTTGAACTTCTTTTTGACATTCTTCTTTTTCTCTCCATCTTTTGAAAAGTATGCTTTGCCTCCTGTCGCATTTGTTGTGAATGCAACATCTCCTCTGTTTTTTCCACTCCGTATCTTAGCCATTGCTTCTCCTCCATGAATAAGGCATCGAATTCTTCAAAAGTTAGAGGTTGAGGTTTCATTTAAGTATTAAGAGCAATTACCAAACCATCAAAACTTTGGTGGAAAATTTTCTAAAAGAATGTTGAATTAGCTACTTGCTTGACTTTTGTATACTTGCTTCTATCATTTGATCGTGTAGATTCCTTATGTGAGTGATGTACACCTCTACAGTCTCCCCACCATTTATGTTCCTAGCTCATTCTCCAAGTTTTGAATCTATGTCTAGTTAGGAGTTTCATATTGATTTTTTAATATGTTCCATGCTTCACAACCTTGGTAGTTTGCTAACTCATAGTCAATCAGAGATAGAGAACTCATATTCTCAAATTGCCAAGAGCAATGCAATTACAAAGATGACACTGTGCACTTGTGTGCTCCCAATGTGGAGCTTAGATGGTGATCTAGATAAACTTTAGATGAAGGGCTCACTAGTGTGCAATGGTGTATAGAGCTTCGCATAGGCCATGCTTATATAGCTTTTACAATGGGACTTGGTATAGATAAACGTGGTCATGAGAGACAAAATAGTTGGAAAAGTATATAATTTGATAATATTTCCTTACGGAAAATTTATCCATGGTGTTGAAATATGTTCATTAATAGATAGATATACTATAGGAATTGTTCTCAGAGCCTTAAGCTTACATTTTAGACCTTTTCATGAAGGTTGTACCTTATGAGAAGCTTGAAGCATTTTGGCCACTTCCTTATACATGAATGCTATCAAATGTGTTTTATGTTCCACAAATCAAACCAAATCTACTTTCCATAGCTTCTATAATTGATCAAGGTCATGAAGTATCCTTAATATCCCCAATGGACATTCATAGAGAAACTCTAAGAATTACAAAATATGATGATCCCAAACTCAATGGGTGCATGTCTTGATTTTCGGTAATTGTGGATAGATCAACCAAAATAGGAAGATTGAGTCCAACACATACCACGATAAAGTTCCCAATCCCATAGCTCAATTATTTGTTGAGAAACATTCAATCTTAAGTATCTCACATCAAGATATGAACTTACATAGTCATTTTGGGAGAGAGATATTCAGAAGATTGAATATCACCCTTCGCATGAGTATGGTAGAGCATCTATGGATGGATGTGCAAACACAAAGGATCAACCAAAACATAGAAGACATGCTTCAAGAGAGTATGTAATTGAAAGGCAAACTAACTAGGTATAGAACTCACCTTCAATAAATTTTGCATGTAATAGTTATAGACACTCTTCTAATAGGCCTAATCCATTGACACTAAGCTCCTTAACAATAGAATTGAAAAGATCCAAGCAATGGAGGA
Source organism: Ceratopteris richardii (assembly GCA_020310875.1). NCBI lineage: Eukaryota > Viridiplantae > Streptophyta > Polypodiopsida > Polypodiales > Pteridaceae > Ceratopteris > Ceratopteris richardii. The sequence goes on from CM035443.1 coordinate 87,898,578, forward strand.
CTTGGGAGGCATGAACAAAATGATGGATGTGCAACAAAACTCATTCGAAAGGTTGAAGATAAATCCACAACCTATATTAACGCTCAATAAAGAGAACTAAGCTTTGATATTCGAGAGTGATTTCCTTTTGATTTTGAGGACAAAATAATGAAACCTTGTCCAAAACCATATTTTAGATTATATGGACTATTCACAATACTAAGAAGATAGGCAAGATGGCTTGACATCCGATGTTCAGAAAATAATCAGATTTTATCTATTATTTCATGTATATTAGGTAAAATCAAAGTTGGGAGAATTTTACAATTTCATACCACTTAGTGAAATTGCAAAGCGTGTATTGCTTCTATCTTGACCAAGTGAAGTAAAAAAATACCACAATACTCTAAAGAATTGAAGTACAATTGTATACAAAGAAGGCCTAACAAATTGGAAGCTGATTCAAAAGACATTGCTACATGGGAGATGGTGCTTAGGTTATAGAAATGGTTTCCAATTGAACTCAATTGGAAACTAACTTTGCAAAAGACTAATGGGAGTGATGAGAGGAAATTGCAAAAGATGATGTGATAATGTATAAGTGTGCATGAGGTTTGTTGAAAACTCATTTCTTGTCTTATTCCCTCTAAAGAGAAGTTTCATTCAATAATCATAGATGTATTTTCAACATTGACTTTTTACAATTTGTTAGCGAATGTTAGAGATTGTTTTTTCAAAAATACGGGGGAGACATATGTTCTGTTCGAGTAGTAGTGTGAAACTCTCTCTTTGTACATGTAATGGAGTTGAGCTCGTCACTGCCGGAGTTCTCATCATAGCTCCTACTTTTCACATTCCATTATTTTCCTTTGCCATGTGGCAAAGATCATTATGTTCCTCTCCTTAAGCCTCAATATGGTTTTTTCACATTCAATTATTTTCCCGTCATGTGGCAAAGATCATTATGTTCCTCTCCTCAAGCCTGAATATGTTTTTGTTCTGTAATAGGGACTTTCCCTGGTTATACCGTTCACCTTGATATATGCATGTGACGATATACAGAGCCTGAAGTTTTGCTGCTAACAATGTCCCTCTTTCATGCTTCAGCATGTACACATTTTCTTCATAAGATCCCTTAATGGCTTGTCTATGGTTTGGTATATGTTTCAGGTGAGACCATCCTCAAGACTTCGAAAACTAATAAATATATTGTAAATCTTAAAAGAGACTTTGGATGTGTATGCTAACAATGGTATCACAAAATTCGTGGATCCTCAATGTAAGAATGGCAGAATTTCCATATATAGCCAAGTGATTATGGACAAGTCCACATTATGAAAATGTGTGCAATCATGATGAAAGAAACTTCTAGTTGGCATCGATTATTTTTATTTTTACTTCATATCACAAAACAACCTTAAGACATCAGCGATACGAACTGGTGATTGTCAATGTGTTCAAGAATACATTGTCCATCTGCTACTATACTCGAGAATTTGCAAATAAGGTTAGTGCTTGACACTCTCGACTGTCTCATCTTTGGACAGCATGTCCCAGCTTGACGCCAACATGTCTACGCATGCACTCTTGGAAACACTTCAGCTAATTGCTGGCATATGGGACTTGAGAACTGATGTTCTAGCATCAACAATCACTTCACCTACTTCAAGCAAACAGCATTCGTATGTTACACTTTAAAAGGCAAACAAATGCTCAAGGGAAGTACAGTTTCCAGTGACTACTTGCTGTATCATCTATTGAAACCTTCTCCTCGATAAATAAAATTCTTTCCTTAAAGACAAGGTAAAACTCATCACGAGTTTCAACTGCCTACAGGATAGAGAAAGTGTCCTTCCTTTAGTGAAGGCTCTATATTGACCTTCCCGTATCATTCGGTATAAAAGTTCTCTTGAAGTGAAAATAAGGTGAGTTTCAGTAGTGGTACACATGCATGGAATAATTCATATCCTGAAGAAGGACAAAGAGGAAGGTAAGAATACTGTTCTCCATCAAGTGACCTGTTAACAAAGTCATAATAGTTCACGCTGTAGAAATCAACTATTCACAAACACATACTTTGAATAATTCTATCTTAACCTATTCAACCACAGTGCAAAAATATCAGGATTACAAAAGTACAAATAAAACCAGAGATTACCACCAATAACCTGAAAAACGTGAAAACGGCTTGCATCCTCTACTAAATAAAGGAACTACATGCACGGAAAGAACAACACCTTATGCCAACGTAACCACTAACAGCATAACCATAGTACACAACTTGAACATCAAAGAGTGTAATTCTCTCTTCAACATGGTAAAGTGCTTTTTCCTCTGTGATTTAGTTCTCTCTTCACGCTCTGCCATGAACCTGAACTTAGAACCAAAGGTTTGCAAGGCTGAAGATAGCCATATTAAGCCTGCTCCATACAACAAAGACATCATTTTGATATTGTCTAAGGTCGCATTCAGGCATAACATTCTGGACGCAACGAATAGCATAAGTGCAAGACCGCTTCCTGCAAGCCCAACAGCAATTCCATTAAGGATGCCAGAGAGCTCAGTGTATTTCTTCTTCGGAATGGCTTTCCATCTAGCAAAAGCATCACCAGAGTCCACGAAAAGGTAACAAAATATTGACTCATATATTTTAAAGGAGTTCATTTCAAACAAGTCTCTGACGGGTTTCTTATGCCGAGCTCTGGGTTTCTTGTCTACCCTGCAGAGAAGGAGCAAAATTTGCATTTCAGAATAGACATAATGCAAAAAGCTCGTCAACAGAGACCTCTTCACAACTCACCTTCTAAGAGTAGACACCTTTGCTATTCGCACTTCAAAAGGTCCATCACTTGTTGCCTGTGAACTGACATCCTTGAAATTGCTGCAATACGAAAAGAACAAAACATGAGAAAAGGATACAAAGGTCTCTGCAAAAGGTATCCCCTCACACTTCACTATTAATTGCATTGCGAAAAGAATGTGAATGAAGAGCACATTCTACTTACACATAAGCAGGCAACAATTGCATAGACCCAGTGAGCATGGCTGAAGGGCACAAGCATTTGGCTGCTGAATTCCCTCTAACTCCTCTAATAATGGGGATTACAGGGAAACTGCAAGGTCTCACAAACCGTAAAGACAAATCAGGTGACTTCTCTGCGCCGCAAGAATGTGCCCAAAGTTCTGCCATATTTTCATTTCGGAAAGTGTCCAAGGTACCCCCACAGATGGAGGCAGTCTGATACCCCCAGGGGCTGCTAAGACAATTACTGGTTGACAAACTACACAAAACTGGAGCAGCATCTGTCACTATTCTGTCTGGCTCTGCATGGATAATTGATTTCGTTTCGGCCACAGACCTTCCATAGCCCCGTGGAGCTTCATACCACTCCCTGTCTCCAAACTTGAATAGGGTATAGCCGTTTCCACTCTCTGAAAAGAAGTGGAAGACAAGTTCAATACATGGCAAGCGTTATTTAGAAGTTGCAATCGTCTAGTTTAACAAAACAGTGTTTCCACTGGGCCAAAACAGTACCTTGAATTTCAATGAGAATAGCATCATCGATTTCCTCTGTTTTGAGCGCTCCATGAATGTGACAACGGGATAATTCGGTGATTAACTTTCTGTGGCAGGTCTTCGATGGCACACCGCGAAAATATGGCAGAACCTCTCGAGCCTGAAATTGAAGTGCGTCGGCATCAACTAGAACAGTACGAACAGAGTACTACAAAGACCCTTATATATCCTATGTGTACAATCAAGTCATCTACACATTGACTCGAGAATATGTGTGAGTTACACCAAATTCAGTAAAGCTTCAAGCAGCAACTTAGAAAGAGATCCCGTGTAGCCTATTACTCCATGATTCATAAGCACAAACTGCAAAGTATTATCTGTCATGATGGCACATGGCACATGGCACAGTTATACAACTAGAAGAATCATACAGTAACTCAGCCGGCATGCATACTAACGAATACTGAAATTTCTGCAGAAGTCCGGGATTGCAACCATGCAGAACTACTTGCATAGGAAGTGATAATCTAAAGAGAGGGAATCGTCAAAGGTAAATCATTATAAAAAAGGATCCATACCACAAGGGGTTTACGTAGACAGATGCTGTAAGCAGGAGAGGAAGGTCCGACACGGAGGTCCATAACCAAGGAGTGGACAAGTTAAACCATGGGAACTTGCAGCGACAGTCGGGACTGGCAGGCAAGCGGCGATCCCCTGCAGATAAGAAGAGGAGCCAGTGCAGACAAAATGCAAAGGGCCCAAGCCTCCATGGCGTACTGTATCAGGAATCACAGGAATCGAACCAGGTTGCTGTCCAGGGCCCCAATTACCAAAGAATCGTCACAATAAAGAGATCCAGCACTCAAACAAGAATCGCCCACTTCCACACAAGCCACATCTTTTTGGGCATTGCATTTCTCTTCTATCATCCAATTTTTTTGGTCCATCTTTAAAGGAGAGTAATAATAGGGAAAATCTTTTGAAGATCATCAAGTTTGGTTATCTGATATTTTGCGTGGTTCGAGAGGGTACACAACTCTAGAGCACACCCACATATTGACTTTTGTATGGTGGCCTTTTCCTTCTTTGAATAACACTTATAAGAATCAACCTAATAAGACAACACAATGGAAAAAGTTTTGTCTAAGGGTCCATGGTCTTATTGGCAAACATGTTGAATATTTGTAGTGAAGATCCAAAATTCAATATTTGTAGAGTGACCTTACATGATCAAGTATGGGAGAGGGTGGTATATATACACAAAGGGAATAGAAAAATGAATCTTTTTTCCACACACATGCCCATTCGATCCAATTTTGCATCATGGGCAAACACATTTCCATGCTCCAATTTTACAACCTCGCTCCAAGGATAGAACTTCTTTCATATTTTAACAGAATGGTAATGTTTTTTGTTAGATTGATTGCATAACGTTTTTTGTTAAAATGATTGCATAGGATCATATTAGGCTTCACAAACTTTGTATAGAGTGTCCACTATGTTGATTTGCATAACGCAAAAGCCACCTTTTTTAAATAGTGAAATTTCCTTTTGGAAGTTCGATCTTCCATCTAGTATTTCAAGTTGATGTATGAATATTGAACCTAGACTTTCAATAGAGGGCCCAACATGTTTACCACTACATCATGCAACCCTTTATCTTCCACGTTTGAGAGTTAATTTCAAGCCAATTTACAGGCATTGAACCTTACATTTTCAATAGGCCCAACGAAAACAGAGATACGTAGTAGACGAGATAATACACAAGATTGGGTGCAATCTCCTCCCATGCACTCTGTTCGATGAGTCTATAGAGTGCATGTATTCATAGGCTTTTTATTGCATCAAAAATAGAGATTACAATGAGGGAAGCTCTGCGAAAAGCATGCATGAAAGTAAAAAGTTGCTCTCTTTTATGGAGAGCCTTTGATTTTATTTACATAAATAGGGATCTAGAGTGATCCTTATCCTGACCATTATTTTTACTACTTTTCTAGAAAGAAACCCCTATGTGGATCTTTATTTACAAAATATATATATACAATATAATACCTCTTATTCATGTTTAGGGACATTCAACATATCCATGCCCTCACGAACCTTCAGTTTCTATATCAAAACACCAAAACACATTAATAAATCAATAAATTAAACTCCAAAATTCAATATTCCATAAGTGATAACATGGCCCCTAGTTGAAAAAGCAATTGACCTAAGTTGATATAAATAAAATAGGCATGGATGGCTAATGAGATGTCCCATCACTGAACATCATAACAATGTTCCATGTGAAACATATGCATGGAAATGTATCATGGAGGAGTTAAATTATTGTGATTCTGAATGTGATGTAAAAAGTAAGTGATCATAATGAAGTGTTAATGAAGTTTATGGATCTATTATGATTATTTAATAATAAAGTAAGGGAAGCTAAATAGGAAAATGTTTAACAACTACCTAAAGAAACTAATAACCCAATGAAAGAACGCACATCACTAATTGATGTATAAACCATTCTAAAATTGCTACTATTTTTGTTTGGTCTTACATGAATTCATTTACTAAAATATGAGATGCCCTAAATATTCTAGTTTACTTTGGAAAAAGTAACTAGAGTGTGTTCTTACATACTAAATTCTATTTGTTAATGTGTTGCATGCAAAGTTTTTATTCCTACTATAATAACTACATGATTAAAGAAAAACAAAAAATAAAATTTTAATAATCAAGGAAAATTAGGCTTATCGAAAGGTTGTTGTAAACATATCGACTTGATGATTGATTGAACTCTTTCTCTACATCATGAGCTAAAGAAATAGCTTTGCAAAGCATTGTAGGTTGGAGTGTGTGAAGCTTGGCTTGGATCCCCATCTCCAAACCATCTTCATACTTCCTCTTCATGGTAACTTCAAATACATCTTCAAGCATGCAAAGAAATAATAGGTATTTCCAGAACCAATCCATGTAAGTTGAATATAGTATCACCCTCCTTCCATGTGAATGTGGTCCATAAACATCAAACATGTAGGTGGAATTGTAAGGGAAGAAAAGACTCCTTAACCTTCTCTTGAAAGGCCTTCCATGTCCTCGGACTATCATTACTATGTCGTAACACATTCCACCATAGTTGAGCCTTCCCTACTAAATAATTAGTCTCAAACTTCACTTTATCACTTTTAAAGTAGGATTCATCAAAATAAAAAACATCAAACTATGATAACCATGATAAAACAAGTTGGCCATCAAACCATAAAAATTGGAAGTTCTTGATGCCAATCTTGGAATGTATGCCATCAAATTGAGCGAAAAAAATGGCCTTCACCACCCTTATAAGGTTGTCCGCTTCAGAATGCATCTTTTGAAGCATTCCATCACATGTTGGGATCTCGTTTTGGGTGCCTCAAAGTTCGCACCATAGAAGCTCCAACCATTATTTGAGCGGTACCTCGGGTAGAGGTGATTCACCAAAGTCCTCCATGGTTTTCATAGGATCCATGGATGTATAGAAAAAAAACCCTTGCTAAAGATGTGAAAACAATTTTAAGAATTTTTTAATTCAAATGGAAAAGGGAAGGGTGATTATTGGGAATTGAAAACGTAAAAGATGTTAAATATAAATAAAAAGTAGTGTAGTGGTAAAACACTTGACTTGTGAATATGAGGTTGTGGGTTCAAATCCCCTTCTTGATATATAAAAGACTCCGTATTGTCACTCTTTAATTAAAGAGTGTTCATGTGTAGCCAACGGTCGCCAAGGGAGCTATGGCTACCAAGGGAGCCAAAGATGCCAAAGTTATGCCCAAGTTCTATGCCTTAGTTGATGGCTTGGAGTAAATGTAGATGTAAATTGTAGGAGTAAACTATAAGTTTAGGTTCAAAAATTGAAGCTAAAATAGAAACCATAAATTGAAATAGAAATAGAAACCAAAAATAGAAATTGAAACTGGAACTGGAACTTGGAAACAAAGACAAAACCAAAATCGAAACAAAAACAGAGTTCGAAATCATATGTAGGATAGACAAGGATCGTAGGCATAAAAACAAACAATGCCCGAACCCCTCTACAATGACATGCATAGACTCTAATACCATTATTGTAGGATCTTACGTACACGCGTACATAGAGGATACAAAATTTGAAGTATAGAAAACAAAGATATGTAGTACACAAGATTGGATGCAATCTCCCCACACACACTCTGTTCGACGAGTCTGTAGAGTGTGTGCATTTATAGGATTTTTTATTACGTTGAAAATAGAGATTACAATGCGGGTAGCACTGCGAGAAGCATGCATGAAAGTAAAAAGTTGCTCTCTTTTACGAAGAGCCTTTGATTTTATTTACATAAATCATGATCTATAGTTATTCTTATCCTAGCCACTACTTCTACTATTAAAAAAAAAACTCCACATGGGTCGTTATTTACAAAAATATATATATAATAAAATTCCTCTTATTTGTGTTCAGATACTTCCAAATATCCACACCCATCCACGCCCCCATGAACCTTCAACTACTACATTAAAACACCAAAAAATTTTAATAACTCAATAAACTAAACTCCAAAATTCAATACTCCATAAGTGATAACAAGCTCATTTGTTACTATCATGATCATGCATAGACATCATCAAACTTGGAAGCTAGGGTTCCACAAATTTCTGGGCTCTCACAATGGCTTCTCCTCATAATGGAGGCCTTACAACTTAGAGCACCATGGATCATTTGTGGTCATTTCAGGGTGGAATATTGAGTATATCTAACATCTTCCCTCAATTTTCACCATGTGGTGAACTATCTTCTTGGTGAAGATATCTAATCCATTTTCTTCAGCTGGACAATAGCTTATCTCCTTGATCGCATCCTTGATCAATTCATGCACATAGTGATACTGGATTTCTATGTGTTTGTAGGATTATTGGTGATGGCCATGCAACTTTGGTTATCACACTTCAACCATATTGCCTCTTGTCCCTATATTTCTATGTGCCATAGGATTCTCCTCAACCATACTGCTTCACTTGCTTCAACATATGTTGTTTTCTACTCAACCTCAATAGAAGATAATGCTACAGTCGATTGCTTCTTTCTAATCCAAGAGAAAACCTCATATCCTAAAGAAAAGCAATATCAAAAAACTAATTTTCTTGTATGAATATCTCCTATCCAATCTAAATCACAATATCCAATGAGAGAAGAACCTTGTTCATAGAGAATGCCATAATCATTAGTTCCTTTCATGTACCTGAGTATCTACATGCTCGACTTCCAATGATTTTGGCAAGGCTTATTAGAGAACTTGCTCACTACTCCAACAACATAGGAGATATTTGGTCTCCTATTGCACAAGTAGATGTGACTTCCAATTAGTTTCTTGTATCTTCTAATATCCATTGGAGGTGAAGTATCTTCAATAGATAACTTTTGACCTCCATGGGTGTAGAAATCTCCTTGCAATCCTCCATGTCAAATGCCTTCAAAATTTGTCTTGCATACTTTTGTTGAGAGATGAAAATCTTCCCTGGTTCCTCCCATACTTCAAGGCCTAAGCAATAATGCATTAAGCCCAAGCTTGTCATTTCAAATTTTGAACTCAGGGCATCTTTTGTTTGTTAAAGAAGAGCATCATCATTTAGTTTAATCACAAGGTCATTTGCATAGAGTGCAAGCACAATTGTCTTCCCTCTTTTTTTTAGAACATAAAAATTAGCATCAAAAGCACATCTTTTGAAACATAGATCCAAGAGATAATTATCTATCCATTGGTACAATGCTATATGGACTTGTTTTTAGCCCATATAATGCCTTCTTCATCTTAAATACCTTGTTCTTTGAATGAGGATCCTCAAACCCTGGTGATTGAGACACATATACCTCTTCCTCAAGCTCTTCATTCAAGAATGCCGATTTGACATCCATGTGATAGACTGATCATTGTTTATGTGCAGCCACAACTAGTACTACTTGGATAGTAGTCATCCTTGCAGTTGGGGCAGATGATTCACAAAAATTAATCCCTTCAACTTGTGAGTAGCCCTATGCGACAAGTCTTGCTTTTTAATTTTCCAAAGTACCATTAGCCTTGTACTTCAGCTTCGAAACCCATCTGGTGCCAATGAATTTGTGCTTAGGGGGTTGATCCACTAGCTCCCAAGTTCCATTCTTCATAATTCCGTTTGCATGGTATCCATCCAATTCGGATGGTGGAGTGCCTTTTCCACATTGATTGGTTCCTTTTCTTGTTCTTGAATGAGCTCAACCATCAGGGATGCATTTATAATATGGGCACTCGCCCATCTTTGCTCTTTTATTCTATGTGACCGCCTTGGTCCATCAACAACCTACTCTAGTTATTTTGGGATGGGTTTTGCAAAATCGTAGAGCTACCTCACCCAATGTGGCAATGGCTTTTCCGATTGGGTGATGACAGGTTGGTGACTTTCAAACTAATCGTCTGAAGATGATGCTTCCTTCTCTTGTGTAGAAGGGATAGTTGTTAGCCCAAGTTAATTGTGGATTGCCCCTTCGCTTGATGATAAAGTGGAAGCTCTCTTTTCCTCCTCCACTCCATGTAGCCTCTCCTCCTTAAACACCACATCGCGGCTCGCCATGATCTTCTTAGCCTTAGGGTCATAGAGCATATAAGCCTTCTTATCCTACTTGTAGCATTTGATGCTTTTTGGTTGAAGCTTGTTTCTCTTCTTATCTCGAACATGTCAAAACATTCACTTCCAAATACTTTTAAATGGGAAGTAGATGGATTTTTATTAGTGTAGGCCTCTTGTGGAGTCTTTCCATCAAGTGCATAGGTGTAACTTTGATTCAAGATGTAGACAATAGTGTAGAGAGCTTCTACCCAAAATTGATTTGGCAAACCCTTTCCCTTTAACGTGCACCTTGCCATCTCCATGATGGTTTGATTTAGATGTTTTGCAACACCGTTTTGTTGAGGGCTATGTGCCACTATGAGTTCATGCTTGAATCCTTTAGTCTTGCAAAAATCTTCAATCTATGTTGATATAAACTCACCACCACCATGTGCCCTGAATTTCTTCATGTTTTTCCTTGTTCTAGTTTCAACAAGTTGAATCCATTCCTTAAACTTACCAAAATCTTGAGCCTTATTGCGAAGGAAGTACACCCACATCTTCTTGCTATGGTCATCGATGAGTAAGATGAAGTAGGAAGATCCACCTAAGGCCTATGTAGGCATTTTTTTGCACAAGTCACTATGCAAAAACTCTAGAGGATAGCTTGCTCTATTCTAGGTTTCTTGTGGAAACACCTTCCTCTACTGCTTGTCCATCATGCAAGCTTCACATGGTTCCTTCATCTCTACAATCGATGGCAAGTGTGCAACCATACCCCTGTGATGCATCTCCTTTAGTACAGGGTATCCAATACGGATGAACCTCTCATGACATAGCTTGCTTGTTCCCACACTTGTAGTCATTGTAAGAGAAGACAACTCATACAGGTTGTTCCTCCTTATGCCAGTCCCAATAGCATTATTGTTACTATCCATAATCTTAGCTCTTGTCTTACTAAAAGATACTTCATGACCTTGATTGTTTATAGAAGCCATTGAAAGAAAATTTCGTTTGATTTGTGGAACATACAACCCATTTGAAATATTTATCATATCCCCAGCAGAATTAATGAAATAAGTTGCACCTTCACCCTCTACAAGACATCTTGCATTATTGCCTACCTTTATTGTGATGGGTTCTTTTAGAGGTTGTAAGGAACTATAAAGGCCTTTTTTGCTTGTCATGTGATGAGAGATACTAGTGTCCCAACACCCAAGAGTCAATGTTCATGAATCTTTAGTCGATGAGCATAACTCATCTATCATACCAAATAATCGAAGCTCTATTTTGAATGTGTTGACAAACTCCTTACCCTTGCCACCTTTCCAAGATCCATTTTTCTCTTCTGCCCTCTTAATGTGAGAATCTTGAATTCTATGGGCTTTATTTAGTGGAACACTCTCCCTCAAACTTCTTTTTGTCCTCATCTTTTGAAGAGCCCACTTTGCATCCTTTGGAATTTGTTGTCAATGCAACATCTCCTTTGTTGCTGCCACTTTGCCTTGAGCCCTAGCTCCTCCTCCATGATTAAGGCATTGGATTCTTCAAAAGTTAGAGGTTGAGTTCTGATTTGAATATCATTAAGAGCAATTACCAAACCATCAAACTTTGGTGGTCAAATTCGAGACAATGTCGAGCTAGCTCCTTGCTTGACTTTTCTACACCTACTCCCACCATTTGATCCTATAGATTCTTTATGTGAGTGATAAACACCTATGTAGTCTCGCCATCAACAAACATTTCTGTTGCTAGCTAATTCTCCAAGTTCTAAATCCCCGTTTGATTATGACTTTCATATTGATTTCTTAATATGTTCCATGCTTCACAAGCCTTGGTAGTATGTTGAATGGGAGTCAAAACATTATCAATGGTACTCATAACTAGAGCAAAGAGTGCATATATGTTTCTATGTTTCCAAGGACATAGAACATCAGCATGAGGAGGAATCATTTGACTAGGATATTTGCATCAAGTATTTTTAGGGGCTCATGGTCATTCGCAAGAACAATCTCTAGAAGCTCATATGAATCAAATATAGAAGTGATTTTAAACCTCCACAAGGTGTAATTCATTCCATCAAGTGTACCTTCTGTGTAGTGTGGTGGTCATATCCACAACATTGGGATGGCCAACATCATTATTGCTCCTTGTTGTGCTCCACCTTATCTCTTGTTGACAAACCACCTTGATTCCTGGTTGTAGATGATGATGCACCACTTGAGATCTTCTCTCTTTTGTCATTGAAGCCTCTAAAACCTCTACATTTCTACTTCTACACCACTCAAAGACTCTTGAGCTTTGATACCGTGTAAGAAATAATAACATAGTAGAATCGACTGGTAGATAGAGTTGAGAAAAACACAAACAAAAAGAGAGATATAGTGAGAAATAGAGAACTAAAATTCTCAAATTTCAAAGATTAATGCACCTACAAAGATGGTGTTTTCCACCCATGCGCTCCCAATGTGGAGCTTAGATGGTGATCTAGATAGACTCTAGATGAAGGGCCTACTGGTGCACAATGCTATGTGAAGCTACACATGGTCCATGCTTTATTTTACAATGGGAGTTAGTATAGATAAATGTAGTTGGGATAGACAAATCATCGACAAAATATAAAATCTGACAATATCTCCATGACCAGAAGTCCTACCATCTCGGCCCTATGGACTAAGGAGATAGGCCCCTCAGATCTCGTAGAAGGGGGCAAGCCCCCCTCTGCACTACCTGACTAAGGTTCTATGGGGAAACTGCATGATGCCACAAGGTCTTTATTTTTGCCTTGAATGACAGCCCAATGGCCTAGAAGTTTATGCCTTACCTAATCTAGTGGCTAGGCTCAAAAAGATCATCTAGTACCATCAACCGTCACACATAGACCTCATCTAACTTGGAAGTTAGGGCTCCACAAATGTCTGGGCTCTTAGAATGGCTTCTCCTCATAATGGGGGCCTTACAACTTAGCACACCATGGATGATTTTTGGTCGCTTGAGGGTGGAGTATTGAGTATATCTAACATGCCCAATGTGTTTACCACTACGTCATGCACCCTAGACTACTGTAGATAATTTTTGTAAAAGTTTAACTAAATTTCATTCTCAAATAAAATGGCTACATGCCAATATCGATTGATGTGATTGCAAGATACTATGGGATTTAACTTGGAACCAATGCTTAATTACTAAAAGCCTCAATACTCTTCTCAATGACACATTCACACACCACTTTAAGAAAAGTGTAAACAAGTGGATGATTACACAATCTATTAGGAGAATATATATTCTTAAAATATTGAGATTAACTCTAATAGATCCAATATCAATATTTAAACATTTTTTAAGAATTTTGGAACAAGAAGCCTCTTTCTTTATAGGTTTATTAACTATAAATATAAATAAAATATTTACAAAGTAGTTTCTCTAAAGTCAGCTAGTATATATAGGTCCACTCAATAAATAAATCAAATTGAGAGGAAGAGTGAGAATCGCAACAAGGAGAAAACATTTTATTCATAAAGCTATCCAACTTCCCCAGAAGAACCAAACAAAAGTGATTCGATCAAAGAAAAGGATTTCAAAAGAGTTTGTGTAGGATTGTCCTCTCAATTCACTGAAATACCTTTGAAGATGATATGTTTTAACTAATTGTGTGCTTGTATTTGAAAATTTCCATTTACAAAGCTTATTCAAATCTCAAAAAGCAATGATGCTTGTTGGAGTTTGAGGTCTATGAAAGCACAAAAACAACACAAGGAAGAAGAAGAATCTTGGAGCACGATACAACATTGAATGTATTACCAAGTGAATGTACAAAGATAAGTGAACCGTTATGGTTATAAACATATATACAAGCTAGGGGAAAAAACCTTCTAAAGAGGGAAATGATCTTAAGTGTGTTCACACACATCACTATCAAAATATATAAAAAATTACCCCTTCAAAGTGATGTGGTGAACAAGGAGCTAACATTCATGTATAGGAAGTGTCAAGCTATGTGGAAAGAAATCAATCCACAAAAGGAATAAGTCCAAAGCTTTGCAAAAAGCTTCAAACTTCTCCCTTGGTAGAGCTTTTGTAAAAAGGTTGGCAACGTTATCCTGTGTGAGCACATAGGTCAAAGTAATCTCTTCATTAGAGAATATCTCCCATATATAATGATAATGCACCTCAAAGTGCTTTGTGTGAGCATGGAACATACGATTCCTCATAACTGCCAATGCACTATGACTATCAATAAATATGGTGGTGGTAGAAGATTGAGCAACACCCAAATTAGTGAAAATGCATTTGAGCCACATGCACTTAATAATCATTGTGAAAGCTATCCTATACTTAACCTCACAACTAAAAGTGGCCACAATAGGTTGTTTCTTTCTCAACTGAGGTATGCATGAGCTACCAAGCATGATGCAAGAACCACTAGCGGACACATGAGCGTCATAATAAGAGGTACATCATATGAATGCTTAACATATAAGGTTCTTATTTGGACTATTCTCAAAATCATCTGGTAGGAAATAGACATGTATCTTCTCATATCAAGCATGTTTTTCTTGCCTCAAACCATATAATGTTTTTTTCAACATGTGCACTTTGTTTTTGTGTCCTTTTTGCACAAAATCACGGGGCTGCAATACATAAACTTCTTCATGTAAAACACTATACAGAAATGCATTTTTTATGTCCAATTAATGTATACTCCAATCATGAACAACCTCAAGTGCGGAAATGCTATAGACGATGATCATTCGACATGTGAGAACAAAGGTCTCATCAAAATCAATGCCACTCTCTTGAGCATAACCTTTGGCAACAAGCATAATCTTGTATCCATTCTTCCATCACGCTTATGTTTAAGCTTGTATAGCCATTCAATGTCAATGGCCTTTTTGCCTCTAAGTAAATCACATAATGACCAAGTACCATTCTTTGTAATAGGATCGTATTTTGATTGCATAGAAGCTATCCAATTTTGTGCTTCATCAAAAGGAAATAGGCTCATCCTCATCACAAAGACTAGAGACAACCATCACGTACCAATCTGATACAAAGGAAGCAGTAAGAGAACTTGAATGCATATCATAGAAGAACGATGCATGTAAGTTTCTATCTCTCAAAGTTTTCACTAACCATTTAGGCATAGTTTTTTCCTCTTCCATGTCAGCTCTCTCATTAAGAAGTGCACCATGTAAATATGCATAAAAAATGGAATGATCATCATCATTTGAAAATTATAAAGGTTGGGAAATTGCCCCATTTAGACTACTGCTTGACTGTCCAGCTATAAAAAGAGGCAACAAAAGAGCTAATTGATGTCTGCTTGGTACATGAAAGTAAAGGTTGGATAGCATCTTCCACAAAAACAACACCACAACTAATCAAAATGTGTTTAATTTGTGGACTATATAGATGACACCCTTTGCTTTTAGAATTATGCCCGACAAAAATACATTTCATAGTGTTCTCATCCAATTTTTTGCATTGTTGTCCAGGCACTAATGCATATGGCACATAACCAAAAACACACATATGAGAAAGAGATGGTTCTTGATATATTTTGGGTAGTGATATGTGCGAACATGCTTAGGACCGCCAGGGCACTTTTTTCCCTCTTTAGGAGGTTTTTCCCCCCTGGCTCATATATGTTTATAATCCTAACATGTTACTTATCTTTGTACATTCACTTGGTAATAATTCATTTTTTGTTGTTTTTTGTGCTCCAAGCTTCTTCCTTGTGATATTTTTATGCTTCCACATACCTCAAACTCCAACAATTGGTATTAGATCAGGTCACCGCTTCATCTAGGGCATCATCAACACACCTCCATTCATAGTTTGATAATTGCACAAAAATTCGTGAGCATAATTAGAGCAATTTTGAGATCATTTCGACCTCCAAATGCACTATCAAAGTGCCTATGTAGGCAATTTTGTCCTTTTGTGCCAAACATATATACGGCTTTTGGCTCGCCAGTATAAGCACCTCAAAGTCTACTACATGTTTAGTAGAGCTTGATAGGGTGGTTCTATTCAACTTTTTAAGATACATCATTTTTTTGCATCATGGTATTTACTTAGTGGCAAAGGAACAATGTATTTTGTATGTTAATTGTTGAGGATAAGCTAGATAGTAGTAATTACCCATTGTGGGCATATACGATGCATCATGTATTGGTAGCAAAAGGATTGTGGAATATTGTGCAAGGTGTTGAAAAATGTCCTACTTCACCTGTAAATATAGTATTTGAAGGTGACATAGATGGCATTGAAGATCATGATCTTCAAATTCCTATTTGCATTGCAGTCCCTATTGCACCTTCTAGAGAGAAACTTTGTTGGGATGGCAGAGATGCTCAAGAACATGCATTGATAACTTTGTTTGTCAAATGTGCCATTATCTCTCACATTTACTCTTGCAAAACAACAAAGAATGCTTGGGATGCACTTACCACTTTATACCAGGCAAGAAATGAGGCTCGTGTTGCTTATCTCGAAAAACAGCTGGAGAGTGAGCATATGAGTTAAGGAGATTCTATTGAGAGTTTTTTTGACAAAGATCAAATATTTGAAGGAACATTTGATTTCTGTTGATGAAGTCTTGCTAGATAGTTTACTTGTGCAGAATGTTCTTAATGGTTTTCTAGATTCATATAAGATTTTTGGTTCTACACTTTGATTGATGATTGAAGGCAATCCAAATGCCTTAACAATTAAGGAGTTAATCTCTACTTTGCTACAAGAAGATAAGAACAAGTTCATTATTTGTGTTACAAATCAAGCTTTCCTAGATAGTCAGAAGGGCAAAGGTTAATGAAGCTCATCTAGTAGTAAACTGAAATCTGCTAATGCTATAGTGTTGAAGAGGGAAGACAAAGATGAGAAGAAATGAGAAAGGAAGAAACAATTTCGCAAATACTATAAGGGAAATGATCATGTCATAAATATTTGTCCAAAACTATGCTCAAAAGAGGCAAAGAAGAAAGAGGTTGGAATGGTTGCTACAGAGGCCTCTACACCTAAAACAAAGTTTGCTAACCTTGTTTAGAATGAAGAATGTGAATTGACTATTGTATGCGATTATGACCCATCTTCTCATGAGTAGTGTATGTCTACAACAGACTCAAATGTTTGGTGCTTTTATAGTGGGGCAACCAAACATGTTACCTCACAGTGGAGTTTCTTCACTTCACTTGGCTATGCCCCTATAGGGAATACTGTCACATGAGCTAACAACTCCTCTTATCCTATAATGGGACTTGGTAAGATCATTCTGACTACTACTAATGGTAGTTGCTTCACATTATCAAACGCTTTGTATGTACCAGGGATCAAGAAAAGTGTGGCTAGTTTCAACATTAGTCAATATTGTCTTGGTTGTCACATTTGTTGATGACAAATGTATAATTCATGATCTTTGAAATGGAGATGTTATTATTGCTTTTGGCATTTCATGTCGTGGGTCATATAAGCTCATAGCCTATGCAAAATCTATGAATGATTCAACATGTGAAGTTCAGAATTCTCAAGCTATGTAAGATGCAAACCTTTGGCATGCACGCTTTAGCCATCTAAATTTTGCTAGTTTTCTATGGTTGCAAATTTTTGAAATGGTGCCCTCTCTGCCCAAACTTGAGGAACCTTGTAAACATGTTTGCAAAGGCTATATTTTGGGCAAATTGGAGTGCATCCTTCCCAAGAGATGACTCAAATTGAGCTGCTCATAAATTATAACTTGTTCATAATTATGCATGCGATCCTATTTTGGAAACTACCTTTACTTCATGACTTTTATTGATGATTTCTCTAGGCATACATGGATGTATCCACTCAAGGAAAAGCCTGAAGTGTTTAGGTGCTTCAAACAATTTCTAGTTATGGTTGAAAATCTGTCAACATGTAAATTGGGCACCCTCCATTTTGATCGATGGGGAGAATACATGTCTTCTAATTTTAATGCAATTTTGGTTGAGCGTTGGATAAAAAATCAGTGTGAAATGTCATATAGACCTCAACAAAATGCAGTTCTTGAAAGAAAGAACACGTCTCTCATGGAGATGATGACGCATGTTGACATATTTAGGTAGTGATATGTGTGAATACACTAGGACTACCGGGGCACTTTTTTCCCTCTTTTTGAGGTTTTTTCCCCCAACTTGTATATACACCTATAGCCCTAATATGTTACTTATCTTTGTACATTCTAGTTGTAATACATTCACTATTGTGTGTTGTGCTCCAAGCTTCCTCTTCTTCCTTGTGTGGTTCACGTGCTTCCGCAGATGTCTAACTCTTACAATTGGTATCAGAGCAAGTTGCCGCTTCATCTAGGGCATCGTTGACACCCTTCCAATTGTAGTCTCAGAATTGCATGAAATTTGGTGAGCATACTCAAGGTAGTTAGGAGATCAAAACAACTTTGGTATGTGGTGTTGAAACCGCGATCTAAGCTCGTTTCGGCCTCCAAATGCACTATCACAGTGCTTGTGCATGTTGTTTCATCTTTTTGTGTCAAAGACATATACCAATTTCAGTTTGCCAGTATAAGCATCTCAAAGTTTGCTATAGGTTTAGTAGAACTTGTTAACTTAGTTCTGTTCAACTTTTTGAGATACAATTAATTTTTTGCATCAGGGTATTTTAGTCAATGTCCATGGCTGAAAGCAAATATGTATTCCATATGTGGCTGTTGAGGATAAGTTGAATGGTATGAATTACCCATTATGGGCTTATACGATGCATCATGTATTGGTCACAAAAGGACCGTGGAATATTGTGCAGGGTGTTGAAAAATGTCATATTACACCTGCAAATATAGGTATTAGAGCTGTTGCTTATGGTGTCAAAGATGGTGATATTCTCTAGATTCTTGTTCGTGTAGTTGTTCCTATTGCACCTATTGCAGAGAAAATTTGGGGATGGTAGGGATGCTTGGGCACATGCATTGATAGTGTTGTCACCCAAACATGCCATTATTCCTCACATTCACTCTTGCATAACAGTTAAGGATGCTTTGGATACACTTACCACATTGTACCAGGCTAGGAATGAGGCTCATGTTGCTTACCTTCAATAATAGTTGGAGAGTGAACACATGAATGAAGGTGATTCTATGGACAGTTTTTTGACAAAGATCAAGTATTTAAAGGAACAATTGATTTCTGTTGATGAAGTCCTTCTTGACAGTTCACTTGTGCAGACTATTCTGAATGGTCTTCTTGACTCATATCAGAGCTTTGCTTCTACTCTTTGTTTGATGATGAAAGGCAATCCAAATGCGTTAACATTTGAAGAGTTAGTTTATGTCCTATTGCAGGAAGATCAGTCCGCGTAGGCAAAACAAGTCTATTATGCGTGTTGCAGATCAACTTTTTTGGCTAGTGAGAAGGGCAAAGGAAAATGGAGCTCTTCTACTAGTAACCAGAAATCTGCTAATTCTGCACAATCGAAGAAGGAAGACAAAGATGAGAAAAAATAAAAAAAACAAAAATTGTTTTGCAAATACTGCAAAGCAAATGATCATGTCATTAAGAGCTATCCAAAACTAGCTGCTAAAGAGGCAAAGAAGAAAGAGGCCTGAATGGTTGTTGTAGAGGCCTCTACGCCAAAAACAGAGTCTACTAACCTTGTGCATGATGAAGAATGGGCATTTACTACTATTTGTAGTTTTGACCCATCTTCTCATGAGCAGTGCATGTCCGTAGTAGACTCAGATGTTTGGTACTTTGATAGTGGGGCGACCAAACATATTACCTCATAGTGTAGTTTCTTCTCTTCACTCGAGCTTGCCCCTATAGGGAATACTATTACATGCACCAAAAACTCCTTTTATCCTGTTATGGGAGTTGGTAAGATCATTTTGACTATGAATGATGGTAGTTCTTTTACATTTTCAGATGCTTTATTTGTGCCAGGGATCAAGAAGAATCTGTTATCAATTTTGAACTTAGCCAAGATTAATTTGGTTGTGACATTTGTTGATGATAAATGAACAGTTCATGATCTATCAAATGGCAATGTGATTATTGCTTCTGGCATTTTATCTCGTGGGTTGTATAGGCTCATTGATTATGAGAAATCTAGGAATGATTCAACATGTGCAGTACATGATTCTTAGGCTATGTCAGATGCAAAGCTTTGGCATGCACGCTTTGGTCATTTGAATTTTGCTAGTCTGCTACACCTCCAAAAATCTAAAATGGTGTCCTCTTTGCCCAAACTTGAGGCACCTAGTAAACATGTATGTGAACATTGTATTTTGGGAAAAATGCAACATTTCTCCTTTCCAAAAGATGGTTCAGTTCGAGCTACTAAAAAATTATAGCTTTTTCAGAGTGATGTCTGTGTGGAAAATATGTTTACTTCATGACTTTCATTGATGAGTTTTCTAGGCATGCATGGGTATATCCATTGAAAACAAATGCTGAAGTGTTCATGTGCTTCAAATGGACTTTGGTTTTGGCTGAAAATCTGTCAGCATGTAAAATGGGCACCCTCTGTTCTGATCCAGGGGGGGAATATATGTCTTCTGACTTTAATGCATTTCTGGCTGAACATGGGATAAAACATCACTGTACAGTTCCGTATACACCTCAACAAAATGGAGTTGCTGAAAGGAAGAACAAGTCACTCATGGAGATGGTGAGGTATATGTTCAAGAGTCAGGCTTTACCACATAGTTTTTGGCTTGAGGCTATCATGTGTGCAACATATGTACTTAATAGGTGTCCCACTAAAGCACTACAATCTATCACTCCATATGAGGCTTGGCATGGTTGCAAGCCATTTGTTGCTCATCTGCATGTTTTTGGTTGTCTGGCATGTGCATTACTGCCTAAACATCACATGAAATTGGATGATAAAGCAGTAAAATTTATTTTTGTTGGGTAGAGTTCTGAAAGCAAAGATCGTCTGTATCATCCACATACTAAACACATTTTGGTTAGCCATGATGTTGTTTTTGTGGAAGATGCTATTCAGCCTTTACTTTTATGTACTAAGGAGACATCTGTTAGCTCCAAAGACATGTATGATACTTTGCTACCTCTTTTTACAGGTGGATAGTCTAGTGCTAGTCCTAATGAGACAACTTCTCAACCTTTACAGGTTTCATGTGATGATGTAGATAATTCCATTTCTTATGCAGATTTACATGATGCACTTGTTGGTGAGAGAGCTGATATTGAGCAAGAAAAAACTATGCCAAAATGGCTGGTGCAGACTTTGCACGACAACAAATTAGATACACCTCTGTCATAGCATACTCGTTGAAGCTGTCATAGTGCCTCTTTTGCATCAGATTGCTATGCTATGGATGCATCTAGTCTCTGTGATGAGAATGATCTTGTTTCATTTGATGAAGCACAAGATTCAAAAAATTGGATGGATGCTATGCAATCTAAATATGATGCTATAATGAAGAATGGTACCTAGTCTTTATGTGACTTGCCTTCTGGCAAGAAGGCCATTGGCACTAAGTGGGTATACAAGCTAAAGCATAAGTTTGATGGAAACGTTGATAGGTATAAGGCCAGACTTGTTGCAAAGGGTTATGCATAGGAAAGAGGCATTGATTTTTATAAAACCCTTGCAACTACATGCCATATGACTACTGTTCATAGCATCTATGCACTTGCAACTCATCATGATTGGAATGTACATCAGTTGGACATTAAAACTGCATTTCTGAATGGTGACTTGCATAAAGAATATGTTTTCCAGCCCTATGGCTAAAACTAAGTGTGTAGGTTAAAGAAGGCATTATATGGTTTAAAGCAAGCACCATGTGCTTGGTATGAAAAGATACATGCGTATCTGATTGCACATGGTTTTGAGAATAGTCCAATTGAGAGCACCTTATATGTTAAGCATGCTAAGGATGTGCTTCCGATTATTCTTGTGCATGTTGATGACATGCTACTCATTGGTCCTCATGAAAAGCATATTGCTGATTTTAAGGCTGATTTGCATGCCTCATTTGAGATGTCTGATTTGGGGCATTTGCATCATTATTTGGGCATTCAATTTATGCAAATTGATGGTGGAATGGATTTGTGTAAAAAGAAATATATTGAAACATTATTACAACATTTTGGCCTTGAAGACTTTAAACCTATTGCCACTCCTTTGGAGACAGGTTAATGATTGAGTCTTCATGATGCTAGAGATGCATTTGATGTTGTTCTGCTTGATTTACTTATGCATTACTCAGCTAGATATTCAGTTTGCTGTCTCACAAATGAGCAGGTTTATGCATTGCCCAGGTGTCAAGCATTGGCAGGTGGTTAAGTGCATCTTTCACTATTGGAGTGGTACCCAGGTACTTGGGTTGTTTTATCCCAAGAGGGAATCACTACCGCCAGATTTGCATGCTTTTTTTTTACTCTATCTAGGCTGGTTGCTATGACACTCGTGTGTCCACTAGTGGTTCTTGCTTCATGCTTGGTATCTCATGCATATCATGGTTGAGAAAGAAGCAGCCTATTGTGGCCACTTCCAGTTGTGAGGCTAAGTATAGGGCAGCTTTCACAGCGACTGTTGAGTATGTGTGGCTCAGATGCCTTATGGCTGATTTGGGTGTTGTCAATCTTTTACCACCACCATCTTTACTGACAGTCAGAGTGCATTCGTAGTTGCGAGGAACCCTATGTTCCATGCTCGCACTAAGCACATTGAGGTGCATTATCATTATGTTAGGGAGAGGTTCTTTGCTGGAGAGATCAGCTTGGCATATGTGCCCATGCAAGAGAACATTGCAGACCTTTTCAGAAAGGCTCTGTCAAGGGAGAAGTTTGAAGCTTTCCACAAAGCTTTGGGCTTACTTCCTTTTGTGGATTGATTCCACATAGCTTGGCACTTCCTTATACATGAGTGCTAGCTCCTTGTTCACCGCATCACTCATAGGGGGTATTTGTTGATATATTTAGGTCGTGATGTGTGTGAACACATTAGGACTACCGAGGCACCTTTTTCCCTCTTTAGAAGATTTTTTCCCCCCACTTGTATATACATATAGCCCTAATGGGTTACTTATCTTTGTACATTCTAGCGCTAATACATTCAGTATTGTGTGTTGTGCTCCAAGCTTCTTCTTCTTCCTTGTGCTCTTTTCGTGCTTCTGCAGACGTCTAACTCCAACAAGGTGTATGGTCAAAAGTCAAGATTTACCACATGGCTTCTTTCGTGAGGTTGTTATGTGTGCAACATATGTACTTAACAAGTGTCCCACCAAAGCATTGCAATCTATCAATCCATATGAAGCTTGGCATGGTCCCAAGACATCTAATGCTCATCAACATGTCTTTGGTTGTCTAGCACATGCATTAGTACATGAAAAACAACATAGGAAATTGGATCATAAATCACTGAAGTGTATTTTTGTTGGGTACAATTTTGAAAGCATGGAATATCATCTATATCATCCATAAACTAAACACAATGTGGTTAACTATGATGTTTTTAAATTTGAAGATGAAATTCATTCTCACATTCATGTACCAAGGAGACTTCACTTTGTTGCCTCTTTTTACAAGCAGATAATCAAGTGCTTGTCCAAATGAGGCAATTTCTCAGCCTTTAGAGGTTCCACATCATTCCATTTCTGATGTAGATTTACATGATGCACTTGTTCATGGGAGGGTTGATATAGAGGAGGCACAAATTATGCCTAAATGGTGGGTGCAAACTTTGAGAGATAGCAAATTAGATGCTACTCTCTCATACCATACTCATTCAGGCTCTCATATGAACATTTTTAAAAAATGGGTCAACTTCTTTAGGTGAAAAAAATCGTCCAAATTGCTCAGGGGCATCACACATACTCGGGTCCTCTTTCTCAGATAAGTGCCAGTGTGAGTGTATAGGAGAAAATTGGATACCTGGATAATTAAGAGTGTTGCTCTCTTCTCTCTTACTTGAATGAATTGTTGGTTGCTTTCCCTTATTGACAAAGATAACATTGACTTGGTAGGATGGAGCTGATCCATTTGTAGAAGCCTTCTGCTTCGGACAGTCCTTAAAATAATGATCCATTGTATCCAAGCAAAACCTGCAAGGTGGAGACCCTTCTGGGAAGGAGCATTTTCCTTGAAAATGCCCATATTCGCTACATCTGTAGCACATGATAGGACGAGCTCGTCTTCTAAATGGAGGTTTTCTTTCATTAGAGGAGTTTACCTGAGTAGTGGTATACATGCTTTCGACTTGAAATCTTGGAGTTGGTAATAGGGGCCGATGTATAGATACACTTGGTGACACCCAATTCGCTTGCATACCCTTGAGAAAATAGCAATCCCTTGCTTCATGGCTTGGTTTTCCACAAAATTGACACACCAACCTCTCCGGACAGTCTTGAGAAGAATGTCTTTATTTCTTACATAAGGTGCACCAAATCGATGTTTTTACATCTTTTTGTGTTCTAAGCTCCTCCAATTCTTGTCGTAGCAGAGCTAGCACTTCATCCCTTCCTTGCCAAGCAGTTTTTTCCTCTTGCAAGGTTTTTTGTAACTTCAAGGCTTCTAACTCTCTTCTTAGTTGTGTAAGAGGATCACTTGTGAATTCATCCGTACCTTCATGTTCTTTGAACTTAACTCTTGCTGCTTCGATCCTTGAGGCTGCAGCTTCAAATTCTTCCAACGATGCATCGGCTTGTAGTAACTCTCTAAGCTTTTGCTAAGAAGTATTTGGTAGAGCCTTCTCTACCCATTTCTTGACTAGAAAATCCCCAGGATTGTGAGGAAGATGAGAAACTAACGACTTCACTCTAGTCATTAATTCAGAGAATGCCTCTCCCTTTTGTAGTTTAAGATTTTCCAATTGATCAAGAATGCATTTTGTGGAGTTACATGGGGTAAACATAGTTGTGAAGGTGGTTTTGAGGGCATCCCAGGTGGTGAAGTGTGCTTCATCGTGTTGATTGTACCATCAATCCATGATCCCTTCAAGAGTGGCTGAAAACAAGGCAAGGAAGGCATCTTCTCGGTGATGTAAACCCCTACTCTTACATAGGGAAAGAAACCTCTTGACATGATCATCCACATCCTCATGAGGAGCTTCCTTGAAGGAAGGAAATTTGATGTTGATCCGAGATAGCAAGTTAGTCAAATCGTCCCCCATCACTACGACTTATGGTCATTGGTTGTCCGCCATGTCCATTGAAGGAGGCGTTGAGTGCTGATCCGAGATGCGCCCTCGCGATGATGATGCGTCGGGAAATGGAAGTGGTGGAGCTCTAGGAGGGATGTGTAGTGTAATCTTTTCCGTTGATAAATCTTTATGGGAGTCTTTATGGGACTAAAGGATCCTTCCTTATGGATGAAGCGAGTATGAGTCATAGACTATCACTTGAACGCTCTTCATCAACTCGGTTATTCTAAGGGCTGAACTTCTAATAAGTTCAAATTGCAACCAAGGTCCCACCAGGCATGCCAAAATGAGCACCTGTAGATCAATTTCTTGACCTATATGCTCAATGTGGTGTATCCTCTTAAGTGCAATATGCACTATGGGTTGCAATTTGAAGATTCAATAGGGAGAAAAAAATAGCATATAGAATGACACACAGTGAAATGATGAGGAAGAAGCTCAAATTAAGAGTATAAACAACTCAAAAGAGGATTATACAAACTTTGGGCACTCAGTAGGAGACATAAGCATACACCTTCACTCTAAGTGCTTGACTTCGATTCTCTAAACATACATTCTCAAAACTCTAGTCTTCCAACTAGCTGCTCAAGAGAAGAATGGCCAATCACTGCTTGCCCACTACTCACTCACAGTGCCAAGCTAGCTGATTCCAATTCTACCAAGTGAAGCACTAGTGGTAAGCTAAGAACTCTACACACACAAAGGGAAGGCAAAGCTTCAGCCGCACATTCCTTCCTCGAGTCTCTCCTTGAGCTTCTTCTTTGTTGAAGGAGAGGTCTACTTATATAGTTTTTCTAGAAGTGAAGGATAGCAAAAGGGAACAAAATTAGTTTCTTCTTTGGCAGGCTCTCTTACAATTTTGGTACTCACCAAGCTTCCTTCTTAGTCCACTTTTCCCGCGCTATCACTATCTTCGAAATTCTGGTATTCAGCGCCGTCCACCGTCCATGAGTTCTTCGCATGCAAGTGGTTGAAAATTTAGACCATATGGAGATCTGGAAAATTTAGTCTATTTTTTCAAGTGAAAAAGTAGACTAAATCAAAAGTACACCATTTTCTTAAAAAATAGACTACTTTTGAAGTAAGTAGACTAATTTCATAAAAATGGTGAACTTTGAGATAAGCTGACTAACTTGTAAAAGTTGACTTAAAAAAAATAGACTACTTTGAGAAATTGGTGAACTTAGGAATTTAGACTACTTAGAGAATTGGTGAACTGGGAAAATTAGGCAACTTAGGAAATTGGTGGAATGGGAAAATAGACAACTTAGGAAATTGGTGAAATGGGAAAATAGGCAACTTAGGAAATTGGTGAAATGGGAAAATAGGCAACTTAGGAAATTGGCAAAATGGGAAATTAGGCAACTTGGGAAATTGGTGAAATGGAAAATTGGGCAACTTAGAAAATTAGTGAAATGGGAAAATAGGCAACTTAGGAAATTGGGGAAATGGGAAAATAGGCAACTTAGGAAATTAGTGAAATGGGAAAATAGGCAACTTAGGAAATTGGTGAAATGGAAAATTAGGCAACTTGGGAAATTGGTGAAATGTAAATTAGTGAAGTAGGAAATTGGGAATTCTTCTTTCTCCATTAAGTGATGAGCTGGATCCCCTCTTCTTCATTTTCTTGCTCTTTGCTTCTTCTTCTTCTAGTCTTGGTCAAAATCGAGGTAGCATGTCTTGTACTTGGCTTCTGCATCTTGAAAAGCAAACATAAAATACATTATTTTAAGGGTATATCAAAGTACCCCGCTACATGTTGCCATGTTATTTCCCTTTGATTAGTCTTTATTAAACTAGACCATGGTTTGTAAGAATTCTCCTACTATAAGAAGAAAAAATATTCCTTATTATAAATCTATATCCAAAAAGAAATTTTTCTTCAGAAAATTCCTAAACGGGAAAAAGCTTCCTCTATCCCACACTCGTGGATCTCTCTTCAAATCCATGTGTCACATCCTCACTAAACCAAATTTGAATTTCATAGTCATGATGGAGCTCCAATAAAATCCAACAAAATGGTCTCTTGGAGATCAAGGTCAACATAAAAGTGCAATAAAAATTTCAAAGGTCCCAAATGCATTGTTGCACTCTAGCAGAAGTAAAGAGAATATCCTTTTGTGAGTTTTGAAGCCACCTAGCCAACAGTCGTTTCATTAGGTACCTAAATTTAGGTGAAAATATATAAGAAGTTAAGATAAATTCTAGAAATTTGACCCCTACAAATAAGAAAAGAAAAAGAACATTACATGACCCCGTTTTCATTTATTTCGACGTAGTAATTTTTGAGTGGAAAGTTGGAGAAAGAAGTCCCCACTAATATGCCTTGCAAACCGAAAAACACAATATCCTTCTGTAATTTATTTTTCAAATGTACTAATTGTGGATTAATCTTATTCT
This sequence comes from Ceratopteris richardii, assembly GCA_020310875.1. Lineage (NCBI taxonomy): Eukaryota > Viridiplantae > Streptophyta > Polypodiopsida > Polypodiales > Pteridaceae > Ceratopteris > Ceratopteris richardii. Next base: position 87,926,206 of record CM035443.1, read on the forward strand.
ATGTCACACATACAAATAAAGTATAGCATACACATTCTATATAGCATTTTGATATAATTGTATTTCCATTGGAGTAGTTCGATGTTTATCCATTATATAATGAATTGCGACAATGCTATGGTAATAGCTTGTTGCCTAATTTGAGATAATGATTTCGACACTAAAAAGCAATTTGGGCTCTTAATAGTCTGTTGTACTATTTTTGACACTTGATTACCTTTTCATGGTACATTATACACACATACACACACGCGCATGATCATTTTTCAAAAAATTCAACACACATGGAAGATAAGACACATAATTCAGCCACAAAATACATGATTAATTGAGAAAGTATGTATAGGATTCATAATATTAAACCCATAAAAAAACCTATGATTTATTTCCTGTCTGTTAGTCTAACAACCGATTACTAGGACATTTTCAGTCATGTTTCTTTGGAAAAAATGAATAAGATAGTTATTTATCATGAAGGTGTTGTGCTTAAGCTACCATTTGGTTGGGTTGCAGAATAAGCTCATGTTCTTGGCTCATATTTAAACAAGCACTGCTTCCGCTATTCTGGATGCTAGGGAGTCAGGGCCATGCAGGGTGGTGAAGATGCCTACGATAGCCATTCCGAAGAGCAAGCTCTTCATTCGCCAATGCGACCTTGTATGATTCTTTCATCATTCTCTTTCTATTTTTGCATGGGGAGGAATCCTCTAGGTTCCTTGCAAAGCCTCCTGGAGGTGTTTTAGTACTCCGGGCACTAAGGTTCGACAGAGGTGACATCAGTATGCATTGTCTTTAAGCAGGGTCAAGCAGCGGGAGGAATATGATGTATTTGCAGGAAGGAATCGAAGGCGGATCTATGGAAAATTTTATGCCCCAAGAGAATCTGCAAGAAAGCTTACAGCACTCGTGAGCGTACCTACTATTTCCATAATGAATCAGCTATCTTCACACACACACGCGCGCGCGCACACACACACACACACACACACACAGAGACACACGCGCGCGCGCACACACAGAGAGAGAGAGAGAGAGAGAGAGAGAGAGAGAGAGAGAGAGAGAGAGAGAGAGAGAGAGAGAGAGAGAGAGAGAGAGAGAGAGAGAGAGAGAGAGAGAGAGAGAGAGATTCACATCGTACTGAATCTCATACAACATCTGACTAAAAACAAAAGAAATAAAATAAATTCAAAGTGCTAGAGTACTGGGAACAGCGAATGGGTATCTAGTCCGTATCAGATGGTAAGATCGATACGTGAAATGGTACAACAAATGGATGTAAAAGCAGTGCCATGGTACTGGAAATCATCCATTTGACAGTATACCCCCACATAGGTTGCTCCATGTTAATTATTTTGAGTGCACGACTTGCAGGATGAGCTAGAATGACTCGAATCTGGATTGGAGGCCTCGTCTCTAGAGTGAGGTCTCACGACACTGTACATATACAAAGTATCTGTTATGATTAATTAATCATTCGGTAAGTTTGGTACATGTATTGTGGCAAGTGCAGCGTGTCCTTAGGAACCGATGTAACTGAATGCCATTTTGTATACATGGCATAGACATGAGACTGCGACATGTGGGAGAGATGGATAATTTGACATTTTCCCTTCACACGAACAAGGTTTAGATAGTGTCCAGCAATCCAAGGTTTTTACTGCATTGTGATAGCTTATAAGAAGGTAATGGTTTTGCTAAAACATCAGGCCACATAGTGTGTTGATGTACAACAAACTTGGAGTTACTTTTCCAGCACCTTCCGAGTAAAATGTTATTTTAAGTCCATATGCTTTGTTTTCTCAAAGTGCGTAGGATTGCTTGCAACTAAGATACAGGACTGGTTATTGTAGTATAGCTTGAGAGAGGTCCTTTGACTATTCCTAACTCTTTTAGGAGAGCTTCTATCCACGTTCCTGCTATAGCAGCCAAAGCCAATGCCACGAAGCTAAAAGGCAATGCCTTCAAGCCAAAACCAATGCCACGATTTCAACCTCTGCAGATGAGAGCACTAAAGCAGATTGTTTTTCCCATTGCCACGATGCAGCTCCTCTTGTCAAAGAAAACATGAAGCCAGCAGTAGATCTACGAGAATCCAACCACACCCCCCCCCCCCCCCTCCCCCCCCCCCCCCAAAAAAAAAAAAAAGAAAAAAAAGGGGTATGAACCACACCAACCAATGAGTGTAGAAGATGAATCATGAGAGCGTGTGTGATGAAAGTAGATATATATGACTTTTTCATGACTTCCAATGTATGAATGCAAGATTATGCATAAATTGGTGAATCATTTGCCTTCCTTGCCGGGGGTGGGTTCGAATCCTCTTGGCTGTGCTGGTAGGATACTCCTCATCAAATGATATGATGAGATGTCGAATCAGCTCCCTTCAAGGAATCGTTGGCCTTTGGGTGCTCTTGGTGGACAATGTCGGCAATGGCAAGGGCCGTGCTCATTGCAGTAGCGTAGACTTCAGTTCAAACAAGTCTCCTTGTCTAGCCTTACAATTGGCCCTACCCAGTTCCTATCCTTAGCTTGCCTTCATAGTATCTTCATTCCTAGTAGGTGCTATCTGAGAGCATTAAGGATGGATTATGTAGTCCTGTGTGGAAGAAAGCAATGCAAGAAGAGATTGATTCTATTCATAAGAATTAAACGTACAAGCTTTGTGAATTATCAAAGGGTAAGAAAGTAATTGGTGTGACATGGTATTATTGAAAGGTATAAAGCAAGGTTTATTGTCAAAGATTATGCACAAAAGAAAGTTATTGACTATGATGAAACTTTTGCTCTACTTCTAGAATGACCATAGTCAGAATTATGCTTTCTTTAATTGTAGTTTTTGGTTGGAAAGTATCCCAGCTAGATATGTTAAATATCAAAACTTCTTTCTTAATGGTGATCTTCATGACGATGTTTATATTCGATAACCATAGGGTTTCGAAGAAAAAGATAAAGAATATTTAGTATGCAAACTCATAAAAGCTCTCTTTGATTTGAAGCAAGCACCAAGAGCTTGGTATGAAAATATTCATTTGTATCTTATATCTATCAATTTTAAAAACTCATAAGCTGCACCCATACTCAATGTTAAATAAGAAGTAGATGTCTTGATTATAATCATCATTTATGTTGATGATATGATCATGACAACCTTCCGGTTCCAAAGGCTCAAATCTATAATTTTTTAAGTTGAGCTTAAGAAAGTTTTTGATGTTACTGATTGTGGAGTTTTGCATTGTTATCTAGGCATTGAGTTCATATACAAGAATAATTATATCTATATGACATTGTACAGAACAAAAGTATATTGAGAATCTTTTGTAAAGGTTTGGAATGTTAGATTCTAAACCTACGCAAACACCTATGCATGCTAGTATGCCTTTACAAGTAGAAAGAAAGTTAGAATCTTTTGATATTACTCTTTATGGTCAAGAAGTCCAATGCTTGATTTAGTCATATAAAATACATGTCTTATATTCTGATTGCATAGAAGCCATCCAATTTTCTAAATTGTGTGCTTCAACAAAAGAAAAAGGCTCATTCTCATTGCAAAGACAGGGGTAACCATAGCAATCTGATGTAAAACAAGCACTATGAGAGCCTGAACGAGTACGATATGACAAAGGTGCATCTAATTTACTATCTCGCAAAGTATGCACCAGCCATTTAAACATAGTTTTTGCCTCCATAATATGAGTCCTCTCATCAATGAGTGCATCATGTAAATCGGCATCAGAAATGGAATGATTTGCACCATCATGTGAAGCCTGCAAAGGTTGAGAAATTACCTCATTTGGACCAACACTTGACTGCCCACCTGTAAAAAAGGGAAGCAAAGTGTCATACACATCCTTGGAGCTAACTGATGTTTCCTTAGTACATGAAAGTATTGGTTGAATTGCATCATCCACAAATTTAATCATGACTAACCAAGATGCGTTTAGTTTGTGGATGATATAGAGGATAGCCTTTGCTTTCAAAACTGTACCCAACAAAAATGCATTTTATTGCTTTATCATCCAGTTTGTGCTTTGGTGGGACACCTGATAAGTACATATGCTCCACACATAACAGCCTCAAGGCAGAAGCTATGTGGTAAAGCCTTACTTTTGACCATACACCTCACCATCTTCATGAGAGAATTGTTCTTTCTTTGAGTAAGTCCATTCTGTTGAGGTTTATATGGCATTGTACACTGATGTTTTATTGCACGTTGAGCCAAAAATGCATTAAAATCAGAGAACATGTGTATCCCCCCTCCCCCATGAGAACGGAGGGTGCCTATTTTACGTGCTAATAGATTTTCAATTAAAATAAAAAACTGATTGAAGCACATAAACACTTCGGACTTTGTTTTCAATGGATACACCATGCATGCGTCAAAAATCATCAATAAAAGTCACGAAGTAAAGGTAGTTTCCAAAAGGTGTTTGCATAGGACCAAAGACATCACTCTGAACAAACTTCAATTTTTGAGTAGCTCTTACTGAACCATATTTTGGGAAGGAGAAACGCTGAATTTTGCCCAAAATACAGCCTTCACAGACATGTTCACTAGGGGCCTCAAGTTTGGGCAGAGAGGACATCATTTCAGATTTCTGGAGGAGTAGCAAACTAGCAAAATTCAAATGACCAAAGCGTGCATGCCAAAGCTTTGCATCTTAGATAGTCTGAGAATCTTGAAATGCACATGCTGAATCATTCACATATTTTGCATAGTCTATGAACTTATACAGCCCACGACATAAAATGTAAGAAGCAATAATAACATCGCCATTTGACAGACCATGAAGTGTAAACTTGTCATCAACAAATTTGGGCCATGTGTGAACATGCCCAAATGACCTAAATGTCACTTATCAATAAGACTTGGTCCCATATCTCTCATAACTTGATTGGGGCTTCTTCAACTTCAGCGTCTCCATCTTCTTCTCCAAATTTCTGTGCAGGTTTCTCTCTCTATTTTCTCTCTCCTCACGCAGCAGCCCACTCCCTTTGCGTTTGGAGCAACCGAGCACACCACAACGTAGCTCTCCGCGGCCTCTTTCAACTGGTATCAGAGCCTTGAGCTTTTCTATCGCGACAAAGTTGATCCAAGTGCTTTTCTACTTCAGCCTATGTTAAGCTTAAGGTGTTTTCTTGCATTTGGGAGAATTTCATCACAAAAAACCTTCTTTTTTCGCGATAAAAGTGCTGTTTTTGGAGGATTACTTCAGCCCAGAGAAAACCTGAAGCAAATTTGTGCTTTTTAGAGAGTTTCATCGCGAAGAATCTCTTCTATTCTTCCTTTTGTATCCCCACATCATTTTCAGTATCCACATTGCTGATTTTTTCATTTACAGGTCTTTTGTGGCAGAAATTCTCTCTCATTTCAAGTGGGAGGACATGTACAAAGATTGAGGAAGTGCATACTTGCTGGAAACTTATTACAACAGGTCATTTCTCTGATTTTACAGGTCATATTGCCCCAAAAAATTGGTGCGTTTGTGAAAACAAGCACCCATTGACTTGGTCATAGATGCCTTTTGTGGTTGAAAAACAACAAAGTTGTGTTTGATGCAATTACAGCTTGCTGGAATTTTCTGAAATTTTCTGCAAAAAGTTTCAGAAATTGATTTTTGTAAGTTTTGAACATTTTTTGGGCTTAATTTCTCAGCTAATTTCTCAGCTATAGTCTCGTACGGTAATTATGCACAAGGACAACAGGTGAATTTTACCTTTTTTGTTGAAATTTTGAAGCTCTTAGTGCGCAAACATGGCCTCTACCTCCTCTGATGTCAAAAGCTTGTTTGAGATCAAGAGATTTGAAGGTAGCGGTTTTGATTTGTGGAAAGAAAGAATGTTGGGAATCCTCTCTCTTAAAGATTGTGAAGGGGCTCTTGAGGAAGTCAAGCCTGAAGATATGACAGATGCAGCATGGATGAACCTAAACAAGAAGGCCATCACTTACATCAAGATGGCGGGATCAGATGAAATCTTAGTGGATTTGAAAGGCTGTACAAATGCTTTTGAGGTATGGGAAAAGCTGAAAGTCACTTATGAAAATACCACGCATGTAAATCAAGTGCATCTTATGTGTAAGTTAGTGTGTATGTAGCTTGATGAGTCAAAAAGTGTGGCTGAGCACTTATCTCCTTTTACAGGTACTCTTTCACAATTGCAGGACTCTGGATTACCTCTATTTAATGATAAGCTTAAGGCCATCTTCTTGTTGATGACCTTACCTGATTCATGGGAAACATTGGTTGTTTCACTTTCGAATAGCCCCAATCTTACCTTTGATGGAGTAAGGGGTTCTATTTTGAATGAGAAAATTAGGAGGAAAGCTAGTGGAGAGGGAAGTGGTTCAGCCAATGTGGCTAGAGGAAGAACATAAAAGAAAAGTGGAAATGTACAGAGGAAAAGGAGCAAAAGCAAAGGCAAGGCTGAAGTGAATTGTTATCAATGTGGTAGGAAAGATCACAAGAAGCTTGATTGCAGATACTACAAAGCTGAACTAGAAAGAAAGAAGAACACAAGTGACGAGAAGAAAAAGGACACCAAGAATGAAGCACATGATACCTCCAAGGACAAAGACAAAGAGAAGGCCAATGTGGCCTCTAGTGTCATCATTGAGGAGCTATCAGATGCAGAAGATATACTTTGTGCTACTATGGAAGCAGAGCATGCCGAAGTTATTGATGCTTCTATTAATATTCATGCACAAGATATGCAGATCACAAAGAGGGATTTGATTGATGCCTTGCTTACTGTTAATGATGCTTTGTCACAAACATGGATTGTAGATTCAGGTGCATCGTTTCATGTAACTCCTATTAAGGAGTGTTTTACTATCTTTCATGCAGGATGCCATGGACATGTATATCTTGAGAATAGTAGGCACACGACTTCTTGTGATAGACCTTATATGTGTAAAAAATATGTTGTAATAGCTGATACACAAAGTGAGTGCCCTTATCGCTAGTGACTTCAAGGGGGCATGCAAATCGTAAAAAAATCTGTTTATACATGAACTTAGCCATGGTTGATGCGGTGCAATCCGAGGTGGCCTTAGCCTCTACCCACTTGGTTGAGTAAAAGGTGGCTACCAAAATGTACCTTTTATTGCTTGGTTGACCTATTGGGCCAATGGGCCAATGAAATCGAGACCCCATCGCACAAAAGGTTGCCAACCGGTTGAGTTTACCAAAGGTTGAAAATTTTGCCTTTTTGGATGCATGGGACTTGACAATTGCATGAGGGGAGAGAAAGTAGAGAGAGAAACTTGAACAAAGATTTGGAAAAGAAGATAGAGGAAGCCGAAGTTGAAGAAATCTCATTTGAGTTATGGGAGTTTTAGGACCAAGTCTTATTGATAAGTGACGTTTAGGTCATTTGGGCATGTTCACACATGACCAATGATCAAAATTCATAAAAATGGTGTAAATCCCTATAACTCCCCAATTAAGGGTCCAAAAAAGATAACAAAAGTATGCAAGATAACAAAAATATGTCTGAAAAAGCTCTTGGAGAGAGCTATCACCTTGAAGGGTCAAAATATACCAAAGGAGAGTCCTTGGGGCATTTCTCCGCAACAATATGCCACTCAAAGGACCAAGGAAGCTCTTTTAAGCTAAGTAACTCCCACCATCTATAAACATAGCTGATGTTGTGCCTTAAGTAGACACTTAGTGAGAGCATCCCCAAGATTCTGTAAAGTATCAACCTTGATCAAGTGATCAGACCATCCTCTAACAGGTCTCGGATAAGTGGTATCTCACATAAATATGCTTTGTCCGAGCATGGAACATGGCATTCTTTACCAAACGCATGGGACTTTGGCCATCACATCCAAGAATAGGTGAATTTTCAGGCATTTTAAACTCACTACATAAGCGGGATAACCAAATGGCTTCCTTGGAAGCCTTTCACTACTGCTTTCAGCCTCTGTAGTAGACTATCCTCTGAAGTCTAGAGCATCATGAAATAGCACCACATACAAGGGTGTATACGTAGCCACTTATGGACGTGCGAGTGTCCATGTGACCTTCCATGTCTGAATCACAAAATCCTTTCAACTCCAATGGACCCTTTCCATAACATAGGCATTTACCTTTGGTCCCTTTCAAATATCTCAAGATAGATTTGACCGCCTCTCAATGAGCTATGTCACGATTGGCCATAAACCTACTAACAACTCCCATTGCATGAACAATGTCCGGTGGAATGGAAACCATGGCATACATAAGTGAACCACAACCTGATGCATATGGAGCGTGCTTCATGTAGTTGGCTGCATCATCATCTTTGGGACAGTCATCCTTGGAAAGCTTAACATGTAGTTGCAATGGCACTCAAGAGGCTTAGCATCAACCACATTAAATCTGTCCAATACTTTTCGAATGTACTTTTCTTGGGATAAGTGCAAAGTGTGCTGCTGCTTATCCCTTTTTATTCGCATACCAAGTATATGCTCAGCTTCCCCAAGGTCTTTCATTGAAAATGCAGAGTTCAGCTGCTATTTTAGAGCATTTAAAGTGCTCTTTTTCTTCCCAGCCAGCAGCATATCATCTACATACAGCACAAGAATGATTGGGCTTCCATCTTCATCCTTTTGAGTGTGCAAACAATGGTGTGCATGGCTTTTTTTGAACCCATGTTTGAGCATAAATGCATCAAACTTCTTATACCATTGTCTTGGGACTTGTTTCAGGCTTCAGCCCACATAAACTCCCCTTTAGCTTGCATACCAAATGCTCTTTTCCAAGTATGGAATATCCTTCTGGCTGTTTCATGTACAACTCTTCATCGAAATCACCATGCAAAAAGGCTGTTTTGACATCCATTTGAATAACTCCAAATCCAAGGCGGCTATGAGAGCAAATAACACACATGATGTGGTCATTTTAACCAGTGGAGAATTTCTGGGCATATTCCTTAGCAACCAGCTTTGCCTTATACTTGGGTTTGCCATCCAAAGACCATAGTTTTGATTTTGTATACCCACTTGGGTTTGCCTTATACTTGGGTTTGCCATCCACAGACGATAGTTTTGATTTTGTATACCCACTTGTTAGGAATGGCCTTCTTACCTTTGGGGAACTCAACCAAGTCCCAGGTATCATTTACATGCAAGGCCTTTATCTCTTCCTACATGGCTAACTCCCATTTCTTCTTGTGCTCACATTGCCTCTTTATATGTGAGAGTCTCACCTTCATCAGATAACATAATGTAATGTATAGAGGGGTCATATTTCTTCATAGGCCTCCTAGGACGTGTAGATCTTCTTACCCAATGATTCACATTCTCTGACAATGGATCTACATCAAGAGGTATATCAACTCCTCATTGTTAATGGGCTGCTGCACATCATTTCCAGCCATGTTTTCAGCATGAATAGGTGGCTGCATATGCCCTTGAGGAACCTCAACGTGCTGTCCAACATCCTTTGGCTTTATTATCATTGGCTCATTGTCATTTCCAGCCATATGTGGTGCATCTCGAGGGTTCAAATTGGATTTAATAGGTGGCTGTACTTGCTGAAATTTGACTCTTCTATGGTCATCTTTAGAGGCACAATTGCTTTTGAGAAGCCTTTACTCATTAAATACAACATCTTGGCTTCATATTTCCTTCTTGAGTTGCGGTAGTCATATCTTGTAGCCTATTTCACCTTCATCTCCATAACCCATGAAAAGCCTTTCATGGATTTTGGATCTAACTTTCATGGATGCTTTTCATAATGTAAGGTATAGAGGGGTCATATTTGTTCACAGGCTCTTAGGAGGTGTAGATCTTTTTATCCGACAATTCAGGTTCTCTGGCAATGGATCTACATCAGGAGGTATATGAACTTCCTCATTGTTAATGGGCTGCATGTCATTTCCAGCCATGTTTTCAGCATGAATAGGTGGCTGCATATGCCCTTCAGGAGCATCATTTTGCTGTCCAGCATCATCTGGCTGAATAACCACGGGCTCATTGTCATTTCCAGCCATATGTGGTTCATCCCAAAGGTTCAAATTGGATTCAATCGGTGGCTGTAGTGCTGAAATTTGACTCTTCTATGGTCATCTTTAGAGGCACAATTGTTTTTGAGAAGCCTTTCCTCATTAAATACATCATCTCGGCTGCATATTACCTTTTGGAGCTGAGGTAGCCATATCTTGTAGCCCATTTCACCTTATGTCCATAACCCATGAAGATGCCTTTCATTGATTTTGATCTAACTTGCTCCTGAACTCAAGCCTTATATGCACAAAAGCATCACAACCAAAGATGTGTAGTTGGTTGTATGAAGCTGGTTTGCTAAACCAAACCTCTTCCAGAATGTCACCTTTCAAGGACGTGTGAGGGGATTGATGGCAAACATGAACTGCAGTTGTGAGAACCTCTCCCCAAAATCCATGAGAGAGATTAGCTATGGACAGCATGCATCTCAACCCTCTCACATAAAGTCAGCTTATACCTTTTTGCCACACCATTAGAAGAGGGGATGTATGGGACCGTTAGCTTCCTCATAATACCAAGATTTTCACAAAATCTATTGAATTAAGCACTTGTGAACTCACTACCATTATCCGTGCGTAAGCATTTCAGCTTTCTACCTGTTTGGGTAGTCACACATGCATGAAATTTCTTAAATGCAGCAAAGGCTTCATGTTTAGATTTTAGCAAATAAACCCAAAGCTTACTGGAGTAGTCATCAACAAAAGAAACAAAGTAAAGAACACCTCCCATAGATTTTGGTGGGCATGCGGCAAACTTCAGAGTGAACAAGATCAAGCACATTAGAGAGACACAAGAGTTGTAGGAATATTGACATTCATTACAAAAGTTTTGTGCTCATAGCATTGATCTTTTCAAGATTACATAATTTGTCAAGACTCTTTTGCCTCATGTGGCCGAGCTCTTTATGCCATAATTCCATGTGAGAATTAATCTCTTCCAAAGCAACACATTTTTCCAACAAGGCTTTCTCATACAAAGTGTACATTTCTTAGTGCCTTTTACAATCAGCTTTGAGCCTTTCAATAGCTCTCAAGAGCCTTTTTCAAAGACATAGCTATATCCATGCATATCCATTTGCCCAACCGATAATAAGCTTTTCTTGAGGCTTGATACATAATGCACATTATGCAAAATTAGCTCATTGGCATCGATCAAAGACAAGTGAAGAGTGCCAATACCTTCAATGGAACATGCATGATTGTTCCTTAGGTAAACATGGTCATGATTTGCATGAAAAGTAGCAACACACTCCTTGATAAGAGTCACATGAAATGATACACCGGAATCCACAATCCAAGTTTGTGAATGATTCACAATAAGCAAGGCATCAATAAGATCACCTTTAGTGATCTGCATATCCTATGCATTGCATAGAGTGGAAGCATCATATACATATGAATCATCACCTCATATAGTAGCACATAGAATGTCCTCCATATCAGATAACTCCTCAATGAATATAGTAGAAGCCACATTGGCCTTCTCTTTTCTTTGTCCTTAGAGTTATCTTGTACATGAGTCTTAATGTCTTTCTTCTTTTTCTCACATGCGTTCTTCTTTCTTTGTAACTCTATTTTGTAGTACGTGCAATTTGGTTTCTTGTGACCTTTTCTACCACATTGGTAGCAAGTCACATCACTTTTGCCTTTGCTTTTGCTTTTGCTTTTGTTTCTTTGTGCATTTCCACCTTGCTTTTGTGTACTACCTCTAGCCATATCTGCTGAACCACTTCCCTTTTTGTTTGATTTCCTTCTCATGTCCTCAAAGAATAGAACCCCTCACACCATCAAAGGTCAAGTTGAGACTATTAGACAATGAAACAACTAACGTTTCCCAAGAGTTGGACAATGTCATAAGCAAGAAAATAGCTTTCAGCTTATCTTCAAAAGTTGGTAGACCGGAATCTTGTAGTTGGGAGAGGGTACCTGTAAATAATGATAAGTGTTGTGCTTCACATTTTGACTCATCTAGCTGCATGCCAACAAGTTTTCAAGTTTTCTCATCACATGTACCTGATTTACAAGAGTGGTATTTGCATAAGTGGCCTTGGGCTTTTCTCACACCTTATAAGCAGTCACCTCCACAACCTTCACAATCCTTGAGAAAAAGAATGCCTTTCGTACTCTGTTTCTACAAATCAAAGCATGTACCCTCAACCTCTTAATTTCAAAGAGATTTTTCATATCCGAGGAGGAGGATGCCATCCTTGTACTCTGAGGATATTAAATAAAGGAAGTGAAACTCTCTGAAATTTATTTCAAAAATTAATAATTTCTGAAATTTTGGAAAAAACAAGACCAAAATTCAAAATTTTTTTCCAAAGATTAGTTGTGTGATGACGTAACAAGCTTCTATGTGAAGTTTGAGCGAAAATGACTAAAAAACACAACAAGCTTTAAGTTTTGAAATTTTTCTCAAAATATTTCAGAAGTTAACATAAGAAAAAAACGCAAAAAATTCTTGCTTTTTTACCTCATTAAGCATACATATGACAATTAGAAAGCCAATACGTCTATTTTCAGCAGAAGTGCCATTTTGTAAGAGCATAAAAACCTGAAATTTGCTCAAATAGAGCCAAAAAACCTATTATAATTGAAATTTTAGCAAATGTGCTTTCCACAAACTTAATACATAGACTCCCACTTGAAATGAGAGAAAATCTCCACAATAAAGGATCTATAAATGAAAATCAAGCACTAGGGGTGCTGGAATGTGGGAATAAAAGAAGCACAATAAAAGAGCTGTTCATGATGAAACTCTCCAAAACACTCAAAATTTGTTTGAACTTTGTAGTGGGTTGAAGTAATCCTCCAAGAACAACACTTTTATCGTGGAAAATGAAGGTTTTCCGTGATAAAATTCTCCCAAATGCAAGAAATACCTTCAACTTAGCATAGGCTGAAGTAGAAAAGCATTGGGAGGAACTTTGTTGTGATGGAACAACTAGCTCTGATACCTGTTGAAAGAAGCTGCGGAGAGCTACATGGTATGCTCAATTGCTTCAAACACCAAGGGAGTGGGCTCTTACATGAGGAGAGAGAAAGTAGAGAGAGAAACGTGTGCAAAAATTCAGAGAAGAAGATGGAGAAGCTGAAGTTGAAGAAATCCCATTCAAGTTATGAGAGTTTTGGTACCAAGTCTTATTGATAAGTGACTTTTAGATCATTTGGGGATATTTAGACATGTCCAATGACCAAAAGTCATAAAAATAATGTAAATGCTTATAACTTCCCAATTTGGGCGCAGAATATATAGCAAAAGGCCTTTATCCCCAACATACCTTTGACAAATGTCACATTCTTTAGCATACTTTGTGGCATCCATAGTGCCCAGCATGGTTGGAAATGGTCGGTATGGACCGTCGAAAACAGAGTTTCCAAAAATTTGGAAACGACAAGAAACAGGAAATGATTTTAATTATTAAAAAAAAAAATTAAAAAAAAAAAAAAAAAAAAAAAAAAAAATATATATATATATATATATATATATATATATATATATATATATATATAGACACACATACACAGTGCCCACACTCAATGCTCGTACACTCTTACATACATGCATTGAACATTCAAATTTCATACATGATTAATTTAGTACATTGATGATTGAACAACTTACATTTCACTACATAGTCTATCATACATGTCATACATAGATCATATCATCATAGTACATACATTGCACATGCATACTCCATCGTACATACACACATGCACTCAAATACACGTATAGTAATATAGTATATACATTATACTATATACATACACATACATACATGCATTAATACGTATACATGTATGAATGCATGCATATGTGTGTGTATACTATATAATATATATGTATGTGCATTGTGTATAGTGCACGTACTACATACTACACACATATTACAGTTTACATACATATACATACTATATACATACATATTACACACATAATGTATATACATATTACACATACATACTGTATACATATTATTACATACATGATACATCATACAACACATAACATACCTTGAAGCTTGAGACTTGAGTCCACCTCCCGAGTCCCTCCTTTTGAGGCTTGAGCCCACCTCTCTCTCTCTCTATGGCAGTAGCACGCGAGTAGCTTCAAAGCTCACAAATGCATTTGATTTTGAACCTTCGCTTCTTTGAGGTGCGGGAAAAAAGGGCCTAAAAACAGCGTTTTTGGGCCATACCGTTTCCCTGAAACAGGGAACTGTTTTTGGGGCCTAGAAACGCTGTTTCGGGGCACTATGGTGGCATCCCTATAGAGGCCACCATAAACCTTATTGAAGAATTTCGTGTGTCAAATCGTCTCCCTTAAAATGTCCTTCACCATGAGCAACTTTTAGCAGGAGGCTTACTTCCTATGGGTAGACACATCTACATAAAATACCATCTCGACAATACTTATACAACTTGTCTTTTATGAAAATAATCTAGCTTTAAACAATCACTTTCTCTTTCAATAGTCATGTTGGGCGGAAATCCTCCTAAAGTGAGGAATCACTCTCTCTCTTCATACCATTCGAATTGAGAAGCAATAAAAAAAGGTTACTATCTATAAGCTCATCATTAATACTTGTTGGGTACTCTGCTTGGTCGTCCTTGATACTTGGTCTTCCATGTAATGTTCCCTTCCCTTTTTGATATGTATTTCAAATTCATATTCCTAAAAAAGTAGTAACCAACACCATACCCTTCTTGCAACTCGTGGTTTATTGATTAAATACCTTAAATGCTGAAGGTTGAAAATGACAATCAATGCAAAACCAAGAGATATTGCCAAAACTTTTTGGGTGCAAACACAATGACCAAACCTTTTCTTTTGGTTGTACTATAGTTCCTTTCCGCCCTTTTGAGTAGCCTACTTGGATAAGAAATGGGCTATTCTACTCTTTTATGTACTAATGGTCATGTAAAAACTGCTCCAAGTGCATGAAGACTTGCATCTACATGCACATGGAACTCAAGTAGCCAATTAAGAACAATTAGGATGTTGGAAATTAGGTAGGCCCATAACTAATTCCACAGGTCCCAAAGGTTTCCAGGATCTACAACATAGATTCCAGTATCTTCCAAAATTGACAGACAACATGCAACACTTTATCATACAAAGATGAGACAAAGATAGAGAGAGATTAGACATGTTCAAAGTGTCACGTAAGCCACTGCTTACTCACACCATCATATATACAAATGTCAATTTACAATGTGGGAGTCAAAACCTCAACCACTCTATGTGAACAGAAATAGATGGAAGAGTGTATGTACAAAATTTACAAGAATATTCAGATGTAGGGACAGAAATCTGAATATGTATGAGATGTATGACCCGATAGGTTGTAGAAGTGTGTATATGAGTGACAGAAAGAGGAAATATCAGTTTGAAACTGATATTCAACAAACCCTAATGTGAATTTAGGCTATGGAAGACCCTAAATCAGATGTGTGTGTGATAGAACACATACTTACGGAATTAGCATAGAATGCTAACATGATAGAAATCCTCATACTCATGTGGAAACACCTTCTTATATATCTCATGTGATGCATGTAGCATGCATGTATTGATTCTCCTTTATGGATGCCACTGCCTCCATGTATGCCGAATAGGACTCCTCAAGATATGGATGCCACTGCCTCCATAAGCTCCAAGTAGTACATGTGTGCATAAAGAGAATATGTATCTGAATAGTTAACATAAGATGCAATCTTATGTTAAGCTCCATCCAATGTCTTTGAAGTACTCCATAATCTTCATGTAGAAGACAATCTTCAAATACATCATGTAGATGGATGATCCACACCACCAAGCTGCTGAAAAGTAAGTCTTCTCCATAAGCAAGAGTGTGAGCACACTCTTCTCCAAGAAGAACTTCATGGCTGCTTCTCATGTGCTTCGATAGCTACTCCATAGCTGCCCATATGTGCATATGTGCACCATGGCTGCCCCATGTGTGCATCAGCAAAATCACCTCCAAGAGTGACTAACTTTGGCGTCGGATGATCAAACAAGTGACCACATGCCTCTCTTATATAGGCCTTTAGACCTCATGCGAAAAAATCCAGAAATAAAGCTAAAAAAGCTTGGATCGTTTATTTTAAAGATTATCACTAAATTTGATCGCTAGCTTTTGGAGATTGCGTGCTTTATTTTAAACCATCGCTGAATAATGCTTTTGACGAGCTGTTTAGACCTTTTGACCACCTGATGACTGAATTGATCATATTTTTATGACCTATAAGCTGAGAGCTATCAAATGAGGTAAAAACTTTAAATTAGCAGAAAATTAGGGTTAGGGTTTTCTCCCAAATCTGATCTCTGATGATTGCATGTCATATACCATTAGAAAGCTCTCTTCAAGCTCTTCAAGATATGCTCATAAAAATTTTACCCAAATTTTATGCCAAAAATGACTCAGTACCAAAATTAGGGTTTCTGCCCTAAAAGGATTTTGGACTGATGTGACATTGATTTCCAACAATCCCCCTGCAATGTCATATTGGTACAAACTGAATTGGATATGCAGCTTCATTCATCTGCAAACTGAAATAAGCTTCAATCTTCTCTTCCAGAATTGACCTTCAAACTTTATCTTCAAAAGTCTTCTTCGAAACTGAATTGGAACTTCTTCAAACTTCAAAAAATCTGAATTTGCTGAATATGAACTGTAATACCTGAGAAAATATGCAAACTAGATATCCAATAGTGTTAGCATACATCAAGCAATCACTGCTTGACAACATATGTAGCATGAATTGACTTTGAATCTGCTATCTCCTGAAATAAGTCTTCTCAAACCTGTACACTAGGATCCACATATTTGCATTTACCTTAAGAAAGGTTTCTCAACGTACTTTTGCTGCATGTAGATACACTAAACAAAATCAGAAACTGAATCCCTCGGACTTGTGACAGACAACTCACAACTTAGTGTATTATGAACACTAGCTGGTTCATCTCTGACTATACTCAACTCTCATGAGTCTCACCAAAGTTTCATATCTATGTTGTCATCTTGTCTTCATCCTTGTTCTATCTGTAAGTCCTTCATACCTCTTTCCTTCAAAGTCTGGTATAATCATATATGTGCGCACCTCATAAGTAACATACCTCTCTGAAATATCAAGCTTCTCTTTAATAGAACTCTGGAACTTTCTCTTGAATAGGAACACCTAACAGGAACTTTCTCCAGACATTCTCCTTCTTTCTTCTTCTTCAAAAGCTGCAACATAAAGAGAAACTGACAAAGGAAATATAGGAATACCTGTAGGTATGATTTTGCATTATATGGTTGAAAATAAGTCTTCATGTTTTATCACCCCCTGGATGATGTAACACTAGTACCTAGAATTCTTCAAAGTATATCAGACTTTATGAAATCTGGAACGTCTTCCTTCTTTCAATAAATCTGATCTTCAGCGATTTAGCATTGCTACTATAACATCAATACCTGTATCTGAAACAAATAATCTTAACTCTTTTTATTAGCAGTGAAGATGCCAATAGCTTTCAGTGTCATTCCTCACCTTCCTATAATCTAGAATAAGGTTAGCTGATCTATTACATGATAACAAAAACCTTTGCTGAAAGCACTTTAGGATTCATAATCTTCTGCAACATAACAAGTATCTTCTTCTATTTCTCTGCAACACTAATATGATAGAATCTGAATCTTTGACTTACTTCTTCCAATGTTAAGAACTTTACAAACAAAGGATAGACATCTGACTCAAAAATACTCAAGTTCTTCAAGATCATACAAGATCTATCAAGATCTATGATCTCTACAACAAAATACATGTGTAGAATATGCTTTCATCAAACCTTCATGATTGAATGTTTAATTTGCTACCTGAATGTCTCTAAGTATCAATGCTTCTTACATAAAGTTGTAAAACTTTTCTTCAACTAAATCCTTCCCAAGAATCTGTAATTCCTACTGAAACACAAGTGGACAAAC
This sequence comes from Ceratopteris richardii, assembly GCA_020310875.1. Classification (NCBI taxonomy): domain Eukaryota; kingdom Viridiplantae; phylum Streptophyta; class Polypodiopsida; order Polypodiales; family Pteridaceae; genus Ceratopteris; species Ceratopteris richardii. The sequence continues at coordinate 87,944,166 of CM035443.1, forward strand.
TCTCACCTTGAGAACTCCAAAAGCTGTAAGTTGATACTTCATATCTTCATATTCTTCTCAGGTGAAATGTGATAGTATCTGCTTGACTTTCTTTTGGCTAACTTCACTTCTCAATCAAGTGATAGGATCTAATGGAACACCTTTTTTTTTAATACAAGCATGTATCAAAAAATCAAGACAAAATTAGAAAGTAGATTCTCCATTTGATTGGTACATCAAAAAATCTGAATTTTTTCTAAATTTTTCTAAATTTTTCTGAAAATACTTAATTTTCTGAACTTTCCTCCTAAAAAACTCTGAATGTTCTGAGTATACTGAATATGAGGTAACTTTTCCAAACAAAAAATACTCACTCCAAGTCTCCACCATCTGCTACAAATACTCTTTTACCTCAAGAGTTAGGTAAAGAAGAAAAATACTTCTCTGCAACTTGTCATATACCAAGTAGCTCTGAATTGACACTCCAAGAATTCTTTGAGGGAACATATAAGCTGCCTGCTCAAAGCTTTAACTAAAACATAACTCATACATATGAGTCAAAACATATAAGCTCTCTTAGATATTTGTTGCTTTTCTTTCTTCTCAATGTAATTCTTTGTCAAAACCTTCTAAAACATGACCAAGTATTATGCAAAACAAGAATCTGCTTCTTCTTTAAACTATCTTCTTCACACAAGATGTTCTCATAGACTTGTCTTTGGATGTAGAGGATAAAAGTAGGAAAAGTATATGGAAAATATAAGAGAAAAAGGAAGTCTTACTTTCCCTTTGGAATTGTTGGACTTTCTTCTTCTGCATCTTTCTTTCACCTAATGATGTCAACATCTTCAAACTTCTCTTCCATACCTTTTGCTCTCTTCATCTTGAAGTAGCAAGCCATCTTAACTTCTTCAAATGAATTTTTCTCTTCCTCTAGTGCTAAGAGTAAGAGACAAAACAAACATGGTATATAAATGGAAGTGAACATAGAAGTATGTTTTACCATTTCCTCATATCTTGAATCAATACTCTGTTTCAAATTTGACTGATATGACTGAATTCACCAACCTTTTTCTTGAGTTGGCTGAATGCTGAATTACCTCTCTAGGTATAAAGCTGATCAAATAACTTTCAACCTTGTGTTGGCTGAAAACAAAAACTGATCTAATCTCCAAATTTGTCTTCTTAGATTAACTTTCTTGCCATGAAAGAGATCTATCAAAATTGTCAAGAACAACCTCTAGATACTTGTTTTGATGTAGCTAATGCTTTAACTTTCAAAGTAATGAAAATGTTTAAAAGCACTTCTTGAATCCTCCAAATCTCTTCATAACTGTTGTTCTAAGATATGACCTGCAAATGACAATCTGATAGTAGAAACTAATACCTGTGATTTGATGTTGATCTAGTTTCTTCATCTTCTCCAAACCATTGTTTTTAATTGAATTTGAAGTAGCCTTCTCTTCATCAAGTCTTGGTCTTCATGTAATATTTTTGTAAAGTATTTTCATTCTTCCAAACGTATTGGGCTGCGAACAGATCATCAACTTCATTGTTCACATTGATAAATCAACATGTGACTGCATTGTCTAATTCTCAAATCTCTACTCATCTAGATTAAGTGTGTATGTCATATGTCAAATGTTAGAAGATGCTTTGAAACCATATGTTTGTAGTCTGGGAGCTCTGATACCAAATGTTGGAAATTAGGTAGGCCCATAATTAATTCCACCGGTCCCACAGGTTTCCAGGATCTACAATATAGATTCCAGTATCTTCCAAAATTGACAGACATGAACATACAACACTTAATCATACAAAGATTAGAAAAAGATAGAGAGAGATTAGACAACATGTTCAAAGTGTCACGTAAGCCACTGCGTACTCATACCATCATATATACAAATGTCAATTTACAATGTGAGAGTCAAAACCTCAACCACTCTATGTGAACAGAAATAGATGGAAGAGTGTATGTACAGAATTTACAAGAATATCAGATGTAGGGACAAAAATCTGAATATGTATGAGATGTATGGCCTTATAGGTTGTAGAAGTGTGTATATGAGTGACAAAGAGAAAGATCAGTTTGAAACTGATATTCAGCAAACCCTAATCTGAATTTAGGCTATGGAAGACCCTACATCAGATGTGTGTGTGATAGATCACATACTTACGGAATTAGCATAGAATGCTAACATGTTGCTGACAGAAATCCAATCCTCATACTCATGTGGAAACACCTTCTTATATATCTCATGTGATGCATGTAGCATGCATGTACTGATTCTCCTTTATGGATGCCACTGCCTCCATGAATGCCGAATAGGACTCCTCCAGATATGGATGCCACTGCCTCCATAAGCTCCAAGTAGTATCTGTGTGCATAAAGAGAATATGTATCTGAATAGTTAACATAAGATGCAATCTTATGTTAAGCTCCATCCAATGTCTTTGAAGTACTCCATAATCTTCATGTAGAAGACAATCTTCAAATACATCATGTAGATGGATGATCCGCACCACCAAGAAGTTGAAAAGTAAGTCTTCTCCATAAGCAAGAGTGTGAGCACACTCTTCTCCAAGAAGAACTTCATGGCTGCTTCTCATGTGCTTCAATAGTTACTCCATAGCTTCCCATATGTGCACCATGGCTGTCCAATGTGTGCATCAGCACAATCACCTCCAAGAGTGACTAACTTTGGCGTTGGATGATCAAACAAGTGACCACATGCCTCTCTTATATAGGCCTTTAGACCTCATGTGAAAAAATCCAGAAATAAAGCTAAAAAAGCTTGGATCGTTAATTTTAAAGATTATTGCTAAATTTGATTGCTAGCTTTTGGAGATCGTGTGCTTTATTTTAAACCATCGCTGAATAATGCTTTTGACAAGCTTTTTAGACCTTTTGACCACTTGATGACTGAATTGATCACATTTTTATGACCTATAAGCTGAGAGCTATCAAATGAGGTAAAAACCCTAAATCAGCAGAAAATTAGGGTTAGGGTTCTCTCCCAAATCTGATCTCTGATGATTGCATGTCATATACCATTAGAAAGCTCTCTTCAAGATCTTCAAGATAGGCTCATAAAAATTTTACCCAAATTTTATGCCAAAAATGACTAAGTACCAAAATTAGGGTTTCAGCCCTAAAAGGATTTTTGACTGATGTGACATTGATTTCCAACATAGGATTCCTTCAGTACATACTCAAGTGGTGGAGTACATAATCTTAACTTTAGTTTGTTGAATGCCTTCTCTCCTTGAGGGCTCCAAGTAAATGATATCCTCTTGCGCATGACCTTGACAACATTTTAGCTATTTTTTAATACATATGTATAAAGCTCTTGTGGTATCTTGCATGGCGCAAAAAGCTTTGGACTTCTTTGGGAGTACGTGGAATATACATGGACAAGATGGAAGATACTATTGGATTTTGAGGCCCACAATTAATATAGAGACAAAAATGAAATAGTCACATGAAAGAGAATAGGCAAGACAATAGAGAGATAAAGGAGCAAAGCTCTGCATTTATGCCATACATTCTAAAAGATAAAGTACATGAATGTTACAAAGAATCATAAAGTTTGCATGTAAATGCACCAAATCTATTGCATATCTTCATAACTTCACAATCTCTATAAAGTGAAGATGATCTCCTCTAAGTATAGATGAGCTCCAAGTCAATGTCCTCCTTGTGGATAAAGAAGAAACAAAAACCCAAGTTGCTTCCCTCCTTGTTGAAGATGAAGAAATCCAAGCTCTCCTCTTCGTCAAGGTTGAAGAAGACCTCCTCTGCAAAGCTCAAGGCTTAGACCACCTAGAAGTGATGATATGAGTCCAATAAGCCTCTTCTTTATATAGTTTTTGTTTGTCCATGAAAAGAAGTATAAAAAAATTCCAAAAGCAGGTTTCGTAATTTTCGAAAACCTTGATCCTAAAGATTACGAAAACCTTAATTTTGGAATTTTTAATTGTTTTTTTATATTTTCTCAATCAAAATTACATGGTATATTACTTTTCACTTTTAAAACTGCTTTTCATGCATAAAAACTGCTTTTCACATAAATTTAAAAAATTAGGGTTTGACTTTTGAGTGCCTAAATGTGGTCCAAATTCTAAGTGCTATGTATCAATGGATAGTCTTAACTTGTATTTTCCAAATATGCAAAAGAGATTTTTTGCAATTTTTTATCATTTTGACCAACTTTGATCTTGGTTTGATTAATGTTCACTTTGTCTAAAACTAATCAACTTTGGAAAACATGTGCAATCCCTCTTGTTGAAGGTTGTGTTTCAAACAATCCCCTCTTAACCTTACACAAGGGGAATATGCTAGGATAGGTATATATTTTGTTGGCCGATATAAATGTAAAATGTTGTTAATGAAAAAGTGTTGTTTTAGGTACCTCTCCACCATAAGGTTCTGAGATCTAGATATGTTTCCCCTCCTTGCTCACATAAACATGTCTTGATAATCTTGCAAAACTTTGTAAAAAATATGATGTAAAACCTGAATATGACCTCTTATAAAATAAGAACATCTGCAAAATGTGTGATTGCTTGTGCAATTAAAAAGACTGATGTGACCCTCCTGTAGCTAACTTCCTTTGGTTCATGTACTAAGCAAGCGTATGAAAACAACCTTTTTTGGTGACCTACTGCCACCTACTAAATAATGAACAGAACTTGACTTGTGTCTTCCATATTGCTTTTATCTTTCCATATATTGGACTATTCTCAGTATGCTCTATGTGCATTATTTCCAATTGTTGGATTTTAAGGTCCACAATTAATATAGAGACAAAAATGAGATAGAGATATGAGAGAGAATAGACAAGACAATAGAGAGATGGAGCAAAGCTCCGCATATATGCGACACATTCCAAAAGATGAAGTATATGAATGTTACAAAGAATCATAAAATCTGCATATAAATGCACTAAATGTGTTGCATATTGTATCGGGGTATTCTGATACACACTTCATATAATGTATTTTATGTTTGCTTTTCAAGATGCAGAAACCAAGTACATGACAAGTTACCTCGATTGCGAGCAAGAGAAGCAGAAGAAGCAAAGAGCAAGAAAATGAAGAAGAGGGGATCAAGCTCATCAAGCTCATCAGTTCATGAAGAAGGAAGAATTCCCAATTTCCTACTTCACTAATTTTCTAATTCACCATTTCCCCAAGTTGCCTCTAATTTCCCATTTCACCAATTTCTTAAGTTGCCTATTTTCCCATTTCACTAATTTCCTAAGTTGCCCAATTTTCCATTTCACCGATTTTCCTTGCCTAATTTCCCAAGTTGCCTATTTTCCCATTTCACTAATTTCCTAAGTTGCCCAATTTTCCATTTCACCGATTTCCCTTAGCCTAATTTCCCAAGTTGCCTAATTTTCCATTTCACCAATTTCCTAAGTTGCCTATTTTCCCATTTCACCAATTTCCTAAATGGCCTATTTTCCCATTTCACCAATTTCTTAAGTTTCCTATTTTCCCATTTCACCAATTTCCTAAGTTTCCTAATTTTCCGAGTTCACCAATTCTCTAAGTAGTCTAAATTCCTAAGTTGACCAATTTCTCAAACTAGTCTAATTTTTTAGTCAACTTTTACAAGTTAGTAGACTTATTCAAAAGTTCACCATTTTTATGAAGTTAGTCTACTTACTTCAAAAGTAGTCTATTTTTTAAGAAAATGGTGTACTTTTGATTTAGTCTACTTTTTCACTTGAAAAAAGAGACTAAATTTTCCAGATCTCCATATGGTCTAAATTTTCAGCCACTTGCACGCGGAGGACTCATGGACGGTGGACGGCGTCGAATACCAGAATTTGGAAGATAATGACGGTGCAAGAAAAGTGGACCAAGAAGGAAGTTTCCAGAGTACTAAAATTGTCAGAGAACCTTCCAAAGAAGAAACTAATTTTGTCCCCTTTTGCTATCCTTCACTTCCAGGAAAACTATATAAGTAGACCTCTCCTTCAACAAAGAACAAGCTCAGAGAGACTCGAGGAAGAAATGCACAGCTCAAGCTTTGCCTTCCCTTTGTGTGTGTAGAGCTCTTAGCTTACCACTAGTGCTCCACTTGGTAGAATTGGAATCAGCTAGCTTGGCACTCTGAGTGAGTAGTGGGCAAGCAGTGAGTGGCCAATCTTCTCTTGAGCAGCTAGTTGGAAGACTAGAGTTTTGAGCATGTATGTTTAGAGAATCCAAGTCCAACACTTATAGTCAAGGCGTATGCTTATGTCTCCTACTGATTGCCCAAAGTTTGTATAATACTCTTTGAGTGGTTAGTACTCATAATTTCAGCTTCTTTCTCTCATTTCACTGCGAGTCATTGTGTATGCTATTTTTTTTTTCCCCCCCTCCATTGAGTCTTCAAATTGCAACCCACAGTGCATATTGCACTGAAGAGGACACACCACATTGAGGATATAGATCAAGAAATTGATCTATAGGTGCTCATTTTGGCACGCCTGGTGGGACCTTGGTTGCAATTTGAACTCGTTAGAAGTTCAGCCCTTAGAGGAATCGAGTTGATGAAGAGCGTTAGAGTGATAGTCTATGACTCATACTCGCTCCAGCCATAAGGAAGGATCCCTTAGTCCCATAAAGACTCCCATAAAGAGTTATCAACGGAAGAGATTACACTACATCCCTCCTAGAGCTCCACACTTCCATTTCCATTTCCAGATGCATCATCGTCGCGAGGCATCTCGGATCGGCACTCAACGCCTCCTTCGACAGACATGGTAGACAACCAAAGACCACAAGCCGCAGAGATGGGGGCGATTTGACTAACTTGCTCTCTCGGATCAACATCAAATTTCCTTCCTTCAAGGCAGCCCCTCATGAGGATGCGAATGATCATGTCAGGAGGTTTCTTTCCCTATGTAAGAGTAGGGTTTACATCAGCGAGAAGATTCCTTCCTTGCCTTGTTTCGGGCCACTCTTGAAGGGCTCGCGGATTGACGGTACAATCAACACGATGAAGCACACTTCACCACCTGGGATGCCCTCAAAACCGCCTTCACAACTACATTTACCCGAGGTAACTCGACAGAACGCATTCTTGATCAATTGGAAAATCTTAAACTACAAAAGGGAGAGGCATTCTCTAAATTAATGACCAGAGTGAAGTCGTTAGTTTCTCGTCTTCCTCATAATTCTGAGGAGTTTTTAGTCAAGAAATGGGTAGAAAAGGCTCTACCAAAACCTTCTCAGCAAAAGCTTAGAGAGTTGCTACAAGCTGATGCATCGTTGGAAGAATTCGAAGCTGCAGCCTCGAGGATCGAAGCAGCAAGAGTCCAGTTCAGAGAACATGAAGGTATGGATGAATTCACAAGTGATCCTCTTGCACAACTAAGAAGAGAGTTAGAAGCCTTGAAGTTACAAAAGACCTTGCAAGAAGAAAAAGCTGCTTGGCAAGGAAGGGATGAAGCGTTAGCTCTACTACAACAAGAATTGGAGGAGCTTAGAACGCAAAAGAGGTAAAAACATCGATTTGGTGCACCTTATGTAAGAAATCAGGACATTCTTCTCAAGATTGTCCGGAGAGGTTGGTGTGTCAATTTTGTGGAAAACGAGGCCATGAAGCAAGGGATTGCTATTTTCTCAAGGGTATGCAAGCAAATTGGGCGTCACCAAGTGTATCTGTACATTGGCCCTTATTACCAACTCCAAGATTTCAAGTCGAAATCATGTATACCACTTCTCAGGTAAACTCCTCTAATGAAAGAAAACCTCCATTTAGAAGACCAGCTCGTCCTATCATGTGCTACAGATGTGGCGAATATGGGCATTTTCAAGGAAAATGCTCCCTCTCAGAACGGTCTCCACCTTGCAGGTTTTGCTCGGATACAATGGATCATTATTCGAAGGACTGTCCGAAGCAGAAGGCTTCTACAAGTGGATGGCTCCATCCTACCAAGTCAATGTTATATCTGTCAATAAGGAAAAGCAACCAGCAATTCATTCAAGTAAGAGAGAAGAGAGCATCACTCTTAATTATCTAGGTATCCAATCTTCTTCTGTACACTCACACTGGCACTTATCTGAGAAAGAGGACCCGAATATGTGTGAAGTCCCTGGGCAATTTGGATGATTTTTTTCACCTAAAGAAGTTGACTCACTTTTTAAAAATGGTCAAGTTCATGAAGTCGGCTTAAAAGATGGGCAAGTGACTAAAAAATTTGACCAACTTTGTAAAAATGACCACGTTTATAAAGTAGACCAATTTTTGGAAAATGGTCAACTTGAAGTTGCCCAACTTTTTAAAAATAGTCTACTTAAAAATGGTCAAATTTTTGAAGTCGACTTATTTTCCCAGGATAACCCAATTCAGGAAAATAGACGATTTTTTGAAATCGACTCTTTTGCCCATATTCATGCCACTCCACTAAGCGATCTTGGTCAACTTCATGGAGATGTTTCCCTGCGCAATCATGGACCAGAAAAAGAAACCCCAAGCTATGCTCCAGAGTTTAAACCTGATTCACAACAGAGAGAAGAAGGAAATCAAGAACTCAATGCAAACCCATCTTTCAGCCCAAGTCTAGAAGCTAGAGTGGAGGTGTTGCAAGAAATGGATCAAGAACAAGGGGTGCAGACTAGAGCCTAGAAAAAGAAAGCAGAAGCAAGGGTCCTTCAAGAAAAAGACTCAGGTACGAAAAATTCTGAAGTTTTGCAGGAAATAGACAAGGTTTTTGAAGAGACGATGAGGGAACTCCATTCATCTAACAAGCCTCCTCTACCTTTGCCAATACCATCCATCATCAAAACTAAGGAAATATTAAAGAACACCTTCCAGCAAGTATCATTGTATGATCTATTAAGACTGGACGAAAGATTTAGAAGTGAAGTTATAGGGATCATAGAGACATTGTCTCCTCCGACAATGCTTGCAATAAGTGGTGGGCACACTCCAACGAACGTGATGAAAGCTTCAATTTTCGAGAACTTCACAAAGGTATAAACCAACTCTCTAACCGACTTTAGGAGTCCATGTCTATCAGTCACTATATATGGAATAACTATAAATGGAGTAATAATCGATGGAGGTTCAGGCATAAATCTCATGCCAGATTTTACCCTCAAATCACTTGGACCCCAACTTTCAGGTGAAGCAAAGTTCACAATAACCTTGGCTGATCAAAGTCGAGTTAAACCTCTTGGTATTGTAGAAAAGGTACCAGTAGAGATGGACGGGCTGACATTCTTTTTAGATTTTGTGGTGTTAAATCTACCGCAGGTCAATGGAGGCTTTCCTCTACTCATAGGGAGACCATGGCTAAGGCACATCCAAGCCATGGATGATTGGGGAAATGATACTATTTTAGTTAACCTGCCGGGGAAAGTACAGAAATAAGTACATTTAAATCCGAAAGGATCTCATGGAGGTAATGCTCATTCTTTCACTATTCTCGAAGAGCAACGCATTCCTATCGCGGAAGCATGTAATGAAATTGAAATAAACGATGACCAAGATCTTTTGGAATGGATGGAAGCCTTTCCATGTTATTGCATATCTATTTGTGAAGGGGAGTCTGAACAGGTAGAAACTCTTGGGCTTGGAGAACCGGCCATGGACCTAAGGAGAGGAAAGAAAGGAGTTTGGAAGGATTTGACCCAAGGAAAGGAGAAAAGAGCTACAGTAGATGACTTACCGATACCATCCGACATAAAGTGGATGAAAGAGTTCATGGATGCAAGAAAAGGAATCAAAAATCAACATAGAGGAATCTCTAGCCTATCCACAACGCATTTTTGAAGATCAAAACGAACAATCAGCCATGACATCTCAACCTGTAAGGCAAGTCAAGCTTGGAAATGAGGAACACTCACAACCAGTCTTACTAGCAACATGGCTTTGGGATCATCCGTCCTTGCTCCATCAAGTAACCACTTTCATGCAAAATTTCAAGGATGTGTTTGCATGGGGTTACCATGACATAGAAGGAATTCTTCTTCATCTTGGAGAGCATTCTATTCCACTAATTCATGATGCTAAGCCAGTAAGAGGAAGGATTTATCGACTTAATCCAAAGTATGCAGAAGAGGTCAAAAAAGAAATAGAAAAGCTAGAGGAAGCAAGGATCATTGTCCCAGTGGAGCATTTTGAATGGTTATCATCGATGGTAATAGTCCAAGATACGTGTTTGTGTCGATTTTTGGGCTCTCAACAAGGTTACGATTCCCGATGGGTTTCCAACCCCATTTTCAGAACAAGTTTTGGAAGATGTGGCAGGTCATGTTTTATACAGTTTCATGGATGGATTTAGCGGATATAACCAAGTGTTCATCCATCCAAAGGACAAAGCAAAAACTGCATTTGTAACTCCTTGGGGTACGTATGTATATACTAAGATGGCTTTTGGATTATGCGATGCCCCTTCCTCTTTCAATCGAGTGGTTTACTCAATCTTCCGATCATTGTTGCCAACATTCTTGAGAATCGTTATGGACGACTTCTCCACCTTTTCAGGCACTGGATGTTCTACTCCAATGGAAAACTTCACTGATCATCTTTGTCAATTGGAGCAAGTTTTTAGCGCTTGCAGAGAAGCCAAATTGAAACTCAATCCAAACAAATGTCACTTTTTGGTGATCGAAGGGACACTCTTGGGTCACATAGTCTCAGCAAAAGGTATGGCCCCCGATCCTGACAAAATCAAAGAAATACTTCATATGCCCAAACCAATTAATGCAAAAGAAAACGAGAGTTTCTTAGGACATACTGGCTATCATCGCAAGTTCATAAAAATGTATGCTGAGATAACGAAGCCCCTCTCTAGGCTCGTTAGCAAAGCGGTACCCTTCCAATGGACTGAAGTAGAAGACAATGCATTCACCCTTCTAAAAACCAAACTTATCAGTGCACCTATTTTAGTAGCACCAGATTGGAATGCTACCTTCCACGTTCATGTGGATGCAAGTTCTATAGCGGTAGGAGTCATACTCACACAACCTAGCGAAGAACATAAATTTGACCGACCCATTTACTATGCTAGCAAAATTTTAACTAAAGTAGAACGCAACTATAGTACCACTGAAAGAGAAGCACTCGCTATTGTTTTCGCCCTCAAGAAGTTCCGTCATTATTTGTTGGGAATTCACTTCACTGTCATCACCAACCATGAAGCAATCAAATATTTGCTAAACAAGCCAAACATCTATGGAAGAGTGTGGAGGTGGCTACTCTTATTCCAAGAATTCAACTTCGAATTAGTTCAACGACCTGGGAAGCACCATGTGATTGCAGATCACCTTTCAAGGATTAAAGGACATCAGGAACCAGTTACGGGCATAAAAGACAACCTCCCAGACCAATCTTTATTTCAAGTAAGCACTTACCCTACTTGGTACCAAGACGTTCATCATTTGTTAACTACGGGAACCCGCCCACCTAATCTCACACCACTCGAACGTAGAAGATTGCTCCTAAAAAGTAAGAATTTTTCAATCGTTCAAAATACTCTTTTCCAAGTAGGATATGATGGGATCTATAGGAGATGTGTCCTACCACATGAAGTACAACAAATACTAGAAGAAGCCCATGGAGGAACAGCTCCATGCCATTATCCCGGTCACATAAAAGAACATCGGATTTTACATGGAGGATTATGGTGGCCTTATCTTTTTCGAGATGCAACAGAATATGCAAAGACATGCGATACTTGTCAACGTTGTGCACCAAAACCGAGTAAGCTCAACAACCAACCCTTGCAAATTTCTTTATCATGGAGACCATTTGAAAAATGGGGATTAGATTTTGTGGGGCCAATCTATCCCATCACTTCTCCATCGAATGTGAAGTACTTGTTGGTGGCCATTGATTACGCCACCAAATGGGCAAAAGTTTTGGCAACAAAAGATTGCACTTCTCATACGGTAGCCTCTTTCTTGTATGAAAATATTTTCTTTAGGTATGGCTGTCCAACTCAAGTTACAAGTGACCAAGGATCTCATTTTATGAACAAAACCCTAACTGAAATATTTATGAGGTACAAAATTTTCCACAAAAATCATGTGCATATTACCCACGAGCCAATGGTCAAGCGGAAAGCACCAACAAGGTACTCATCTCTCTCTTGAGGAAAATGTGCTATCTCCATCCCTTGACATGGGGCACTACCTACCTAGGTGTGGTATGGGCATACAGGACGGCATTCAAGGTAACCACGAAACATACTCCCTTCCAATTAGTATACGGTCTTGAAGCAATAGCTCCATTAGAAATTCTAAAAGGATCAAGGAAAGTGGGACATCCAAGGATTGATAATTTGCAAGTCATAAGTAACATCAATACGAACAGATTACATCAATCGGAGGAGGAAAAGAGAACAATAGAAGATTCAACTCTCAAGAAAGAGCAGATGAAGCGGAAAGCATGGCACGACAGAAATCTCTGGAAGACAGAAATCAAGGAAGGATCGTTGGTCCTTCGATATCAACCAAGTTTGTACAATAGGAAAGAAAAGAAGTTATCCACCGGATGGACAGGTCCTTACAAGGTAAAAGAGATCTTTCCTAAAGGGGAGGTACGTCTCTCCACTCTTGAAAGAACCCAAATCCCTTTGGTGAACCGGTCTCATCTCAAACCTTACCAACTTTCCCACCAAACCCGTTGAAGACAATTGGATCACCACTGTACATATTGTAGTACTATTTAACCAACTATCTTGATGGGAATAAGTAGATTATGCCTTGCCATTCAAAACAAAGAAAAGCACCCAAAAAAAAAAACTTGATCGAAAACCAACCAAAAAGTCTATTTTTCTTGTTCTAATTTTTTTTTTGGTCTAAACTTTTTAGTCAATTTGTTTTTAGTCAAATTTTTAGTCTAAATTTTTGTTTAGTCGACTTTGGTTTAAGTTTTAGTCAAATTTTTTTAGTCAAAAATTTTTAGTCAAAATTTTTTCTAGTCAAATTTTTTTTAGTCTAAACTTTTTTAGTCGATTTGGGTTTAAATTTTACTCAATTTTTTTTTAAGCCAAAATTTTCTTAGTCGACTTGTTTTGGTCTAAATTTTGGAGTCTACTTAGCTTATTTTTTGGGTCATTTTTTTTAGGCAACTTTTGGGTCGACTTTCTGCAAGAATTGAGCCGATTTTCTGAGTCCATTGTGGAGGGCAGCGTGCAATGAAATCTCTTTCTCCAAGAGCTAAAGTTCAGCCCCAACCGGAACGCTACCATTCGATGAGGACAGCTTCAGGGATAAGATCAGCAGCAAGTCGATTGTTTTGGATTTCTTCTTAGTAGAGTAAACAGTGAAAGTCGATCGGCAGCAGCAGCTAATCGCAGTCACTTTAATTTGTCATCACTCAGCTGTGAATTACCTGCTGCATATTTCCTCCATGTCCTCCTCTTTCTAGCCAAAGAGCTTCACCATCAAAAAGGCAATTATGGTACATCATAGAAGGACATATTCAAATTGAGTAACAAAACCAACCATTAATATGAAGAAAGAAAGAAGAAAAGAACAGGAGAAAAAGGGGGGAAAAAAAGGGAAGAGAAAAAAAAAAGAAGAAAAAAGTCTTATTTTTCTCCGAGGATGGAGAATGTCTAAGTGGTGGGCAACATGTACCGGGGTATTCTGATACACCCTTCATATAATGTATTTTATGTTTGCTTTTCAAGATGCAGAAGCCAAGTACATGACAAGTTACCTCGATTTCGAGCAAGAGAAGCAGAAGAAGCAAAGAGAAAGAAAATGAAGAAGAGGGGATCCAGCTCATCAAGCTCATGAGTTCATGAAGAAGGCAGAATTCCTAATTTCCTACTTCACTAATTTCCTAATTCACCATTTTCTCAAGTTGCCTAATTTCCCATTTCACCAATTTCTTAAGTTTTCTATTTTCCCATTTCACTAATTTCCTAAGTTGCCCAATTTTCCATTTCATCGATTTCCCTTGCCTAATTTCCCAAGTTGCCTATTTTTCCATTTCACTAATTTCCTAAGTTGCCCAATTTTCCATTTCACCGATTTCCCTTGCCTAATTTCCCAAGTTGCCTAATTTTCCATTTCACCAATTTCCTAAGTTGCCTATTTTCCCATTTCACCAATTTCCTAAATGGCCTATTTTCCCATTTCACCAATTTCTTAAGTTTCCTATTTTCCCATTTCACCAATTTCCTAAGTTTCCTAATTTTCCGAGTTCACCAATTCTCTAAGTAGTCTAAATTCCTAAGTTGACCAATTTCTCAAACTAGTCTAATTTTTTAGTCAACTTTTACAAGGTAGTAGACTTATTCAAAAGTTCACCATTTTTATGAAGTTAGTCTACTTACTTCAAAAGTAGTCTATTTTTTAAGAAAATGGTGTACTTTTGATTTAGTCTACTTTTTCACTTGAAAAAAGAGACTAAATTTTCCAGATCTCCATATGGTCTAAATTTTCAGCCACTTGCACGCGGAGGACTCATGGACGGTGGACGGCGTCGAATACCAGAATTTGGAAGATAATGACGGTGCAAGAAAAGTGGACCAAGAAGGAAGTTTCCAGAGTACTAAAATTGTCAGAGAACCTTCCAAAGAAGAAACTAATTTTGTCCCCTTTTGCTATCCTTCACTTCCAGGAAAACTATATAAGTAGACCTCTCCTTCAACAAAGAACAAGCTCAGAGAGACTCGAGGAAGGAATGCTTAGCTCAAGCTTTGCCTTCCCTTTGTGGGTGTAGAGCTCTTAGCTTACTACTAGTGCTCCACTTGGTAGAATTGGAATCAGCTAGCTTGGCACTCTGAGTGAGTAGTAGGCAAGCAGTGATTGGTCAATCTTCTTTTGACCAGCTAGTTGGAAGACTAGAGTTTTGAGCATGTATGTTTAGAGAATCCAAGTCAAGCACTTAGAGTCAAGGGGTATGCTTATGTCTCCTACTGATTGCCCAAAGTTTGTATAATACTCTTTGAGCGGTTAGTACTCGTAATTTCATCTTCTTTCTCTCATTTCACTGTGAGTCATTGTATATGCTATTTTTTTTCCCCTATTGAGTCTTCAAATTGCAACCCACAGTGCATATTGCACTTAAGAGGACACACCACATTGAGCATATAGATCAAGAAATTGATCTAGACATATCTCCTCCATAAAGCGAAGATGATCTCCTCCAAGTATAGATAAGCTTGAAGTCAATGTTCTCTTTGTGGATGAAGAAGAAACACAAAAGCCTAGCAACACAAACCCTAGTTGCTTCCCTCCTTGTTGAAGATGAAGAAATCCAAGTTCTCCTCTTCTTCAAGGTTGAAGTAAACCGTCTTTGCTAAGCTTAAGGCTTAGAACACCTAGAAGTGATGATATGAGTGCAATAAGCCTCTTGTTTATATAGTTTTTGTTTCTCTATGAAAAGCAAACTTTAAAGACATAAAAAAATCCAAAAAGCGGGTTTCGTAATTTTTGGAAACCCTAATTTTGAAAATAAAAAAAAAACCTAAATTTTGGGTTTTTAATTATTTTTTATATTTTTTGGTCAAAATTACATGGTATATTGCTTTTTGCTTTTAAAAAGTGCTTGTTCGTGCATAAAAACTGCTTTTCATGTGAATTTAAAAAATTGGGGTTTGATTTTTGACTTCCCAAATATGGTCCAAATTTTTAACTGCTATATATCAATGCATAGCTCTTGACATGTACTTTCCAAACATGCAGTAAAAAATCTCTTTAATTTTTGACCATTTTGACCAACTTTGACCATGGTTGAGTTTGTCTAAAACTGATCAACTCTGAAAACATGTGCAGTTCCTCTTGTGAAGGTTGCATTTCCAACAGATACCTTGGCTGGATCTATAGTAATACCTTGGGTAGAGACTATGTTGCCAAGGAGAGTACCTTTAGTGATCAAATTGACACTTGGTAGTATTCAACTTCAAAACTGTCTTAATGCACTGGTCAAAGATTTTCTTCAAACTTTGCAAGTGTTGGTCAAAATCTTGTGCCATGGCTTTCTTTCCCTTGCTTGAGAATGTGGAAAAGCCGTCTATGAAAATGCGTAAGAATGTAGTTACCCATTTACCCAATATGCTTGCCCATTGGTAAGATTTGACCACTTTGATGAAGCTTCCCAACTAGAGGTCTCGGCTCCCTTAGAGTGTCTGCACCAAAGTTACGTTTCTCACTTGCGTCACAAGACTCAGTGCAACTGGAAAAGTCGGACCAAAGTTACGTTTCTCACTTGCATCCCAATTCGAGCAACTAGGAGTGTGTGCACAAAAAGAGATGTCTTCGCTACTTGCACGGCCGGACGTGGTGCATCCATAGGTAGATGCCCATCTTGATCAATTGGGCTACCTCAGAGGAGTTGCCCACATGGGCCACTTAGGAGGAGGTGCCCATCTTGGGTCATTGTGTGCACTTGCCCAGGATGGTCCATTTGGCCATCTTCATTTATTTCCTTTCAACCTTGTAGTATGTTTTCTTCCATATCCAACATGTAAATTACATTTTCTTACCATAGTTGGGGGTAGTTGGACACCTTCTGCTGAAAATTCACTCCCGTATGCAAAGGGTGTACATGAAATCAAGCTTGGTCCATTTCTTCATTATTTCACGAATTTCCACTTTGCAGCACTATATCTAGCACTCTATCTGCCCATCATCCAATTGAACAGGTTATCTTCCTCAAGTGGTAAGGAGAGCATTACATAGTATCCATTATATATCCAATTGCTTTTGCATTATCTCATCCTTCTTCCAAAAGTATATGCAATTGATCAGAGGTCTTCATAGAGATCCACAACATGCTTCTCCCGAAATCTTGCTATGCCTTGGTATGCCTCACAGGGTCTTTCTAGGAGCAAAGGAAAGGAGGTTTCTTGGGATAATGTAATGACAACAAAATCCAACATAAATTGGCAGCCTTATACTAACATAAGTATCTTTTTGACGATACCAAGAGTTGTGACCCGTTGCTTGTCTGTGAATGTTACTGTGAATGGTGCTTCTTTCATCAAGTCCAACTTTAATTTCTTCATGGTGAAATCGGGCATCAAGTTAATACCTGACCAAGCGTCAACCATAATTCTTGTCAAAATTTCATTCTTAATTAAAACAGTCAACCTATGGTAATCTGCTAGTGGACCCATGGAAAAGTCCACCATGTACCCATCTACACTTGGTGATGGGCTCAAGTATGGAGTGTATGACCTTAAGTCACTTCGTACCTTAGCATCCTTAATAGGTTGATATAGGCTGACCTTATGATGAGTTTATATTTCTTTAATGTCTACAACATTTGCACATGGTCAAGGACTAGCCGGTTGGTCTCTTAGTGTGTCGCTCATCTTTTCATAAGCTACATATATGGCTTCATCATAGTTGCATCACAACACATTGCGAACGGTTCACAACTTTGCAACCGCAACTTCGCAACGTTTCTACGTTCGTAACGTGTTGCTTTGCATGCACTTTTTTGTAATGCAAAAATATCCAACAATTTATTTTCCTTAGAGTGATAAGAAATCATTTAAAGTCTTATCCAAGATGTCCAATACATGCAATAGAAAAAACATGGAGTATGAGGAAGACATAAAAAACTATAAAAGTGTAGAGATTCATTTATGTGTGATTTTTCTTTATGGGCCCTATCGTCTCGAGATAGACTCATATTTTGGATTTCCCATATTCTCTTTGTAATGCACTATCAGCTTGGACAAAAGAGCTTGGACAAAAGCCTCATCCTTGGCCTTGGCCCTTCAAAGCAAAGGGTACTCTTCTATGATGATTGATCTAACTATTGACATTACCGCAAATGTTGAATTGTGTAGGGACTCATCTAGACTTGATAATCCATTTATATATGTCCAAGTCTGTCTTATATTATACTATGTATGTATGTTCGTATGTATGTAACTACAAATATGCATGTCTATTGATGTATGTATGTAATATGCATGTATGTATCTACTTGCATGTATGTATGTATGTTTAATGTATGTATGTATCTATTTATGTATGTATGCATGCATGTATATATGTATGTATGTATGTATGTATGTATGTATGTATGTATGTATGTATGTATGTATGCATGCATGTATGTATCTCCAAGTTAGAACGACCATTGTTATTGCATATCATACATCGTACTTGCCGACGGATCTCTTGAGCATTCCACAACTCCTCCACTTCTCCTCAAAGTTGCACAATTAGGTCCTCATTGTGTTGTGTGGGTGGCGAGATAACTTTCTCTTCATGGTGGCTTTGTTGCAGTTTTAATGCTTCTAACTCCCTTTTGAGTTGCTCGATCGGGTCCATAGAGCTAGTGTACTCTTGCCTCTTATACACGTTAGGCTGCTACCACAAAGTCTTCCAATGTAGCATCCAGCCATAGAGACTCACAATTTTTGTTGAGAGGTCTTCGACAAAGACTACTCAATTTATTCTTCACCAAAAGCTCACTTGGGGTATGTGGCAAGCCAGCAACAAGAGCTTTTGCACGCACATAGAGTTCATGAAATGATTTACCTGGTTGGAACCTTAGGTTTTCAAACTGGTCCAAAGCTCTTTTTGATGAATTGCTAGGCCGAAATGTTTGGTAGAAGGCAGTCTTCAAAGCTTCCCAAGTGGCGAAGTGTCCATCTGCATATTGACTATACCACTTGTCTACAAGTTCATCAAGCGTAGATCGAAACAAAGCCAGCATGAAATCCTCACAATTTCACAATCCTCATCCTTGACATAAGGAGATAAATCTTCTTATGTGGTTGTCGACATCCTCTTCCATCAACCTCTTGAAAGTAGGAACTTTGATATTTATCCTTTGCAACATATTGGTAAGATCCTCCATTGTTAACTGAATATCTTCAAAGGTATTAGTGGTGGATTTCGATGCTCTCCTAGTCTTCTCTTTAGAAGGAGGTGTCTGGGCTGATTCTTGAGAGAAATCAAAAGGAAGAGTTAAGGGTATAGTCGTGATTGGTTGTCGAGAAGGGTGATGAGATGGCCTTTTCCTATCATCAATCTATATGGGATTTTGACAAGATGAAGAGATTCCCTAGCCACTCAGGTATGGTCATGTACCCACTTGTCATATATTAGATACAACTTACAAGCCTAGCAAGGCTCAAAAATCGAGAAAAAATAGTAGTGGTAGTAGTAGTGGTGGTAGTGTTAGTAGTGGTATTAGTAGTAGTAGTCACTACTTTGCAGTCTTCAGACAGACGATCATCAATCTTGCTGGCAGGTGGGGTCTTCCCTCGCCTCCAGTCTTTGATGGGTGCTCCTAAGACAATAGGCTCCACAGTAGCTCCTTCATCTTTCAGAGAGTCTGTTGTCATTTCCATTGCGAAGCAAGGATTGGTTTGTACATCATCCGATCACTCCAAGAAGTCACCCAGGTCTTCCTCCATCATGCTCTCTGCACCATGCTATGGTCTTCAGTTTTCATGGCATAGGGAAGATTGGCCCCTGAGGGTGTTAGTCGCTTAGGCACCCTAAGAGATAACAAAAGAGGTAGTTTCCCAAGCACCCTCAAAGGTAGCTGCCCACGCATCATCAGGGGTAGCAGTAGTCACCTAGGCATCATTAGTGGTACCAGTAGTAGTCACCCAGGCATCAGTAGTAGTTTCCCATGCAGAGGTAGTTTCCCAGGTACCAGCACCATCAGTAGTTGCCCAGGCACCACCAGGAGTCGTTGCTCAGGCATCTTGTTCTGCTCATCTGCCTCTTTCCTTCGAGGAAGAAAAGCTTCCCAGGTTCATAGTGCAATCACTTTGGGTGGTGATGATCTTCCCTTTTGAGAGATTCTATAAAGTGATTACTTGCGAGATCCCCAAAGCCTGATCTGCTTCTCCTTCCAGATGGAGTTGCATCATAGATTTGTCAGGTTTGGAAGTGATCTTCAACATATTGGCTATACCATTTGTCAGCCAACCCTTCAAGAGTAAACCGGAATAGGGGTAAGAATGCATCTTGCCTTCCCTATACTCTCTTTGAAATTAATCTCTTTGATTATCTTAAAATTGAGCAAAAAAAGGTTCCCCCCCCCCCCCCCCCCCCCCCTTTCCTTCCCCCTTTTCTTCTTTTTTTCTGGCTAAATGTATTTCAACACCTCAGCTTCCATATGTTGAATTTTACTCTGTTTTGTGCTTTTGCAAAACCATTCATCATGAGCCATCTGTTTTTATCCATGTTTTCTAAAATATTAGGATGCCAAAGAAGGGGTAAACTTGAATGGGAGAACTATGATCCGTTTCAAGGTTTTCTCTCAAGCGGATTCGGTCAAGGGAGTCACTTTTGCACACTTGTACTGTTAAGATAGTGATGCAATTATCAGTGACATTGTGTGCTTCAAAGAGGCCATATAGCGCATCTCAGTTTGCACATCTATATAAATGTATTAAGCTTAAGATCTGCAGTCATGATAAAGATTTAATGTATCTATACCATTTGTGTGATAATGACTTGTGATTCACAGTATGTAAAAGAAGAAACTGCACCTTTTCTGAGCAAGGCCTTATGCAAATAGAATTGTTTTGTTTACTGTCGTCTGATTTTAATTTCATTGTTCAGCAATCAGTGATGTGCACCTGTTATTGTAATATAAAATTACTAACTCTGAATTTTTTGAATAAGGCATTAAAATTATAATAGCTTGTCTCAGAAAAGCACAAGGTACCACATATTATATATCTCATGGTTCCTGTGATGGTATTTGCATATTGCAGTAGCTATGAAATTCCGATCGGTAAAACATGGCCTGTTCAAGAGCTAGGTCTACGAAGGGATGCTTCCATGAGGGTAAAGACTTACTGACTTTTAAATGATAGATTCCGACTTACTGACCAATGACTCTGAAATAATAGGTTCCGATTCATCTTTCCTGTTGTAAACTTAAAGTTTGAAGCTTGAATGGTTTGTAAATATATAGTTTTGTGAAGCTTCTAGAATAATATTAATACATTTGTATGTGGAGAGTTTTCACAACTCCAATTTGTTGAGATTTTTGTCATATTGGCTGGTATTTTCTTCATAATTTGCTTCAAGCTGAATAAAAAATGATTACTTAGCAAGAAGCCTTGTTACTATGAATCATAAGTGACAAAAATATGCCAAACTATTGAGTGCTTGACTGCATTTCTACAATTTCCAAGGTCCTATTTGGCCTGTACTTAGTCAAGAACATGACTGAGGTATACTTCTTAGCCTCCATTCATGGTTTTGAAGACCGACTTGTATGTATGAATAGGCAAGTCCTCAGGATGTCATGGCGGCCCCCCCCCCCCCCCCCAACACACACCCCCCAAAAAAAGAAAACACACACACACACACACACACACGCAGAGAGAGAGAGAGAGAGAGAGAGAGAGAGAGAGAGAGAGAGAGAGAGAGAGAGAGAGAGAGAGAGAGAGAGAGAGAGAGAGAGAGAGAGAGAGAGAGAGAGAGAGAGAGAGAGAGAGAGAGAGAGAGAGAGAGAGAGAGAGAGAGAGAGAGAGAGAGAGAGAGAGAGAGAGAGAGAGAGAGAGAGAGAGAGAGAGAGAGAGAGAGAGAGAGAGAGAGAGAGAGAGAGAGAGAGAGAGAGAGAGAGAGAGAGAGAGAGAGAGAGAGCTTGTAAATGTGACCGCAGCCTCGCATGTGACTCTGAAAGCAAGACAATGTCATCAGCATATAATAGGATGTGTATTGGCGTACCTCTGAGGTCTCCTCCTTGCCCTCCTGCTCGCTATATATACTCTGTGATCTCGTCGATGTAGAGACCGAAGGGAGTGGGTGAGAGAGGGCAACCTTGTTTCACACCAATGGTGCTAACAAGGCTATCTGATAGGCCACCAGGGCAACGTACCCTGCTTGTGACTCATGCATACAAAGCATGGATGGCCCATAGCATGTCTGACGGTAGCTGTAACTCCTGGAGTCTCCATAGTAGTCTCTCTTGGGGGACCATGTCAAAGGCTTTGCGGAAATCCACAAAGCAGCAGTGGAGTCTCCGCTTCCTCGCCTTCGCGCTCTTGATCAAGCAGCGAAGCACGAAAGATGCGGTTGATGGTGGAGAAAGTGCGGCGGAAGCCTGCTTGGTTGGGTGCCTGCTTGGTTGGGTGCTCTGATCTTAGCTGCCTAAGCATGTGTACTAAGCTCTGCCTCTAGTACTGCCCCATAGATCTTGGCTAGGATATGGCCTATCATAATAGTCCTGTAGTTCCCGGGTCGATCATATCGCCGGACTTGTGGATAGGTGCAATGGTGTGCATAGTCTATGAGTCAGGTAACCCCTCAACCAAAGCACGGTTGAAGAGGTGGGCAATCAGGTGGGCAACTACATCGACTGCATATATAAAGTGCTCGCCCTGTAGTCTCGTGTGGTCTGCTGACCGGCCATACTGAAGCTTGTGGATGGCCTGTCGTACCATGCCTGCACTGAAGAGGGTAGATACCACTCGGCGCGGTGTGGAGGGAATCCGCAATGGGGGCTGTCCTGGGACATCATATAATCTCTGGGTGTAGGTGTGCCAAGTCTGAGGATATGCTATGGGTGTAGGTGGGCGTGGCTCACGTAGGGCCCCCCATGTAGTGGCACAATCTCTACTCATGAGTAGGTCAAACAGCTCTGCCTCCTGCCGCTCCTCGAAAGCTCACCGCTTCCGGCGTGTGAGAACTTGCATCTGTCGTCGTGCCTCCCTCTCCGTGATGGATCCCAGGATACTCTGTACTCTACTCTATGCTATGAGGTGTCAATTTCGCTTTTCATATTTAAAGTGCTTTTCATAGAAATCTGAAAATTAGGGTTTGACTTTTGATCAACATATTATTGCCAAATACCCAAGTGTTATATATGGTTGGATGGGTCTCAAGGGGTACTATCACATCATGCAATAAAAATATTCTACCACAATTTTTACCATTTCTCAAAAATGGAACAATTTTTGACCAATTCTAAGACCTAATTTTATTCAATCTTTAAACCTGCAGGCAGGATCCCTAGTGGAAGGTTGCCCCATTGGCATATTTTCTAACAAATGATAATAGGGGCATATGCGAGGTAGGTATATTTGTTATTTGTTCTAGTCATTTGTTTTAGGTACCTTGTTCACATATCATGTTAAGAATCTTAGAAGCACACATACGGACCTTTGTCATGAAGAGCTCTCTCCAAATACACATCACAAAGAAAACGCACACATCCCCACTCTTTTCAACCAAGTACTACTTGGAGGGATAGAGACAAACGTAGGATGCTATGTTATGATAGGATATAGACTCAAACGTACTCCCAAAATTATCAAGGTTAGTCAATCCTTTTCAAATCAAGGTTTACGCTCTCATCTACAACTATTGTACACACACAAAGAAATACAAGAAAGTGTTTCATAAAATCCACCACATCTTGATTCTTTATATGTTTCTCTATGTAGAATAAATAACCCCTCCTTGCTCATGTAAGTCTTCCTCCATGAGTAGCAATATGTAGATGTCAGCTCCCTTATATGGTTAAGTGACTAACTTCAAGGAGCTCTTATAAGATTAACTAGTGATTGAACATCACTTCACATGTACACAAGGAAGCAATGCTCTCCAAGCTGTTTTTGACGGTCGATTCCAATAAATCCAGCAAGGAGCTCTGAGAAGATTAACTAGTGGTTGAACATCACTTCACTTGTACACAAGGAAGCAATGCTCTCCAAGCTGATTTTGACCGTTGATTCCAGCAAATCCAGCAAATATTATAAAATTCTTATAAATCAAAAGATATAAAATGTGTTCACACTGTTATTGCTGTTCGAAAACCTGCAATCAGCCTTGTTCTTCTTCAATCTCGCCCCTCTTGTAGTCTCTCTCTTCAAAATAGTATTCAACTTCTTCATTTGATTGATGTGCTGAATATGTGGCTGAGCTTGATTTGAATCTGCCATGAATATTTGATCTTCTTACATGTGGCCAAATTCTCAATGTACTCTTAAGTTTTCTTTCTCTGATACCAATTGTCGGTTTTTTAGGCCCACAATTAATATAAAGACAGAGAGAAAATAGAGACAAGATGACGAATACAAGCTTTCTTATAACTCTAATAACCTCCAAGGCTGGAGATATCTTCTCCAAATAGATAAGCTGCAAACTGCTGCACAGCTTGTAGATGATGAAGAAATACAGAACATCACCTCTCCAAGTTGGAAGGACCACCTTCTCTAAGCTTGACCATGAAGAGAAATCTCAAAAGTGATGATAAGAGCCCTCTCACCATGTCTTTATATAGGCTAAAGTGTGCCTTGTTCAACAAGTTGAAATAAAGCAAGAGCTATGGGTAAAAAGCCCAAAAAGGCTTCTCTATACCCCCCCGGGAAATTTTGTCATTGCATACACTGGACTTGAACGAGTTTTTTTCTAGTGCCATGTGGCACAATGTGATCCATTGGATATTATAAGCTAGATTAAATCAAATATTGATGTGTCAAATTTCGCTTTTCATATTTGAAGTGCTTTTCACAAACATCTGAAAATTATGGTCTGACTTTTGATCCACATACTTTTGTCAAATACTCTGTAATGATGTTGTTCAATTTCTTCAAGAAGATGTGCTAACGGATGCTTTGAAAGAAAAAAGAAAAGCTCTAGGCTCAAAATTTATTGATGAACTTCTTTAATGTAACAATACAGTAAGTCAATGCTATAGGCTTAAATAAATAAATAAAAAAGAAGCGGAAGTCTAATCGATTAATAACATGTAATACATTATTTATGATGAGAATGCTCTACAACATATGCAATCTTAGTTGAAGTGATCACTCCTAATCTTCCATTTATGCAGTAATGAATTCTATGTATTGAGATCTGTGTGAAGAATTATTCATGATTAATACAAATGACATTGGATTCTACCCGATTGATTTTCATCCTTGAACAATACCAAGAAAACGGAAATAAGTCATGGCCTGAATCGCAGATTATGATGTAGAAGGGACATGCATGCCATGTATAAACGTATTCAGGTTATGCTTTCTGCTTAAAGGAAGAAGCTTGTGGAAGAATTTTTACCATACTGTATTTCATTTTTTATGAATCAAGCACGTGCATCTGTGTTCTATTGCCATGAAGTCATTTAGTGTTTTACGCTGCTGTACACATTTTGTTTCATAGCTAGTTATGAAAGTGGAAATAGAGTAGGTGCTTTAAGTTTGTATGTTGGAATGATTTGGTTTATTTGGCACCTACTTATCAGATAGATGAAGATATTAAGAGCCTCTTTCGATATATAAGTTGCTTCAAACCCCGAGAGATAGAGATGGGGGCAGCATTGCGGCCTTTTATCCCAGATTATATACCTGCAGTTGGAGCTGTAGATGAGTTCATCAAAGTTCCACGCCCAGATGGTATCCCTGATTACCTTGGCTTAAAGGTACATCTCAAACTGAAAACAAACAGCTTCAATATTTTTTGTAGTATTGGCGTACATGAGGTTTTCAGTTATGTCATCTTGAATGAAATTTTGACTGGTCTTACTATTCTGCAATTCATGCTGACCATAATGAATCAAACCTTTTCGGAGCTTTCATGCTTAATAATCAATATATCCCTTATCTTGAGAAACATGGAAAACTCAATGAGTGAAAGAATAAAGCATGGAGGAGTTGTTTTGTATGAAATTTGGAAAAATTAATTCCCAACATGCTATTTTTGCTTTTTTTTTTTTCTTCAGATTTTTAGTAAAAAGGAAATATTTTTTTATCATTATCTGGATGGAGTCTGGACTTGCTCACTGTACATGTATTCATATAATATTTAATGTTAATAAGGGCCAAATATATATTTGGACTTCACTGGCCACAAAAGGAAGCTTCATGGACATAGCCATCTGTAAAACAGTATGTTTCGTTTTATGTGCTACCACATTATGGAACTATTGTGAAGAGGCACTAGGTTTATTCGATAATTTCTACCTCCTGAGCGTGTTATTATCATTTTGCTTTTCCCTCTTTTTCTTTCCCCTGGTTTGTATATACACATCATAAACCTAAGGGCCCTCATCTTTGTGTCACATGATTCATATCCTTGTGTCATGTCCTTTTTCCTTCCTTTTTTGGCGTGTGGCGATTCTTGCAACACTAGTGTAACTATTAATGTCAGTGAAGTATGGCTCCTTAGATTGGTTGTTTTAGGGTGCCTTTAAGATTTTAACATGTATTACAAGTGCTTAGTGCACTGTAAACACATTTCATGTTAATGGGCTGTGCTATACAAAATGGAAATGTTCATGTATCATTTTTCTCAAAGACTTTATTTTTCCACTTTTTCCACGGTAGATGGTAATGAGGTTTTCTGTATGCTGGCTAACAAATATGTGCCAGATGGAAAGAATTACCCACTTTTTTCATGCATGGTGCTTTATGCAT